>CM059276.1:22380787-22450787 GCA_030347295.1 Setipinna tenuifilis
GCACACACACACACAGACACACACTCCCCCCTCAGTGCTTAGCTTCACTCTGTGCCTTTTGCGGATAGGCTCGCCGACCAACAGGCGGACAGACAGGGACCCCGCCGGCTCCAGCGCCACCATCTGGGCGCCAGGACTCTCTCTTTAGATCCTCCCTCAGGACCACAGGCTCTCCCTCAGGGCCAGCCAGCCAAAAGGGCCCCGACGGCAAAGAAGGGGTTGCTGTTGTCTTCAGACTTTTTTTTAAAGCCTTGTTTGTGTTGTTTTGTTGTCGTTGGTTTTGTTCAGTCTGTGGCTCTGTTGATGGTGCCTGGTGGAAATGGTGGTAACTAGTGGCAGGATCCACATTTGTGTTGTGTGGGCTGTTGTGGAGTTTAGGTTCACGGTGCCCCGTGGAGCGGAGCAGTGGTCTTAAGTAGATAGCCTATAAAAGTTAAATCAAAGTGGTAAACCTCTGAATAAAAGTGTCCTATGGCCTCAGTCTCTTAGCAAAACAAAGCCATATAGCTCCTATATTAGCAGGATAACCACTAGGTTTAAAACATTTTTGGTGGTGTTTGTTGTTTTGGTTAATGGTGTTCAGTGGAAGTGTGCTGACTTTGCCAGGCTTCACTTGTGCATCGCGTGTAGCTCTTGTTTACTTACTGACGCAACTAAAGTTTCCTGAGGGAGTCTGAAACTCACGCACTCTCCCAGTGCTCTTTTTTCCCGCTCAGATCCAGCGCCAGATGTTTCCAGGGTATCAAGGTGCAGTGTGTGGATAGCCAAGGTGAAATAGGGGTGGAGGAGAGAAAAGGAGAGGAAAAAAAAAAATCTCGGCACCAGTAGCGGGTAAGGGTAAAGTCAAACACCGCCACCCCAGCGTGCCTTTATAGGAGCAACAACAACAGCAGTGCGAGGGCTGTCTTCCTGGCCCATCTGAGGCACTGTGGTGAGGCATGGCCCCTGAGCGCTGAGAAGCAGGAAGTGGCTAATCTTCTCAGTGCACTGTGAATAGGCCGTAGTGACTCACGCTAGCAGCAAAACAGTGGAGAGGGAGAGGGAGAGGGGGGGTGCGGCGCAGTGCTGGAGAGGGGGCGTCTCTCTCTGTGTGCCTGACTCATGCACTGGTCACTGGTAGCGCAGCCAGAAGGCCTGGGGTGAAATGTATACTTGAGGTTCAAATGGAAAAATCATTGTTTTTTTGTTTGTTTTTTTTGTTTGTTTCTTTCTTTTCTTGCGAAAGTGTTCTATCATGTTTTACGGCAAGGACAGAATGTGCCGGGTGACGTGATGACTTAAGTAAAGTAAAGTGACGCACTGATTTTAGGGATGAAGATGATGTATCAAATGGTGTTTCCCAATATTTTTAATGATGCGATTTGATTGCCACTGAGGGAGTTGAGCAATCTGCGGTCATTGAACCTGTATGTACAATGACACGCAGACTCTGGTGAAACGCTCTGCCAAAAAAATGTTGAGAAGCTGGAATAACGTGTAGCTGCAGCCGTTTCTAGAAATACCATCATCTGTGGGTGTGGGAGGACTGTGTGGAAGAAAGAGAGAGGGGGAAGGAGGGAGAGAGGGAGGGAGAGAGAGATGGAGAAAGAAAAGCTGACCGTGCAGTTCTGTTGGGTTAATTCAAGACTGGTCTGTTTGGCATCCTCCCTCCATCCTGTATTCTCTGGCTGTGGCTTTTGGTGTTTTGAAGCATTTAGAGAGGGATTAGACGGAGAGAGCAAGAGAAAACCAAAGAGTGAGAGACTAAAATATGAAGAGAGATGGACGATTTTTTAAAAAGGAGCAAAAAGCCAGCGAGTCGGAAGAAGCGATGGTATTGGATGGAGGTTGTGTTGTGTGGTGTGGTGTGGTGTGGTTGGGACCACATCTGATCTCAGCTGGGCCATGCGGGCTGCTTGGGCAGACTCCCCTGGGGCTACATTGGTTCCTTGGATGCTCTTCAGGCCAACGCTGAGGGGTGAAGCCCCTGCTGGCACAGGAGGCATCTCGGTCCACAGAGACGCACAGAAATAAACAAAATGACATCACACTGACCCCGCCCAACCCAACCCAACCATACCATATCCCGGCCTGCCCCCCTCTGCTGTGGCCATTTCCTCGCTTATCCCCCAGAGACGTGTGTCACTGAATCCACCAGCCATTTTTACCCCAATACTCAGCATGTGTTGGGAAATCTTGGAAACTTTTGCAAACCACTGCACACACACAAGGAAAGGGATTTCCTGGTAAAAATGGATGTTGAAGTCATTAGATGCAATACCATACATGGTACAGCACTTGCTACATCTTGGTTTTACACATTAGTCTGTCAGCTCAGAGGTTTGGGAACAACAAGTTCTTCACAGTTCCTTAGGACTGAGCATGTGCATAGGAGCCTAGAGAGGTTTTTGGGTAATGAGTTGTCTAACATTATTTTTCCTCCTTCTCCCTTTCTTTACTGTTTGTTGTTCCTTTCTTTTTTTCCTTCCTTGTCTCTCTGTCTTGTCTGCAGCCATATGGAGAAGATCACCACATGGCTTGACCCCCGTAAGACCATGACTGCAGCCATGAATCAGATGAGTCTGCATGGTGGCCCCACACCACAGCAACAGCAGCAGCAACAGCAGCAGCAGCAGCAACAACAACAGCAGCAGCAGCAACAACGCTCAATGGCCTTATCCCAGCCCAATCTCGGTAAGTTGGTTAAACACACACACACACACACACACACACACACACACACACACACAATCATACATACCTTCACATTAACACATAAAATCACATAAATGGCACTTCATTGTAGTTTTACATAGACTTACTAGACAGAGCAAGTGCAATGCAAACATATGAATGGAGATGTGTTTATTGAATTTACACTGAGACCGTAGATTCTAACTATACTACTATACTATTCTCCGTAAACTTATTAGTAACTTCAGTAAAACGATGGACAGAACAGTTACTCCCTCATACACAACAAGTCGCAACAAGTAAATCTCGTGTTGTGTTTCTGCTAGCTTAATCTCAGCTGTTCACTTGAAATACCAGTAAGCAGGTTCTGCCCTAGCATCCTGACGCATCAGTATTAAACCAGTTCTTTGTGCGCTCGACTCTCACGGCCCGCGGTGGCACTGGAGTGATATTATGATGGTGTACACGCCCTGCCCTGGCGGCTCCTTTGAAAGTGACGGTTGCATAAGAGGCATGAAGAGGGATTCTCAGGCGGGGGCGATCGCTTCTGGTTTTTTTTTTTTGTCTTTTTTTTTTTAAACGTCACTTACAGCGCCACCCAAAAATAGACCTCATCAAGACTCAGCCGCCACTCCTGATGGCTGCGAGTAGGCTGGTTTGCACTAGTGCCACCTGGCTTCTGCCACCACACACACACAGACACATACACACACACACACACACACACACTCCATCTCTCCCATCCTCACACACACACACACACACACACACACACTCACACACACACACACACACACATAAACACAGTTACACTTCCTCACAAATGTGTGTATGTGTGCACTGACTCTAGCTCTCTCTCTCACACACACACACACACACACACACACACACATGCACACATATCTGCATACACACATGGATGAGGGACACATGGAGGGATGTAAAGATGTACCTGATTGGATCTGCTTTGGCATGTTGCCTCTGCCATGCTCATATGCATTCACATCTTCACACAGACTTATTATCCACAGTACACTGACTGTATTCCCATCTTCCCACAGTTTGTATTAAATTGGTCGCTTGCATTGTGCTTGTCACAAACTTGCTGTAAGTAGTACACCGACCCATGTTCAGATATAGAGCAGGGACGTGGGTTATGTTCTTGAACTCAGCCCCGGTGTTGCAAACCACCTTTAAAAAAAAAGCAAGAAGAAATGAACGTAGACCCTTGCAGGGGTCAGCCTTTATCGACTGATGGGGGTGTGTTGGGTTGGGGTGGGTGTGGGTGTGTGGGTGTGGTGTGGGCTAGGGGGATTAGGTCTCAGCATGTTGGGGTTCAAGAGCCGTATTGTGGGATTGCGAGATCTCCTCCCCTCCCCTCCCCTCCTGTCCCGTGGAGCGAGAGAGCGAGATCGAGAGAGAGAAAAAGCAAGAGAGAGGGAGCAAGTGAGCGAGATTGAGAGAGAGAGAGTGAGAGAGAAGAAGCGAGAGAGAGGGAGAGAGGGAGCGAGAGAGCGAGCAGGCCTCTGATGGTCCAGGCGGTGTGCTCTGGCACGCGCCACGCCGACTCCTCTTTTGTTTGCCAGTACAGTAAATTACTTCCAAATGTGTCTGCCTCGTTTGGCACCCTCTCCCACTCTCTCCCTCGCTTTCTTCCAAGTCTCTCTCTCTCTCTTTCTGTCTTTCTTTCTTTCTTTCTCCCTCCCTCCCTCTCTGTCTCTCTCTCTCTCTCTCTCTCTTTATTTCTTTCTTTCTCCCTCCCTCTCTCTCTCTCTCTGTCTCTGTTCTTTCTGCCTCCCTCCCTTTCTTCCAAGTATCTCTCTCTTTCTTTATCTTCCCCTCTTTCACTCTCTTTCCTCCAAGTCTCTCTTTCTCTCTCCCCCTCCCTTTCTTTCAAATCTGTCTTTCTCTCCCCTTTTTTGCTGCCAATTTTCTTTTCCCCATCCCCCCACAAGGAAGGAGAAAAAAACACCAGATTTTGTGATGAAATGGAAAAAAAGGTGTGTCTTATGAGAAGCGTCTGTTTCTCTTCGTCTTTCTCAGTCCCTCTCTCCCCCTCTCCCTCTCTCTTTCTCGATCCCTCTCTCCCCCCCTCTGCCTCTTTCTCTTTCTCTCTCTCTCTCTCTTGAGCTGGTAGACACATCAGACCAGCTGCTGAGAGGAGCAGTCTGACTGAGAAAGGATGACCTGTTGCTAAAGAGCCTTTTCGTGACTCAAGAGTCCTTCTTTCAAGTGAAAGGGAGGGGGCAGAAAGCGAGAAACTGGGTGAAAGAGTGCTGTTTTGGGAACAAGTGTTTAAAAAAAGGAGAGACAGACAGACAGGCGAAAAGGGAGACTGTTTAATCATGGTGATTACACAGGGGAGGCGCTCAGGAACAGTGGGAGGTAGTCAGAGTGAGAACAACACATCCCAGTGCAGATGATGTTGTCTGGTGGATGTAGAGAGGGGCCTGTGGAGGCTGACAAAATGGTGAGCGTGCTGGAGAGATGGACAGCAAAAGGCAGCATGGATGCTGTGGTGTTTGTGACTGCCGGGAAGAGGCGTAGTTGTGGGCAGAAAGGGGGGGGTGGGGGGGACGGCGGGGGCACCTGTACCTCATAGGCCACAGATCACAGCTCGGGGCCATGACGCCCCCACACAACACCACACACACACACACACACACACACACACACACACACACACACCCTCCCCCCCCCGGGGACCCCACCCCACGCTGGGTGTGCGAGCAGACGGGAGCGAGCGCTATGTTGGGGCCACAGTCCCTGTCAATGGAGCCACTCATCCTGAAGTAATCCTACACACACACACACACACACACACACACACTTACTCACTCATTCACTCACTCAGACACACCCGGTGTGACCCGCCTGACCTGTTTAAACAACACATTTCACACAGGCCATGTTTTCCTCCCACACTGCACTGCCTTCTGCAGCCTGGTGCACCCCCCCCCCCCCCCCCCCCCCCACCTAAAAATAACAGGGGCCGGACGGCTGTTATGGCAAAAAGTCTTGTGCAACAACTCAAGGGGGGGTGAGGGGGTTGGCATTACCGTATGGTACTGCGTGATCATGATGAGCAACTCCTGGTACAAAAGTCAATCTTGTCACACATTTTCCAAACAACAAAGGCAGGTTTGTTGGCTGCTGCACGCTTGATGCCCACTCACGGTGATCTCAAAGCCACAAGGGGGGGGGGGGGCTGAGGGCCGTGGGCTGTTTACAGTCATACTGTATCTCTACAACCCCCCAGCCCCCCAACCCCTCACCCCCATTCCCATCCTACCACAGCAGTCTTCATAAACCTCTCCCTTTTATTCTCCATGCTACACCTTTGCTCTTCCACACTCCCCTCCCCTCAACTCTGCTCCTGTGCCCTGAAGTTGGGGGTCCTTCTCTGGGGGGGGCAGGGGAGGGGGGGCATTCAGTCACGGCTGACCTGGACGGTGCCCGAAGGGAATGCAGATAATTGTCTGTGCACGGTGGGGGCCCTTTAAAAGACTGACCAGACACTCCCAGCACTCCTGCTGTTCTCCTGTGCTCCCTACCTGTCTGTCTCTACCTCCTTCTCTCTCTGTCTCTCTCTCTCTATCTCTGTCTATCTCTCATTCTCTTCCTGCTCTCTCTCTCTCTCTCCTCCCTCTTTCTCTCAGACGAGAAAAATTGTTGGCAGGCTCCCCACACTTGTCAAGCAGGGAATTCTCTGGGCCTTTGTTGTCCTAATGGATATTTTTCCACTCGCTTTGCCCCCCCCCCCCCCCCTCTTTCTTTTTCTTTTTCTTTTTCTTTGTTGGAGAGGCTGACACAGTATCCCTACAGTAAACATTTTGTCAGCGACCACTAAGCCCCCATGTTGCTGCGTGCCTTGCAAAAGTGTTAATGTCTCAGATGGTCTCATAGGTAAGCCCCCGATGCCTGTTACAGCGGACTGAAATATATCATATGTTCCCTCCTGCTCCAGTTCTTCACTTCTTCACAATTGAGTCGTCTCTGTTCCATACAAGGCTGTGCTATCTGGTGTTTGTGTGGACAAAGACGTGCCCCTTTGTTGTGGCCAGATAATTGTCAATCAAGGAATGGTATCAGTATCAGTCTCCCATTGCTCTAACCGTCTCCCCCTTTCCCTTTCAACCTTACCCACCCTACCCCCCCTACAACCCACCCCACCCCATCCTCCCCCCCCTTCTCTTATCACTACGGTAACCCCCTTCAATAAGCCATAACTGTACTCTGAGCTTATTTGATGTGTCAATCATGACTCAGCGGTTTATGAAGCGAGGCTGTCTTTGCGCTGATCTGTGGGTGTTGTGCTGTTGCTGCCTGCACAGGACAGCTGCCCGAGGGCTGGGAGCATGCAGTGACCACTCAGGGAGAAACGTACTTCATTGACCACAAAGCCCAGACCACTTCCTGGCTCGACCCGCGATTGGATGCCCGTCTCAGTAAGTACCCGCGCCGGTTTTTTTGGTGCCCCCCTCCAATCACTTATCACCACCCACCCCCTCCTCCTCCTCCTACACCCCTTCCCCACCCCACCCCACCCCCAGTCACTCCCCCGTACCACCACCACCCCCACCCCACCCATCCGCCCCCACACCGCCCCCGCTGATTCTGGGAGACACCAATCACCAATCAATCTTCGTCACCCTTGCAGCCCCCTTCAGTGATTTGCCCTCCCCCGAAGCAATCCTCTGTCCTATCTTTTCTCACACTCCCAGCTCTTCACAGCACTACTGTCATTCACACACACTTACACCCACACATGCCCACACGTGGACACACACACACACACACACACACACACACACACACACACACACACATACACAGACCCACTCCCAACATACACTCACACGCCCACATACAGACACAGGCACACATACATTCTCATACACACTCACACGCCCACATACAGACACATACACAGACCCACTCCCAACATACACTCACACGCCCACATACAGACACAGGCACACATACATTCTTATACACACTCACACGCCCACATACAGACACAGGCACACACACACACACACACACTCTCATACACACACACACACACACACACACACTCGCACAAATACACACTACTGCCCCAAAACCCAAAATGTACTCCTACACGCACACACAGTGTCTCCGAGAATGTCACTTCTGACCTCTCGACCAGCACTATTTAAAAATGTATATATCTGGCCATCTAGCCACCCCACCCCACCCCACCCCACGCCATGGAGGAAAACACCCCGCGCCTGTGCTCGTCCCAGGCCCCTCTGCGGGAGCGTCGCAGGGCTGTCAGCCAGCAGCTGGGCCCCAGCCTGCACCAGAGCTCCACACTTGAAAAGAGATCTGCATTGAAACCAGTCCAAAAGAAAGAAGGCGAAAGAGACAGAGAAAGAGAGCTGGAGAAAGAAAGAAAGAAAGAAAAAGAGAGAAGGAGGGGACAAGGCAAAAGGCAAAAAACAAGGCCAGTGAATGCTCATTGTTTGGCCCCTCTTTGATGGACTCGTCTCTGGATAAAAATCGCACCACCTCTGGGAGCGCTAGAAATTCCAAGGTTCCTTTGTAACTGAGAGTGCTATTGTGCGCGGCCCTCCATTCCTCACATACCTAGATATGGGGTGCTGCTGCTGCTGACTTGGCTGTAATGGGTTTTGCATGGTTGAACCATGCTATGTTCACGTTTGCGTGTTCATGTACGTGAGTGTGTGTGTGTGTGTGTGTGCGTGTGTGTTTGTTTGCACTACTGGACTTAGGTATTGTTTATGCCTTTAAATGCCTTTAATGTGTGGTTAGTGTTGGTATGTGTGTGTACACACACACACATACACACACACACACACACACACACATACACACACACACACACTGACCTAGTAGCCGACGCCGCAGAAAAAGCAGCAAGGGGGTTGTGCAAGTTGTCCCCCTCCAGCCCTCTCCATCACTGCCCCTTACTCCCTTGCCATCTCCCACCCCACCCCACCCCATGCCCTGCCCTGTGGGGGGTTTCTCCGCAGGTATGAGGCGTGGGGGGCAGCCAGCGTGTGGAAAGAGGGGCTGAAATCTTAGCCAGTTACGCCAAAATTACCACCTATTACCAATTAACACGCACTGCGGGCTTTTTCTCGCGTGTGTGTGTGTGTGTGGGTGGGTGTGTGGGTGTACCCACCCAAACCCAAACAATAGCTGCCATGTGGTCTTTGTGGTGTCTCCATGATGCCCCCCTCTGATTTAAACACACACACACACACAAACACACACACACACACTCACACGTCCTTCTGGAAGGGCAGATTTAACATCGTGCCTCAGATCACAGGTGTATCGCGATAGCACCTTTCAGAAAGAGTTGAACCCAGCTCTCTCAGGCTCTTCCCTAAAATGTTTACAGAGGGCAGAGTTTAGTTTTTTGTTTTTTTTATGATTAGCTGATGTCTGTAAGGGAGCTATGTCTGTATTTTGTGTGGTAGTGTTTTGGTTTTTCATGTAAATTGCCAGCCTGAATGAAAGGGAGCAGGGTGGTTTTGTGTCTGCTGAAACAGGTCCTCTGGTTTAGGGGCCCGGCCTGTGTAGGCCTGTTTGCCTCCCGGCCTCTGTGCACCTGACTGTGGTGGTGGCAGTGGTCGGGGGGACATGGGGGGTGGGGTAGGGGGGGAGATAGTTTGGGCTGGTGTGCGTGAGAAGAGAGGGAGTTTTTTTTCCCCCCCTTCCACTACACTGAACACAATCATACTCATAGTCTGGTCACACACCACCCACCTGCTCACTGACATGTACTTGTTAACACACACACACACACACACACACACACACACACACACACACACACCCACACACACAGACACACACAAACACAAACACAGTTAAATATACTGAAACATGCTCATCTGTTCCCTCAAGTGACTCATCCAGTCACTCATGTGGACACTCATGCTCATATGCACATTTAGTCACTCAGATGTTGGTGGATAGAAACACATGTTTGGAAAGCCACACACAAGCACATCACACACATTAATTCCACACACACACACAGGCACACACACTCGTGCAGTCACAATAAGTTTGGCTGGTGGTGTGTTAAGAGAGGTCTTGTTAGGAACAGGCTATCATGCACTTTTAATGTGTTACAGATTTTTGGAACTTTTTCCCCCCATCGCTCGCTCTCTCTCTCTCTCTCTTTCTCTGTCTCCCTCCCTCCCTCCCTCCCTCTCTCTGCCTCTCATGCAGTCTCTCTCTCATGCTCTCTATTTTTTTCTCGCTGACCCTGTTGGACAGCTGACGCTGATTCTGGGAAATAAACGAAACAAGAAGGCCTTTGTTGGCAGCTCCCCCCTACTGCATTCAGTTCTCACTGTTTCTCCCCCATAGCTCTCCCTCTCTCTCCCCCTCTCTCTCTCTCTGTCTCTCCCCCTCTCTCTCTCTCTGTCTCTCCCCCTCTCTCTCTCCCTCTCTCTCCCCCTCTCTCTCTCTCTGTCTCTCCCCCTCTCTCTCTCTCTGTCTCTCCCCCTCTCTCTCTCTCTGTCTCTCTCCCTCTGTCTCTCTCTGTCTCTCTCTCTCTCTCTCTCCCTCTCTCATCGCTTTCCTGTCACTTTCACCTTCCCTCTCTCCTTGCGAGTGCTCGCTCACTGACCCAAGTCCTCGACAGTGTTTTCCTTTCTCCCACTCTCTCTTCTACTGTCTTTCTCTCTTTCTCTCTCTCTCCCTTTCTCTCTTACTCACTCACTCACTCTATCCGTCTGTATGTATGTCTGTGTCTCTCTCTCCCCCTCTCCCCCTCTGTCTCTCTCCCTCATCACCCCACCCTGTTGTCGTGACTAAGCGTAGAGTTGCGGGGAGAGTGCTGGCGTGCGCGCCGGCCTCACTCCCAACATGTGCTTTCCATCATGGCTGCCACTGAGACACCTAGCACTGGCTGGAAGAGGGTTTGGGGAGTCTGCAAAGGAAGGTGAAGTGTGTGCGTGTGTGTGTGCGTGCGCGTGTGTGCGTGCGTGTGTGTGTGTGTTTTTAAGTGAGGGAGGTTAGCTCGGGGCCATCTCCAGCATGAGGGCCCAGACTGAGAAGGCTGAGAAGGCTGGCCTGTTTCACATCTGGGCAGCCGAGAGCTGCAGCAGCAGCAGCGGACCATGTGCTGGAACAATAAGTTTGTGAGGGAAGCAGACAGGACACCCCCGGGCTCTTTCCACCTGCTCCAGTCACAGAGCCCTGCCTGCCGCAGACCCTGCCGAGATGGGCCTGGCAGTGGACCCTGTGAACTCCAAGTCCTGGAACTTTGTGTGTGTCTGTTTGAGAGAGAGAACGAGCGAGAAAGAGAGAGAGAGACAGAGGGAGAGAAAATGTGTGTTTGTGCCACTCCATATGTGCAGCTGGTATTGCACAAGAGCTGCAGATGTGTGAGAACCAAACTGGACTGCATGTGCTCATCCAGTGTTGCAGTAAAGGCAGGTGCTTTTTTTAATTAAAAGAGTTTCCCATAAAAACAACAAGGAGATCATTGCTAATAATTATGTTAGTTATTGAAGTGATCACATGCACATGTATTTACATGAACATTACTCCATACCACTGGGAATTGGTTTAAATTTAATTATGTAATTTCAAAGGCATACAGTTTTTCAACTGAGAGCATTACACAATGTGTATAAAAATGTACAATTAAATTAAAATCTCACACAAGCAAATAAAGCCCAACACAAGACAATTTACTGACAAGCCGTCCTATTTGCCAGCATAGCTATTCAAAGCAGATGATGACAATGTGATGGGTCTAAGAACCGAACCTTGTGGTACTCCCTTAGTAAATAGGCTGTGGACCTACATTAACCAACAAAATACATATGTTGTGGTTTGTTTGAGGGACAATGCAATTTTTCTAACCAGTCTTGAGACCCAGTTGCATTCTGAAAAGACTACTGCGGTCAAGACAAAAGGCATGGCAGGGAATGACCTTGTTTAATGAAATGAGGAGATTGGTTAAGTGCCAGTAAGTGGGTTATGCTTACCATCATCACCATTGTGCATTATGCAACATTAACAATGCCCAAAAGGCAAGCTTTTGTGTTCAGAATGTGTCATATTGAAGAGAGGCCAGGGAACACGTTGGCTGCTGTTCCTGTTTTTCCCAATCTCTATAAAAAGTTATTTAAGTAGAGGGAGAGAGCCAGAGTTTGGAGAAAGGACTGTGGAAGGAAGTTCAGCGAATTTCTCAAGTCATAACCCTGTACAAGCACGAGGCCTCATGCACCACAGCTGAGCGGTCTGTGCCTTATAACTGAGGCCTTCTGAATTAATCCGAATATAGGGGTGACTGCGCAGTGCTGCCAAGAGACTGTTTATAAGGATATAGCTTTCCCCTAAAGCCATCACACACTGTCTGGTTTTGTGGGCCGTTCTTCTTCTTCTTCTTCTTCTTCTTAACTCAACATCTGGCTTTTACAGGGTTTTTTTTTCGTAAGCTCTCTCAAGAGCTTTTTGTTGCACAACTTAAAACTCACGCATGCTCGATCTTTGACTGGTAGTGTAGCCTGGTTTTTAGACGTGCTTGCTCACTGACTGGTTTATATTTTCAGAGTCCGTGTTCGATGTCCCACACTGGCATATGTGACATCTGGCAAACCCAGAGGTCACAAGTTTTGAAGTATTTTGTGTGCTGTTGCACCACATGACTGTTGTCCTTGGAGTTAGCTGTGTGTGTGTGTGTGTGTGTGTGTGTGTGTTTGTTCTGGAATAGGATAGGACAAGAAGATGTTGGTGCTGAATTGTAACAGCCTTGAACAAAAACCGAACAGTCCAGCTCACTTGAGCCCCGCCCCCATCCTCCGCAGTTTTATAGCTTTGTTTTGGTGCTCGAACTAATGTGTAGTATGCTTGTAACAAGATGTCCTACCTTGGCTCCATCTTTCAAAAACCATGAACATTTATGTAATGGGGTTGTTCAAGTGGTGTGCAACATTTCCTTGTTGTTCAAAACATTAGCGTTAAAGAGAGATTGGCAAAAGGCACTTTTTTTTATCCTGTCTCACTGGTTGATCCATGGAGTCACAAGAAGGTTTGTTTGTGGCACAGGGCACTCTGTGTTTCTGTGTGTGTGTAGGTGTGTTTGTGTTTGGATGTGTGAGTGTGTGTATGTGTGTGTGTGTTTGTGTGTGCGCATGCGCCTTACTGCTCCTCCACATAGGCTGTGTTTACCTCTTGGCCTGCTAAACATCTGCGGTGCTGTTTAGAAATGAGGGCCTACTGTTTGTGTGGGAGCAAACCCACACCGATCCAGTCCAATCCTGATTTGTTGGCTGGACTCCCCCCGCCTCTCTCTCTCCCTCTCTCTCTCTCCCTCTTTCTCTTTTTCTGTCTCTCTTCTCTCGCCCTCTTTCTAACCATCCTTCTTTCACTCAGCCCCAATCTCTCCTTCTCTGAGACGCCGTGTAAAAGTGAGTTATTGGGTAACGCCGGAGAAGTCTGAAGGAGAACTTTGTGTCATTATAACCGTAAACAGTTGCTCCCTCTCGAGTGTGCTCTCTTTATCTTTCCCCTCCCTCCTTCCTCTTTCCCTCGCTCCGTCTGCGGCCATGTTTGGATCTGCGCGAGATCCCTCATGCTGTTTTCTTGGACACGAGTGTCATCCCGGCACATCTGTACAAAATATATGTTTTTACTCAACATGTGGACCATCTCCTAATGTGAGGTCTAAGAGCCATTGCTCTCTCTCTTTCTCTTTCTCTCTCTCTTTCTCTCTCTCTCTCTCTCTCTGTGTCAACTTCAGCTAATTTATGTGTATTTGTACCCCCCTCTTTCAGAAACGGGGTGTTTGTGATGATAGAACTGCCTTATATGGCTGGGATTTGTTCAAAAGAATACCAGAATTAACCGTCTGCCCAGGCTTTGTCCCCTTTTCCCAGTTTGACCTTGTCCATCTCATCGCTGTCAGTCTAAACATCTCCATTTTCTGTGTGTTCTTATCGCAGTGATGTCACACCACCACCAGCAGCAACTTCAGCATGTCCAGCAACAGCAGCAGCAACAGCAGGCGCAACAACAGCAGCAGCAGGCCCAGGTCCAGGCCCAAGCCCAGGCCCAGGCCCAGACCATGGGCTCGCCTGGCTCCATGGCCCAGCAGCAGGGCACCCAGCCGGGCATGATGGCCCTGCCCAACTCCATGAGCGCCCAGCACCAGCAGAAGTTGCGGCTGCAGAGGATCCAGCTGGAGCGCGAGCGCATTCAAAGGAGACAAGAGGAGTTGATGAGACAGGTGAATGTCTCTTCCAACACACGCACATACACACACACACACACACACTTGAATATTTATACACACAAACTTAGACATACATTGCACACATACATTTTCAAATACACATGAACAAATACACATTTACATATACACATTTACATTCTCAGATACAAGTTACAAGTACACACAGACACACACACTGTCTCCAAAAGACCAAAAACACACAAACCTCTGGGCCATGATTCTCTGTGTGTCAGTGGATATGTGCTCTTTGTGGCTCTGCATGGGTTTTGTGCATCATCCTCTTTTCTCCCAGCAGACAGAGGCTTAGCTCAGGCCCTAATAAAAGTATATGACCAACAAGCTTTTGTTTGAACAGACAGCACTTCCCTATTGTCGCTGTGGCTCCCAAAAAAAGTGCTCACTCCACTGTGCTCCCAAGCATCCTGTCAGAATCCTGCTGTGCGTACACACACACACACACACACACACACACACAGAAAAACACAGGCAGATTGTTTACTCTGCACCTCTCCAGCAGCCCAATCAGAGAAGCCGATTCGTCATCAGACCGCCTCCTCACAGCGGAGCGCTGAATCGTTAATGGCTCACCAGTCCTGTGACAAAAACGCTTCCCGGCAGGCCTCCCTGGAAAAGGCCATGATCTGTCCCAGCGCAATCAATCTCTGTCCTGTTACCACACCGTCTCAAGTCACACCTATCTATGTCCCTGAGAGATTTAACAAAAATATAAAAAGCAACTTTGCTTATTTGGTGTTTCAGAGCAGGCCAAACGAGCATGAGCAGCCCCTGGTGGCAGCTTGGCAGAATTGCGCTTGTGCCAAAGCCACACCTGTTAATCTTGGCCTGAAGAGTAGCCGATGGCTATGAGAGCTCGCTAAAAAGGAGGGGGAGATTTATTGCGTCCGTGTTTATACTGAGGAGCTGCGAATCCCTGTTCTCCGTGAGATGTGAGCAGACGTGTTTACAGGACGGCCTCCGTCCGCCCTGCCGTCCAGGCTGTTACCTCATCCAAGAGATGTTTAGCTTCGCTTGCCGTAAAATCTGCCTGCACTCTTTTCCCGGCCTCCCATCTCCCATCTCACGGCTCCCAGTCCTCCCACCCACCCACCCTCAACTCTCCCACCGCCACAGAGGAGAAGAAGGAGAAATGGAGGCGCATACACGGAGGGAAAGAGCTCGCGTAGCCCTCCCAAAGTGACCAACAAGGCAGCTGTGTTACTTTTCTGAGCCTGGCTGCAAAATGATGAGTCAGTGATGTGTTTTTGGCAGCACAAGATTTCCATCTCTCTTCCTCCCTGACCCTGATCCCACCCCACCCCCACCCCCTACTTCATTCTCTCGCTCGCTCTCTCTCTCTTTCTTTTTTTTTTTTTTTTTTTTCCTTCTCGCTTACTCCTTCACTCCTCCACTAAGTCTCTTCTCCCACTCCCCTGCAGCTGTTGAGCTGTAAGGCCACTCCCTTTGGAGCAAGGAGGAGTGATGACCTCACCAACCTGACCTCTTGTCTAAAGGGCAGGCAGCACTGTCAGGCAAGAGCGGAGGCTCAAAACCTCTCAACTACTCAACTACAACTACACGCACGGATGTGAGGGAGGGAACAAAGGAAACAGACACCTCCTATACTTTGTACACAGTGGAAAACCCCCCGTATTCAATACCTTAAGCCAATACTTATGAAAGCCAGCGACATCAGAGATTTTTTTTCTATCCTGCCTGCCCGTTTTTTTTTTAACCGAGGGCGATTGTAACACAGGCTGGTCCTGACGGGCAGCCATTTTGCTTGTGTGTCTGACTTTGACAGGAAGAGAAAGAGGGAACAATGTCGGGGGGCACGGGCCTTGCTCTTTCTCTCTGAACTCTAGCAGCTTAGCAGGCAGACAAAGAGTAGAGTGGGCCCTGCTCGGTGTACCAACGCATGGCCTGCCACTACAAAGGAAGACATAAATCCTCCCTTGGGGGGGGTTGGGGGGTGCAGGGCAGGTGGAGAGAGTGTGTGTGTGTGTGTATGTGTGGGGGAGGAGGATTGAATTTCCTGTAGTGCAGGAGCAGACAAGCGAAGCGGCACACACCTGTAACTGAGCACTCTCATGGGGACCAGCTGAGAAATCCCCGCGCAGGGGCAGGTGCTACAGTGGTCCGCTTCAGTGTTACAGCGTTTTGGATGTTGTTGAGGTCATGGTCTGCATCACATAGCAGATTTATGTTTTTTATAGAAAAATGTTCATTTCAAGGTTATAAATGATTGTGATTGACTATATGTCTAAGCACTGCTACTGCTTAAGCTTGGAGAACACTGTCTCTGCATTCTACAGTTATAACATGACATATGCCAGGAAGGAAAAACAGAAAAGGACAATATCACAATAACTTTGTTGTTGATGTAATGGTACTTGCAAGATTTAATCATTCCAATGTATAACTTTAGGACCTCCAAAATCTTTCATAGCACATGGTTTATGTTTTGTTCTGAAGCATAAAGTGTCCTAGTGAGTCACACATGCTCTTGCGCTTTGTGTTTGTGGATGCAGCATTTCAGTGTTGTGCGTTTCCCTCAGGAGGCGGCGCTCTGCAGACAGCTACCCATGGATTCGGAGAACATGGCCTCCGTGCCCACAGCGGTCAACCCCGCGCCCATGAACCAGGGCACCATGCCCACCAGCGGCTCCGACCCCTTCCTCAACAGGCAAGCTCCTCGTGCACACATTACTGTCTTCCTTTCTTGCTTTATTGCCTTCCTTCTTTCTTGCCTCCTTGATTTATTTCATTCTTTGTCTGTCTGTCTGTCTCATGCTTTATCCGACAAGTCTGACATTACACATTTGTGCGAGCACCTTGGCCATCAGACCTACCAGCTTCAGTATGCTGACCCAAGCTGGCGGGTGGGTGGGTGGGTGGGCTCCTTTTGGCTGCCGCACTGTCCAAACAGGTGGGATCGAGCCCAGCCCAGCCGCGGCCCGGCGCTGAGCTTCCCGTAAAGCAGCTTATTGGTGTAGTCGTGAATGCATGGCCTGTGCTTGGAGGGTCCTGCTCTGGTCAGCCCCGTTGGCCGTAAAATAGCCGCGGCCGCCACCGCTGCCACCACTCGCTCTCAATTTACACCTCCGGGCAGCTCCTGCTCCGGGTGCCCATGTGATGCCACAAGGCCGCCTTTTCATGCCAAGCCTGTTCATGGGCGGCGCAGGCAACGCCAGGGGCCTCGACCCGCCGTGTTGGGCACGCTCCACTCCAGTTTGGCCTCTGAGCCCCTTCAAAGCGTGGCGGAACAGGAGGCTCTGTGTTTAGCAGAGGTAACAAGGAGGAGCAGGAACCAGCCTGTATTTGGGTTACCTGCAGCAGCTGGCCAGCAAGGGAGGATGGGATATGTGATTTAAGAGAGGTTTAGAGTTCCTCCATGACGCAGTGTGGGAACGTACTGACGCAGTTGTGATTTAGGTGCATATGCTGAAGAAGTACTTCAGGATGAATACAATTACTTGAATATAGACACACATCTGTTACATATTTAATGTCTGTCTGAGTATCATAGAACATTTGAATTGTGATCATGAAAGATATGTGGTAAGATATCAGACTTAATTTGATGCCCAGTGAGGAAACAAACGTGTTATACATGACAAAGACTAAGTGGGTCTAAACTGTAAAGTCCTTAACTTTAGCTAACGGCTGTGTGTGTTCCCTCCACAGTGGGCCCTACCACTCAAGGGAGCAGAGCACGGACAGTGGCCTCGGCCTCAACTGCTACACTAACTGCCCCACCACCCCAGAGGACTTCCTCAACAACATGGAGGAGATGGACACAGGTATGGTCAAAGATTCACAAGCACGGTCAAAGATTCACAAGCACTGACAATCCATTTAAAACAACAATTCATTTTTCATTTTTTATTCATTTTAGTAGAACACAATATTGTTAATGTAACTGTGGGAACTACTCTCTTGATCAAAATTCTAAAAGTGTTTTATTGGCTTTAAAAGTAATTACTACACTAGCTATTGTCAGTGTAGTGTCAGTTACTGTAAGGCAATATGCCCATCATATAAGATGACGTTGTATTGCACTGTATAAACCTAACCTTTTGTGAAAAAATACATTCCATCTGAGTAAATGTACACACACACACAAACATATATTCACCAAATATCATGGCAAAAATACTTTTACAAGTAATAATTAAACATCATGACCGAGTGCCTTATTATCCTCTTTCTCTCCCTGCAAACAGGAGACAACATGGCTCAGGGCAACATGAACGTCCTGCAGCAGAGCCGCTTCCCCGACTTCCTGGACAGCCTGCCGGCCACCAACGTGGACCTGGGCCCCTTGGACGGGGACCTCATGCCCATGCTCGACGTGGAGTCCGTGACCTGGCTCTAGAACCCAGCCAAGGAAGTTAGGCCGTCATCGACACACACTAAAAAAAGAAAAAAAGACACTTTTTTTTGCTACCTTTCTACAATTGTAAACATTTGTGAATTCTTCTCCTCTAAAGGTTTTTACTCGCGTGTAAAGCATCGTTGTCATTAACTCATTGATTACTCTTCCGCGTATAGCTACTACCATGTGACGGTGAAATCCCTTATGAATTCTGAAACTGAGTGCAGATGGTAACCAAAGGGGTCTTTGATCGAGCCAAGAGCAAAGCCGAACAAAACACAACCAGCCATGGCTAAACAAGAAAGTGGAACAAAGTTATTATTTTCTGTAAGAGTTAGGATTAGTGTTCATTTTTAGCACCCCGCGTTTAGAGCAAATGGAAAGACGCAGCATTCCTGTTTCTGTGTAGGGGTGACACAGCTTTGGTGGGTGTTGGGGTGGGGTGGGGTGGGGTGGGTTGTGGGAAGGGAGAGTGAATGGCCGCCTCCTGTGCCACTTTAAAAGAACAAAAAAAAAAAAACAGGGAGCAGGGACATGACACAGCCAGTAGGTGGCGCCACAGTATACACTGGCAAAGTCGGGCCTGAAGCGTTGGTCTGCCACTGATACAGCACAACCCGAATTCAGCATCTGATTAAACTCTGCAGTCTTTGAGGCAACTGCGCCTCCCTCGATCAGATCAACAATGCAGCATTATGAACAAAGTAGTTTTTTGTGTGTGTGTGTTTGGGTTACACTTTATTTACTAGTGGCCAACCTTTCTAGTTTATAGTGCTTATGTGAATACATACTGAAACACCACACCCACTGGGGACTCCATGCTCACACATCAAATCAGCAAGGCCATGGTCACTGGTTTCAAACTAGTGTGTGTGTGTGTGAGAGTGTTTATATTATCATGGAACAATTAATAGTTAAATGGCTGTGCACACAGTATCCATGCTGGCAAGAGTGCAAGGATTTTAAAAAGTTTCTGAAAGTGTTGCCTTTTTTTTTTGCATACTTCTGAGAAAAAATACCAAATCAATGTTTTCTACTGTGTGCCATGTTGCGATAAAAGCTTTAAAAGGTAAATTTGTATTCAACTAAACTTCTAAAGAAGCAATATTTTATCAACGTAACTGTTCTCAAGCTGATTTTAAGCATTTCTATCACTAAAAGCTCCATGTCTGCGAAATGCAATGTGTAGACATATGTTTTGTATCATGTACTTTTATACTGCTTACAGTATTCTTTTTATATACTGTAAAAATAGCCTAGATGAGTTTCTTGCATCTGGTGCATTTATGACTTTTAATATAGATTTAGCATTTTTAGTATTTATCAAGAGCTATGTTTCATTTTTTTAGAGAGATTTTAGTCGTTTTTTTGTAACGAAAATTTAAAAAAAAAATTCAAAGCACTACAAATCAGCAAGGGATTCAAGATGTCTGATGATGAAGTGAACATTGAAGTTAGATCATCTAGATCATCATTTTTTAGTTCCTACCTTTGTTTGGGCTCTGGTTGAATGTGTGGCTTTGATAATCCTTTATATAAGCAACAACTCATCCTGATCTAGAGAGCATGTATTCTAATACCTACAGGGAGTAGACAAAAAAATAGTATTTTGTAAACCCGAGGTAATTGTGTCCGCAGTTAAAACAGAACTGATTGATTATTTTTGTTTTGTTTTTTTTTTTTTCAAACTGGATAATCACACCGAAAATCACATCGTGTCTTTGTCTTTCTCTCTGCAGAGATGTTGAATCCAGTTTGATATTTCTTTTCTACATTCGTCTATGTTATTTGTACTTGCATGTTGAATGAGATATATGCTATCCTAGCCTTTGGTGGACTACTGCTCCACACTGTATGGTGACTTAACTGTAGTGGGGGGGGTTACATTACGGGATTTTCCGGGGCGAGGCAGATGAAGATACATGCGTGTACATGCCTGCACACACACACACACACACACACACACACACACACACCACACACACCCACTCTAACATAATGGCACAGGGAATGGGGAAAATGAACAAGCAAGGACGACGACATAGACGTAAGGTCACACACACATACAGATACACAAATCCTCACGTAACCGAAACGGCTCATGACGTCCTTGGTGCATCTAGGACTGATTGGCTTGTTGCTGGGCCCGAGCTTGTGGACACGGTGGACGCCTGAGGTGGCCTAGGGGTGGCCTGGGGTCCTCCTGGGGTCCTCCTGGTTGTCTGTGGGGACAGAGAGAGAGAGAGGGAGGACAGCCACCACTAGGGGTAGATGACGCTCTGTTTTGTGGACTATGCTCCAGGGGGGTTAAAAGTGGGCCTATCGTGCCCCCACTCCCCTCCAAACACATTAGGGGCCACATCCTGAGCAGGGCTGAGGCAAGAGAAGCTATTCAGAGAGGGCTTTTCTTAACTTTTCTTTACTTAACAAAAAGGCTAAACAAAAGGCTTTTTTAAAAAAAAAAAATGGCATTGTTTTTGTTTTGTTTTTGTTTTTCTTTCTCTCTTGTTATAGTTATATTTGAAAAATGCTATTCCAGAAGAAGCTCATGCTAAGAGTTATCACTGTGGGCATTGCAGAGTAATACAAGTAGCAGAGGCGATCAAATAAGGGCTGCGGTCAGGTCAAGCTCATATAAAAGAGAGAGAACACATCTATTGCTGTACGTATGCTATCAGTAAAGTCTATATTTAGAAATACAACTGTTGCAGTGATGGATGCCACTTGAAAAGGGTGTAAACGGTGGCAGATGTCGACATAGTTTTTTTTGTTTAAAAAACCATGTTTGAATTATGCATTTAAAACGAGTGGATTGAATGGACAAGAAGAATATGTGTAGCATTCACACGGACCCATCCTGTGGCATGACATTCAGCTACAAAACACACGGCGAGAGCTTTTATTTTGAAAGAGTAGAGTAACAGGGTATGTGGATGTTGAATGCTAGAGCTCTGCAATCACACACACACACACACACACACATACACACATACACACACATAAGCACACATACCCACACAACACAAACACACAAACTAGACTGCAGTTTACTGTATCCAGGATAAGGCAGTGTGAAGTTCTTGAACAATGTCGCCTCATCTGAGGTCTTTGAAACTAAAAATGTCTTGTAACTTGTTAAAAAAGTCAAATAAAAATGGTTCTTTACCACTTACTTTGAGTTCTTTGTGTGTTCGTGTACCGGGGAGCATGTTCTGTTTCTCAGATATGAGAACATTTTGTCATCTGCAATCTGCATCTGATAAGTAAACTCTTCACTCTCTGCACACATACCAGTTTTGGAAATGCCATGACTGGTAGATGTATGCTGTATGCTATGCTGCCCTACTTTTAAACTAAAAGCGAAAGGTAAACTAAACGATTTTTATCACTTAACGACCTATGTAGTATACCTGCTGGTATGCAGTAAGCAAAAATTATGTGGGCAACGTCTTAAAAGTGATGTACTGAAATGACAGTATGCTTTAACGGATGTACATAACCTTTTAATATGAACCTATTTATCACACGCATTTGCAGACTTTGACTACAGCTACATGAAGGTACATTTGTGTTTAAGGTCACAAGTTTTACGGCTCTCATCCCACCCTTTTTCCCATGAATCAGACAGAAGTCTGAAGGTTGTGTCTCTAAAGTGTGGTCACAGATGAGATAAAAGAGATAACTTAATCTCTCAGAAAAGCCTCACCCATGTCATGCCTCATAAATGATGGCCACTTTTGGCATATTTTTCATACAACAAAAGTATAAGGCTGACATATTATTCATGTAAGTAAGTTTCCCTTTGTAGAAATGTACTAAGGATCTTGTATGTAGTTTACTGTTACATATTTTACTTGAAAGGCATTTCAGATTAAATGTACTGTATAGAAATGTTGTACAATTCATGCATGTCATTTACTGTACATATGGGTTCAGAAAACAGACAATCGAGAATCTCTCGTCAGTAAAAAAACAACAACGATAAGGCTACAGTATTATTAAAAAGCATGATGTCATTCGCCACCCAAGATCAGGCAAACTGATGCTCTCCCATGAGCGGTGGCGGCGGTCCAGCTGTGCTGCTGAGCCCTATGTAAATGCCACCCAGCTAAATGATGGCCGACCAGCCGGCCCTCGGTGCCATAAAGGTGAACAGGACCGCATCATAAATGGCCGCCATAAACGCCAAGGGACAAAAGCACCACAGGAACAGCTTGGGGAAACATTCAACGTTTACTCAAAGTAGGGAAGCAAACAGTGTCTGTCTATTAATGAGAACGGCCTGAAATAAAGTCATAAAGTTACATAAGGGCCTTGAGGCAAATGAATATGGAGAAGGAGAAGGAGAGGATACAAATACATTCATTTACAAATACAAATGCTCGTTCTTTGCTTAGCTAACTTTTAGAGGAACAGGCAAGACTGGTGTAAACTGAAATCATACAAGCCCTCAGTAAAGGTCTGTTTAAGAGTACACAATTGGTGAAACAGAGTCACTGACTAGAAAGACAGGGATAACATTTGATCATAAAATATCTGCAATACTGTTTCCCTTATAATGGTCAAGTTTTAAGCAAAAATTCTTACTATTTCACAACATCATGTATTGCTCTACAAAACATGACAAAGTAGGAAGTTTATTTCCAACAAAACTGGAAAAAGGTGAAAAGTTTGTGATTAAGGGAAAAGGGAAATAAAACCACAATCTTTATCAGTACTGTAAAAATGATAAGCCCAGTAGCTCTTGAAGGCAAAACTGTTTAAATGTGCAAAAATAAATATTTACTAGTGAGCGCCCAGACTTTTGTCCCCCTTTTGCCATCATTAGATTCGCCATCAGGCAAAAGTTCAGACTCAGTTACAAAAATGTTCAAAAGAACAAATAAAACATTATAAATAGACGAGTAAAACAACTCTACAACCGCTGCTCCTTTGGTCTCTACAGAAACACCTCAGGCACTGTCGTCGCTCTGCAAAAGAACACAAACACCACTCCATTATAAGCAAAACTGAAAATGTTGCCACAAAACTGAAAATGTTAGTATTTTTGTTCACATGTTTGTGCATGTGTGTGTTTGTGAGTGTGTCCGTGTATGTGTGTGGCACATTATGAGCAAGTTCAGGTGGAACTTCAGCAAAGGAGGCTGTGTGCTGCTGCTGGTGCTGTGTGTGTGTGTGTGTGCGTGCATGCATACGTGCGCGTGTATGTGTATGAGAGAGAGTGTGTTTGTGTGTCCTGGTGTGCCTTCTCACCCCGCAGCATCCACAGCAGTCTCCACAGATGGTCCCGATGAGGCCGTTGATGGCCTGAAAGGCGCACAGAGCCACCTGCACCAGGCTCATGGCCAGCAGCATGGAGAACAGGGTCAGGTGCCACGGCACCACGCGCTCCGGCTGCACACACGCGTCCCACAGACTGTGGTTGGACAGGTAGTTCCTACAAACGCACCACAGCCAGAGAGAGGGATTAGTCTCTGACTAAAAAACAAAGATCTTCCAGGCACATATGCCTACTGGTCCGCAACCCTTGCTGTGCCTGCCCCAAGTAAACCATGCAATTGCACTTGTATTATTTGGTGGCAGAAATAAAATGACACTATGACAAAAACACTATGTTCTAGTCTTCTGCTCAAAATAGCATGGGATCACATTAACAACACACAATGTCCCACACTTTAATTGTCCCTGCAATTAAACATGTGTCAAGGACCAGTTGGTCTTTTTTAAAACGATGTCTATAACTTTGTTAGAACTACATTTCTTTAGATTTCAAGACACTGAACACAAGTGAGTGAGTTACGTTGTTTTAACTCTAATGCAGTGAGTAAAGCATGTCTGTAGTTTGCCATGGTACACCAACTTACCCCTCAGCAAATGGGTATGTCCAGGTTTTGTCTGCGATCTGGCATTTGGGTCCCCTGTTGATAGCGATTGCCGATACAATAGTGGAATATCCGGCCCCCACAACACCGATGGCAGCAAATAGTATGGAGGTGAACATCTGAAGGATGGTAAGAAGAAAAAACAATTCAGGAAAAAAATGGTCTGGCTTTTTCAGTTCAAGTCTGACATATGAGACCTTGCTCTGTGGGTCATTTATTGTCCTGAATTAGATCCTCTCAGCAGGAAGAGATTTGATCTAATTTTCTAAAATCTGATTTTGATCTGATTTTCCAGTGATATTCGATTACCCTTTCAGTCATAATATGACAACAACAGTGAAACATAAGCATTTAATCGAAGAAAGTGGGCAAAACACAGACATTTGTGGAAATATCAATGTTTACTTATCCAAAAAGGCTGATCTCTATCTTTACATTTGTAGTCATGGGTGTTTGCGTACAATATCTTTGTTTTGTTGGTGTGTGTAGAGTGCCTGGATGTTTAAGAAACAAATCAATTCGGTCTCTTACCGCAAACCTCTTGCCACAGCTCTCATTGCCACAGCAGCCACAGCAGTCGTTGTTCTTCAGACCCAAGAACACCAGAGCTGGGAAAATCATCTGGACGTTGGAAACAGAACATTTAAGAATTACACACAGCACAACATACAGCAAAAGCCAGTTCAGGAACTTAAGATGGTGTGGATGCACTATGTTTATGTGTTAATATACCTACTTTTTCCCTCTCTTTTGAAGTTTGAACATTTTATCCTCAAACTTTCACATCTAAAAATGTGTTTAATATATTCCACAAAGCTGCAATTGTGTACATTTACAAAATTGCATTTAATTAACCTGTGGCATAGCTTGGTTTCCAATTTTTACATGTCCGTCATCAAACATTATAAATGAAGAATTATAAATCTATTACAAAAGAATTATAAATCTATATCTTTTTTTCCTCTTCCCCTGCATTATACTTAACAAATATTATTTGAGAACAAATAATTGTTCTTAAATAAAGTTGTTTGCCAATTTACTCCAATTTACTCCAATTCACAACACTTAAACATATTAAACACCTTTTTTTGCCACACATTTTCCCTTTTTGAGTTTGGGACTGAGTAAATCCGTCCTAAAGCAAACTGCTGTATTCCACTTTGTGATACAATATCTGCCAAAGAGTTATTTCCTTACCAAAGCGCCAGAGCCAATGATCCCTCCGAAGAACCACACCTCATCTGTAATGTGCTCATTGTTATCGGCGACATAGCCTCCAGGGAAAAAGAGCATGATGTTGCACAGCAGACACAGGATGGCCAGGGGGATGAGCGTGATGCCCAGACACTTGGCACAGTTACCAGTACACATGGCTCAAAACTACAGGATACAGCAGCGGTCAGAAGAGTGTCAATCAAAAAACACACACACACACAGGGCGTCCTCTCAAGCTGTGACAGCAAGTGGCAAAATCTTCCCCCTGAAATCCACAGGCCAAAAAGCTCGACTGCGAATTGGTGGAGATGCAGACTATATATATAGACTCTTTGGGATATGACGTCACTGCCTCAAATTGAGTTTACATCGTGTTGTTTCTCTACGATAACCATGGATCTGTTAATGTTCCACCACAGGGTTGGTCTGCCGCTGCAATCAGATCATTCCAGGGAGGGCTGGTGGGTGTCGTGGCTATGTGGAGGTGTGCACACCCTAACTATCCCATTTTGCTCGGTTTCCATGAACAATATATAGACTGAAGGTCAAATGATTAGGCAAGTGCAAACAGTCTAGTAAACCGCTGGTTTTTAAAATACTACAATACTAAATACTAATACTACATTTTATATAGTGTTTTAATAATAACTGTATTTAATAACAATCAATATGTCATTTGTAAAAATATGTTAATTAAGAAGGTTGCTCTCTCTCTCTCTCTCTCGTGCTCTCTCTATCTATCTATCTATCTATCTATCTATCTATCTATCTATCTATCTATCTATCTATCTATCTCTCTCTCTCTCTTCCCTTCCCTGTGCGTGTATGATGTCATATGATTGATAATGTGTCTTCTGGCCTGCCAGTGGAGATGCACTTGGACATTTACTTTGGTCTGAAAATTTAAAAAGGTTCCTGTCTCTGTGAAGTGACTGACATCAAATCAGAGCAAGGCACTGCTCTTGACATCTTCTGGTTAAACACGTGTTGTCATCTGTAAACATTGTCCATTAGCAGCAATAGGAGAAATTTGTGTGTGTGTGTGTGTGTGTGTGTGTGTGTGTGTGTGTGTGTGTGTGTGTGTGTGTGTGTGTGTGTGTGTGTGTGTGCCTGCCTGCCTACCTGTGTGTTGATTGTTAATTTCCACAAACAGCCGCTGCTGACAAAAGAAGAGTGTCTTTGTTTTCTTTTAGATGACATATAACCTTTAATAATTAACCTTTATGTAGGTCTAATTTAGGTGCAAGGTTGACTTTGACCACGTAGATATACACTTAAATACACTCAAAGTAGAAAGAGGTAAGTCTGGTAGCATGTATCTGGCAGAGTGGGAAACCTTTAAAATAAAACAATTTTAAGTTATTGCTGAATGGGGTATCAATTTAATGTGTTGAGTTTTCTGTTAAATTATAAGCATTGTCTTATCGTCCCTTACTTATCGCCCCCTGGTTGCAGTATGTGAAATCGATGCCATATGTGTTCGATGTATTTGCCTTGCCTTAACCAATCGATAACAGAGACAGTGGATTTCCTTAAGCTCTAAGGCGATTTCTAACTGTTTCTTGAAAAGTTTTGCCAAGAACTAGCCACGAATGTTGGCTACTATGTGAACAGTTGTTTACATGACACACGACACAGTTGTTGGGAGTCGTAAGGCAGTGGGTAGTGGAAACTTCGCTTCAAGTGTTCTTGCAACGCTAATCATGTAAACACATTGCGAATTTTGTTTATGAAAGGAGGATGTTGCCCCAGTTGCCTTTTCGCTCCCGACGGTCACCTGTGGTTTGTTTACATGGTTGTGTTGCTTCCAGTCAGCCGCTGGCTTCTGTTATTGGGACAGGTCAGTGATTACTTTAAAACACTTTACCACACACTTACTTCGTAAAATTGCCTCGTAAACCTAAAAGCACTAAAGGCATATCTTTAGAAAGGTTTGCCTATGTAAACGTACTACATTGTCTGAAATCAATAAACCTGTGTGTGGCACACGTAACCTTAAAGCTTTTTTTCCCCCAGACATTCTCAAAAAAGGTGGCAACGCTGCAGACGCTGCTGTTGCCGTAGCTGCAGCCTTGAACGTGTCAGAGCCTTGCAGCACAGGCGTAGGGGGGGACAGCTTTTGTCTTTATTATGATGCACGCACCGGACATGTGCGTGGACTGAACGGAAGGTACTTAATGTCGCCTCTTGGCAGTGAACTGCCCCTTGCATGAAATGAATAGGGTTTGGGTTTTCTGTTTTAATCTGTATGATTCATATAGCCTACACTCACTCCCTCACTCACACAAATATTTGCTAATGTAAACTGAATACCTTTACATAAAGTCAAAGTTTTTATTAACAAATGCAGCAGTGCTGCAATAATTAAATAAAATAATTTCAGGTATTGTTTTTATGCACCCAATGAAAGTCTCATTAGTTTCAGTGAATCTCCCCTCTCTTCCCCTAGTGGTCGTTCGCCCAAGGCCCAGACCCTGGAGCTGATGGGGAGTCTGGGCTACAACAAGGGCAGCCCTCCCCCACCTTTCCACGCCCTAAACATCACTGTGCCCGGAGCTGCTGCATGCTGGTGTGACACCATCCGGCTTTTTGGGAGCCAGAAGGTAGCTCTGTCCTCAGTGATGGGCAACCTAGCTGGGTAACACTTTATTTGAAGGTGTTTACTTTTGGAGTGACATAAGCATGTTATAAGCATGGCGTGACACATAATGCGAACATTTATGACATTTCATTCATGTTTATGACTGTTTCCAATAAGTGTCATTCGATTTTTGTAGTGTTAAGTAGAATTTGTTTTGGGATGCAGACATTACAAAAAACCGAATGACACTTAATGGCCGCAGTCATAAACACAAATGAAGTGTCATTAATGTTCATGATATGTGTCATGTCATGTTTATGAAGGGCTCATGTCACCCTTATGTAGACACCTTCAAATGGTTTTACCCCTAGCTTAGCTACAACATTAGTATCACGTATTGGTTCCAGTCATTCACTAAATCAGCTGATTCTAAATAGCACAGCTCTTCGGCCAGGTAGAGGAGTTAATTATTGGAATCAGCTTTGTTATAAGTGCACAGGCATAACAAGGTGATTTGGAATATGTCGTAGATTGTAGCTTCTGAATTCAGGTTGTCCATCACTGTCCATCTCTGTTCGTTGTCTATCTACTTTTATCCATATCTTTTACATGCCTGCAGTTATGCAGTAAATATGTTAAAACCTGACCTCAGCTTTCTAAAGCCTGATAGTGATTTCTCATCAAAGCCATACATTAAAATGTTGTAGATCAGGGGTGTCAAACTTACAAATTTGGCCCACAGAGTAATAATATTTGGCCCGCAAGACAATACCAAATGACTACTAGAGCTGGCCCACCAGTAATTTACAGCGTATGTACCACTAATACTACTGCCATGCTCTGGAGTAGATGCTTGCGAGTGGAGTGCAGTGCGACACATAACTACAAATCCCAGAATGCTCTGCTGGTGTTTTGGCGTGTCAATATGGACAAGACCCATGAACCCCTCTCCTCTGTTGACAGTAGTCATAGCAACCTCATGCTATTACTGCCACAGTGCAACGCTTCCCAAAAATGACAAAAAAAAGTTCATTATTATATCTGGAGGATGTTTTTGTTTTTGTTTAATAATTATCAATGTTGGCCCATGACATTGTCCAAGCTTTACATTTTGGCCCATTGTGTATTTGAATTTGACACCCATGGTGTAGATCATTAAAAATAGTGCATACGTTGTGCCTTCTGGCCTGCAAGTGTTGTATAAACACGTGCTGTTTATTACACTGTTTTGGTTAATCAAACACTTTTTAATGACTGGGTGAAGAATAGCATGTAATTCATCATTGTCTGCACAGCCCAGTACTTTGTAACCCACTTGGCGTCACCCATGTTATTTTAGAGAACTTCGATTCCTAGATACCGGATTTATCTGTGCAGATAGGATAGCGTTATCTTTGGGAAATCCCTCAGTGGGTGTTTCTCTATTTCACAACTTATGGAGAAGTAGGTGTGTGATAAGAGGGTCATAGGAGTCTGTGTGTGTGTGTGTGTGTGTGTGTGTGTGTGTGTGTGTGTGTGTGTGTGTGTGTGTGTGTGTGCACACGTGCGCGCGTGCGTGCGTGTGTGTTAACATGCTATGACAAAGGCTTTCGGACATACCAAAGCCTGTAAATGGTAAAGGTGACTACTTACAGTGCTTTGACTGGACTTATAGAAGCACTGTCTTGGTGTCAGTGGTTTAATTCAACTCGGGAAGTGCTCCTGCCATGTACTGTTTGGCTCATGGCTTACAGGGGGGGTGCATGTGGTCTTCAGCTAGCTTTGTAAACCAGCGTACTGAAGTGTAGTACGAGGGGCTGGTTTGCCAGGCTAATCTTCAACAATGAAGAAGATAAAGTCTGTACCACCAGTCATATGTTCCCAATTTCTTAGCCTTTGATAGGACAGTGAAGATCAGACAGTAAATGAGTGGGAGAGAGAGATGGGGTAGGGTAGGGAAATGGGCGAGGCTGAATTCAAACCTGGGTCACCTTGGCCACTTGCCTCTTCATGGTACGTGTGCTCTAGCTACTGCGCCCATGAAAAAGATAATAACAGTGACATTTTAGCCATTAGCTCTTCATCAAACTAAGTCGCTATTGTCCCTTAGACCTCATCCTCTTAATTGTATAGGCCTATTCTGTGGTCCAGCACCCAAACTTCAGACAAGGAGGTGTATGTGTGTATGTGTGTTTTGCTTTACTCTATGATGCATGCAGTCTACCCAGTGTGGCCTTCACCAGTGGAACGGTCCTGGTTTAAAAATGTCTCCTGCTGAGCAGCGACAAACGAGAGGGACTTGCTGCGTTGTGGCTCGTGTTATTTTTAGGTGCATTCACTCACTCTCGGCTCTGACTCATTTTTCCTGTACCTCCCCTGACACATTCAAACCTTCTCCAGAAATGGATTGGGCATTGTTTCATATTTGTTGGTTTCCCCTTTGGTTGGTAGCTTTAGTTGGTAGCTGTGTAGCTGTTGGTAGTTGTGGTGACAATATCCAAACACTTTTTTCATAAAAAGCTGTGGGTTATGGCAGTAGAGAATATGTAAAGGACACCATAAAGTATTTGATTATATGCCACAATAAACAATATAAATTGGTGTGGTGGTAAAACAAAATGTAGGTAAATGATTACGCACATGCTTATCTTTATGTTAGCAATCATAAAAAGGCAAGTAAATGTTTTTTTTGTAATTTAAATAGGTGCATACTGTAAAAGGTGGAAAAGTGGTACACAACGTCTACGTGCATTTACCTTCCAATACGCTGATTATGATGTCAACATCTTGTTTTGTCTACTCATACAAGCCTGTGATGTCAAGTGCCGGGATGTGATGGTGTGCATGAAACAGGATTTCTCCATACAAAGTAATTCATCTCTCGGAATTCCGTTGGGTGGGTCAGCTCAGGATGTGATACGACTGTATGAGTCTATGAGTCTATGAGTTATGGGTTCTCTGTGTGTTAACTCCGGCAGCTCTCCATGGCTGATATTCTGGAGCCGGCGTGCGATCTGGCGAGGGTGGGCTTCCCAGTGGCCGAGGTCACCGCATTCCACTGGGCCAAGTGGACAAAGGCGATGAGGGAAGCAGGGAGGGAACTGGGTGGGGACTTCCTGCCTAACCAACAGCCACCCAAACATGGGCAGGTGGTCACCAATCCCTGCCTGGCTCAAACCTTCCAGGTAACTTTAGGTTGGCTCTAATACCAAGGCCAATTAAGTATATGTGCATTCCTAGTAGGCAATGAATGAATATATCTATTAATTCATTGTTATAAGTGGTCATTTAAGTGGTGATTTTTTTTCTAAGGGTCCAGTTAAAAGAGATAAGGCCACTTGAATCTGATTTTACTAACTGAATGGTTACAGTTAAGCTTCATGTTAAAAAAGACTGATAAAAAGCTAGTACTTTTTGATCATCATATAGTTGTAGCAGTACACCATAATGTAGGATTATTTTTATATGATGTTGATCGTGAGGATAAGGTAACGCTATGTCATGTCCTTCAAAGTAGTAATAGTTTGTCTTGCTGGTACATTATGTTGCATACATATTTTCACAAGGAATGTACGATCCACCTTCTCAGGTTAACTTGTTGATTTTTGAAAGTCTGTGGCCAATCTACCCTTGTGCTTAAAAATAACAGTACAAATTTCAAACTTTGTTGTGTGATTTCTGGCTGTATACATCTTCTAGTCTTATTGCACTTTAATTTTAAAAAGACAGTGTCATCTGTTACAACTAGCTGTACTTTAGTATATTAACTTTATATTTTCTGTAATGTGTTGGTAATTTGTGTATTGGGCTAGGATGCAAGAATTGTTTAACAGCAGTGGTTAATACCCTATGCTAGCACTGTATCATCTTACAGAGCAGGCGTGCCCTTAGAGCTGGAAGAATGTCAACTGAAAGTTCATCTCAAAGAATGAAAATCGATGTATGTGAGACACGTGTGATAAGACAAACAGAGTGTTACTCATATGAGCAAACACTTGTCTCTGTAGTGTCTGTTCCCTCATTCATTTACCATGAGCTTATGGGCCTTTGGCTTCGACGTCACACGGGAATGATACATGGTGGTAGTCATGGCCAACCCTACAGCCCTTAGTGATAATGTTACCGATCAATACACACACACAGAGGCCCTGCTGTTGTCATGGAGAGGGTTTGCATAATACACAGAGACTGCCTCCGGTTATCAGAGCATGGATCATTTGGACAACATACATTTATGTAAGATGTACACACCACATACAACAATACATCTCCATGGACGTAGCCATCCAGACATCCAAGTCTATTTGCATGGCTTTTGTCTGTGCCTGTACATTGATTGTGTCTATTGTAAATGTAGAAACTGCAGTGTGGCTTCTTTCCCACGCCATAAGGTTTGCATTGGTGGTACAGTATCTATACGCTCTGATAAAAACATATATAGGAGATTGCCCGTCGAGGGAAAGCTGGCTTCTATGAAGGCAAGGTAGCAGAGGCCATCGTGGAGGTTGTCCGAGAGAATGGTGGCGTGATGAGCCTGGAGGACCTCAAGAACCACACCAGCACAGAGGTCACGCCTATCTTCACCGACTACAAGGTATACAGTATGTGCTGCCAGAGGACTCACCTCTGCCTCACCTCACTCACTCATTTTTACAGCTTTACACCCCCCTCACATGTCTGCAATCACTTCAGATCAGTCTTGCCCAGATCGTTATCAAGTATGTCAAACAGCACTGACTGCTCACGTGGTTGTTTTATCTTCACATGACAGATTTAAGGACCGAATAGACGCTTAGATGTTATTTTTTTGTTCATTCAGGCATATAATTTGTTATAGTATTGTTGTGATTTTCTTCTGTTTCGAGATATTTACATTTTATTTACATTTATTTATTTATTTTTTTAATTTACTTTGCTTTGCTTTACATTCTATTTTTTCAGACAGTCAGACTTTGGGAGGTCCCACCAAATGGACAAGGGATTGCAGCTCTTATTGCTCTTAATATATTGGAACATTTTCCCATAAAAGGTAGTATTTTGAAATATATACATATGCTCATATATGTGGTGTATTCCTGCTCTACACAAATTGCCCTTTTCTGGATAAAGAATAAACAGAATAGAATTCAACTGAAATGAACTGAACTGAACAGAACTGAATCAAAACGCACTGAATCGAATCAAATTGAATCAAATCAAATTGAATTTAATTAAATCAAGTTCAGTTCAGTTTAGCTGAATTGAATTGAATGAAAAAGACAGAATGATAAATGATGGCCTGCTGTCACACAGGAATGGATCACAACAGTGCTGACTACCTCCACCTTCTAGTGGAGGCATTCAAGCTGAGCCTGGCTGACGCCTCCCACTTCAACGCGGACCCTGCCCACGTGGAGGTCCCCCTGCAGGGACTACTGGCCAAAGACTACAGTCAGCAACGTGCCCAACTCATTCACATGGACAGGTGCTGTGCTGTGAGCGTGTGTGGTGACTCACTGAGTGATTCCCCAGGCATGAAACAAGCAGACTGTAAAACAACTAAACTATTGGATCCAAGCAGAGACATGCCCAGAGTGTCTCGATTAGATGATGCAATCTTGTTTAATTTGTAATGAAATATCACCGTCATGCTTTTTTCCAATTGGCCCTATTTATGACACACATCTATAAAGAGCATAGGCAGTTGATGTGGATTCTGCCCCCTAAAATGCTTAGAGTAGCATACTTCACACATGCCGCACTCGACGTAATTTAGAGTTGCCCCACCTTAGCTAGTACTCTCTCTGTCAGAGCCTGGTACCAGCCTGTGTTGGGCACAGCGTGCTTACTTTAGATAGGACTGTTTACCCAACCCCTCCCCAAGTGGAGAACACCTACACCTACGCACCACCCCCACCCCCACAAACTATCACTGTGTGTCTGTGTGTGAGAGCTATTGGAAAAGAGAGAGAGAGAGAGAGAGAGACAGAGAGAGAGACAGAGAAAGAGAGGGAGGACGGAATATTTTTATTGATCGGTCATAAACTGTAGACTTTAGACTCTCGGGTTGCCATCACAAACACAGCCAGCTCATTCTTTCTGTTAACTTTGACATCCAAAATATTTCACTGTGGTTTGAAGGCCTACATTCTCAGGGCATTTACAGTGATAACAGTATTGATTTTGGGACCCAAACCAAATTTTTCTGATATTTAATATTGTTTGCCACATGACTGCTATTTTTTGGCATAAAGATTATTTTGTGTATTCCTCATATATCAAATTATACTATTGCAGGGAAAGTCCCTAAAAGTAGCAATGTTTCAGCAGCATATCAATAGAAAGCCCGTCCAAAAACCTCACTCAAATCTGTGTATTCAAACAGTGCATGACCAGCTCATAAAAAGCCCAAAATAAAAATCTTCAACTCATGTTCCCCCTCAGCGCGAGGAAAGGCAAAGAACCCGGGACCCCCAGAGGAAGTGACACAGTGTATTTCTGTGTGGTGGACGGGGAGGGAAATGCCTGCTCCTTTGTCAACAGCAACTACATGGGCTTCGGGACAGGCCTGGTGCCCAATGGCTGTGGCTTTTCTCTTCATGTAAGCACCCACGGCTGATTATATATATTTTTTACTTTTGGTTAAACTTCATTTGGACAGTCCTCCCACAGAGACTTCACAAAAGTCCAGTTCCATAGAAGTTTCGTTTCGTTTTGTTTATTATTTACAGATTATCATCTTAATCAACCCCGGCCCCTAACCCCAACCTTAGCAGGACATACTGTAGGGTTTTTAACAGATGGTTTATTGATTGTCTCAGCATCTGTAGATAGTCTATAGAACCACCCTAGGACTACCCAAATAAAGAGCGACCTTACTTTCTTTAAAAGGGACAAGGCATATTAATGAACATTTTTAAGCTTAAAATGAAAATGTGCCAGTTAGCTAATTAACTTATTTTCACCTGTAGTGCTTTGGCAGGTCTCTACTAGCCTGGTAAACCAGCCCCTTGTAGTTCACTTCATTTTGTACAGAGGGTCTGGTGCTGGTATCATTCCAAAGTTTAATCTTCCAGCTTGCTCCGTTAGCTATAAGTCTATTAGTTTCCACACTAACAATTAACATCACGATAAGACGTTAATGATTGGGGTAAAGGCAGTCCCAATTGTTTTAAATTTCCACACCTCCAGAGTCCACACCTCCAGAAAAAAAAAAAAGTTTCTCAATACCGCCAGACCCTCTGTACAAAACGAAGTAAATACTCATACTTCATTTGACTGTTGATAAAGAAGTGCATGTAGGTTATTCAAGAAATAACTGTGTAAGACCTTAGGTGCACACTAGTTGCAGTCCTGTAAAGGATCTTATATCATTGAGGAAGTCTATATCACTACTGTAGTTGTAGTATTATAACGGATCTTCAGATCCTGTAATGGGTTGTTTGTGATCTATGACGCGGATGTACTTTTTATTGGTGTATTCACTGGGCTTCCCTTTCAGGGTTGATGGTTAATGACCCTAGCTGATCATTAATACTTTATAACGATTTTGACATTTGAACGCCTTCCTTGTTCATTTCGTAAAACTGTCCATACATACTGTACATACTGTACTTAAAAGTCAATCTATAAATCTAGTCACGTAGAAGATCAAATCTTTAAATTTGATCATTTTTCATAACCATAAAAGAGTAGTGGGGATTTGGTGGGTATATAACATCCTTCAAATATACACACATGCACGCAGTCTACATACTAACTCATTCATCCACTCACTCACTCACTCACTCACTCACTCACTCACTTACTCACTCACTCTCTCTCTCACACACACACACACACACACACACACACACACACACACACACACACACACACACATACACACCACCACCAACAACAACAACAACAACAACAACAACAACAACAACACTCTCACATCCCTCCTCTCCTACGTGCAGAATAGAGGGGCTTTTTTCTCCCTGGACGCCAGCCATGCCAACTGCATAGGCCCAGAGAAGAGGCCGTACCAGACCATAATCCCAGCCCTGCTGACGGAGGCCGGCTCAGGCAGACTGCTCTGCTCTCTGGGGGTCATGGGGGCCCTCATGCAGCCCCAGGGCCATGTTCAGGTGCTGTGGCGCACATGACGCTGTTCTGCATCTCTTCCATTGGGGGGCACTGTTGCATGGGTCTCCATCCTGGTTGATAGAGGTGGCCTAGTTAATAGATGATGTGTTTTTTTCCATGTACACCATTAAAAGACAGATCAAAAGGTTTGCAGATCAAAGTGGTGGAAGAGGAACGATAATGTTTCAGTGCTTAAAAAAGAGAGGTGTGGGAGCTTTTCTTATACTTTAATTGTTAGCTTTCTGCAAACTGGTAGTAAAGTTTTTGTTACACACCCTCACCTCAGCTTGTCCTGATTAGAAGTTTGTAACTTCAGATGGTTGTTTTATTTCACAATATATATTTGCCACCATTTTTACATTCAAGTCTAAATCATGGCACTTAAGTCCCCGCTAATTAGTTAAGACATATCAATAGAGCTTTTTTCCCCACCCAAGCATGCAATACATGATCATTAACAATATAATTAAATGAATATTATTGAAATAATATAAGCTCTTTAATAAACTCTCGGATGTGTTTGCAGGTTTTGTTCAACATGCTGGAGTTTGGGATGGACCCCCAGCAGGCCTTGGATGCTCCCCGTGTGTTTGTGCAGTATGATGAGGCCTGTAAGTCCTGCTCAGACCCACTGGCTTGTGTGTGTGTGTGTGTGTGTGTGTGTGTGTGTGTGTGTGTGTGTGTGTGTGTGTAAACACCATTGCTTCAGTGGCAATGCCAGTCCTCTGATAGACGCAGGGCAGATCACCAACTGTAAGATCACTTTCTCAAATGCCCGCGAGTTCAGTTTCTTGGGTTTTATCCAGCACTTCCTGCCTGAGCGTCTTAAAACTCTCTGGCTCTTACTGTTGGTTAGATAGACTTGGGTAATGGAGGATTAAGGCATTTAAGCAGAGGTATTTCTCCAACACTGTATGTTTGTTTACACGTTGTCCTTCAGCTTGTTTACTGTTTCCAAGGTCTCACACTGTGTGCAGACACTAATCTGAAACAAAATGTATACAGTGTGATCTGTGGTGTACACACAGAAACCCCACACCTGTTTAATGGCATCTGTGTTATGTTCTAATGAGACTTTTTTTGATTTTAATGAAGTGTGGCCTGTCTCTTATCATGACTGTAATTTACAGTCAGTCATCTGTGGCTATAAGTACGTGATAATGTAGACAACATCTGACATAGGTAGCCCAGTTATGGCATGCATTTGTTTTTTTTTACCCTTTGCATGTTGATATATCTGCTACCCAGCAGTAACTGTGAGTTTAGTTGCTTTGCTGTAGTCATGTAATAATGTGTTATTTTATTTTGCTGTTTACTTGTGCAGTAAGTAACAGTCCTGTGTGCTCTCTAACATGACTACAGTTTGTACGTTCCGTGTAATACACTGCTTTTCTACATATGAAAGACATTCTATAATGCATATCCATATAGCTAATATATTATATGTAATGTATATATTGATGTGTTTTATAAAATGCATACCCTGTTATGCAATGTCCAGTAATAATTATGTGTGTGTTTGTGTGTGTGTGTGTTTGTTTGTGTGTGTGTGTGTGTGTGTGTATGTTTGCGTGTGTGTGTATGTGTGTGTGTGTGTGTGTGTGTGTGTGTGTGTGTGTGTTTGCCTGCATGCGTGCATGGGTGTGTTTGTGTGTGTGTTTGGTGTGTGTGTGTATGTGTGTGTGTTTGGTGTGTGTTGTATGTTGGCACTCATGTAGCCCAGCAGTGGCAGCTGAGCTTGGAGAGCGGCGTGGAGGAGGGCGTGGCTGAAGAGCTGCGTAGGCGGGGTCACGTGCTGCGCTGGCCAGTGACGGGCCACGACCGGGCACAGTTCGGCAAGGGTCAGGTCATCAGCGTCGGAGCGTGGTGGGACCCCGCGGACCCCCCCCCACCCTCTGACCCCCCCGCACGCAGGGTGCTCTGGGCAGGCTCCGACCCCAGGGGTGACGGATGTGCCGTGGGCTATTAGATTTGCTCTCACATGCAGAGGCTTAGCCCACCCTGGAGCCATATGCTCCAGAGGTGTGTGTGTGTGTGTGTGTGTGTGTGTGTGTGTGTGTGTGTGGCTGTGTGTGTGTGTGTGTGTGTGTGTGTGTGAGAGAAAGAGAGACAGAGTGAGTGTGTGTGTGAGTGAGTGAGTGTGTGTATGTTGTATGTATGAATGTGTGTGTGTGTGTGTGTGTGTGTGTGTGTGTGTGTGTGTGTGTGTGAGAGTGTGTATCATGTGCTTTAGAGGTATGCCTACAGGGCTGTGTAGCTACCCTCCGCACCAAACACTGTGCAGTTTTATACATTTTTAAGAACTTAATTGAAGAAAAAGTTATGCTGACTAAATTACTGGTTATGAAAAATAGCAAAGATTACAAATGTCACATGTAAATGAGCAAATTGGAAAGGCAGAGCAAATCGTTGTGCTCTGTGTGGGGATGACGTTCTTCAATAAAATGAAAAGAATTATATAATTCTAAAAGAAATGATCTATTTATAATTATAAAAGAAATGATCTATTTTGTCATTTGTACTTGTACGATGATACATACATACAACCTTTATGTCATAAATGTTGGTTTTTGTGTATTTCTGAATGAATCAGATTCTCAAGCAACTGTGCATGATCTTTTATGCTATTTTTAATGTGACATTTGAAAAGAAAGGCTCTCTGGAGACAAGTAAACCAATTCATGATCATCTGTACAGTATTTGCTGGAAGATATGAATAGAGATTTCATTTATACTCTAAAGAATGGACATATTGTTATGGCTGACAACATTTTTCCATCTAATTTCCTTGGTCTTCATAGTCACTGCATTAAAAACATTTGAGGATGTGGCGTACTACAAAGTAGAATTATTGAGACCCCCATTACTATTGATTTGAATGACTCGTGCCAACGTTAATCAGCACTTTGGAATTTGACCATGAGTTTCCTGAAATGGGAAAAAAAGGCAGGGGCAGTTGGAATGCTGGGGGACCTTCCGTCCATCCCCCTCTGACTCATTCCCATTCTCCACTTTTCCTTTTCATTTTTTTTTTTCTTTCTGTTTTTGTTCTGAAAGCCAAGCCCAAGCTTGGACTGAACCATTGGCAAACCATTGCGTGTCTGAACATTATATCAGCTCTGTCCAGGCCCTAGGCTGGCGTCCCAGTGTGCTTACTGTAAATGGGCTCTGCGGTTTTACACGTATTAATAACTAAACCGGGGAAATAAGTATGCTGCCATGTTACAGTTTGAATTACTTGCTATTATGAAAAATAATGAAAAAAATGTAAATATAAAGTGTTAATGAACAAAATGGAAAGGCAGAACAAATCTTTGGGTTCCTAACCATTAACCTGTTGTAAGACACACACCACCACAGCCCTAATGCTTTATCTTTCAGTTATTTATAGACAGGAACAGGGGGTGACGCCCAACCGTTAGTTTCAAAACCACAGAGACAAGGGAGTGTTCCCTGCAATCATGCAAGAAACCTTTAGACCCGCCTCAATATTTCCACTCTCAACTCATCTGCCTCTCCTCCCCCACACACAAACAACAGAAGTGATAATTTAAAGGGTGATTTTTTTATTGCATTTTCCATGTTGACATACAGAAGTTCAGCACGCTCATGCTCTGTCACATTGTGTCCGCACTTGAGTCTGGTTCTACAGAGCGTAAACAACTTTTTTTTTCTTAAGCCAGTCTGCTCTTGCCTGCATTGAACTGTTGATTTCTATCTTATTATGGACGTTTTTTCCCATGGGTCTGAGGCATAGCTCTGTTGTTTAAATCCCCTGAATCTCGCTGAATACGTGTTGTCAGCAATTAACAATGAAAGCCAGCTATATTTCCCAGGGAAAGTGAATAAACATTCGGTGGAGCTCATGTAAATAAAGTGGGCCAGGGCAAGGTCTGCGCTCATTAGAGCTGACCACCCTTCTTTATGCCGGCTTACTGACGAGGGTAATCCAGGCTCACGGCCACTTGAGTACCCTGGCCTTCGGACATTCCATTCCAATCCAAACAGTGTAAACCTGTTTGTCAATACAAAAGTGGACATAAAGCTTTTTTGGGGGTTTCAGGATGCCTAAATTGCTAAGTTGTCTTGAGCGATGTATAGTAACTTCATAACTTGTCTTATGTGTAGGTATGTCCCCTGCCAGGTGGCCTGGAAGGCATCAGTTTTATCACACAGGTGTAGTGTTTGGTGTGCACCTGGGAGGCTGGGAAACACCCCTCACCTGTGATGTGTGACAGTCTGATGCCATCTTCTGTCCTGCCGGAGAAGTGTATCCAGTCTGTTGGTGTGGATCATTATGGCCACAACAGATAATGTCACTGAAGTTGCGTTGAATATGCCACTGTACTGTGTCTAGAGACTTTCAAAACAATGTGTGTTTGTTAACATATAGAATGACATGTTTGTGTGAGCTCTTTTTTGTCTCTCTGCCATTAGCTGACTCATTGAACAATTCAGGACACACACGGTATCACACTCTCCATACAGTCCAGTGTGATGTGAAAAGTTACTCTGAGATATTGTTAACCTGAATTTGGACACTAGCTTAAAGTCACACTGTTTGCGAAAGTGCAAGTGTAGGTATTAGATGCAAAAAAACATCCCCTTGAGCACCCAGAGGAGTTGTGGGAAAGCACATGCTCTGTGTACTGTCATTCTGCCCTGGGGATTCATCCTTTCTGCTTGAATGCTTCCTCTCTTTCTCTCTACCCTCCCCTGTCCCCCTCTCTATTTTCTTCTTCGTGTTCTCCTCTCCTTCTCTCTCTGTTGATTTCTTTCTCTTTCTTTCTTTATCTCTCTCCTAATTTCTCTGTCTCCACGTCGTTATGTGTTTTTGTCCCTTTTTCTCTATTTTTATTATTATCTCTCTCTCTCTCCCTCCCTATCTCTGTCTCTCCCTCTGTCTGTCTTACACTCAGTCCTTCAGCCCCCACCCTTTCTCTCCTCTCAGTGGAAAGTCACACTCGAGCCTCTCACCCCTCTTCCGTCTGTGGGGGTCACTGCCCAGAATGGAAGCCTTTGCGTCATATCCCTATTCCCTCTAAGACCCGGGAGGTGGAGGGTCCACTTAAAAACCTACAAATACTCCTCTGCCCTCGCAGTTTCCTTCCTGGATTACAGCAGTGGACAGACCCTGGGAGAGCCCCCCCCCTCCTTCTTTCTCCTCCTCTCCTTTTTTCGCTTTTCCTCAGCCTCATTCACTCACTCACCCACTCTCACACACACTCACAGACACACACACACAGACAGCGTGGTAGAGTGATGTGCTCCTTCGGTTTCGCCCGGTCCATGGGCTTTGCCCTCATCCCCTTGGCGACCTGCTGCATCGTCGCCAACATTCTGCTGTTCTTCCCGCATGGCGCGATAAACTATGTGCAGGACGGCCACATCTCCCTGTTTCCCTGGCTCTTCATGGGCGCCGGCGGGGGAGGCATCGCGGTGAGTGGATGACTGTTTATCACACAGCGTTGTCACATAGGGTAGGAGTATTGTCACATAGGGTAGGGCTGGGGCTGGGGCTGGGGCTGGGGCTGGGGCTGGGGCTGGGGCTGGAGCTGGGGCTGGAACAGCCTCACTGCTGTATGTGATTGGGTTTACTGTGTTGTACTGGACCGGGCTACTCACTAGGAGTGGGAGCATGTTTGAGTGTAGTGGACTTATAAATGTTTGTTTGGTTTTTAGAGTTGTGTGTTTTCTTGTGTTAACCCAGAGGGGACAGCATCTCCTGGCTTTACACATACATACACTGTTTCATTTTGAAGTTAACCTTTATAACTTTGCTGATTTGTTGAACTTGTTGACTATTTTTGTGATGATTAATTGTACAATGACTTTGTCTAAGTAGTCCAGTATACACTTCTTTTGCAAATTCAAATTATGTTTTAAGTGTGTAACTCTTATATATGACACTAATCACAAACAATAAGAAAAAACAGTTTGCTCGGGGTTGTTGACATGTCACTGGAATTTTGTGTGGGAGAGTAAAAGATAGCTGAGACCCTAAATAACTAGCATCAAGTCTCCAGACTTGAGTGTCACAGGCAAAGGATGTTTGTGATGGATGGGTTTCCTCTGGATGAGATCATGAACTGTGCTGCTGGGGTGAGTTCCTACGAGTGAAGGGCTTCGAGCTAAACATCCTCCCTGTCTGTCTCCCTCCCTTCCCCCTCTTTCTCTCTCTCCCTGCCTGTCCCTCTCTGCCTCTTCTTTTTGTCTTTTACACATGTGCTGTCCCTGCCTTCCATTGTTTTTCTTCCTCTCATCTCTCTCTCTCTCTCTCTCTCTTTCTCCACCCCTCTCTCCCCATAGGTCTTCCTGCCTGCAGCTGTATTCCTCAGCATGGAGAAATGTGCTGCCAACTGGGTTACTGACAGTTGTGCTGTGAGTACCTATTTACTGTGTGTGTGTGTGTGTGTGTGTGTGTGTGTGTGTGTGTGTGTGTGTGTGTGTGTGTGTGTGTGTGTGTGTGTGTGTGTGTGCTGTGTGTGTGTGTGTGTGTGTGTGTGTATACCTGTGTACCTGTGTGTTTATTTACGTGGGTGTTTGTGTGCCCTATATATAATGCCGCCGAGTTTCAACCTTCACTTCATTTAGAACCAACATTTTCTAGATAACAGAAGATACCTAATCTCTAATAGTCAGTGTGTGAACCAAACTAACAAACTGTCTGGCGCCCAATCTCTCTTGTTGAGGCTGCCACAGCTGTACAGTACAACATGGACTACATGGGGCACCCATGGCCTTCTATTGCATCCTGCTGTGTGAATGGGAGGGAAGGGTTGGGGGTTAGGGGGTTGGGGGTTGGGGGCTGAGGCCTGTGTGTGTTGACTGTGACTGACCTCGGCTTCGGCTCGTCTGCTTTTTGTTTTGCTCGGCGCACAGATGTGCAGCTCCGTGCTGGCCTCGCTCATCGGACTGGCCGGCTCCTCCTACTGCTTCGTGGTGTCGGTGCTGGCGCTGCTCAAGGGCCCCTACTGCTTCACCAGCAAGGGCTGGCAGTACCCCTTCGAGAGTAACAGTGGAAGGTGCGTTCGTGGGGAATGGGGAAGTACTGTCCTGTACTGTATGTCCCACAACTCTGTGTTCTTACTGTAAAGCGTCTTTGAGTATCCTGAAAGGCGCTATAGAAATCCTATGTATTATTATTATTATTATTATTATTATTATCTATTTTATACTCAGGAGGTACACAATCAGGAAGGGGGGTGGGGGTTGGGGAGGGGGTTAGGATGATTAGAAGGGCCCAGCCTCTTTAAGGACACTATCAACATTATTGTTAATATTAAGAGGACCAAAAATTGTATCTTTTTATAGACAAATATTTCTAGCACCTATACAACTTCATTGCAGCACATCTGTAAAATTTGTGACAATAATTGGTTTTGTTTGTGTGTATGTTGTATGTGTGTGTGTGTGTGTGTGTGTGTCTGTGTCTGTGTCTGTGTCTGTGTGTGTAATTGTGCTTCCCCACACAGTTACTTGTTTAACAAAGATAGCTGGAATTACTGCATCCAGCCTGCGAACATTGTGGAGTGGGACATCACGCTGCTGTCCATCCTGGCGGGTCTGAGTGTGCTGGAGTTCATCATCTTGTTTCTGCAGCTGGTCAATGGGGTGGTGAACGCTGTGTGCCGACCCTGCTGCTACAAGCAAGAGTACAGCCTCAATGCCTGAACATAGGCCACCCTTAGTCCCCTTAGCCAGCAGGGCTCTTGTGAGGGGTTATGTGTGTGTATCTGTGTGTGTGTGTGTGTGTGTGCATGTGTGTGTCTGTATGTGTGTGCATGTGTCTGTGTGTGTGCATGTGTGTGTGTGTGTGTGTGCACACGTGTGTGTGTGTGTGTGTGTGTGTGTGTGTGTGTGTGTGTGTCTGTGTGTGTGTCTGTGTGTGTGTCTGTGTGTGTGTAGGGGCATACCAATAAATTAGCCACTCTGTTTCTCAGAGTTTCTCTGTAATCTTGTGATCCATACGTCTTATCCCGGATATGCCTTGGAATTCTGGATCTGCTTGATGATCTTGCCCACCTAAAGGCCAAAGGTGCATGAGACTTATTCTCAGTAATTCAGCCTCTTCTATAGGCTCTCTCACTGCAGTTCAGTGTATAAACATGTAGGTGTCTTCCCAGTCAATTTTGTGGACATGTTTTCCCCTAGCCTGGTAAGCCAGTTCAATGTGCTTCATTTCACTTTGTACAGTGGGTCTGGCTGAGGTTCCATTGACATGGTTGTCTCAGGCAGAATCTTGCCTAACCAATTAGCAAACAGAGGGAGTGTTTGTGAGCGATTACATCTACTTTGTGTGCTACATTTGAACTGTAGTGCATAGGCAGGCTTACAGCCAGGCTAATTGCATACTTCAACCAGATGTTAGCAATTGGGGAAAGGCAGATACAATCGTTTTAAACTTCAGCAGAGTCTACACCTCCAGGAAGAAAACGTTTCTCAATACAGCACAGCCCTCTGTACAAAATGAAGTGTAATACGAAGGGCTGGCTTACCAGGCTAGCTTTCCCCTATAGGGCAACCGGAAGTGTATTCACCTTGTGAAATTCACAGATCATTTGATACAAGCACAAGGATTTTTGTATGATATTGCTGTTTGTTTTGTATGCTTGTTTCTCATTTGTAAGAGGTAAAGTCGTATTGTAACTTATTTTTAAAATTTCTTGGTGTTAGAGTTGTTGAAATATGCAATATTTTTATAATGTTTATGCTCTCCGATTAAAGAAAGTTTTCCAGTCTTTGCATACTGTTGAAAAGTTGAACTTTCATCTTTGCTTTTTTGAATTTTGACACCCCACCAAATAGCTTTGTCTACAATTAACACGATGCTCAAACCATATAATCACACACACACATTTTCTATGTCAAAACAACGCTGTCCTGTCACCGAGCAGAGCCAAGCATGTTTGCAACTCCACCTGTCAAAGCTCGGAAATCAGATGTTGTTTGAAAATCTCTGTGTGTCCAGTCCATTTCCCAGCATGGAGCAAAATCAATGTGGTTTCCAGAATGTCTCGTCTTACACAACAGGACCAGCTGGCAAGAGCGATGTGGACACAGTGACACACTATACTGCAAACAAAAAAAATCAGGCTTTTTCAAAGTGGTTGCAGCATCAGTGTGATAGCATGTGTGTAATTTTTGCTGTGTTGATTTGAAAAACAACAAATCCCTGCACAGCAAAAATCACAATATGAGACAGTTAAACCTTTGGAAAACACCCATTTAAACTGATTTGGACAAAACATCAACATTGATGAAATTCAATACATGTTGTAGAGAAAGCAAACTAAAGAATGCAGAGAAAGGTTAATAGGTTTTTCTAGCTCGGACTTTGTGACTGTTATTAAGTAATCGTCGGTTCACAGGGCCATTGTGTGGCGACTGAAAGGTCTTATGCCGGATTGCAACAGGCTCTTGCCCGAAACAAGGGGGAGCTTTTTTCCCAAACCAGAGGATTGGGGGAGGTCACAGGTTCACCTCTGGTGTAGTTGGAGGCTAAGGGGACCGCACACCCTCCCTCCCCCCCGAGCCATTGGACAGCGGGGTTCTTTCTATCAATCTATAAAAGCTCTGCTTCAAATGAAGTGTGCTGATGCCTGTGCCAAAAATGGGGAGGCTCGCGTGGACGGCTCTTGTGCTTCTCCTGGGACTGGGAGTCGGCTCCTGCGCGAGGAGAGATTACTTCATAGGAATTAAAGAGATTCAGTGGGATTACGCCCCCACAGGGATTAACCAGATTCAGAACAAAACCACCAAGGAGGATGAGTAAGTTTGCAAACAATTACATTTTTTGTAATGGCCAGCAAAAATTAGGGTGTTATGTGTGTGTGTGTGTCATGCATTGGCACATATTCTGTTTATGTGACATACTTTTCACATATATGTAGGTCAGGTCTCCTTGTGTAGGTTAAAACACTATGTTAGGAATGTAGAAGGGCCTTAATCTTTATCCTTATCACAAGTTGCAGTAACACTTTGTTTGACAGGACTTTCATGCAAGTCACTTCATTCCTGACAAAATCGCAGCCGTACTAATTGATCCATAATATCATGATGTTTTGAAGTTAACAATAATAGTTAATAATGTTTATAAGTGACTGCTGTTGTACGTGTCGCTGTTAGAAATAGATGGAGTCGAGGCTTTAAGGAATCAACTGACACTCTATCACCAAAACAGATTAATACACTTAATCACAGAGACATTATGAGAAAAGTACCAGTGGTTTTATAGATGGGAAGGTAGGAAACCTAGGTTTACAATGTAAACGTCCTGCTATGTATTGGTTCTACCTGTGGAACTGATGGTAGATATTTCACTAATTAGTTCATCAACTTGGCTAATATGTTCTTGTATTCACTAAAAGACTAGAACTAATGCATGAAAGAACTTTTACTTTTTGAAGACTATTTTCCACTTCTGTCACCTGGCCCCTGTCTCTTGTGCATGCCAGCCAGCCAGCCAGTCAGTTACACTGCTGACTTTTACAAAAACACTGATTTCCAGAATTGCACGCAAGTACCTGGAGAAGGGTGAGATGCGAATTGGGCGCACTTACAAGAAAGCAGTGTACTTGCAGTACACTGACGCCACCTTCAGGCAGGAGGTGGAGAAGCCCCAGTGGCTAGGTTTCATTGGCCCACTGATCAGTGCTGAGGAGGGAGATGTAGTCTATGTTCACCTGAAGAACATGGCCACCAAGATCTACTCCATACACCCACATGGATTCAGCTACAATAAAACCAGTGAAGGTGGGTGTCCAGGGGCATGGGCCTCTACACTAGCATGTGTTAGAGACTCGGGAGTGAGAGAGACAAAAAGAGTGTGTGATTAGATAGATAGATAGATAGATAGATAGATAGATAGATAGATAGATAGATAGATAGATAGTCAGATAGACAGATAGACAGACAGACAAACAGACATTACACACACACACACAAATATGTATACGTTGCTACATTGTGTTGCTACATATGTAAGTTCTCATATTTACTTATGACTTTAAGGTGTATACAGAGTCGCAGGTCATGTTAGCACAAGGTTAACGTCAGTAAAAGATTATATAAGGGAATATTTACGCAATTATGAACTTACTGCAAACTGCCTGTAGTGTCATTTTCTAGAGACGGTCAAATATTTTGACTAAGTCTGCAAAACAACTAAGAACATTTGTCTTATGGTTTGACACTTAAATTGTATAAACCATGTGTGTATCATCTCCAATGAACATTAATGTCCTATATGTAATAAAAACAAAATCATATTTCTGCCTCAGGTGCTCTGTACCCAGACAACACTGAATTAAAGGACAAAGACGATGATGGCATAGCTCCGGGGAAGGCATACACGTACATCTGGAGCTTGGGGCCATCCCATTCACCTGCCAAAGACGATACCAACTGCCTCACACGCGTCTACCACTCTCATGTCAATGCCCCTAAAGACATCGCCTCCGGTCTCGTGGGTCCCCTGATAGTTTGCAAAAAGGGTACGAGGCACTCTTTTGCTGTGAAATCATCATTGTATGTGTTTAAAACCATCACAACCTTAAATGAAAACAACAATGTTTTTGCATGAAGTTAAACTACAAAACCAGATTTCTGAGTTTTACAATGAGTACATTTAAACTAAAGGTGTATGCTTCCTCCTCCAGGAACTCTGGATCTTCACGGTGATAAGAATGGAGACTATCTGTATGCACTGATGTTTACTGTGTCTGATGAGAACCTGAGTTGGTACCTGGATGAGAACATAAAAACCTACTGCACAGCCCCAACCAAAGTCAACAAGAATGATGAGGGATTCCAAGAGAGCAATAGAAAACCCTGTAAGGCCATTTGATTAAACCACACACACACACACACACACACACACACACACACACACACACACAAACATGCGAGTGCACACACACACACACACACACACACACGCACATACACACACACACACACACACACACACACACACACACACACACACACACAAACATCGTCGATTTCAAGTGATAGTATATAATAGCTTGAAGGGCACAATAATGCCATTAATGTGAATTAAGAGTTCAGCATTCAACCCTGCACAGACATACTGTAAGAAAACTAAAGCCATTATTATTTCTCTTATGTCTATGCTGTGTTGGATGCTGTGTTGGATAATTCACATTGCTGCTAGTATTTTTCCCTCAAAGCTACTAAAACCTCCCAATGCCCTGTTTCTGTGTCCAGCGATTAATGGCTACATGTTTGGCAACCTGCCCGGCCTGAGCATGTGCATGGGCAACAAGATCCACTGGCACCTCTTCGGCATGGGCAACGAGATGGACGTCCACTCCATCCACTTCCACGGCCAGATCCTCACCCACCTCGGCCACCACGTGGACACCGTCAGCCTCTTCCCAGCATCCTTTGTGAACGTGATCATGGACGCGGACAACCCAGGCCAATGGCTCATGGGCAGCCAGGTCAATGATTATGTACATGGTATGTGGGACAGAGAACTCTATGATCTTGAGCTCATGGTAGTGGCAAGTCAGCATGTATGGGAATAGGCATTTTAAGTCACAGACAGGATGAGACCTGGTCTCAATTAAAAAATCAAATCCATTCCTATTCTTATTTTATGGAAAATTTAAATATCATAATATGAATATACATATTACACCACTGAACACTATACATTACTTTTTGGTAAAACTTTTCTCCCTGTTATTTGTGTTTGCAGATGGCATGCAAGCCATTTTTGAGATTAAGAGATGCTTCCCTGAGGTCCACAAACCCAGGCCTCACGGTGACACACGCCAGTACTACATAGCTGCTGAGGAGGCCATCTGGGACTACGGACCCACTCAGAAGAACCAGTACTCTGGATCACCTCTCAGGACAGATGAGTAGGTGGTGGTTTGTAGATAAACAGCAAAAAATGCAGTGTTAAAATTTCAGGGTTAAACATTTGGGAGTTCATTTTAATGGCCGAAGTGTAATTTTAACATTTTCGAATTTAAATTATGTCCAGAGTTGGGGTTATTTCATATTTTAAAAAGTGCTAAATTAAATCTGGGAAGTGTGGCGCTATATCAACCCTGTATCTGTAGTTAAATAGTTTATCAATGAATGCATTTAGTTTATGAATTAATATTTATGTCAGAGAAAAAACTATGTCAGAGAAAAAGCTATTTTAAAAATTGTTTTATCCTATAAACATCTTTATACGTCAGGACAGTCAACAGTTTTAGGAACAGAACAATTTAACATTTGCTACATATTCCAGTGATGCTGGCACCTTCTTTGAGATCGCTAATAACCGTATTGGGGGAAAATACAAAAAGGTCAGATATGTGGAATACACAGATGACAAGTTTCTGAAACCTAAGGAAAGAACCGCGGAGGAGCAGCACCTTGGAATTCTGGGTAAAGTTATAACCTTTATTATGTTCTACTACATTCTAGTTCTTCTTGTCATTTTGCATTTGTTATCAGTATAAACATATGAACAAATAAAAATATGATTAGAACTTAGCAATAAACATGCAGAAAGAACCATACAAAAGAACTCATCATGATGATCATCATCTGTCTCCTAGGTCCTGTGATCAGGGCGGAAGAGGAGGACACTATTAGAGTGACATTCAAGAACAAAGCATCACGGCCCTACACCATCCAACCCCATGGGGTCCAGTATCAAATTGAGCAGGATGGGACCCTCTACCACAATGTTCTGGAAGGTAATAGAGGAGTAGTGATGAAGAAAATCAAAATAAATACAAGCATATGTATCTATTCACATAAAATTCATGATTTACTTGACTTCTGTTTTTTATCATCCGGACAGAGACCCACACTGCCAAAAGGCTACGTGAACTCAAAAAACTGCCAAGTAAGTCAAACACTGATCTCCGCAGAGATCATATTTGGACTGGGTGTCCAACAAGTTACATAACCGTGTGCGAGTTAAGCAAATTTGGGTTTTAATGGACGAGTAGTGTCAAAACAGAGACAGGCACAAAGTCCCCTTGAGTTCATTGTCCTTAGATGTGGACCTTATATGTTTTTTGTTTTCTGAAAAGGGACCTCATGCTGTATGTACTTTTGTAGATGTGGACGTACATATATATTTTTATATGTCCACCAACAAACATAGCACACCATCATTATCATTAAACATAAAGCCATGGAGCAACAACAATAAACACAAAATGAGATATGATAAAACAATGTTGCATATGATGAATTCATTTTCAAATGAGGACTGTAGCCTATGTATATTGCCGTGCACCCTATCCTTTCAGTAATATCATTCATATTCAGCTAATGGCAATACATGTTTCATGCAAGATACAACAAAAATGTACTATACACGATTCACTTCAATTAATTGCAATGTTCGATTAGCTCATATTTATCACTACGATACTCATTATACTACATTATACATGAAACTTCAACTTTATACATGAAACTTGAAACTTATACCCGATTCACTTCCTCTCTCTTTAGGGATTGTGACCCCACCCCCTGCCGCCTTGGTCCGTCCAGGTGCCACCTACACATACACCTGGGTGATCCCCAAAGGTGCGGGACCTGTGGCCGACGATGCTGACTGCAATAACTACCTGTACTACTCCGCAGTGGACCCCGTCAAGGACACCAACTCTGGACTGGTGGGGCCTCTACTGGTGTGCAAACGCAAGGCTCTCAAGTCAGGAAAACAGGTGAAATATGTTACATGATATGTGTGTGTTAAATTATATTTATATTTACAGAATGTATGACTGCCAAATCTAGGAATTTATAGAGCAAAATACAGCTGTGTCATGTGTGACCTAGTAATACAAATAGTGTCTTCTCTATGTCTATATACAGTATGTGAATTATCAACAATGTTTTAATTTTTTTTTACCATTTGCATTCCAGAAAAATATTGATAAAGAGTTTCATTTACTGGCCAGCATCTTTGATGAGAATTTGAGCTGGTATTTGGATGACAACATCAAACTATTCAGTCAATCTCCAAACACTGTCAAAAAATACGATGAGGGTTTCCAGGAGTCAAACAAAATGCACTGTAAGTTCTTTTTGGATAAATGTAAATAGTTAAAAAAAAACACATAGGCCGTGTCCAAAATGTTTATTTGTTCACTATGTAATTCACTACATAGAGTGTGAGTTAAATCGTATTGCATTACATTTTGTCCCCTACATAGTGAATGGGTGAACATTTCGTATTCAGCCATACAGTAGTTCCTCAAGTGCACAAATGAAAGAGAGATCTTCTTCTGTCTTGCTTCCGCAGCCATCAATGGCTACCTGTACGGTAACCTGCCTGGCCTGGCCATGTGTAAGGGGGACAAGGTGTCGTGGCACCTGTCAGGGCTAGGCTCTGCTGTGGACATCCACGGCCTCTATTTCCAGGGCAACCGGTTCATCTACAGAGGCACCAGGAGAGACGTGCTCAACCTGTTTCCCCACGTCTCACGCACAGTCTACATGGAGCCTGACAGCATGGGTATAGGCCCCGCCTGATTGTTGATGTCTATTCTGGTCTTTAAAAAACGGATTAGTTATCTTTAGAACAATACATGCTCTGACCTGTCATACACATAATGTTGCAAATAATGTCATGTGCGAATGTTTGTATATCTGTATGAGTGAATGTATACATTTATACATTTTTCTCTTATTATGCAAGGCCCCGTTTACACATACACATTTATCTAGATATATTTATAAGTGGGTATTTTTTTACTCATTTATTTTTTTTATTCTGTTTAGACATATCCAGAAAATGCAGCGTTTAATACAGCATCTCCACTTTGAAGGCTGTTTTAAAAAATATCTGTTTAAGTTCGCTGAAACTGATTAAAAAATAAACGTTTATAAAAATATCTAGATACATGTAAAGAGGGCCTGAGTGTGAGAAAGCATGTATGTGTGTGTGTGAGTGTGCATGTGTGTGTGTGTGTGTGTGTGTGTGTGTTTGTGTGTGTATGTGTATGTATGTGTTTGTGTGTGAGTGTGCGTGTGTGTGTGTGTGTGTGTGTGTGTGTGTGTGTGTGTATATGAGTGTGTATATGCGTGTGTGTGTGTGTGCTTGTGCCTGCCTGTGTGTATATACATTGATGGGTATGTGTGAAATGACCACAGGGCAGTTTGAGGTGGTGTGTAAGACCGCTGACCATTATCAGGCTGGGATGAGAGCCAACTACACCGTCAACAAGTGCAGCATCTGGAACCGGCAGTCTGAGATCATGCTCCAGCAGAAGAAGTACTACATCGCAGCCGTGGAGGTGGAGTGGGACTACTCACCCAGCCGCACCTGGGAGATGCTGATGTACAAGGGGCTGAGTGACAGGTACACAGGCTCTCTGTAATACCTGTACAGTTTCTGATGCTGTAGATGTTTATTTTGCCCATGGAGCCACTGTATTAAGTGGCAAATGAAGTTCTGGTGCATTAATAATTTAAACGTTTTTTACATTTTGGAAAGACTACAGTTTACATTTAACCCATGGTGCCCACAGTCACAAACTGTCACCTTCCTCTAACCTCTGTACTTCCTGGTGGTGAAAGTAAAGAGTTAAACTAGATGGAGACAAAAGAGACACACAACTGGATCACACATTCTGCCCTTCTGAGGCTCCTGTAACCTTAACTCAGTCACACATATAAATCACAATCATTTTCAAATAGATACGAAATTCAGAATCAATTTTCAATGTAGATTCCAATGTGCTTGATTAAAAGGTTCCTCTGACAACATTGATTTTCACAATTATTATTATATGGCACCGCTTCTTAACATCCTGTGAGCTCCCCACAACATAAACAAACAAACAAACCTTCCTTTACCAGCCCAGGCAATCCGTTCCTGAGCAAAGACACAGGCTTCATCGGCTCCAAGTACAAGAAGGTTGTATACAGGGAGTACACAGACGACAAGTTCATCAAGCTGAAGGAGAGAGCAGCTGACGAGACGCACTTAGGAATTATGGGTAAATTCTAGCTTGTTATGTTTCATCCTACCAGTCAAGATATGTATCTATATCAGTGGTTCTTAACCTGGGTTCGACTGAACCCTAGGGGTTCGGTGGAGCCTCCACCGCAGAGGTCAAGATACACATGACTCATCATGTCAATTGGTATCATATTTTATTATTTAATAAAGAAGGGTTCGGTGAATGAGCATATGAAACTGGTGGGGTTCGGTACCTCCAACAAGGTTAAGAACCACTGATCTATATGTATCTACTGTATGTGTTTTATTAGTATTTTATGCTGAGTGATGATTTGTTTTTTTTTTGTTTTTTTTTATGTCTGTTGACCTCAGGCCCTATGATTCATGGCAACGTTGGAGAGAAAGTGAAGGTTGTATTTAAGAACATGGCCACAAGACCCTATTCAATACACGCACATGGAGTTAAGACTGAAAGTCCCGTAGTTGTTGCAACTAGACCAGGTAAAAAAAAAACTTGATATACTGATGTAAACAGAACATTAGTAAATAAAACACCTGCAATCATTGTTGTGTCAAAATGTCATTAAACACATCTTATTTATATTAGTAACTTGAGAGACTTTAAGTCATCATATTAATATGTTTTTTTTGCTTTAGGTGAGACACACACATACACCTGGTACATCCCAAATTCAGCCGGGCCCACCAAGGAAGAGGAAGAGTGCAGTGTTGGGGCCTACTACTCCACAGTGAATGTAAACAAGGTAAGGATATACTGTAGGGGTTATGGGGATTATTTACCTATTTACCTGCTACAAACTTCACATCAATGATTGTGTCAGTACCATGGCCGTCAAGTACGTTATTTTCACATGTATACATACCCGTAAGAAACACTCCTCAGAAAAAGCAATTTGATGTATAATTGCATTGTACATGTATAATCAGTGTTGTTAGTAACCACTGTAATATACGTGGAGTTTAAATGTGTCTGCAATAAGGTTCTGAGGTAAGAAATGAGGTACAAATGAGGACGCTTTTCGCACTCATACATCACAACAATTAAACTCATTAGTAAATGTTTCTGGATATGTCGTACTAGTGACATGTCCATGACAAGGTCAGATTCTCAGTAAAAGTACTCTGGCCTCCAGGGGCCGGGGGGCGGGCTGACTTGTGTGGGGGGTCCTGGCCATGGTGGGGCCGCGGTGGGGCCTCTCCCCCGCTGCCTCTGCTACGGCCCACACCATCCCCTGGATTGGACCGGGCTTCCTCTGATCTGTGGGCCTCACTTTTTAATGCTCTACATCAGCCGACTCAGAAAAGTTCACACATTTTCACACAAGAACACAAACACCCCCACTATGTCAGGGCCGAGGTGGGGTGCTCGGTACAGTGGCCTGTAAAAGGGCCCAAATTAGCTTGCACCCCACTTCTTTTAATGCAATACATTTTAGAATAATATGCAATCCCAACTCATAGGAAGGGTGGTGGGGGGGGGTGCAGGGGGGAGTCTCCCCCTTTGCTCTACCCCCCCCTCCTCTTTTTAATGCATTTAGACACCACATAAAACACATCATAGGGCCAGTGAGGCTCATGGATTGGTTGGGGCTTGGGCCCCTGTTCTGGTCGGGAGGGTGGGGGCTGGGGCCGGGGGTGGGGGTGGTCTGGGTGGCTCTGCAGCGGTCCTTCCCTGTCCTCTCCCCCCGCTGGAGTTCGGCCTGTCCCTTTGATGCGCTGAAGGTTGGAGCGGTCAGAGGAAGTCAACTCCCCTCTTTCCCTCCTTCCCTTGTTTTTCCCTTGTTTCTCCCCCCCCTCCCCGCTTCCTCCTAGAGGGGGCTCATCCAGATCCCCATGCCCCGGACATTTCAGAACATACCCCTTACACGCATGCTAACTACTGACTACTGAAGCATATCCATGCAAACACACATACACACACATATACACTCAAACACCCCCCCCCCCTTCCCAACACACTCACACACATACATTCTAGTAACCCCCCCAACACACTCATACACATACACTCTAATAACTCCCCCCCCCCCACCACCCACCACCACCTGGTTACATGTACCTAGCACTGTTTTGTTGAATGTCATGTCCTAGTTCATTATGTTGTATGTTCTCTGTTTGTAACACACTTCTTGGTTTTGTAATTGTATTCGTCTTTTGTAAAAATAAAAGGGAAAAAAAAAAATAAAATAAAAAAGATTCTCAGTAAAACCCCAGAAGCTAAACCTGTGGTTGGATTTATTCCTCAGGACCTGTACAGTGGTTTGATTGGTCCACTGGTGATATGCAGACGTAGCTGGATGAGGACGTTCGGCTTGAAGAAAGAGATAGAGGAGTTTGCACTTCTCTTCATGGTGTTCGATGAGAATGAGTCCTGGTACTTGGATGACAACATAAAAACTCACGTGAAAAACCCCAGCCCCAAACTGAAAGAAAATGAGGATTTTATTGAGAGCAACAAAATGCATGGTGAGTTTCATATCAACAGTACATTCTCAAGTGGTTTAGAGACATATTGGTTTGGAGACTGCTCTAACCCTAACCCAATTGCGTAATGTACCAAAAATGAACCATTGTGTGGTTTGGGCATTTTCATGCATCCCCAGGAATCAATGGTCTAGTCTATGGCAACCTGAAAGGGCTCAACATGGAGGTGGGTGACAAGGTGTACTGGTACCTGATGGGCATGGGCAACGAGGTGGACATACACAGCGCCCATTTCCATGGCAACAGCTTTGATTACAAGGTACAGTATATAATCCCTCAGTGGGCCCTTGGAACAGACAGAAATTACTAAGACAGTGTGATATTGTCAAAGTTTCTATTGCACACACACACATAAACACACACGCACACACAGACGCACGCACACACACACACAGACGCACACACGTGCACACGCACGCACACACACACAGACACACACACCACCACCACCTGTGATTTGGGGTCCCTGTGTTTTTCTTCCCAGCTGAGTGGCACCCACCGCGCAGATGTCTTTGAGCTGTTCCCAGGCACTTTCCAGACAATAGATATGAGGCCACAGTACCCAGGCACCTGGATTCTGCACTGCCACGTCACGGATCACATCATGGCTGGCATGGAGACCACTTACACGGTTAAGGAAAAGGGTAAGGAAAATGTAGTTTTTTTGTCCAGGGTTATGAACTGTGTTTACAACTCATATGAAATCCATGGTAATGTCAGTAGTATTTGTCAAACCTGACCCACTTTTGTGTTAACTATTGTCATTTTTTCATCTACAGAAAAGAAGAAGGGAATGTTTGGGCGCTAAGACAGGAACCTCACACAAATAGGTCGCCTATGTACACCGCTACATAAGACTTTCTGCACACAACTTCCTTCATGCTCACTTTCTAAATAAACATTACTGTAAATAAAGTATCTTTTTGGTACATTTAAATCAACCTGTGATAGTATCTGAATCTTCAGGTCTACCGAATCTACTGAGGTCAGTGAAGCCAATGTGGTAAGGAGGAAGTCGCAGGAGGAAGTGAAAATTCTATTTCAGTCTTCATGATCTTTACCTTTCACTACAACACATAGTGTGCTAAATAGCATAGCTGCTACAGATGTTAAAACAAAGGCCCTACATCTCAGATATGTATGCCAATATTAGCAGAAGTCTCCACACATGGATTCATTTCCAATATTTATTCAAACTAATTAAAAAATAATAAAAACTGAAGATTGTCAAAGTTGGTTAGAACTTGAAATTTTAAATACATCCACAGCATCTGGGTACAGGAGGTTAGCTAGGAGCACCCATAACACATAACAAACAGCATCAGCAACTTCATCTACTTTCAGCTGTATTTGGCTTCCACTGTTTTTCCACTTAGCTTACAACCGCACAATAACATGATTTTGAGAGTTCTGTAAACCTTATACTTAAAGCGAGTAACATACAAACAGCATCGATAAGCAGCATAGCAACCACAATGTCTCCGTGGACAGATTGTCTAAAAAGGCTTGTAGTGTTTTGGTAACTTAGTGGTGATCACCACTGCGTCATACAGGAACACTGAGCGGTCATCCTGTTGGTCAGGATGTGAGTGTCCAGTGGTGGTGTGTCACAGAGGGCAGAGGTCACCCCCTCACGTCATCAGGTTCCTCTGACTGCACTCCAGCAGGTGAGGGAGGAAGAACTGTGCTGTGCCGTCGTCTGGCAACAATTCCAGGAATTCCAGGGGATTCAGCTCCATGGCAACTACAACCAGTGTCTCTGTTTTCACCATGGAAATGAAAAAAAAACAACATTAAAGAGAAAGACTGGAAAAAGATGAGTACACGACATAAATCAAAACTGAATAACATATGGCCTGACCGCAACCATGTTACAGCTTCTACAATTTCAACAATATTCTCTTACATCAGATATGCTGCGGCTTCACTTCTTAAGAAAATGCACAGAACTAATCATATCAACTGTGTCAATTCATATCATATGTCAAGCCCACTTTCCCTTTTTAGCCAGTGAGTAACGTGAGACTCCAAAGAAGAAGAAGAAAAAACAACAACCTGTCCTTCACAGTCCCAGTGTGAACACCATGAAACACTTAAAACAAGGCTACACACACCTTTCAGTGCTGTCAGTAAGATGCTGTTCTCATCTCCGGAGGCCCTGGTCCTCTCACACAGCTCAGGAAACAGCTTCTGCCACCACAGTGCCTAGCAACAACAACAAAAACTCAACTTCAGTCAATACTGTCGAGGTAATTCTGCTATGTTTGACAAATGGCAGCCCAGGCTAACAAATCAATTTCAAACGGGAAATAAAGATCAAAGGGGAAAAAATGTTGGTGCATGCCAGGTAACTGTAGGTACAAAACGCGCATAACAGCATCAACAGTTAGATACTAAATTCATCAGTGAGGGCATTAGTGACGGTTACGGTCAATGAGGACAAAGTAAGGTTTTGCAAAGTAAAGTAGGGTCAGCCACCATTTTGTCATTCTTCAGCTCGTCGTGGGCAAACGAGATAATGGCCTGGGGGCAGCGGTCCAGCAGCCGCTCGATGGAGCTGTCGGTGTGGCCGAGGCGCGTAGCGACCAGCACGTGTATGCTCAGCCCCGCATTGTCCGAGTCGGGCAGCTGCTTCAGGAGAGGCAGGGTGGAGGAGACATCCAGCGTGGGGCCACACAAGAGAGACTGCGGGACACACAGAGACAAGGGGAGACTTCGTTAAATAGCCTGGTGTTAGCAGAGCCATACCTGAAAGTGAACCTCCATGTCTCAGACCTGGAACCTCACTGAAGGGTTATGGTTAGCTGCAGAGGACACAGTTTCACCACAAGTGCACATACTGTATTTGAGAATATTAAACATCCACTTCTATGAATGTTTTGGAAGAGGAAAAGGTATTTACAAAAAGTCAACAAATTCAATAATACATCAATGAGTAAGACAGACAATGCATTGTCTCTGAAGCCGATGACCTGCAGAGTCTTGAAGCATTTTTGTTCACCTTAACTAAATTCTCACTGAGGCCCTATGAAACAGATACCCGTGTCATAGCAGGCATGTGTTACTAATGTAAACCTGCCATTCTTCTATGCTTTCTCTGAAGAGGTACTATGTCAAACATACTACAGCCCTGGGAAAAATACTTGGATCTACTGATCAAAAGTGATGAGCAGCTAGCAGAGATAGCATGTAGCACTTTCTGCCCCGGCCATACTGCTACAACCAAATATCATTGTTTGGAAGTAAGCTATATCAATGTACTTTCATTTCTGCCACATTGGTGGTTTTACAGTTGTGTAAGGGACTGGTGTCTTGGTGGACAGAAAACACAAAATGGGCTCATTTAAGTAGACCATATATTATGATGTGTTACAGCACTACCAAACCCTTGCAAATGTGTAACATAGTTAAACCCACAGGGCAACTGACTTTCAGGTCAAATCGGAAGTGTCATAGTGATGAAGCTATCAAACCTGTCCTTGATCGTGCCTCCCCCCACTCCCTAACACTGCATTGACTGGAGGCTTATGTGCACCAATGGACAGTGGCACTAGGCGTGCATAGTCACCTGAAGCTTCTGAAGGTCCTCGTGGTAGCCCTGTGCAGTGCGTAGGTGTGCAGGCGTCAGAATGCCCACCCAGGGGTAGAGCTGTCCATAGTGGAGACACGAGTTCATCTAAAGGCAACAGACAAACATGGTTATAATGCGTTTAGGTGTGGTAAATCTTACAGACTGAATGCCAAGTCAGCTATCCACTCCTTCCAGAGACACTCTAGCTAGTAAGAAGAACAAGTATTTAAGTCCTCAAAGGAACTGTGGAAGAACAAGTAACTCATTCAAACACGTGTTTCTCAGATGAGTACAATACTGACACATGACATGGGACACAGAATACATCAATTTTACATCTGAACTAAAGCTGCTCACCTTCAAAGCATACAAATGTATGTAAATGCACCTGAGGAGTGAGACACTGACATGATCCAATATGTTGTGTTCTGCAGGCCTTCACTGCAGAATATAGATGTATGTTTTATTTGATCCATTCTGGCAGTGTTGATGTGGGCAGGTATGAGCCACAGTATGGTGTAGTCATATTACCGCGATCCAACACAAGGGACTAGTGCACATGTGGTAAATAAGCTTTAGTGCTCTATGATGCGGTGTAGCGTATCACAATGGTGCAATGCAAGGGAAGGGTGTGTTGCACATGTGGTGATTATTGACATTTGGTGCTGTTTGGTGTATCACCCCACTGCAACAGGTGCGATGCAAGGGTGCAATGCAAGGGCGCAGTGCACATGTAATAACTAAGCTTCGGTGGTGCCCTTACCAGGTCGTCATGCGCATATTTGAATAATGTCGGGCTATAAACGGGTTCGGGCTTTAGAAAAACTGTCAAGCTCCGGCTCCGTGTCGGGCTGAATTCTATCGGGCTCGGGCCTTGTCGGGCTTAACTTTTAAGGCCCGATTACAGCTCTAGTGCACATGTGATAACTAAGCTTCGGTGGTGCCCTCACCAGGTCGTCAGCGGTCTTGAGAGGCCTGGCGGTGGGCTGCAGGCAGCGGGTGATGCGGTCCACGTAGACGGAGGTGAGGCGGAAGAGCAGCTCCTGGATGACTCCGTCCTGTGAGGAGGCCACCAGCAGTGCCTCCCAGAAGTCCACCAGCAGCTGTGGGGTACCAGGGGTCTCCCCAGCCTCTTTGCACAGCTCCTGGAGACAAGGATACACGATGAAGCACTATAATGTCTTCATTTAAGGCGCTATATGTAGGATTGTGGTCAAAACTGGTACTGCAGTCAAATTCAGAATACCGTAATGAAATACTGTCGGTATTTTAATTTAACATGTTTTCTTAATCTTTGCTGACATAACAGGATCATTTAATGATCACCTTAAAACTACTATGTTTTAAAATGGACTACGGTTGCATGTACCCATTAAGATGAAAATTAATTGATAACCCTGACAAGATAAAAATGGCATTACAAGATGGATGCATGAGTTTGAGTTTCCTAGACGCCCTCAACAGTACAGATGTAGTGACACTCACTGACCATTAAGAAAATAAGTGAGGGTCTCCCACATAGAAACAATAAAATCATCTGACACAGTACACCATACACAATGTATTTTCCTAACATAATCTGTCGTTCTATATGGTGGTGGTTTGCTGATTGTTGCGCTTACTTGGAAAAAGAAGTCGGCCTCCTCCAGTTTGACTTTGCTGTTCTCATGCAGGGCCACTGCAGCGGCGACCAGTAGCCCCTCCTGGGAGTGCTGGCGGAGGTGGCGTGCCAGCGGTGTGGGGGCCACAGACTCCCCCCGGCCCAGCAACAGCAGCCTGGGCTCCTCGATGAAGCCGTACACCTGCAGCATCTGACAGTGGGAACAGCAGAACAGAAAATCTTATAAGCTGATATACTGTACATATATGGGACAACTTTCTTGAGCAATGTTGTCAGGCAACAACCTGACAAGCTTCTAATGTTCTGATTGGAGGATCACCCGAAGTTGTCTTCTTATAATTGAAATTCTTTAAATACAAATGTATTGCCTGATATCAGTGGGATAGTGCCCTAACAATCTTTTTTTTGTAATGTTGTTGACCGACATTGTTAAAAAACTTGCCCTGTGTACAGTATCTTCACCTTTAGTTTCTGACAAAAAAAGACAGGATAGCTCATTTGGCCAGCTATTCTTCCCCAGTCTAAATACAAGACCCAAAAACAATGCGGTTATTGTAGGTCAACCCCAGCCTGAGAGAGTAAAGGCCTCCCTGCATTGGCTTCCTGCCGCTTCCAACGTTTTATTATTTTAGATTACATTGTTTTCAATACAACCTTGCACACTAGCGTTGAACTCTGCTGCTGACGTCATGCCAATTACAATTCAGGTCTATTTTGGTTGGCGCCTCTAAATAAGTTCCTTTGTTTATCATAATAACTGTAGACCAAATCCTTGAAAAATTATTATGTTCACTGAGCAGCTGTTTTTGAACTTAAAAGTATGTCATAGTAATCGAAGTTGGATTACCCACTTAAAAAAAAACATTTGCAAAATGATTCCCAGCAGAAGCTCATTGTCTGTCCCAAAGATGACTGCCTTAGACACAAACCCAGAGAAAGTCCAAAGCACTTTTATTTTCAAAAGTTAAAAATCTTTTTTATATGTCTTGGTTATCATAACCTTTAAAAACTCTTGTGTGTTTTGACTTTAATCCTTCATCAGGGAGTCAAGCAGTTCACAAAGGTAAGAACGAGATTTGTTCCTTGAATCATCCCAAATAGCACCTCAAACAAGCCGTCTTTTGAGGTCCAGGTAGTGTTCTTCCACAGAACATATTTTAAACAGACTTCATGTTTTGAGAGTCAGCCTGTGCTGTGCTGCCCCATGTTCTAACACAAAAACTTAAAAACAATCCCCATCCGACCCCATCCATGAATGTGTGCTCCTCACCTCTGCGTGGCGCTCCATCTGCTGTTGGTACAGCTGTGTGTCCCCCATGCGCAGGGCCAGGGTGGCCTTGGCTAGCATGAGCGTGACCGAGGGGGCCCCGGCGGCCTCCAGCCGGTCCAGGTGGGCCAGGGCGAAGGCCGGGTCGCAGCTGAGCATGTAGGGGCTACTCAGCACGTGGGGCAGCTGGGCCGGCTCTGCCACGCTGAAGATGTCCAGCACTGTGTTTGCTGTGTCCTAAAAGAACAAAACAAAAATGTAGGTGAAACTGTGGTTCTTAAAAAACAACAGGAACTATTTAAGAGGTTCATAAAAATGCTGTGTCTGCTCTGCTACCTACGCATATACACATACTGTACACTGCGGTGCTTTAAGAGTCCTGTGGCTGTGTGTGTGTGCGTGTGTGTGTGTGTGTGTGTGTGTGTGTCAAAGCTCTTTGAGTTGGTACAAATACAGCCTTGGTTTCTGACTGTAAGGCTCACATTGGAGAGCATAGCAAAACAAAATGTAAAAGTCTGTGCAATGGACCATGGAGCAGGCCTATAAAGTGAAACACTAGCAAACCTTAAGCATCTATAATTACTTACAAATGCACTATGAAAAAATATATTATTATTATTATTACTATTATTATTATTATTACTATTATTATTATTATTATTACTACTTCTACTTCATCCACTGCCTTGCCTTGACCTCTCCACCTACCTTACTGAGCTCCTCCATGTCCTCCTCGTCCAGGGTGTGCCTGAGGAAGAACATGAAGCCCTTGCCGTACTCTGGGGGACAGTCGGCCGGGGACATGTTCCGCTGGATGACCTCGGTGACCGACAACCCTGACATCCTGTAGTAGGGGAGCGCCAGGTGGCAGTCCCTGTTGTCAAACCTGCCGACCCAAACACAGGCCGAGTAAGGCCACCGTGTTATGACGGTGGTCTCCAGACTCATTTGCCCCTTTCAGTGAGGACATAATTCTCCCTGTGTAGGAAGTATGTGTGTCTGTAGTGTCCCTGCTCTGGGAAACTTACTGAGGCACATGCATCTCTAGGCACATGTATGTATGAAGGTAGTCTGCTTACTCTGTGTTCCCTACACCTCTGTTAGCTTATATTCTCCTTTTTGTAAGTCGCTTTGGATAAAAGCATCTGCTAAGTGTAATGTAATGTTATGTTATGTTATGATGGTGGTCTCCAGACTCGTTTGTCCCTTTCAGGATAGCAACAGAAAAAATAAATCCTGCCACACAAAAGGACAAAGTCCTCTTAGCTAACCAGTGCTACTTTTAGGTGTGAGCCACGTTTAATTTCACATTTTTAATATATACAGTACACATGGGTATTTTGTAAACCATGTTTGTTTTGTACTGTATTAGATTTCATACTTACAATCGAATAAAGAATTAACATCTATGTTGTTATGTTAAACCGACCCTTTACCTTATTATATACGGTGCATGAAGTTAACAGGTCATTCCCCAAGATTGCACAATACACTTTGCTATTTTGTAAAACATTTTATTAGAAATCTTATATTTGTGACCAATCACTAGGTAGATTAGATCAAAAATATAACCCATGTGTTGTTGGTGCTAAAAATGGCACTTTATCCCTCTGTGAGTGGTACAGTACCTGCTGTAGCAGTCGGCGAGCTGGGCACAGTTCTCCCTGAAGGCCTGCTGGATCTGTGTCCTGTCGGTGGGGTCAGTGTGGGGGTCCAACAGCGAGGCCAGCAGCAGCAGGTGGGCCTCACTCAGCAGGTGAATACAGCTCAGGGAGAACGGGTCCGACACCTCGTACTTCTTGCTGTACTCCACCTAGCAGAGACACACAAACTGTTCTCAGATGCTTTCTGCTAGTGATTTACCTTTAATTCATTTATTATTTTTACCTCTTTTATCTTTTATGTTTACCTATTGCTTTCTGCTTTAGTCTATGTCTTTTAATTATCTTATACATTTTTTACAATTATTTTATCTTTTATCTTTTATTCTTTTATATTGTCCTTTGCTTTTATTTTTGTTAAGCACATTGAACTGCCTTTGTGTATGAAACACAAATAAACTTGACTTGACTTGACAAACCATAGCTGGAAAAATGATTATACAACTTCCTAATAAGTTTGTTTTGTTTTCTTGCACATGACTGAATCTGACATCCAGACATTCTCAGTGCTAAACCTTATTATAGAATATTTCTTTCAATAGTTTTATTAACTTTCTAAAATCCCATATACAAACATGAATTAGCAGTACACAGTATGCCATTGTTATAACATTGGACCACTTTTTAACTGTGGCCATTTACTATTAATACATAACACAGACTTTAAATCCAGACTTTTTATCATTACATTATGGGAGCATTATGAATCTTTTATACACCTTTATAAATGTGTGTTTGACACTTTGCAAAAGCTGGGCAAAATTAAATGTTACGGTACTGAGTACCAGTGATGGGCAACCTGACTTCAGAAGCTAAATCCAATATTATGTATTCGTTACAGCCATTCACCAAATAAATCAGCTGATTCTAATTTACATTCTAGTTTTTTAGACAGGTGGAGAAGCTAATTATTGAAATGACCAATACTAAGTGAACATGTAGAACCAGCTGATTTGGGCACTAAATTGTAGCTTCTGAACTTAGGTTGGCCATCAATGTGGAGTGAATATTTACCAAAAAAATAATAATAAAAAAACCCACCACATCAGGCAGCATTACCATTTCTCTGTACAGGGTGAGGCTGGGCACCGTGTTGACAACATAGAGGTTCCAGCCATGGCCACTCTCAGATGGCTCCTTGGGCTTGGTGATGGAGGTCTTCCTGGAGCTGCAGCAGAAGAGGACAACAGCAAAGAGGTTTTTACTAAACAGCCTTTCCTGAATGCTAATGACCTGAGAAAGAGAAAACCACAGTGACCACCACTCACAGTCTCATCTGAATTGGATTGAAAGACAAAAACAAAATATTTATCAAAGATTAGTTTTACAGCGATAGTTATTGAAATAGCTAAGATTAGCCAAGCTGTTTTCCTTTTTTTTTGCTTTGGGGGCTGATCAAGATCCACTCTGAGTAAGCACTGTTGTCCTAATCAAATATACCAAATTAACATCTAATGCCGAACTGTTGCAACAGATTAACAATGACAAAATCCAATTAAGATCATGTGAGTTTTCATAGAACTAGCATGCAACAGCCACACAGACTTAGTTTAACAAGTATATAGTCTACTAGATACTATGTAAATAAATAATGTAGATGATAAAAACACTCCTAATTTGCCTTCTGTAAAAAAAAACCATCAGCACCCTCACCTGTTTTAAATATTGACATTAGTGAGACCAAAAGTCATCATCGGCTACATTCAGCATATCTACTTAACTTGAATCTTTATACCAGGACAAACACTAGCTTCCCTAACCAAGGTCCTTCATTGGCTAGCATTAAAGCTAACCTTACATGCATGACTGCGCCAGTTTAGTAATTTAGGGGTATTAGTGTGTGTGTGTGTGTGTGTGTGTGTGTGTGTGTGTGTGTGTGTGTGTGTGTGTGTGTGTGTGTGGTTAGGGGACTCAAGGACATAGCGTTGCATTTCTTTTTTTTAGTTTTGGTTCTTCTTGATGCACATAGCGCAGTAGCGCAGGTAGACGTACACACACACACACACTTGCGCGTGCGCACACACACACACGTTCTTGGCCTACTGACCTTCCTGTTGTTGATTTCAATGTGTCCATGAGCCGTTTGTGTGCATCACTGCAACCCACAGACACACAAGCAATACGACTAAAGAGATCAGAGACAACTCCATGCACCACACACACCATATTAACTCTCTGAGTGGTCGACTTCACTTATTTTTGTTTTGCTGTCTGTGATGAATATCATGTGATACTTTATGCCAGGGTAAAACAGAGGGCCTTTTCATTCGCAGGGTTTTTCCTGTTAAGCCAGAGTAAGATTTTAAACTCTGCTTCCTCTCCCTCCTCCCTCTGCCATGAACTCTGCATGCTGAGACCTTTCGGTCAGAGGAATGTGGGTCACTGGGGATGAAAACCATCACATGACCACCAAGAACGTTCAGCAAAAAATGTCCAGAGCACACTGCACCATTTGGTGCGCACTTCTGCTTAAGGACACACCACAAACAACGTTGTTCACATCTGGGTTAGTCCACACACTGTTAATGGTTCACACTTCGGGCAGTGACCGTTAAGGGAGTGTTTAGAGGGTAGACACTTCCGAGGACTCAGAGGCAGCGAGGTGGTGGGGTGGGGAACACACTACGTAGGACAGTGAGGCCATGGACTTACAGGAACGACCTGGACAGTAGGCTCTCCAGAGCAGGGTTGCTGGACGGCTCTATACCTACTGCTAGCAAAATCCCCGCTAGAGTTTTGTGATCTTTCGATTCACTAAAACAAATATTGTCAACAATTAACAACACTGCTCAGAAAAGGGAAAAAGATACAGGGCACTGAAGGAGAAACAACATACATACAGATGCCATGAAATCATGCCACTCTCTGGCTCTACGGGCCTCCACACACTGGCTTCAACATTATTTTGGAGGACTTTCAAATTCAACAACTTCATTTTCCCCCGCACACTGTCTGCACAGCGAACATCATTGGAATCCATCTACGACCGTTATGATAAGCAATGGATTTCTTTTAGCATTGTCAACAAAAACAGACCCTAATCGCAAACGACATGCTATCAGCAGCAGAGTTCGACGCTGGTGTGTGGGTTTTATTGAATACAATGAAATCTTTGAACTTATAGATTAGAATGTCGGAAGGGCATCAGTTTGTCAAAGCCAGTGTGCAGAGCCCTGAACAGTTGTCAACATTCTATTAAAGGTCGGCATGAATCAAACCTCAAATACTACATACAGAATTAACTTGGAAAGGTAACTTGAGGTGAACGTGACCTACAGGCTTTTCCTGGCTGCTCTCTCCACGTCTTCTTTGCTCTCTACGTCGGCGGCAGTCAGGAGCACAATGTGGTTCCTGTCATGGCATAGACCCTTCAGACCAATGAAGAGCTGGATGCGCAACGCACAAACCTCCATGGAGAAGGGAGGACAAGCCTAAACAATAGGACACACACACACGGACACACACACACACACACACACACACACACACACACACACACACACACACACACACACACACACACACACACACACACACACACACACACACACACACACACACACACACACACACACACACACAGAGTTATCCAGGCAGCAGTGCAATTCAGGCCTTCTAATCTAATCAGGACCGGTAGAAACACACACATTCAGGATACAATGCCACTTTAGTTTATGCTGCATAGTTATACACTGACTGCTATTAGTGCTATGCGCTGCACAAATTCCACAACATTTGTTAGGACCTAATATGATGAACCCTGACCCTAACTGACTCAATATGAGCCCAGTGTTATACCGGTGACCTAAAACGAAGTTTATGTAAGAAGGTTGCTGCTGGTTTTGAAACTGCTCAGTGGTTAATGGAACTAGAAGGTCAACACAGGTCAACAGGTCACAGGTCAATAAGTAGCACATCCACAATCTCCTCCATTTTCATTGTAACTATACATTATCACAAAGTAAGGGTACATTTAATGACTACTATTATGCATTTTTCACTGTGTGGGAATACTGAACCAGAAATGACTTAAATTACATTTTAAAATTACTTAATGACTTAAATTAAATAATAAAAATGCCAAAACCTAAGGTAATCAGCATGAGAGACTATGAAGCATCACTCTGGTTTATGGGTATGAAAGCCATCACATGCCCACAAACAGAACATCACAAACAACCTGCCGTGTCTCTGTCCTGAACACCGTCATACCTTCATGGTGGTGTCAATGTAGGGGTCCTCAGCCCTGGCAGCTACTGCACCACAGCGCACAGAGAAACACTGAAGGGCGTTCCTGGGACAGTCACATGGACAAACATAAAAACAGAGACAGGTAAGAGCAAATTCAGTGTTGCATGATGTCAAGTTGTGCTGTAAAATAATAGAAAGGCTACTACTGTGTTCTACTGTGTTGAATTGTGCTAAATGTAATCTAAATTACAAAAGCATTTTTTCTTGATAGGTCAAATAACAGTTACATCAGTCAGCTCTGAACACTAATTTGTCTTCAGTCACCTGCACTGTAAACACTGATGAGATGTACAAAAACAATAAACTGAGAAGGAAGATAAACAAATTAAATCTCTATCAAATAATAAATGTTTATGCTTTTATGACTGCTCATTTAGATGTAATGGAGTCAAGTTACAGGGAGAGTCTTCCTGGAGCAAGGTGGTGTTACATGCCTTGCTTAAGGGCACCTCAGCCGTAGATGAGGGTGCAGGAGAGCACTGGCTATTCACTAAAAATACAGCAATCTGCAACCCTCCAATTTTAAGACCAACTTTTAAAGACTAACTATTACACCACAGCTGCCTGTAAACCCCTAACATCCCTTAGGTGAAGTACTTCAGTCTTACTTGGTGATGACATGGAGGAAATGGCTGCTGAGAACAGCCTGTTGGGCCTTCTCTGGATACTGGTAGGCTGACACCAGCTCCACGGAGCCCTTGACACTGTACACGTAGCCAGTGTTGGGCAGGGAGAAGAAGCAGAACACACAGGATGGATCAGAGGGTTTGGCCTCGCCAGCTGATCCTTCTTTACCTGACCACCATAACCCAGTATGGTAGGAGAGAGAGAGAGGGAGAGGGACAGAGACGCAGAGAGAGAGAGAGACAGAGAGAGAGAGAGACAGAGAGAGAGAGAGAGAGAGAGAGAGAGAGAGAGAGAAACAGACAGGTGCAGTGATGATATGGTTGAGTATATGGTTGAGTTGACTAATTCGACCACTAAGACAGACAATTGCTTACTGGTGAACACTGGATAAAGTTGCAGAGAATGCAGACAGGTATCCTCCACATTGTTGCCTTGGAAGAAATCAGGAGCAAAGCGCCTGCGTGGGGTTGAAAGACACATCTTAAAAAACAGTATCACAGAGCATTTTAGTAGCCTACCACTGTGCTGCTTTGTGAAGTCTCTGCCTGCTTACTCTTTGGTATGACCATTTAGATGAAGTCATAAAATAGCACATAATAAATAAGAACCTACTACCATGCTACTACAGAAGCAATGAGGCTCAACTCGTGATGTCTGGACATCACAGGCATTCATAGGTGATCTACCTATACAGGATGTAGGTAAGTCCAGTGTCGAAACGGGACTCATTCTCCACACCGGTCCACTCCAGAGTAACACATACGCCACAGTCCTTGGCCTGGTCTCCCAACACCTCCTGATGCTTTGGTAACATGTAGAAGTCCTCTGACTCTTGGCGTCCTATTCCCTCCTTTTTCATCTCTGGACAAGGAATATCAAACGTAAGGTTAGTTATTACTTCCTATAAGCACTGATCTTATAATGCAGGTTTTAGTAAATAGGCCTATGCAACTGGTCTGGACTCAAAAGGCCCTTGGTGAAATGTTGGTCTAGCAATTGCCCTTGATGCGTGTGTACTAGTTAACCACTTTCAACCACTTTCATTCATACCAGAGTCGCTGACACTGAGCCTGTCCCCTGGGGAAAGCATGTCTTGAGGCAGCAGGGCATGCAGTCGGCGCTCCTGGTTACCCTCTCCATCCCCTCCCTCATTCTGCTGCTGCTGCTGCATCTTCTCAAACTGAGGCTTCTCCAGCTGCAGCACCAGGACCTCCAGATCAGCCTGCATGGCCACGTAGCCAGCGCACAGGGAGACCTGCAAGGGCGTCCAGCTCTGGGTATGGAGGATGAGAAGCCGCTCGAAGTCCAGCACGGAGAGACGGTCATTCAGGGTCTGCCGCCGCAGTGTGAACAGTACCAAGCTTTTGGCGCAGCCCACTAGAAGGTCTCCTGAGACTGGGCAGCAGGCCAGGCAAAGAGGGGTCTCGAAGAGCGGGATCTCGATGATCTCCATCTGCTCCTTGGGGATGCCT
>CM059276.1:22455787-22563287 GCA_030347295.1 Setipinna tenuifilis
GGCATGGTGGTGAGTGGCTTTGCACAGTCCTGTGTGCTGTGGAGAGAGAGACATTGGTATTATACATTTGGGTTACAGTTTGTTTTACTGTCCCTCTTACATTAAATAGGTACAGTGTAATAAAGTGTGTAACAATAAGCAACATTATGTACTTACAGTGTACCATAGGGTTACTGTTAGGCAGGTGCTGTGTAAGTACATTATATAGTAATATATAATTCCTTAATTTTCTTCAGGATTAATAAAGTATCTCTAATACTATAACATGTTATTATATGTAGATACACTAAAAAGAGCTGTAAAAAAGCATTATGCACATTTATCCAGGCAAGAAATAATACATACAGCAAATATTACAAAAAATAAACATTTAAGTAGTTGTCAACAATCTAAGGCACTTACAGCAAATTCACAGGTCATCGGCTCACACTTGGCAATGTCTGCATAGTCGGTGGTGTTGGCACAGGAGGTCTCCTGGATGGTGAACTCCACATTCCAGAATGTGGCCATGCCAGACTACGACAAAGAGAAAAATGTGTGAATAAATTAATTTAATAAGGACAGAGTCTCAATTTAGATGTGATTTAATTTAGTTGCTTCTTCTGTATACCGAGTAGGTTGCCTTGGTGACATTCTTAGGAACAAAGTAGTTTGACAGTCCGCTGTTTTTGTTGAACTTCTCCATGCCAGCTTTCATGGTCTTCAAGATTTCCTCGGTATTGAGATCAACTTCAGTGGCACAGTCGGGGCACACCTCATGGATTTTGGGAGCTGGAACTGTGGAAAGAAAAATATGTTTTCTCGATAAAATGGAGATTACAATGACCTTTTGCTTTAGTTTAATTTAAAACACACTTATTGATAATCAGTCAGCATGCTTGTAGCTGCTTATACTATACAAAGTATGTCTGCATGTATGTGTGTTTGTGTTGTTGAAAAAGCATGTCATGGTATACCTGGTCTAATGGTGCATGAATATTTGTAGAGACGAACCACCCTCTGTACCCTGTTCATGAAAAGGATGGCTTTGCACTGGCCGTACACCTGGCAGGAGAAAAAAAAAGTTAGATTTGCAACAAAAAAATGATTAATGCTATTAAGTGTTGAAATACTACACTGGTGAAGATGTATAGCCCAACTGTTATTACATAGTAAGAGGAGGACAAAAGGTTTGGAGAATAAGAGACTGATTTAAGACATTGATGCATACATTAAATAAGTTAAGTATAGTTAGTAACATTTTCTTCCGCACTGAAAGCAGAGCTCATTAGCTTTGGAATGATATTCTTTTTTCGTTCTTTTTTTGTCTGTTACCTTAACATTGTGATGATTTGTCCTGTGTTCTGTGCTAAACTGTGAATGCACTATAAGTATCTATTTGTGCATGATATGTGCTACACAAATTAGGCTTATTATTACTAGTTATTATCTTTATTCATGGTTTGTTTATAGGAAGGCAATTCTCACCGGGACCATTTCATTCTCTCGAACAGTGCAGTCCTTGTAGCTTTTCTTGCTCAGCACATGGCACTGGGTCTCTTCCACGTCGAGGGTCAGGTAAAATACAATTCCATTCTCTCCCTGGTATGAAAAGCAAAGAAATAAACATCAATTAGACAGTAAATGTTTTACACATTGCTCTTCATGCTGCATTAATGTGTTGTATGGGCTCTCCACTGTGTATAAATTAATTGGTATTTTGTAAGTACTTTTTAGTTGATGGCCACACATACTGACAGACAATTGTCAGACAAAGGATTTATACTCAACATAAAACACCTCAGTTTTTGTAATTGAATTAAGAGTATCTCTCACTAATAATTTTCACATCAGAAAAAAACACATGCACATCACAGATTATCAAAATAAGAGTTCTTGCACTATTTTTATTAGATCTTTGAAATGTATGTTGATACACTGTACTGTTACAGTCTTAACAATTTTCTGTGACGCTGGCTACTCACGTGGCGCATCATGTGAGCGTTGCTCAGGTGGTGGAGTGCGAAGATGTAGCCTTCTTTGCGGTCCGCGTTGATCTTGAGGAGGGCCTGCTCAGCCGCCCCGTTCACCAAACCATCCTTGCAAGAAGCAGGGCTCATAACATCAATAGGAATCGCGTGGGCAATGGCCACAGTGGCCAGCAGGAAGAGTGCACACTGCTTCATGGCTGAGCTTCTTGTCTCTGTAACGCACACAACACACACACACACACGCGAACACACACCCTCCCTCACCGCCGGGACACTGCTGACAATAGAAAGAGTTGTCGGTGCTTTTATACAAAACCACCCACCCACCCCTACGCACACCCTCCCATCTAGCCGTCCCTCTTGGCCCCAGCAGCCTTGATCCCTTGATCCCCCTGCAACTAGGCAGCGATCAGTAAACATGACGAACCCACCCCCACCCCGGCCTCCTCTCTTGTCCATCTTTCTCTGTCTGGGTGAGGGTCTGGTCAAGCATTATTTAATCAGCCGCACAATCATGCTCTTGTCTAAACTATTCAGGTCCTTAACAGGCTGCCCAGACAGAGGACAATAGAGGGCTCCTGTAAACAAAAGGGGGTAGAGTGGGTTTTGGGAATTGTTTTTGTGTGTGTGTGTGTGTGTGTGTGTGTGTATGTGTGTGTGTATGTGTGTGTGTGTGTGGTGGTGTGGAGTGTTGAGGCTGTCGTTGGGGAGGGATTATGACATGGGTTTCAGGATTGTTTGTTTGAGGAGTTTTAGCACTGATCTGCAAAAACCTCATCCATGTCTATGATTAAAAAGAGAGAGTTTGTTCTTAATCACCCTTTTGTTTTAGGGAGTGATAGGCTTTTGAGTGCTGGTCTTATCTTTCCCCCACTCACCCCTCACCAAAATAACAAGAGTATAGTCTGATCTTGTCACAGGATTACTACACCAGCAGTGATAACATCAGTTCATATATGTACATTTGTTCTGCAACTATCCCCAGTTGCTTGTCACTGAAAGATCAAGACATACTGAGGTAAATTTTAACTTCACAACAAAGGAGCATTTCAACAGTGTAGCTGTTTATATGTTTATCAGTGTTGCTTTGGGACAGTATAGTCTGGCCTCATATACAGTGGCGGTTCTACAGTGTTTAACTCCCCGGGCGAGACCACCTCTCAGCATGGCCTATGGCCTCATGTGATTATGTCACAGATGTACATTGCCAAACAAGCACGAAGAGTCAGCATGGCCCCAAGGGGTCATCTGTGGCTGGTTGGTCTGCGTCTTTCGTACGATCAATGTATTGAACCTGAAATCATACTATGTCAACTGTAAGCAAGTTTAAAGGGGGGGGGGGGTGTTACATTTAGAAAGGTTAACTTTTGTTTTGTGCACTGTGTGCTGTGCTGTGCTGTGTGCAAATACACGTTTCTCAATAAAACACCAGTTGATTGGCTGAGTTGGTTTATTTCACCTGAGTTGTGAGCAGACACAAGTTGTACTGACTAAGTTTAACAGCTCAGCACCTACCCTACCTGGGACACTTCTTGGAGCAAAATGTATTGATCTTTTGTGGGAACAACCCAGGAGAGCCAGGTGGACTTTGATATGTTTTCTATATGCCTATTTTTGCAAGAGTTGAGCAAATCAGACTTCAGCAATGCAATACATTCAACATCCTCCACACACAGGACAGCATTACCATGACAAGAACCTGAAAGTGTATGGTTTTTGATTCATATGTCCTTGTGTGAGACTGACCTATGCAGTATTTTTAACCAGTCTTTTTCATCATACATGACTCTGAAGTCAGTGATAATTAGAAGTGGACAATTAGAAGTTCAGTGAATGATGGTAGAGCACCACACCAATGGGTTTTACTGTAGAAGTGGATTAATGCAATCTATTGTTCTTTTGGCAGACACAAAGGCTGTCTGAGTTAGTTATACATTTTTACAAACATTTTTTTTTTTAATTTAGAAAGAACAAACAAACACTGTAATGACATATTATGTAATATTATGTGCTGTAAATCTCATTTCTTTTTTGAGGCCTCAGTGGTGGAACAGTTTAGATACAATCAGTATCAATTGTATGTATGTTTATGATATATATTAACCTCCACATATCATATATTGAATCATGACGAATCATGGGTTAACTGCTGAGGTGCAGTCAAATGCTGCCTCTCTCTACAAGCCTCGTATTTGTGCTGAATGGTGCAGTGTCTGTGGTATGATTCTATTAAGGTACATGAACAATGGGAGATCAGAGATGATGAGATCCTAAGGTTCCAAAGCCTCCATGGTGTCGAGGGGGTTTTCCTGGTTTGCTGCGTGCATGTGTGGAAAATGTGGTTGTGTGCAGTTTTCTCCAACCCGAGGTGGGTGATGGTGGAAAAGTCTGTCATTGTGTCATTGTGTCAAAAAGTTTATTTGAATGCTATGTTTAAATTCAGTCAAAAAACTTAAAGAGACCTTTACATCTGTATTAGGTTTCCCTAAATGACTATTATTGACAATGAAGGACCACATGACTTTTGCACTTGGAGCAGTTTGTGCTTATCAGTGAAAATGGTGTTTTCTTTTTTTAGTCTTTCCACTTGAGGGCGCTAGCTTTCAAATCATATCAATTTACTTGTTGGAAAGCGTACTGATGTGTGAAGTATTCAGGCAGACCTTCATGTCTCACTGAAAAAAAACCTTAAGTGCAATAACCAGTGAATGGCATTATGTTGCTACAGAAACTGTGACATGGTTGTAGCAATCGCGATACCACAAATAGCTCAGATGTTGGATCGCAATGCTAACAGAATTAAGGCATCCGATGTGTGTTAATTAATTAATGGCCAAAACTGTAACTGTATGTCATTGCTTTCATTTCCCAAAAAAAGAGGTGGGGGAATGAGGTCCACTATCATCACACAAAGTCAAGCAGTCATCTTGATCCTCTGGTTTAACATTTGAGAAACAGTTGGTTTCAACAATGGCAAAATCAGCAAAGATCGACATTCCAAACATGACCCACTGCAAAAGTGACAAATATTTGTTGTTTGTTGTCTATGGCCAAATTCAAAATGTTTACTTGTTCACTACGTAGTACACTATATATGGAAAATAATGTAAACCACTCCCTATATAGTGCACTGTATAGTGAACGAGTAAACATTTTAGACACAGCCTCTCGCATCTCTCCTCTTTCATGTTGTGTTCCCAGAAGCTGAGAGTAACACTAGCTCAGAAAGTGATTCCCATTTTTCATTGTAATCACACAGCACACACAATGAAATTCATCCTCTGCATTTAACCCATCACAGATGTGTACAGGTAGCTCTCATGACAACAGTGCCTGGGGAGCAGTGTGTGGGAACGGTGCCACACTCAAGGTAGCTGAGTCATGGGGGAGGATGGAGGAGAGTGCTGGTCTTTCACTCCAGTGCTGGTGTGGGGAACTGAACCTATGACCCTTTGGCTGCAAGTCTGAAACCTTAACCCATGACTTCAGCCCACGACTGAAACTAACCCTTAACTGAAAACATCATCATTATCCAGTGCAAAACACAGATAAGTAACTTGCACCAATTAACACACAAGATGCACAATCAATTTTGGGCCATCTTCTGTGTATTTATCCCAGTTTTGGTGATTCATCTCCTCTGTAATATCTTGAAAGTATGTGATATGCCCTCAGTGGGTGACAGTGCATTTTCTTTAACTGAGCTCCTTGACCTGTCTTAAAAAACTACAGCAGATACAAATGGCTCTGGACAGGATCCTCAAATGTCATGAGGACTAACACTGAAGCAATAAGCCCTAAGGTCATGACTGATGCTGGATTTTAAACAGCTAGTTAATATGACTATATATAAACAAAAGGGATGTTCTTAGACATGATACAAAGTGGAGTAAATCATTTTACCCACTGATTTCTTCTAACTCTTATAATTAGTTTAAAACTTGCTTGATTAATGGCTTAATGGCTGTATAGTCTAAAACTTGTCTCTATCTTGTCATCATCATTGTCATCATCATCATCATCATCATCATCATCATCATCATCATCATCATCATCGTACTTAATAGTTAACAGGAATTCTTTACATTTTTTGACCTCTGGTCAGTGTAAACAAATAGCTTGTCCATGACATGGCATATTGGCCAATCTCTGTTTATTCTCGTCCATTGTGTACACAAGCACAGCTGCATTTTGAGATGTGTTTGTGTGTGTGTGTGTGTGTGTGTGTGTGTGTGTGTGTGTGTGTGTGTGTGTGTGTGTGGTGTGTGTCTGTGCGCGCGTGCGTGGGTGTGTGTGTGTCTGTGCAAGTGTGTGTGTGTGTGTGTGTGTGTGTGTGTGTGTGTGTGTGTGTGTGTGCATGTATGTGGGTGTGTTTGTTGACCTACATAGGGCCAAGGGTCTGTAGTCACCTGATTTCAAACATCAATATGCTTGTTTGCTGCAACTCTATCTTTGCAGTAGATGTGTGCAATAATTCTGTTTCAAATGTTGTTGATGTTGTATTATTAACTATGCATTTTTTCACAGGACAAAAAGATAGCCACACTTTGGCATCTTTGTCTTCTGAGCAGATGTACTGTAGGTCATATGCCCTATAGTGTGGTTTTGACCCTAAATATTGTACATCTTGTTCTGCTTTGTTTCATTCAGAGCCTAACAAACGTGTCATGTGTAAACTAGCAGAGTATAACAGTCTTAGATTAGATGCGTTGAGATGTATTTTGTTTCTGATGCTGATTCTTGATTCTCAAGCTTAAAGATAATCTGATGATTTTTTCATGTGAATAAGTCACCCATACAGTAAATGTCTATGATTTTCCCTGATCTTATCTGCATACTTAAAATAAAGATTTAGATGAATGTATTTATAGCCACCATGAATAGATCATACCAGCTAAGGTTAGCTGCTTTTGTGTGCTCTGGTTAAAAGCAGAATTCATGTGTTCATTGTGTTGCTGTCAGAAATAATTGTAGTGATAAAGTACTTTTCTTGTCAGCATGTCTGATAAAGTACTTTTCTTGTCTTCCTATGGGAAAGCTCTAAATGTATGCCCTGCTTGGGATGTAATAAAATCCCCCAGAACAATCAGCTCTGCTTTTCCGTCATCTTTATGAACTATAACATTTTTAGTGTTTGTTGCTTTTGACCTTCTTTGGCACGTATTGTGTTTTGTGCCCAGAAAGGCAGCAAACCAAAGTCCTGTTGCATGTCCAGTTACAGTAAGACATTACATGTCGTTAGTGGGACAGACTTGCATGTCCCTCTGTGAAAGTGAAAAGGTTACTGTGAGCAGTGTACAGTATTTAATCTTGTACAGCAGCTAAAGCCCGATACAGCCACATACCAGGTAGATAGAATGTTTTTAAAAACAAATGTATTCCCTTATTAAACAACTGTGATGTTTAGATTAACCTTTTGAATGAAGAGCCTTTTGAAGAATTAGGCAATCCATAGTTTGACGTTATTTGTATGATTCCATGACCAAAATGAAGAAAACAATAAACTGCTTTTGTGATACTATTCTACTGTTTGGTTTGCTTTTGGGTTTTTTTGCTGACATCTATAAAAACAGTTCATATCAAGTGTACTTCAACCCAACTTTATTTCGCAACTCACTTTCATCACTTACAGTTCAGCCTAGACAAAGTCCATTCTTAAGCTTAAAGAGGGGGATCCAATCATGCGGAGGGTCCGACTTTAAAAAGAGGGTCTTCAGTAAACATATCGTCAACCAAGGTGGGATCCTCCTTCTCCACAGCTTCGACAGGGCATTCGGGAGACAGAGCAGTGGGGAAGGGCATGATCCTGGGCTCCCTCTCTCCAGGAATGTCTGGGTCCGGGCGGAGTTCCAGTGTCGTGGGCTTGTCTCCGTCGGCAACGGGCTGGTCGGGGAAGGAAGGCAGGGTCATGGGCTTGTCCATAGAGGCCACCATGTTGACGAAGCCATCAGGGCGGTGGGCCACCTTGTGGTCATGGTCATGCTCGTGGTGGTGATGGTGGTGCCCGTGCTCGTGCAGGTGGGCATGCTTGTGCTCATGGTCGAGGGCCAGCTCGTGGTCATGGTCATGGGTGTCCTCATGACCGTGGCCATACTTGTGGTGTGTGTGATCGCCCTTATCCTGACTGTGGTCGTGGGCCTTGACGTGGTGAGCGTGCACATGATCGTGATCGTGTGCGTGCTCGTGCGAGTGGGCGTGCCCGTGACCCTGGCCATGCTCGTGCGTGTGGTGGTGGGAGTGGCCTTCCTCGTGGCCATCGTGGGCGTGATCGTGTCCATGTGCGTGGCTGTCTCCGTGATCGTGACCGGGGCTGTGAGCGTGGTCGTGGCCACTGTGAGAGTGCTCGTGCTTGTGCACGGCCGTGTGGTCATGCTCGTGGTCATGATTCAGGCTGCGGTCGGTCTTTGAGGCATCATGGCTGTGGTCCAGCTCAACCCCTTTCTGGTGATTCTTTTTCTCATTCTCGGCACCCTGCAGACCAAACAGATTGGCCAACAAAATGTGTGCCACAGATAACAACATTAATGTTTATATTCCACAATAAATAAGTAAGGAAAATAACAAGTCATGAAACAACACAATATTACAGCTAGCTGAAAAACCAATCGATATTAATTTGTTGAACCCTTTGAACCACTGACTATTTAGAACCTTAAATGTTGCTAAAGAACGCAAAGTCGGGAATGATTGAATAGGAATTGTTTACCTCTGGTTCAAAGATTTCACATTCAAAATTGGTGTCCTCCTCACCAGTTGGTGCATGGTAGTGACTGGATTTGCAAAGTCCCGTGTGCTGTGGAGAGAGAGACATTAGTATTACACATTTGGGTTACAGTTTATTTTACTGTCCCTCTTACATTAAATAGGTACAGTGTAATAAAGTGTATAACAATAAGTAACATTATGTATTCCTTAATTTCCTTCAGGATTAATCAAGTAACTGTAACGCTATAACATGTTGTTACATGTAGATACACTAAAAAGAGCTGTAAAATAAAGCATCATGCACATTTATCCAGGCAGGAAATAAAACATACGGCAAATATTACAAAGAATAAACATTTAAGTGGTTGCTAAAGATTTAATGCACTTACAGCAAATTCACAGGTCATCGGTTCACACTTGGCAATATCTGCGAGGTCGGTGGTGTTGGCACAGGAGGTCTCTTGGATGGTGAACTCCACAGTCCAGAATGTGGACATGCCAGGCTACGACAAAGAGGAAAATGTGTAAATAAATTAATTGAATAAGGACAGAGTCTCAATTTAGATGTGATTGAATTTAGCTGCTTGTTTTGTATACCAAGTACCGGTAGGTTGCCTTGGTGACATTCTTAGGAACAAAGTAGTTTGACAGTCCGCTGTTTTTGTTGAACTTCTCCATGCCAATTTTCATGGTCTTTAAGATTTCCTCGTTATTGGGATCAATTTCAGTGTCACAGGTGGGGCACCTTTCAAGGATTTTGGGAGCTGGAACTGTGGAAAGAAAAATATGTTTTTTCAAGAAAATGGAGACTCCAATGACCTTTTGCATTGGTTTCATTTCAAACACAACAATCAGTCAGCTGGCTTGTACCTGCTTATACTGTACAATGTATGCCTGCATGTATGTGTGTTTGTGTTGTTGAAAAAGCATGTCATGGTATACCTGGTCTAATGGTGCATGAATATTTGTAGAGACGAACCACCCTCTGTACCCTGTTTATGAAAAGGATGGCTTTGCACTGGCCGTACACCTGGCAGGAGAAAAAAAAAGTTAGATTTGCAACAAAAAAATGATTAATGCTATTACGTGTTGAAATACTACACTGGTGAAGATGTATAGCCCAACTGTTATTATATAGTAGGAGGAGGACAAAAGGTTTGGAGAATAAGAGACTGATTTACCACATTGATGCATACATTAAATAAGTTAAGTATAGTTAGTAACTATTTCCTCCGCACTGAAAGCAGAGCTCATCAGCTTTGTAATGATATTCTTCTTTTTTTGTCTGTAACCTTAATATTGTAATGATTTGTCTTGTGTTCTGTGCTAAACTGTGTTACACAAATTAGGCGTATTATTACTAGTTATTATATTTATTTACGGTTTGTTTATAGGAAGCCAATTCTCACCGGGATCATGTCCTTCTCTCGAACAATGCAGTCCTTGTAGCTTTTCTTGCTCAGCACATGGCACTTGGTCTCTTCCACGTCGAGGGTCAGGTAAAAGACAATTCCATTCGCTCCCTGGTATGAAAAGCAAAACAAAGAAATAAACATCAATGAGACAGTAAAGGTTTTACATATTGCTCTTCATGCTGCATTGATGTGGTGTATGGGCTCTCCACTGTGTATAAACTAATTGGTATTTTGTAAGTACTTTTTAGTTGACGGCCACACAGACAGAGGATCTGTATCATCAATAAATTTTTATTTTAGCCAATTTATACTCAACATAAAACACCTCAGTTTTTGTAACTGAATTAAGAGTATCTCTCACTAATAATTTTCACATCAGAAAAATTAAACTAAAAAAAACACAAGCACAGCAGAGATCATCAAAATAACACATAAAAAGAGTTCTTGCACTATTTTTATTAGATCTTTGAAATCTATGCTGATACACTGTACTGTTACAGTCTAAACAATTTCTGTGACGTTCTGGCTACTCACGTGCTGCATCATGTGAGCATTGCTCAGGCGGTAGAGTGTGAAGATGTAGCCGTCTTTGCGGTCAGCGTTGATCTTGGTCAGGGCCTGCTCAGCCGCCCCATTCACCAAAGCATCCTTGCAGGAAGCAGGGGTCATAACATCAACAGGTACCGCGTGGGCAATGGCCGCAGTGGCCAACAGCAAGAGTGCACACTGCTTCATGGCTGAGCTTCTTGTCTCTGTAACGCACACAACACACACACACACGAAAACACCCTCCCTCAGCGCCGGGACACTGGTGACAATAGAAAGAGTTGTCAGTGCTTTTATACAAAACCACCCACCTACCCCTACGCACACCCTCCCATCTAGCCGTCCCTCTTGGCCCCAGCAGCCTTGATCCCCCTGCAACTAGGCAGCGGTCAGTAAACATGACCAACCCACCCCCACCCCGGCCTCCTCTCTTGTCCATCTTTTTCTGTCTGGGTGAGGGTCTGGTCAAGCATTATTTAATCAGCCGCACAATCATGCTCTTGTCTAAACTATTTAGGTCCTTAACAGCCTGCCCAGACAGAGGACAATAGAGGGCTCCTGTAAACAAAAGGGGTAGGCTGAGAGGTGGTCTCGCCCGGGGAGTAATACACTGTAGAACCGCCACTGCACAGGATTACTAAACAAGCAGTGATAGCAGCAGTTCATATATGTACATTTGTACTGCAACTATCCCCAGTTGCTTGTCACTGAAAGATCAAGACATACTGAGGTAAATTTTAACTTCACAACAAAGTCAAGTCAAGTCAAGTCAAGTTTATTTGTATAGCGCATTTCATACACAAAGGCAGTTCAATGTGCTTAACAAAAATAAAAGCAAAGGACAATATAAGAGCAAAAAAAAAGATAAAAGATAAAATAAGTTTAAAATATGTGTAAGATAAGTAAAAGACATAGAGTAAAGCAATAGGTAAACATAAAAGATGAAAGATAAAATAATAAATTAAATAAAGGTGAATCACTGGCAAAAAGCATCTGAGAACAGTTTAGTCTTAAGTCTAGATTTGAAACTTCCAACAGTAGGAGCATTTTTAATGTCTTCTGGAAGCTGGTTCCATAGCTGAACTGCATAGCAGCTGAAAGCTGCTTCACCACATTTTGTTGTGACAGCAGGTTTTACCAACAGATGTTTCTGCTGTTCTGATGTTTCTGCAAAGGAGCATTTCAACAGTGTAGCTGTCTGTGTGCGTATCACTGTTCCTTTGGGACAGTATAGTCTGACCTCATATACAGTGGCGGTTCTACAGTGTTTTACTCCCCAGGCGAGACCACCTCTCAGCATGGTCTATGGCCTCATGTGATTATGTCACAGATGTACATTGCCAAACAAGCACGAAGAGTCAGCTTGGCCCCAAGGGGTCATCTGTGGCTGGTTGTCTGGGTGTTTTGCACAATCAATGTATTGAACCTGAAATCATACTATGTCAACTGTAAGCAAGTTTAAAGAGGGGGGGGGGGCTTGAAGGGTTTGTGCACTGTGTGCTGTGCTGTGCTGTGTGTGATTACAAGTTTCTGAATAAAACACCAGTTGATTGGCTGAGTTGGTTTATTTCACCTGAGTTGTGAGCAGACAAAAGTTGTACTGGCTAAGTTTAACAGCTCAGCACCTACCCTGGGATAGTTCTTGGAGCAAAATGTATTGATCTTTTGTGGGAAAAACCCAGAAGACCCAGATGGACTTTGACATGTTTTCTCTATGCCTATTTTTGAAAGAGTTGAGCAAATCAGACCTCAGCAATGCAATACATTCAACATCCTCTACACAGAGGACAGCATTACCATGATGAAAACCCAAAAATGTATGGTTTTTGATTCATATGTCCTTGTGTGAGACTCACCTATGCAGTCATTTTAACTCTCATTCCATCTCATTCAGGTGTTGATGTGACTATACCCAAATATTCATAGTGAGAATGAGTAAACTGACCTGTTATGGTTCTTCTAGACCTAAATTATGGTTTCACCTGCAGTAGACCCAATATTTAGATTTCAAGAGGCCAGATATACATAATACATAAATAGTAATCTAAGACAAATATAACCTTTGTGAAATTACACTGTACTGTAGTGAAACAAGGAGACTGGATTAAAACAATCAAACTTTATTGAGAGTAACACAAGACCCCTGCCCTGCTGGGGCCCCTTTCCTTGGAATCATGAGTTAACCGCTGAGGTGCAGTCAACCGCTGAGGTGCAGCTGGCTCTCTCTACAAGCCTCATATTTGTGCTAAATGGTGCACAGTGTAATCTGTGGTATGATTCTATTAAGGTACATGAACAATGGGAGATCAGAGATGACGAGATGAGAGATCATGATTCATGTGGCGGACCCCCGAAAGCAGGTGATTTGTGGGGGCCATGGCCATGGGCCTGTGGGGGATGAGGAGGAGGGGGAGGGAAGGGACAGATGGGGTGGATTGTTGGGGGGATTTTCACAACGCCCGGACACTGAGGGAAAAAGTGGCCAGGTGGATTAGGCGTGTCAGGTCCTGCGTCAAGCATGGGTCCAAAGCCTCCATGGTATCGAGGTTTTCCTCGTCCTCGCCCCTGTCCATGCCCATGCCCAGGGCGTGCTTGTGGACCTGGAGGCCCTGGGGGCCCTGGTGGTCCTGGGGGCCCTGCATGTCCAGGACGCCCTAGGGGGTGGAACGGGGGGTGGTTTGCTGGGTGCATGTGTGGGACAGGTGGTTGTGTGCAGTTTTCTGCAACCGGAGGTGGGTGATGGTGGAAAATTGTGTCATTCTGCAAAAAAAATCTTTTTTATTAGAATGCTATGTTTAAATTCAGTCAAAAAACTTAAAGAGACCTTATACATCTGGATTAGGTTTCCCTAAATGACTATTATGGACAATGAAGGATCACAGGACTTTTGGACTTGGAGCAGTTTGTGCTTATCAGAAATATCTGCCATAAAGCAATGAAAATGGTATGGCTTTTTTTTAGTCTTTCCACTTGAGGGCGCTAGCTTTCAAATCATATCATTTTACTGAGGTGTAAAGTATTCAGGCACACCTTCTAAAATCTAAAGTACAATAACCAGTGAATGGCATTATGTTGCTACTGAAACTGTGACATGGTTGTAGCAATTGCAATACCATTTAATTTTATAATTGCTACACCCATGATTCAAAATCATTACCTTTCTTAGCTAAATATGAATTGGGTCACTGGTGGTCTCTATTAAACATTAAGAAGAAGAAGAAGAGAAGACAGGTACCTGAACATCAAATATCTGGCATTCAATACTTTGTTCACCATTACCAATTAATGTCGACTCACAGAGTCCATGGCGCTGTGAAAGAGTTAAAAAACAAAACAGAGAAAATACTATTGTGAGTTCTCTACACAATGTTTGTAACAAAGGATGTTCTCAGTTCGTACACACCAAATGAAATAGTTTCACTGTGATCAAATAGCTCAGATGTTGGATCGCAATGCTGACAGAGTTAAGGCAACCGATGTGTGTTAATTAATTCATGGGCAAAACTGTAACTGTAACTGTACTCACGGCTTCATCATCACACAAAGTCCAGCAGTCATCTTGATCCTCTGGTTTAACATTTGAGGAACAGTTGGTTTCAACAATGGCAAAATCAGCAAAGATGGACATTCCAAACATCATCCACTGCAAGAGTGACAAATATTTATTTTAAAGACACACATATTTAAACTTTTCATGGTATACATGTTATGTTACATAACATAACATAACATAACATAACATAACATAACATAACATAACATAACGTAACATATCTGTATATATCAATAAATGTTTTGTGGTTTTGTAGTTTGTTTGTCTGTTTGTTAAAAAGCGCCTTTGTATAAACGTCCCTCAAGATCATCTGTGCTCCTAAAGCAGGTCCTGTGCGAAAGGATAAGAAAAGATGACCGCACACATGCCACACCTGACTCGACATCCTGCCAACCTCCATCAGTCTGAAGTAACTGCCGTGCTTTCCTTCACTGTTGAACTGTTGGAGTGCACTTCGGATGCTCTGCAACCCCTCAGGGTCATGTAAGGGGACCAGAGTAGGGCAGTCAGGACACACTTTCACTATTTCCTCTGCAGAGTCTGTAAATTACAAAAACAATACACCTTCTGTGATATGTAGGTCTTCACATTCATTTTAAGAATACTGGGGCAATAGTAGAACAGTGTTCCTGACTATGATCAATGTTTTTACAAACACGATGTTGAGGATACCATCATGTGGTTGGAAAGCAATCTATCTTCAGGATATACTTTGTAATTATTTTTCACATACTGTATGTAGCTAATCTGGATAGAAAGCTCTGTAGGAGAGTTTAAGCTGATATTGACTATACAGTGCACTACATAAAGTGTGAGTTAGACTTGTTTTGTTCCCTACCAAAGTGCATTATATAGCGAACAAATTAACATTTTCAGATTTGGCCATGATCCATGTGCATCACCTGCTTCTGTCACGCAGGAGAATTTTTCAACGGTTGCTTTCCCGTCTGTCTCATTCACGGTCACGCTGCATTTGGAGTTCACTTTCTGTGTTATAGGAGAGAATAAGTAGGCTTCATCATAACCAGGACCTTTGGCCAGATTCAGGCAGGCAAATTATGGTCAGAAGGAGTTTTTATGCTGGGGACCAGCAATTAAAAAAGTAATGACTTTTGGCTCACTGTGTCACTGTGGTCTCGGATTTCGCACTTCTCCAGTGGTTTGGGGTCAATGATGTGGCATTTTGTTTCACCCAAAGACAACTCCAAAAGCAGCTGACATTCAGGTGTGCCCTTTAAATGGTTAAGGAGGAAGACACATAAACATTAGTGCAGAGCTTAACATTTACACATTTTTGGATCGAAGTACTCAAAACTCCAGAGCAATGCTCCAAAACATGGTAAACCATTGTAACTGAATCCACCAGACACACACACGCATATGTGCATACACACACATACACACACACACACACACACACACTGAGGGCTCTTTTGTCCTTAAGATGCTATGCTCACCTTTTGCTCTACTTTGGCAGAGAGGATCTTGACGAGCTTGAACTTGTAGCCACGGTGGTGGTGGTGGTTGATAAAGTGTTCGGCCGCCTTGGCTGCCGCCTCCTTGTCCTTCTCGGAGCAGGTAAAGGGCTTGTCTTGAGCAGGCAGGCTGGCAGCCAGCACTGCTGGGGCAATGACGGCCAGCAGGAGTAGTCCCTTCATGCTGGAAGAAGAACTCGGGAACAAAACAGAGCAACAAGTCCCGCACACCTCATTTATACGATCTTCTGCACTATGTGCCTGGAGAGTAAACAATGTGTGGAGAGCAAACAGCTGGCACGATAAAATTCCAGTGGGATTTTGGTGACAGACAGAAAAAAGGTTTTTAGAGCGTTTATAGAGCAGGAGATTCTGGAGATAACTGAAAGCATGTTTCTGTCAATCATACTCGTCCATTTCTGGATTGCATGAGGCGGAAAAGAGTTATTAAGATAGCGCCACTTATCTTACTGTTGTCAAACAAACTTGTCAAAATGTTTTGCCTGCTTGGTGGACAGCAACCATTATTTGACACCCCCCCACCCCACCCCAACACACACACACCCTTAAATAGTCTCAAGCCTACATTTGACTTGATATATTACTGGTATTTTCAGCATCATTTGTAGTGTTGGATATGTGTACTACTATTCTCTTGTAAAATGAGTTCAGAACGTCATGTGAGAAAAGTGATTTGGTTGTGTTTTGAGCACAGTAGCAACAGCCCTTGACCGTTCTGACAGATTTTGAATGGAATGATTTGCAGTGGTGTTAGCAAAAACATGTACAAATTCAATGTCCTGACACTTGGCTTTTATTTTTCCTTTGTGCAAGATCAAATTTAGCACCCTCCCCAACTCTTCAGATCCAGGCATGCTATGAATTCTATCCCCATAAACTATGGAAAACCACAAAGAGCTATTAAACGGAATATTTTGTAGTAAGTGCTCACTTGAGCTAGGGTAAATCAAAGCAAGTGCACTCATGCCTGTGTAAATGCTTACTCATTTTTTAGGGGAAAAAATGTGCAGAATAAATAAGCAATTGAAGTTATTTTTTGTTTTATTATTCAGACTCATTTGACTTGATTATTTTGTTTGCCTCTCAAAATGTGTTCCATTTCCAGCCCCTTTGCAAACGAATGCACAAGGAATTAATCTGCAGCTGTGTAAATCATCAACAAAGGTCAAATGAACAGTGTGTTGAAATCAGTGGCCTTTGTCCCTAAGCTGGGTACAAGTCTTTAAATCATTCAAAGATTAGGTAATATCTAGCTGTCCAAATCCATCCAAAAAAATCAGAGCTCTTGCTCCATAATGCTATTTGCTCAATAAACAGCGCCATGACGCTCTGCATCCGTCCGTGTCCCAAGAGCATTTAATCAAGTAATCAATAAGCTTGCTGCCTCAGGGTTAACCAATTAATAGCACAGCATATTTGTGCAGTTTACTGTAAATCAAGTGAATGTTGTTTTTCTTTCAAAAGGATTTTTGGCACAACATGATATAACTAACCATGGCCTAGGGAATAAAAAATAAACAAAGTGAAGTTGTACAAAGCAAACACTTTATTCCAGTAATGGATAATCAAAGTATGGTTTTAATTAATTTCCCATTTGCTACTGTCTGGTGTAACTCTATGAAAGTGTAGTTTACTTCTGTTCTGATTTTTCAGAGGTTATAAAAATGTTTGTTGACCCTTTCAACTTTTACCTTTCCAAGTGACTCCCTTCGAGGCATCACATCTGAGGGAATATGCACGGTTTTTCTGTTTGCAATAATGTTGTAAAAAGCATCAGTTAGACAGTCAGTGTTTTGTGAATTACATACCAGAGAATATAATACCATAAAACTGCCAAAATTTAGTTATACAGTTGCAGAATCTCACGTTGAACATGTCGAGATACCGTTAAAATTGGGATCATAATATGCCTTGTAGGAGAAAGCCTGATGTTTTAGTGGTAAAAATATTTTTTTTAAACTAAACAATCTCTTTCAAGTGCTACTGCAATGATATTAAGAAAGCTCTACACTGTACACATTGTGTACAGTCTAGGCAAACTTGGGCCATCCATTTAAGCATTGATTTCAAGTTCAGTTGAAGAACATTCTATTTTAAATTTTAGCATTCCATTTATTTTGATGACCACATAATACCATTTCAAATATTGGTTTGAAATATTTGGAGGACATATTGCTGAATTATCTGTTTTTTTGCTGCAGGTCAGCACAAAAGTATTGACTTAATGTTGCCTAAATGTAGTTGACTAAATGTCTCTGACCATTATGTTGTCTTGCACTGTGATAAACACGTTACTCTCTGCTCTACACAGTGGTGTAGCGCGATGGCCCGGGGCAGGAGCGAAAAGGAGACATGCCGCTGGGAAACACCGACTGGAACACGGGCGTGTGGGGAGGTTTGGTGCCGAAGAGTGGCACCAGCCTCTTTCTACGGTAAGGCTTATAGCGGAAGCCCGCTGGAGGCCTGGCGATGGTGACGCCGATCTCCTCAGATGAGTCGGACTCCGATGACTGGGACTCGCTGGAGGACGCAGGGGCATGCGGACTCACGGCGGCAGCACCGTCAGGCAGAGGAAGGGGGACATGGGGCTGCATGGGGTCAAACAGCCTGTCATCTGGTACAGCGGCCGGCTGGCTGGGCTCGTACGGGTTCGCCGCAGGGGCTTCTGGGATGGCGACAGCGTCGACTCCAGCACTAGGGTTTGTTGGGAGGGTCGGGGTCACATCGTGAGCCACTGGCTTTACATTGACATGAACCTTAGAGCCAAAGCGCTGGGAGAGAAGCAGCAGAATCATGACGTGAGTGCCTTTTCCCCAAGGCCAGAATTCATCACTCTAATCATCACAATATAGGTGGGTGTGTTCGTAGATATGAAGGCCTAACGCTGTTAGTTTTGGCAGAAGGCATCTTTGGGATATTTATTTTCTGTGTTGACTTGTCAGCAGTATGATGTGGTGTGTTTGGCTTTGAAAACATGAGGTTTTACTGATTTGGGGCTTTCAATCATACTAGGAGATGGAAAGAGACATTTCAAGGGGGAGTGCTTACTATGGCAAACCCACCCCGTGAAATTTACAGTACCTGCGGGTGAAATATTTCACAGGACACCTTAGCGTCTTGCTGGAACCAGCTGTTACCAACAACATCTCCAGCACAAAAACCAACTGGCTGCAGTGAAAGAAAAAGCCTGTGATTAGACACACAATGAGAACCTGGAACTTGAAGCGTAGCATGCAACTCTGGGCCCGATATACAAACAGTATCTGTAGGCCCCATCCAGCTCTATTCTTCCATTGCATCTAGCTAGCTAGGGAACCTACTGCCACTGGGGCCCTGGGTAATCTCTGTGGGCCCCTTGCCTTTCTATATGTTTTATGTCTCTGGCTTGCCAGGGCCCCTATGCTGCCACTGGGGGCCATTCATAGTTAGTCCCACTTTTCTCCCCCATTTTGACACTGCTGCTGCCTGAAACACTCAAGGTGAACATTGAGACACACCTATTTAATAGACTGGGATGATAGGCTCTATATTTCTTTATTGCTGTGGGAAAGCTGCTACGCCTGATTAAGTTATAAGTGCCAATGAGTTCTGAGACTCACACAGAGAAATATGAATAATAAAATCTAGTGAGCTATAACGAGATTCATACCCTCTGGTACTTACCTCTCTCCCAGCATCTGCTTTTTGACAGAAGCCTGAGGCAGCCATTCCCTCTGCACACTCCGCAATGGTGTACTCCACAAAGGTGCGCTTTAATGGTGCACGCTGTAGAAATACGACATTTTTTGTAAAGACACTTAAGTTTTTTAACTTAGTAAAGAGACAGAGACCTGTGAACATATCATCATTTATTTATGTGGTAATAGTGGCTGAGTAATGCCACACAGACATATATGTTTAGTAAAAGTCCTTTAAATGTGTGTGTGTGTGTGTGTGTGTGTGTGTGTGTGTGTGTGTGTGTACTGTATGTGAGTGCAAAATAGCGGCAAATGTCAAGAGGGTGGCATTACCTGTGAGGAGGTGCGTGTGATGGAGTGCAAAGCCAGGTTTATGGGTAACGTGCTCTGGGCCTTGTACTTGTTGAAGGTGAACAGAGCTGCACCCAAGGCCTCGGGGTTGTCATCGTCGAGCAGGAGAGGACAGTCTGGACAGGTCTTCTGAAGCTTCTCTGGTGGATCTGCCACAACATGTCTCATTTCAGTTTTAATCGAAAGTTTCTTTTCATTGTTATTCAAATCAGTTATGGCCAGTAGTTTAGGACTTGGTTACTAGCAATTGGTTACTTGTACATAACAGTTTGTGCAGTAACAATGCTGTGCAGGAGGAAAGGAGAGCTGAAAATCTTAAATTTAAATAATAATGGTTTCTAGGAAGTAGGTGAAGCGAGGAATATTGAGGTACCTGGTACTAGCATACAGTCATAGCTGAACAGGTATGAATATCCCTCTGCATCGTGAAGAATGGTAATGTTGCAGTTGCCTGAAATTTGCTAAGTGACACACAAAAAATACACAAATCCTATTAAGAATAATTACAAAAATACATTAGTTGGAGGGTAGACACTGTTTATATTTCAATTACAGTTTCTGTATTGGTGTCTGTCTTTATATTGGTTTGAAATGTTTTCTCTCAGTGTTCACCTCAACATGTAAATATTACATTAAGTTGACCTCTGCCAGCTGAATGGCAAACAAATGAAAACTGAAAACAATGAGTGCAAATGAACAGCATTTATGTCAAATGCGCTGCCCCTCCCCTGACCTGCAGGATTTGGAATATACCCATGCAAATACAGATTTCCCTCTGGACCACACATTAGTACATTCATCAACCCATTGTTATTGGAGTTTAGAATCTTACGGTTTCCATGAAAGGTCGAACGTCACATCGCTTCCAGGTTTTGGGGCTCTTCACGTGGCACTTGGTCTCCAGTACATCTGCATTGAGGTAGTAAACTTTTCCAGCGGGACCCTTCGAAAAAGAGAAATATTACAATGATGTAATGGCAAGTTATCGAAAGCGAACCTTTTTTTTGTATCTTGGCCAAAAAGATATTGCATTTTTTAGAAAAGAGGTTTAGGCCAACCTGGGTTAAGGGTTTTGGTATAATAGCATAATTGCAGACAGAGAGAGGGGAAGAGAGTTTTAATAGTCATACAGCAAAGCAATAAGCCTGTGGGTGTTGGCTTACTGGTAAAATTAAAATTGCAAAGCTGCTGTTTGACACTCATTAAAACGTCAGCCTTTTCGTAAAAGCCATGGGCCAAACATTTTGAAACATCATCATGTAGGCCAGTAGTTATCATAATTAGGTTGCTAATATTTGTCCATTTACACTCAAGTGATCCATCTGACGGCTACATAATAAGAGCAGCCGTATAACTAAAGTACAGTTTCCGATTAAAGTATTGAATCCTACTGACCTGTGCGTGAAGCTGGACGTTGGTAATTCTGTTCAGCGCAAACTTGTACCCAGACTGTCGATCCTCATTAATGTAGGTGACAGAAAGTCGAGCCAACTTCTCCACACTTTTGTCATCACAGGGAACAGGTGATAACTGAGTAACTTGAGCCGATGCGTAAATCAGATTTGCAACAATAAAAATCAAGGCAAATATGGATAAACTCGTTCTCTTGTGCGAAATCATCTCTGAACAGCCAGCCGTGTTTTGAACATTCGGTTCCAAAAGTTCCCATTTGTTTACATTTGCTGTTCAACATGGCATTGGAAGGCTGAGAAATATTAACACTGCTTTTGAATTCAAGCCAAATAGTTTAAACGGGATTTGTTAACCTGGCCAAAATAAGAGTCGATTGTCTTAGAGTGTTCATTTTAGCATCACATTTATTCAGTCACAAACGTTTCCAGCAAATCGGTGTTATCGGTATTATTGTACCCCACTTCTCAATAAGCCATGGAGCAATGAGATGCGCTAATAACTTTGACCAGAGGAGGGAGTTTAAGGCATGGCAAAAATGTCGCTGTTTTTCCAAGTCTATGTTGGCAACACGCACAAAATATCATGCTACTTCTATCTTTCTTACTATTTAAGAAAACATAGTTACTTATTTAAGAGAAAACGTGTGGGTAAAGAAATGGGTAACCTTGCTATTAGAAGTAGGCCTAATTTTCACCATGTATTTTCCCCCAGACAGACTAATTAATAAAATCACCTGTTTGAATGCACAAGTAGATCCAATATATGGCAGGAGCTAACTTTATGAAGTCCAGCTTTGCACTTCAGATTGTTGCTGATGGGTAATGTGTTCTTTATCCTTGTGGTGTGTGACACCTCATGCTCTGGCCCGACTCTGTTCATCAACGTGCTGGGTTTTGTAAAGTTAGTGTGCTTACAGTTACTGCAGAGTGGCGAGTTACACAAAGATGGAACATTAAAATGACTTACCCAGATCAATTCAAGAGTGAATATCTTTTCCATCCTGGGTGTTATAATGAATATGGTTCACCGCAGTATAAGCTAATTGTCATGATTGCCATACAATACTTAATTTGGCTTTTGTCTGTTCATTAGTTCTAACTGCAGTTAATTACATAACTAATACGTGTATGTTTGTATAAGGCTGTGTTGTTTGCTTTAGGTCTACATTTAAATCATTCCATTCACATTTGTTTTGGAAACATTTCTACAAAAGATTGGTGTGAAATGAAAAGCCATATGACTGAGAGTGTCTGCATGTGATTTAAATGTGTGTGAATGTGTGTAAAAAAGATTGGTAGACAATAGAAAGAACGAAGAAGAGCGAGAAGACTGTAATTTTTCTACTATTAATAGTATACTTAGTAACATGAGAGGGGTGACATCTGAAAATATGAAGTCCTTTTATCCTGCGGTTGCTGCGGATCACCAAAATTATGTGCCCAATTATCTGAAAAAAGAAAAACCCATTGTCATCTCATCAATCAAACCAGAGTAGGTCACAAAAAGTATAACTTACTTGTCTTTGCCAGGAGTGAGTGCTTTGTCAGATTAAGTCTAGCGTGGTATGAAATTGTAGACGTTAATTACATATGCATACAATGGAGTTAATGCTCTAGCTCGTAAAAAAACGTTCTTCAGCATTTTGTACAATCCTAAATGGAATGCATGCATCTGTCTGGGATCTAGTTGCTGCAGTGATGTCCCCCCCCCCCTTCACCGATACCTAAGCAGAAGAGATTAATAACAAATGGTATATCTGCAGTGGCTTATAAATAAAACCAGAACTTCATAAATTCTACAGGAATGTCTTGGACGTTTTCCTCAGGCGTGTTGTGTAAGGCTAACCCTGGGTTCTTTTTTTCTCCTGTGGACTTTAATATTTCGTAAAAAGGGGACATATTTATACAACCTTGCCCTTTTGTCTGGATCTAAGAGCTTGTAGAAGACCGTTTTAAGTCTCAACTGGCAAGTGCTCAAATAAAGCAGCGCCTGTTTTCTGGGAGACCCCTGTTCCCCCCAACTCTCCCCTGGGGATCCTCAAACTGGGAGGGGTCAGCATTATTACAGCACCCCCCCCCCCCTCACACACACACACACTCACTCCACCCCCTTTCAGTGAGTCACTAACTCCCCATTTATACACTTCAGAAGTGCAACCAAGAGCAGCACCACACACTGTTTGTGCAAATCACCTGGAGCACATGCGTCCCGCGACCTCCAGCGGGCCAGGGGCCATCCTTTTGCCCCTAATTTGAGGGGCGCTTTTACAAGCGGCGGTTTTCCACATTTTCTCACTCTCTCCACTTATCTTTTGAATGGATCAATGCTTCCATACCCTCTTTTGGAAATTCATGTATCCTAATTGCCTGCAGCCCTACAGGAAAAAGAGACATTGAACCATACCCGTAGTAGCCTACCTCTACACAGCAGTCCCTTAACCACAGCCAAGATTTTTCCCATCCCACAGTATGTAACTACAAAATATACTGGGTATTTCCTTTAATTAAATAGATAAGTAGATAAACATACATACATACATACAGACATACATACAGACAGACAGACAGGCAGTCAGGCAGGCAGGCAGGCAGGCAGGCAGGCAGGCAGACAGATAGATAGATAGATAGATAGATAGATAGATAGATAGATAGATAGATAGATAGATAGATAGATAGATAGATAGATAGATAGATAGATAGATAGATAGTTTAACCAACTATTAACACACCAATGCGACTGGGATTTCAAACATTTCCAATTTCCTTTAATGCCCCTTCTTAAAATTATACCCTAGCATACAACTTTAAACAGTAGGCTATAACCAGGGCGTTTAAAATATAACATGGAATTCTAAATTGCGCGAGCCACGACTACATTTAAAAGTAATTGAATAATTCGCATTAGGTCTGACCTTGTTGGCACCATGTCGCGATTCAAAAATAGAATCTCTACAACGGCGCTTGCCTTTGGCAAGTGATAAAGTGCCACACGTGCAAGCATGGGGGAGTGTCTGGGAAGAAGTGCCACAGAGAGGGAGTAAGAGCGCGCGCCTAACAGAACAGCAGCGCAAACCTGAGGGTCCAACTACGCGAAAAGGATTTACACGGACAAATTCTTACAAACAACGGCGACCACCACAGACGAAAATATAAATAAACGTAAAGAATTGTAGGTGAACTTCAAAGATGTTTTTCTGGCAGCTTGCCATTGTCATTGTGTGGTACTTGATAGGATTTGCGATCGGACGCAGAGCTGGTGCTGAAGACGGCGACATTCTATCGAAAACTAATAGCGCACGATGCACCTCACGATGTCTGACTCTCCATATGACACAGCTAACGGCTTCATTCAAACATCTTCAGGTAAAATAACCCTGCATTACATTTGCTTCTAAAAAGGCATACAACCAATTCCTTAAAACTGGCGTTCCAGAAACTTTACTCAGTTCACAATGTTAAAAGACGATTTGTAAATATTTTTTTGGCTAACATTATTTTTTGTCCTGTGTTGGAGTAAAGGACTAGCCTATTTATCGGAGTAGCCCACAATGGTTTAAACTGCATGACATTTACAAGGAGGAAGTTCTCACTTAAGTGAAGGATGCGCTTCTCTTTATCGTGACGTCGGCTTCGAAATTAAACCATTACACCAACTGTGTAGTTTTAAAGTTCTCAGCATGTGTATTCTGTGCTGTGGGTGGGAATGTCATTAAACGCCAGGGCCGCTTTAATTTGTCTGAGTGAAACGCGAGGCGTGAGAGCAGCTCTGTTCTTTCGGTCTCTGCATCTCTGACTGCCACCTGGGAGTTGGGTTATGAGGGTGGCCCCTGACTGACTGAGAATAAAGCACCAAATTCAGTTCACTGCAAGGTGTAGGACCGCCACTGCTTTACGGCTCTTTGGCTTGTGTCCGTGCTGAATTATGTAGCCTACCGTTATAGAATTCTTAGAGGCAGAAGAAAGTTTAAAACCTATCAAAAGAGGAATAGTCTGCAATTAAATCGTCTTTATATTCATTCTCATATCCACTCTCATCGTGTGCAGTTATAATTGAAATCATCTTGCAGTCATGATATAATCTGTTCAGTTTTTTGAGTACACCACAGGTAATTATCACAGCTGCTTTATGTGTTGGCAGCCATTGCTCTCTTTACCACTCTGGCTCTCTGCTATGTATGGAAAAATCATATGCGTATTTTATTTGCTGAATCTGATAATGTCTCTCTCTCTCTCTCTCTCTCTCTGTCTCTCTGTCTCTCGCTCTCTCTCTCATTCTCTTAGTCTCTCTGTCTCTGTGTCTCTGTCTCTGTCTCTCTCTCTCCCTCTCTCTTCCTCCCTCTCTCTCTCTCTCTCTCTCTCCCTCTCTCTCTCTCTCTCTCTCTCTCTCTGTACATGCTCTCTGTGTGTATCTATGGGGCCTGTGCTATTTACCTCCTCTGCAGATGGGAATATGCTTAGGGGTCGAGTGAGCTCAAACACAGCACTGAGTCCGCAGCCAGTAAATTTCGCCTTGATGTAATTTTCTCCTCTGCTTCCTGGTAGTTTGGGGATGTGATTTACATGTGCGGGTGAACGGGTGAAAGACCTGACTGTGATCTATAGGGACTTCCCACTGAGTTGCTGTCTTAATGCAAGCCTTTAAAAGCGGGGGTGTAAAAATGAAGAGATTGGATTTGATGTGACTGGACTGTCAACAGAATTCCCCTTTAAAGTAGCAGATGTTGTAAAGTGTGATATGATATTCTTATTGGAGTGTTTTTTGGGTGCTGTCGTTACAATTGATGCCAGGAATTAATGCAGTGAACCACTGCCCATGGCTTGTGCCATTTTTCTAGATTTGTAAAAGGGAAAATGATGAAACATGGACTTTCATGTATGGACTCTTTTACCCCATAAGTACTAAAACTAAATAATCGGGTGGTTTTCAGTGCTTATTTGCCAGTATAAGAAAACACATTTTCTCACTGGAATACTGTAACAAAAATATTTGTTTAGCTGCTAAGATAACCACTTTTAAAGCATTAGTTGCCACTCTTGTGTAGATGCAGCTGTTTAGTTGCAGGTGTCTGTGCTGTTTAGAATCCATACAGATATTTTATTCATCCTGTAAATGCCAGCAAAGCGAAAAGGAAAGCAAGAAACAGTGTTTCAATAAGAAAAAGGAAAGTACATCCAAGGCACAGACACCCTATAGAAATGGATGTTAGGAAAAAAAATGGACATATAATATTTCGGAATAAAAAGATTATGCCTCAGGAACGTGTGTATTTTGAGTACCATTGGCAGGTTCTCAGTTTCATTCAAAACCTACTGTAGAGTGATTTAGACTTCACCCTCAGCCAATCTACTGCAAAAGAAACACGAGTAAAATAGATATACATATGTATAGAGAGCCTGAAGGGGTAGATTGAGGCATGTAGACAATTTTCCTCCTGCAGCTGCGCTAAGCTTGCCAGCCTTTGTGAGCGAAAATGACATGACAGAATAAGTAGCACACCCTCTGCTTTTTATTGTTCTCTTTGTCCGACTTCCTGCGAAGAGAATCGCGCCGCACGTGGCAACAACATGACACACCAGCAGAGTCCAGCAGGTCTGCGCGGAAACAGCTTCTCAGCGGTTACTCCATATTTTAACAAATGGACCATTAAGGCCACTGTCAGCCCCCTCCCCCCTCCCTCCTCCCTTTTCCCCTTCTCTCTCCCACACCTGTGAACTGGTGGCCCGTTTCAGACGCGCAAGGAATTGATGGGCGGCTCGGTGAAGGTTTGCCTTTCATCTGCTGGTGCAGATTTCTTAACCTGCAGACAGATGTCGAGGTTTAACACTGAGCTGGTTTTTGTCGGGGCAGACATGATGGATTTCTGGCACAGGCGTAGTGGGATTGCTCCCTCGGTGTGTGTGTGCCACGGCTTAAATAGCAGCTGCAATCCACGACACGAGCTGAGCTTCTCTTTCCCGATCATGTTGTTTTAATGTCAGGTGTCTGGGCTTTGTCCAGTTTTTTTTTTAGAAAGGAGACATATGCACACACTTACAGACACACAGACACACACACACACACACACACACACACACACACACACACACACACTCACTTCATGAAGCTGCAATGTATTTCTGTATTTCCACAGCACTTGTGGCATACATAATACCAAATGTTCCATCTATGTTTCCATTATATTCCTCCTCCCTCTTCCATCTCTCCAGTATATTTTAAACGTGCAAATACCCTGAAAAGAGATCTCTTATCTTGTCATTGCAGTGAAAGCAAAGCTCTCATTAAACAATGAGCGCGTCGAGATAAGCGTTTACAGTTGGTTCCATGACTTGACTTGCTTAATATCTGGGAAAACATCCGTTGTGTGCCTCTAATGAGGCAACGATGACACAAATGCATTGGTGTATAATAAAAGGCCTGGAGTGTTGTGAGATGGATTATGACGGCAACAAAGAAGCTGACAGTGATGATTATAACTACGTGATGACAATGATGGCATCTCTCACATCAGTGGCAAGCAACAGGATACAAAATACAGCGTATCCTGGAGCCCTCCATTTAATAATCCCTGTAAGTATAATTTGGCAGAGAGGCATTACTCGAAAAGGGTGATATATTGCGGGAAAGTCCGATTTTTAATGAAACAACAGTGGCTGAGTGCCTGCTGTACAGCCCTGTAGATTAAGAGTGGGGCTCTATAAAAGCAGTTGCCGGCCTTAAATGATGCTGTGTTACTAGTCTAACCGAAACACTTAATGGTTTTCTCATAAGTAAAAGCATTTGCACAGTCATAGTCACCATGTGCACTTTAAAAAAGCTGTTTTTCAGTTGTGGTACTTGTAGAAGTTATTGACATGCAGAGACAATTGAAATTCCCAGCAAGACCACTTTTTTAAAATGGATGTTTATGGGCTTCGGATGGTGCGGGGTTCAGTGGGGAGGCTTGTTGAGTTGGGGGTTTGATAGCAAAGCAATTTCACACTCACTCCTTGCTGTGCATTAACAGTTATATTTGAACGGGAAGAGCACTGGGGGAAACATGACAAACCTGAACCTCAGAATGGCTTTTCGGGGAAATGACGTCATGAGTGTGTCATGGCCAAAATGGGCTGCTGTGGAAGTGTGGGGCCTTGGTTGAGGAGGAGAGCCACGTAATTATAGCTTGTCATTTGTGTGTGTGTGTGGGGGTGTGTGTGTTTGTGCCCACAGCTGTAATGATCAACAAGTAGCAATTTTACACCCAGGGCTATTAAAGCATCACTTTCTTTTTCTGGCAATGCTCTAAGGTCCTACGAAAGAATGTTAGTTGCCGTATTTAAAGTGATTGGCGTAGGACACAAACAGGATGAAACAGTAATAAAACTTCATATCACCATTATCAGACAAACAAGTCACCAGGTGGTGTATGTTAAACTGATTAAAACAGAATGTTTTTTACACCGCCAGTTAATAAATACTGTGTATGCCCAGGTACATGATATTAAAGATAAGAAAGCCTGTATGAAAGGGTTTTTATAAATATTTATGAAACGTTGTCCAAGCTGGTGTGTTATTAAGTACCAGATGTGAAAGTGTGTACAAATACAGAGTGTACAAATACACATAACAAATTCTCAAGTGAATGCACACTGTGTACTCAATGTTTTTTGGTTCCTAGGCTACTATGGTCGTGGAGATAAGGGTGTCTTGACAACAAAGCATTAACTGCTAGGCTAGGTTACACTTTAAGCACATCCATAGTGATGACCTGTGCTATCCCATTATTTGACTAAAACATGCCAAGTTGAAGTGACAGCAACACAATACAGGTGCAAAGTGAAATCTTTTCATAGGATGGAAAGAGTAGTTCCATGGATCTCCTTGGATACTACAAGGGGTATACCTCCTTGTTAGCTTTTTAAGCTCTTTATGTACCCTTTGTGAGAGTGTATAATCTGATTATTTCTGATACATTTATGATACAATGACATTGGTGTATAGCCCTGCACTCTGTATGTATTTCCAGTACAATGGAAGGTAGAAATGCTTGCTACAGTATGTTTTATCTCTATCTGCGTAATTGTCAGTGTGGCTGCCTGTTTAGTTGACATGTCGGCCTAATTGAGCTATTAAATATGGCGGGTAGCGCGGCACGCATGAAGTCATTCACTAGAGTGGAGGCCCCCGTTTACAATTCTTAAACTATTTCCTCAATTTCCTCCTGTCTACATTAAAATCGTCTTGCTTTCCCATACAGATTTTATTATGTTCGTACTAGGCCTTTCTATTGTCTTAAATCTAACAACATCTGTGTGTGTGTGTGTGTGTGGGTGTGTGTGTGTGTGTGTGTGTGTGTGTGTGTGTCTGTCTGTCTGTCTGTCTGTCTTTCTGTCTTGGTCTCCAACCTCCTCAACTTCCATCCCTCTCCTTTTCATTCCTCTTCTGTACTTTGCTCCTCTGTCAGTGTCAATCCCTGTCTCGTACAGCTGAACAGTAAATGGTGTTGCATGTCCTGTGCCCGGGGACCAGATGCTCTGATTTGTGGAGCAACAGATTGGTCCGGGGTCAGGGAGAGAACCAGAGGAGAGGGAGAGCCATGGAGCGGAGCGATGACGTTACACGACAGCTCCAGACAGAAACCATTACAATCAACCCCACACCATTTACCGATCACGATAATGACAGAATTAGGGAAAAGTAAGTTTGCTAAATGCATTCTGAGAGACCTGTGCCTTTGGTCGGGGGGACTCTGAGTGAGAGAATTAGATAGAGAGAGAAAGTTAGATAAAGAGAGACAGAGAGGGAAAGAGAGAGAGAGAGAAAGAAAGAGAGGGGGCTACACACCACCAAAAGAGTAGAAAGAATACCTCTATGATGTGGAGTCTGTGACCCTTGCCATCCCTACGTATAGCTATGTTTAGCTAATGTCTGAATAGCAATCACATTTCACATTTGCATTCACAGCGTGCTCATATAGCAGGCATTTCTGAATGCTGCCTTGAATATGCGCATACATACTGCGTATAGGTCTCTCTATTCTGTGTCTCGGTAGTGCTATATCGCATTATGGTAATTGTAAGTATAGCACTTTTGACTTTAAATTCTGATGGATAGACAGAGTGAGACAGAGAAAGTGAGAGACAGAGAGAGAGTGAGAGAGAGAGACAGAGAGAGAGAAAGAGAAAAAGAGAGAGAGAGCTCTTCCACGTCTGCCCGGGTTAACCCCCACCCTCAATTTCATGCAGCATTTTTGCTGTCAGATGTCGTAAAGTGTGTTTAGATAGGTTGGTGTGTATGTCTTTGTGGTAAGTGTCTTTTTTTTCCCCCCATCCCGCCTCTCGTGTCTAGGGTGAGTACAGTAAAACAGCTGCACATGTGGGCTCGGGCCCGGGGTGCAGGGGTGCAGAACAAAGCTTCGGACCACTTGCCTGACTGACAGAAGCAATCAGAATGCTCCGAAGGGACGCTGTAGATGGCAGCTGATGACGAGAGCCGACAAAGGCCATGTCTCCTCTCCTTTTGCCTCTGCCCCTCTCTTTTTCTCTCTCTTTCTCTCCTCCTCTAGCTCTCTCTCTGTTGCGCTCTTTTTGTCTCCCCTTTTCCACCTTTCTTCCTTTTCTCCCCCCTCTCTCTCTCTTTCTGCCATCTCTCTTTCTCTTCTCCTTTCTTTGTCACCTTCTCTATCTATCTGTTTTTCTCTCTCTTCTTTCCTTCTCAGTATATATTTTCTCTTCATTCTGCCCCTGTTTCCTCACATGCTGTCTCTTTCACTCTCTCACCCTCCCCCCAAGTCCCTCTCGCCATGATGATATCTCTTTGATGATCTCTTTGTGCTGTCAGGACTTCCTGTGTATATGGTCAGGGCAGCCCGGGAGAAATTCCCATGAACGCCGATGCTCACTGGTTTTCATGTAAAGCAGAAGGCAGGCAACAGCCCACTGGATGGAAAACAGAAATAGACACAACATGTTTGTTTTGGTGAGAGGACCTGCCACTGGTTGAAGAGTTGTTTTCTTTTTCTATTTTTTTTTTTGAGACACATGTGCGTGTTTGTCTGGTTTGTGTCAGTCTAGACTCCTCTTGAGAACAGCTTTTTCAGGGACTTGTGTCATTCAAACTGGCGTGGGTAAGCTGTGCCTTAAACAAGACCTTATCACAACAATGCATCTTTTCATCAAAGGCTTCCAGATGATTCGCTCAAGCTAAATGGTTATTTTGGCGGATTAGGAACAGGTTTCAGTGCGCAGCCACAGGCAGAATCAGTGATTTTCCCCCAGACTTTACATCCAGCATTCCTCAACTTTCAATTTGCCACCCCCAGTCCCCTCAACAACATCTGAAGTCGTATTTTCTTTTTTTTTAGTTCTGCTGTCCCCCCTGTTCTATTTTCTTTTCTTAAAAAAAGTTTCACTGTCCCCCTGCCACGCACTTCTGACTTTGTACTCCCTAAAAGCTCATTAAGGAGACTTTTAGGCATCTCCAGGGATGATATTACTTCGGCGCAGTCCTGCTGAGATAAGGTTTTTTTGGGCACTGCAAGACTCTGCTTTTTAAACACAATGGCCATTCTTCACCTGCTTTGGCATAATTAAGAGCTCACAGGAGTGGGCTGAGAGATTACGTACGGAGCATAAAATGAGTTTGAATGGAATAAAGACGGGTTGCACAGTAGGAGGTGCTTAGGATGGGGCCATAGAGGATAACTGAGGATAAGTGTTTTCATGCATAGTTTTTTTGCATAACCTTTTTTCTTTCCCTGGCTGTTTTCGGTTTTACAGTTTTTCATAACGTCTCTGTTTAAATAGCAAATTAAATTTAGTAAGTGATTTTGACAGATGCTTAAGTTCACCTCATATTCATTTTCACTGGTACAACCACAGTGAATTTTACAAACTGCCTAACCATATGGGACTGGGATTAATGTTTAAAAGAATATGTCTTCATTTAGCATGGAATTTAGTCAGGGTTAGTTTCATTGGTGTGACCAAAAATTGCTCCAGTTGTTCTTACACACAGAAGCAAATAATAATGTCTTCCAAATAAGATATTATGTCCCTCTAAATTTAGATACTGGCTTTTTTTTGTTGTTGTTGAAATAGTTTCTGCTGGAAAACAGACATAGGCTGGCCACCATCACTCAGTTGTTTGTGACTGACCTTTTTCTGTCATCGATATTCCAACTGTTCATGTGGTCAGGTGTTGACGTGCTCTAGAGCCTGTGGCTTGAGCTGGAGGCCCGTGGTAAGAAACTCCCATGTTTACAGGCTCTGTGATTCATCTGTGCCCGACGGCCCTCCTCCTCACATTCTGGCCCGGAGGTCACACAATGCTGTCTTGTGGGCGAAGCCTGGAAAACATGGCATACGGATTAGCCTTTCAGAGGTGCTGAAATGTCGTAATATTAGACATGTGACCACACGGCAGTATGGCAGCCGTCCTCTGTGCTGGAAACAAAAAAAGTCCTTTCATACTATTTGATCAAGGCTGTTGCTGGTAGCCCATTTCAGAATTGATGTAATGCTCCTCACACATATGTAATGTTTTAACATTGCTTTTTTTTTTTTTTGGACATCGTCTTAATATTTGTGTAACACCCCTCTCATGCATTTAATACTTTCCCCCCATTAATGTTTCCATTTTTCTCCTTCTCTCCCACAGAGCGATGGTGTTCTGGGCTGGTGTGAGAGCCATCGTCGATGCGCACAGGTAAGACCGACCGTCTCATTTCTTCCTCGGCGGGCTTTGAAACAGTGAGCCAGTGAGTGCCTGGAGGGCACGTACTGCGGATTCAGCCCACCGTATTTCATCTATCACACACACACACGGCGCTCCTCCCCTCGCTGCCCCTCTGGTGTATTAAGGCTTCGAAATTCAATTTTGCTCCATTAGGAGGAAATGGCAAAAGGTCAAAGTCTTTACACGAAACACATGTCATGTAGGTAGACCCAACACAGCTCATGAGTGTGGGGGGCTACTGTAAAGTCATTATAGCCAAACACTGACAGAAAACGACAGAGAAAGAGAGAGAGAGAGAGAGAGAGAGAGGCAGAGAGAGAGAGAAAATGCTTTTTGCCTCAAGGGTGGTAGTGAAATTGGCAATGCCCTTTTTTGTACAGATCAAGGTTTTCCCATTAAGGCCCATATCGAAAACACACCCTCTGTGTAGTGAACCCCTGACAAAGTATAATGGGTGTTATTTACAAGTTGCCTTCATTAGAAATGCATTGGATTGAATCAGCGTTGCTGACCAGATGACCACTGCCTACCAAGGACTTCTGGTCTGGTTTTTCCATCAAGTCCAAGTCCCCTTGCAAAGTGATTGGTGTCGGGTCCCGTAAGGTCTTATTGTTGTGCGCTGTGACACTTTTATGTAAGAGCTGAAAGCCAGGTTGCTGCTTTTATGATTGGTTGTCTGAGGGAGTCATAAAAGAAGCAAGGTCAGCTGAAGAACATCACAGGGAAAGCTTGGCTCAGAGAGGTCTCCTTTGCTAAAACCTGTAACAACATCAAATAATGCCTCTCAAAGACCTGGATTGGGCTTGGGAAAACGCAGTGAGCCTGTCACACTCTGGTCCTGGTGGACCTCTTTCATCCTGACTCTTACCCTCGTGGGCTGTTTTGCTTTCTTAGTGAGGCTTGGTGCCCATTTACTGTGCCACATGCTTGTTGTTTTTCCCTATTGAAGCAAGGCCAATCAGAAATAATTTGGGGCACCGAAAAACAGAAGAACAAAGCATGCATGCTTATCATATACAATGTCACCGGACTAACACAGGACTTTCTAAAAACCCAGTATTATATGTGATATGCGATGCTAATCTCCTGCTATCAGAGAGCCTAACAAACATGGTTAGCTCGTTAATAGTAATTGCCAAAGCCAGGCGTATTTTGCCCCAAATCCCTACCACCACCAACACCACCACCCCACCTCCGAACACACACACACACACACACACACACACACACACACACACACACACACACACACACACACACAAACACACACACACCACATTTGCCCTGGGGTGCTGGGGTTAAAAGTGCCTGAAAAAGGTAGAGTGTTCCCTCTGTGAAGTACGTATTTCTCACACCAAGCATTTGAGCTGTCCTAATTGCTTTCAGATGGAGGTGGTCCTCCCCCAACCCTTCCAATAATAGGTAAGGTAAATGTTGTGCTTCTTATAAAAATAACGATGGCCATTTCACATCCTCAAGTGCTGAAACAGCTCCTCTTAAAGAGCCTAGAAAATTAGTCGCTGTTTATTCACTTAAGACTCATGCCAGGAAGCCACTGTTTTTTGTTTTTTTTTTTGTTTTTTTTCAACGTGCATTTTCCCCCTGGTGCGCTAATTTATTGTTTGATTTTAAAGGACTTTCCATGTTCCCTCCTTTTAAAAAAAAAAAAAAACTCTCAGCATCTTAGTCACACGGGAGATGTGAATATTAAATGCAATGAAAGATTCTCCCCTGTGACTTATTTTCAGCTCGAAAATAGCACTATGTTCTCGTACAGCAAAAAATATATAAGGCAGTAATTAAGTGATTAGAGGGAGGTAACTGGGCTTTTTTTGATCACAAAGCTCATTCCTCAGCTTACGTCCTGTCTGATCTCGCCTGTCAGCAAGGTGACCTGAGGTGGCCCCGGCTGAAAGTCGATGTCCGATGTTCCCCTTTTTTCCTCCTCTTGATTTGCCCTCCATGGCCATCCTGACCTCACATGCTCCTCACCGCGGTGCTGGACCTGGATTAACCTCGCAGGGACCCCCCGCCCCTTCTCCCCAAGGGGGGGGCTGTTTCTGTCTCTGAGGGATTAAGAAAGCAGCTGGGGGTTGGTGAGGGCACGCACCCCAACTGGCCATCCCCCATCCCACCCTCCGTCACCCCAAGACCCGGCCAGGTCTGTTACCAGCGGTCACCCCCTACCACCCACCCCCACCCGCCAACTCCCCTCCAAACCTCTACTCGGTATCGCCCCTCCCCCCACGAGCAGGTGAACTGTTGGCTTTGGGTTGACCCGTGGGCTGCCCCACTGAGTGGGACCACGCAGGACTGATGGTGATGGAGGGCAGCTGCTTGTGTGGTCAGCCTCAACCTCTGGGCCGGGCTCACAACCTCACCAGTCCGACCCAGGGCCCTCTCAGTGGGGAGGTAGACTCAGCAGCTTTGACTAGAGGCGACCCTTTTTATGTTTAAATGATTAGCTACATTGTATATAGTAAGTACTGCTGACCCTCTTGATCAGTAGCTCCGATGTCAATTCGCAATTTAATTTTCATTCTTGAAAGACACTGTTATCATTTGTTATTAAAATAAATAACTACAAGTGGCCGTTTGATAGCTGATAGCTAAGTGGAAACATGGATTCCATTACCAGTGTGGGAAACATTGTCAGTGACAGCTCTCATCCCAGCTAAAGCTCTGTTTACGGACCAACAAAGTTTCTTTTATGCCAGATGCCTCTTCCTGTCATTGTTCAGTTAATAGGATTTAATCAAATCCACCATGAGCGGGCTTTGATTAGGTTTCATGTTTCTCGTGAATCAGGACGAACACAATGGTTCACTGACAGACTTTATAAGATTCACATATGGTTCCTCGAGCCTCATGCTGAAGTCCTTAAGCACATCATGCTTGGTTACATTTTACATATTTTGAGCATGGCCAGTTACCTTTAATGGCTTGTAAAATTGTTTATGATGAAGGATCCATTTAAACCATATGAAAGGCGCCAGTACCTTTGAGGGGCCGAGGGTACACGACTGCAGCGTGCCACCGTGGGGCTTCAGGGTTGAGTGACTCGCAAGTGGACTCACCCCTCTGTTTGCCTTATTCCCTCCGGTTGGTCTCTGGTCCCGTCACTACAGCCCGGTGTGCTTTGCTCTCTCGCTTGCTCTCGGCTTGGGTGCTGTGTGTGGCCTGAGAGACACCTGAAGAGAGTTAAATCTCATGCTTCATTGGCAGTACGATGGACCGTGTTTTGCAGACATTTGGAACACCCAAGAAGAACAACATGGAATTGTTTTTCATCCCCTTGACTGGCGATGCTAACTGATTAGCTGAAGCTAGAGTAGGGAACGTGGGGGGGTGGAAAAGTTTGTGTGTGTTTGTGTTTGTGTGTAGGTGTGTGTGTGTAAGTGTGTGTGTGTGCATGTGTGTGTGTGAGAGAGAGATAGAGAGAGAAAGAGAAAGAGTCTGTGTGTATGTATGTGTGTGTGAGCATGTGTGCGTGTGTGTGTGAGCATGTGTGTTTTGTGTGTGTGTGCATGTGTGTGTGTGTGCCTGTGTGGTTGGGGGGGTGAGTCAAGGAGAAGGAAAGTTCTAGCTCATTTGTCGCCCCTCTCCCTGACACTTAGCCCATCCTGTCTTGTGGTGGAAGACAGAGGACTTCTGTGGCCTTTCGGTCACAGGATTAAACATCCTGGAGAAACTAAACTTCCTGAAGAAATCAAGATCTCACGGCATTCCAGTGGAGCCTCTCTCTCTCTCTCTCTTTCAACAGTCTGCTTTTTTTGCCCGAAGGATGTTGCAGCACATATGGTTTCTGTCACAGCAAGGTTTGCACCCATGAAAATTTGCATGACAGTGCACTAAATCAGAAACTCCAGACCCCCATTTGCCTTTGAATCCTGCTGCAAGCAGTAGTAAAAAATGAAAATGTTTTAAAAAGGACGACAAAAAAGAAAAAAAGAAAGTGAAAAAGAAGAAGACAAGAACAAGAAAAATACGACCTGGACGTCCACTTGGCACGTCCTCCTTAATGCGATCGGCTGATATATTTATGTGTCCTCAAAACAAATTTTATGGACACATGTTGATGCCTTCCACATTGGAGGGGCCAGGCAGTGTGTTATCTGTTACAGCCCGAAGCCTTACTCTCTCGCTCTGGCCCCGGCACAGACAGCTCTGCTTCTGTTGCACTAATGCTCTGCAGGTGCAGCGTAGTACTATGGCTGGCATCACATCACTGTGGTATGACTCATTATTCATCAAAGCTAAGAGGCAGCAATAAGCAATGAGCTTTCCTAGGCTTTACATGCCTAACTTTGGTTAGCCCACAACCCCCCCATACCACACAGACATACTCATACACAGACACAGACACAGACATACACACACACACACACACACAGTAACAGAAACACATACACACTCACACACAGACACAGAAACACACACACACACACACACACACACACACACACACACACAGTAACAGAAACACATACACACTCACACACAGACACAGACACAGAAACACACACACACAGTAACAGAAACACATACACACACACACAGTAACAGTAACACATACACACCAACACCATCCTTGCTTCATTTCTTTCTTTTTACCAGACTGGCCCCATGCATTGCTCAGGAGGGGCAGCCAGGGCTGTGGGTTGCCTGTGAGAGATTTTTTGCATTTGTTCCGCCACATTTCACAGTTGCTTTTAAAGCCATTCTCGTGTAGCTGGTGATGACTGATGCAGAAAAATGATTTTCTTGGTCTGAGGGGTATTACCAATTCATTTAGCCAGTCCTGTGCCTTTAGAGTATCACGTTTATGACTGATGCGAGCCAGTGCTATGTAGCCACATGAGAGGTCAGGAAAGTCAAAGAAAAAAACACTAAGTAAAGTGTTAGAATGTATTGCTTTCTGGTGATGCTGTTATAGATTAGCAGTGGATAGATAGCAGCGGGCTTTTATGTACTGTCCATAATGATCAGTGGATCATTACAAGACTGCATGTCACACACGTACTCTACATCACTTCCTTCCTAGTAAGTCCATGCCTATCTGCCATATACACTTTTAAACCATGACATTATGGAATGTTGAAATGCACACTAAGTGTTAAAATGTATTGCTTTCTGCTGATGCTGTTATAGATAGCAGTGGGCTTTTATATACTGTCCAATCAGTGGATCATTACAAAACTGTCACACACTACAATGCCACACACGCACATCACTTCCTTCTCAGAAAGTCCTTGCCTGTCTGCCATATACACTTTTTAAACCATGACATTATGGAATGTTAAAATTCATTGCTTTCTGGCGATACTGTTATAGATAGTGCTGAATTTTTGCCCAATTAGTGGATCTCTACAAGCCTGCATGTCACAGACTTGATTACATTACCCTACTTCCTTCCTAGAACATTTACATCTGTGTGCCATATTCTCTTTTGAACTATAATATTATAGAATTGTCTGTGGTACTGTTATAGGAAGAAATGGGCTTTTATACTGTTTAATCAGTGCATCTTTACAAGACTGCATGTTACATCACTTCCTTCCCAGAATTTTCATGTCCCTGTGCCATATACACTTTTGAACCGTGATCGGTTGTAAGGCAATAAGAACGATTACAGACTTGAATGATTCTATTTATTTTCAAAAAATGCATTTCATAGCCTTGTTAAATCTTGGAAGCATAATCTGGGTTTTCAACACAAATCCGTCAGTACTCCGGGCCCACATACTGTAAAGCACATAAAGTCATGTTGTCCCAGGCCTGCGATGAATACACAGTACAAATTAATGTGAAGGTTCCAAAAGAAACATTTGCATAGTCTGTTTCAAATAAGTGGGCCCGATTTCTTAGTGAAAAACTCACTTTTCCCAGAGGAATGCCCTCCAAAGTCATACAAGCACCTCATATATACTCACACACTCCCACCATCCTGTCACATACACACTTACATATGCTGTCTAACTTAGTTTTGCTCTCTCTCTCTCTCTCTGTTTCCGTCACACAGACAGACACACTCTCTCTCTGTTTCTCTCCTCTCTGTCTGTTTGTCTTTTTACCTTGTATTACACACACACAGATACGCAAAGACACACACACACACACACACATGCACACACTCAAACACACACACACACACACACACACACACACACACACACACACACACACAGACAAACATATTTTTCTATCCTGTCAAATTCCATCTCTCTCTTTCTCTCTCTCTCTCTCTCTCTCTCTCTCTCTCTCTCTTACACACACACACACATGCACACACACACACGTACACACACACACACACACACACACACAAACACACACACAAACATTTTTCTATCCTGTCAAATTCCATCTCTCTCTCTCTCTGTTACACACACACACACACACGTACACACATACACACACACACACACACACACACACACACACACACACACACACACACACACACACAAACACACACGCACACACAGTGACACAGGAAGATGGATGACTGACAGCTGACTAGGGGGTCCCTTGACAAATGGCAGACAGAGGGATGCAGGCTGGCAAGAGTCCTCAGTGATCGGCCTCCCCCCTCAGCCCTGTGATCTCCTCCTGGTCACTCGCTGTGTCAGCCGCGAAAACCCACCGAACACCAGAAGGAGCCAAAGAATGAGGATGTTTCCCTTCCGTTGCACAAACACATACCGCGAGGCGCACAAATAAACCCCTGCTCACTAGTGTGCAGCTGAACAAGGGGTCACGTTCAGGTCATGTGCTGTGCTGTGCTGTGCTGGGTTTCACACAGGGACCACCACACCACCACTGTCCTGACCTAATTAGTTTTGGTGAAACATATGGAGGATGGGTTAATAGATACATCTCCTTATTACATCTATACAGTGACGAATGGAGCGACAGTAAAGCTAGGAACAGGCCTCCTGATATTTTCTGTCTCTTTTTTTATTGAAATGTGACCAAGGACACCAGACCTATTGACAGGGTTGGATGCAATTTGGAGTCGGGTGTAAGCATAAACAGAGTCGGGGTAAAAATACAACAAACATTTATACACAACCATGGTTTCACAATCAAGACAACACAGAACAGTCCCATCCAATCAAACATGTTTGATTTAATCTAAATTCCATCAACAATGGAAAAAGATTTTTTCAATTTCAAAACGGTCTCGCTAACTAGCCCCGACATTCCATCATATCAGAGTCGGGATTAAAAATCGGGAGGTCTGTGCCTAGCTCAACAGTGAGCATCTATCCTACATGCAAAATGGATCTGTCAAGAAACATTGATAGCTCTCGTAGATCACACGAGATATTGTGTGCTGAGGAGATTGACCACATCAAACAGGCAAGGCCACACGATGGTTGACAATAGTTCCCTGCTATTTATAAGCCATGTTTGTCATCATAACAAAGTAACTCAATAGATTCTTAAGCGACTTAAGCCAAGCAAGCTGAATCACACTGATTCGAAACAGAGGTCTCATGGAACTGTGTGGGTTTGGTTTGTGTTAGGTTGATGAGAGTGTCCAGTTTTGGCGTCGGTGGCCTGGCTGTGTTGTTTGACAGGCCTGAGAGTGTGATAAGTGAACGCACACACACTGCACAGTCTCCCACAGCTGGCTTGAGTAGACCACGCACAGCTTCTGAAACCGATCCATTATGGACGCTAGACATCTACAACTAAAATCACATCACTCAAAAACAGAGACAAATGAACTTGCCAGTGGACTTTATTTTTCTTTTCGTCTTATCAGATTTAAGCCACGTCTGTAAGGGACAATGTTGTAATGTTTTTACTGCTTGTTTGCATCGAGAAACACACAATGGTGACGAGAATGAAGTCGTCTCAAAATGTGTCTTGCAAAATCCGTGGTAATCCCCAATAAAAAAAAGAAAGAAACCTTGACTCCAATATGTCCTTACGCCCCTTTCTTTCTGTATTTAGAAAAAAAATGACATGGTGATGACAATCCCAGCAGCACTGCAGGGCTGTGACTGAGACAGGAGGCTGATTTTTGATCACAGGATCTTTGGGAGAGACCTGCGGCTTTAGCCTGGGGGCCTGACGCAGAGACGTAATTTACTGTCGGGGCTGCGAGGCGCTGTATCTCGACCGCCACGGTAACTCCGCGGTGCGCTCACACATCTGAGGGGAATTAGTCACTGGGAAACGTGTTGGCGTTATGTGCCATGATTTATGGCTCTTCTCAGCCAAATATGTAGGGGTGGCTTTCTCAAAGCGGGCGGCGGCGCGCGAGAGAGAGAAACGGAAGGTGTTGTTGACGACTGGATTCTGCCTGCAAGGCAGTCCTGTCACCAGAACGTCTCCTGTGTCAGCTAAACACGTGTGTTTTGAGTGCATCTGTCTGTGTGTGTATGTGTGTGTGTATGTGTCGGGGTATTTATGTCTGTGTTTATGTCTGCATTCATGTCTAATTGTGCTTCTTGTATGTGTATGTATGCATGTCTGTGTTTGTGTGTGGTGTGTTTGTGTGTGTATGTGTGTGTGTGTGTGTAGTTGTGTGTGTGTGTGTGTAGGTGTGTGTGTGCATGTGTGTTTGTGTGAACGCGCTGTTCCATGGGGGAGGTGAAGACAAATGGGTTGGCAGGTTTGATAGTAATTAAGCCGTTTTTGTCGTTTCGTCCATCTGGTGATTGGCCCCTTAGGGCTCCCTCTCTCTTACCTTTCCTCTTTTTTTACTAGACTGTGGGGGCTTTTATCCTTCCTGAAGGCTTTTCCATATTGTCTTTACTGCCGCTCATCCCACACCTCCAGCTCTCTCTACCCTGCCGGGGGAGAATGTCATCCCCCCTTCGCCGTGCCAGCCGCAGCCCATGAAACAGCAGGAGAGGTGGGAGGCAGTCACTCTTTTTCGGCTAACTCTTTCCATAGATATCTAAATCCCAGACCGAGCCCATCGTTAATCACGCCAGACGACTTCTACTGTCCGGCCCTGGGGGTTGTTGAACAGTAACCTATACTTTCTTTGTTTTTGCAGTGAAAAGACACCCCCTTCTGTGGTGTGATTAGTGTGCTCAGTAACTCAGCCATCTTTTTGCGTGGCACACAGGTGCTGCTGTTTGGGTTCTGTGACACTTCATCGCCAGTGCTCGCGGTGAATTATCTATCGCATAGTGTTTCCTCCAGGTGTCTGGTTTCCTTTCCACAATGTGTTTGAAGGCCATAAAAAAAACACACTCCGCACACAGACACACACTCGCACACTCACACACACATACGTGCGCACCTGGTTCATTTTATAGCGTTGATGTGAGGGCACTTGTATTGTGTATCTCTTACTGGTAATTTATTGACTGGCACATGCCTTGGATTCCGTCCTCTTGGAGGAGTGTTTCACGCTGCGGGTAGCTGGTCAGTGGCAGATCAAAGTCAGGCTGCGGCCGCTCTCCTCACATGCAGGCGGGGAGCCGCTTGACGAGGCCCCCGGGAACACCCGAGCAGGTTTCCAAGCCGACAGCTCGTCGACAGAGAGAACGAGAGAGAGAGACAGAGAGAAAGACAGAGAGAAAGGCGGAGAGGAAGAAAGACAGAGAGAGCGAGAGAGAAAGACAGAGAGAGCGCGAGAGAGAGAAAGAGAGAGAAAGACAGAGAGAGAGACAGAGTGAGAAAGGCAGAGAAAGAGAAAGACAGGGAGAGAGAGAGCAAGAGAGAGAGAGACAGAGACAGAGAGAGAGTGAGAGAGAGAAAGACACAGAGAGAGAAAGACAAAGAAAGAGAAAGAGAGAGAGTGACAGAGAGAAAGACAGAGAGAGAGACAGAGAGAGAGAGAGAGAGAGAAGTTAGAGAAAAAGACAGAGAGTGAAAGACAGAAAGAGAGAGAGAAAGAGAGACAGACAGAGACACTTTGGTTACAACAAAGAGGATATGAAACTCAGGAATTTTGGACGGAGGTTCCTCCATCCATCGCACCACGTATTCCCCAGGAAAATGTCACTACATGAGGAACTCGCCCAACCCAGCCAATGGAGCAGCCAGAGAGACAGGCAGGCAGGCAGGCAGGAGTCGGCAGACAAGAGAAACCGGGGGATGTCATGTGAAACAAAAAAACACAGTCGCCTGTATTAATCATTTTACAAGACCGCTGCTCCGGACGGGGCTGAGCGCATGCCAGGGAATCTTCTGGAATGGCAGAGGGTGATTGCCCTGTTCCAGCAGCCATCTTGACATCCGTGCTTTCCCTTAATGGAAATGTCTCGCAGTAGATTAGTAGCATGGTGTCACTTTTAATGGTTACATTTATCACCGGGTAAATAACATGTCGGGGCTTATTAAAATATTAGGAGGGCTGGGTGAAAATACTTTACGCAGCGAATGTTAATAACATTCGTATTGCGCCTGTCCATCTTTGACAATGATATTGTAATGGTTGTCTCTCTCTTTTTTTTGCGGAAACAGTTACACACCAATAACAACATTGTGGTCTGGTGGTCTTGCTGGGGCCAAATGTGGGGAGAAGCCATCAGTTAGAGCAAACTGTATTTTGCCAGAAGTCTTTACTTGCACTGGTGGGTGAAATTGCATATTTTACTGAAGACGGTGGAGCTAAACTAGACTGACTTCTTGCCGCTACAGCACATTAATGTAGGAAAGAGTTACTTTGAATGCCAGAGTAATGGTGTAGTTCACATATGGGTTTTAATTTAATTGTAATTTTACCGTAATTCTAGTGCTACTGTGCAAGTGTGTGTAGCTCAGCATTTTTTTGCCAACTCAGCTGAAAGGAATTTCACTAATTCAGTACTGTGGATACATTTGGTGGATATTATCGTATGATTTTATACAAATATAGAGATCACATTTTGGACAGGCAAGACAGAGTGTTTATCATATATGAGACCACCAGAGACATAACATTCAACATTCAAATCTAAAAAAAGAGAGAATTTACCACAAGCAGAAAAACAGAAAGACTTCAGGGTCTTCAGCAGAACTGTAGGTCATGGAGAAGAAAAGCTTTTCTGATATTCTTACCACAAAGGGCTAAACTGTAAAAGTGAGTGGTCAACTTTTCAACTTTTCAATGTCATCACATTTGCACCTTTTCCATAAACAAGACTACGCCTGGCTTGCCCTTACCATTTCATTATAGATATTCATTTAGAAACTTTACCATGTGCAAATGTAACTTTATGTTTAAATCTGCGGGCTCTTTTGTTTACATTGTATGTTACTGTGCTGCCAGAAGATTCGCACAGATCTGTGTCATTGATTTTCTGGTTAACAGTTATGTGAGGCTTACACGCTGCACGTTAACTGTTAGACATGTTTAGAACTGAGATAAAGAGAAGGAGGGCTTGTGGAAAAATTAGTGTGTAAAATGCTGGGATTTCTCAGAGCAATATTTTTTGAACATACCTGGACAATGTTTAGAGCGGTTTTGATTTACGTGCCTTTTCCTCTTTAGAAATAGAAACTCTTTATATCTGTCAGTGTAAAGTTCTTTTCCACAAACAAGAGAGGGACAGATATCTTCCAGACAAATCCTTTACAAGACATTGAATTTAGTGTGACAAGTCCAAAGACGATTTTTTTAAACTTTCCCAAATCTGAATTAACCTAATCTAGTACGTGCCTAAAGGATGTCATCGCACCCAGTGACAGGAACCAGATCTCATCCCAGTGGAAAGCTTTTCTCAAACAGAGACCAAGGTTTGATTTCTAAATTAAGTAGCGTCCCCCCTGTGACTTGGCTGTGGGTCTTTGTTACTGTGAGACCAGCGAGAGGGATGTGAACTCCTGTCACAGCCATGTTAATTATGAAATATCACCGAAGGAGTTTGACCTGTAGGCAACCCATTACAATCTGAAACACATTTTCAGCGCATTTACTGAAGGAATAACTTCTCAACGTTTCTTTTTCCCCCACCCCACCCCACCCCACCCAAATCAATTGCTTCTCTTGTGAGTGGAACACAAAGAACAGCACAGTCATTCTATATTCCGCATTCTTTTTTTTTTACATTCTACAAAGACTCCCCATACTTGTCAAGATGAGGAACTGTTTGACCTCTGATGCTCCCGGCAGCCCTCATGCTATCTCTCTTTCATGTAGACGAGCAGGTCCATCAATCACAATTACTGGGGCATCCTGTGCACGTCTCCTCTCTGCCCTGTGCTGTACACAAATTAGCTTCTGATAACCTTCCTAGATCCTCACTAAGCTCCCTGTTATGGCACAAGGCCCCCTGTTAGCAGAGCGTGGGGCATCCAGCAATATTTTTTGAAGATAGAGAGCGAAGATAGACAGAAATGATACACACAGTGGGGCAAAGACAGAGATAATGAAGGGACGAGGAGACAGAAAAGAGAGAGAAAGGACAAGAGAGAGGTTAAGGACAGGCGAATTGTGGCCTACATCTTACCTCCACATTTCTTTCACTCATTTGCTCTCTTCAGTTTCTTCCTCTCTCTCTTTCTCTCTCTCCTTCTCCTTCTCTCCCCTTCTTTGACTTATTTGTCCTCTCTGAGGTGTGTTGTCACATTGATAACTCACAGGCATACTTTGGCTTTTTTTTCTTTTTTTTTTTGAAGTGTGGGGTGCGAAGGTGATCTTGGAAGGCTGTCAGCAGTGATTACAAGGAGGCAGTGCATGCAGGGGCTAGCCTGGCCTTGGCGTGACAGCACACAGCCATTCACACGCCAACTTGACCTCTGACCTGCCCCAGCTAACACATTCAACTGCATACACATCGCATTAGCACAATGATGATGTAATGGAGCACAGAGTAGGTGCTGGTCTGAAGAAATCAAGACATGTGGATTTACAACATTGCAACATTGCATTTGAAACATTGCCATTGTAGGTTACAGTGGTGTTCACCAAATGTCCCTCTCTCTTACTCTGAGTGCATGTCCCTAAGCAAAGCATTGGTCCTTACACCATAATAGTAGGGTGACCTTGTTGTTTACACCCACTTTTGCCACCATGTTATTGAGATGTTGTTGCATATGCTGCTTATTAATTCATACTTTCGCCCAGGGCAGAACCATCTGCGCTTCGCTGAAAGTGCTCATCTTCAGTCTCATCTTTTTTTTTTTTTCATCTCCTTTTTTTCCATGATGGCTGATCAGACTCCTCAGAAAGTTCAGCCAAGTAAAAGCCGTCTGCCTCTTTGGAGAAGTGAATGGATGGTGGCAGATGTCGAAATGCTCCATCTGATAATACACAACAGATGTCTCAGTGCTCCCCAGCCTTCTCTCTCTCTCTTCTTCTCTCTCTCTCTCTCTCTTTCTTTACCCCTACTCCACCAACCCGCTCTCTTGCTCGCTGAGCTGCAGAGGTGGTGGCTGGCTGTGTGGACTGGGGAGCCCCACTGCGGGCAGACACCTTTGATTGATTAGCGGGAAGTCAAGTGAGGAGAGAGAGAAAGAGAGAGAGAGAGAAATGAAAGGTGTAGAGGTGGAGGTGTGGAGCTGGGAGGCTTGGGGAGAGGTCTGACTGGACACATGCACACTCACATCCACGTCCCGCTGTGAGACTAGGCATCACTCACATGTGCACGCTGGCTCGAGGTTCAGCATCACTCATATTTCACTGGTGATGATCCCTTTCCGTGCTTTTGCAGAGACACAGGAAGGTCCCTTATCATGCAAATGAGAAATACATTGATCCAGGCAGCAGTGTTTCGCTTGTTCTCAGTCTGAGATCCTCAGATGAAGCGGGTTTTGAAGAGCTCTCGGGAATGAAGAATTCCATCGACTCTGTAGAGGGGATAAGAAAAGTCTTAAAGCATTTTCAATGGTTTGTGGGGGTTCAAAAAGATTCCTTTATAGGGACAAACTTGGGAACCCTTATTTTGGGGGTTTTAAACATAATCCGGCACCAGTCCTATTTGCCAAATTACATGGAAAATATCCACAGACTTGTAGACCCAAAGAGCTCTTAAACTCTGCATAAAAAGTCCCATGTACAGAACGCCATGGAGTCCCATCGTACTGCAGAGTGTGCAAAAAAAAAAGGTGGCTCTTTTATCACCGTCAGTTTAGACAGTGTCCCGATGAGATCAGGTCAGCCGGAGGACTGTGCGTGTTGGTGTGTCTGTGTGAAAGTCATGAAGTCATCTGGCCCTGTGAGTGTGAACGGTGATAGGTGGGAATAAATCACTGGCGCATTGTTTCACGAGGTCACGGCTAAGGGCGTGCGGCAGACAGGAGAGGAGCTACAGTTGACGTGACCGTTCTCATTCTCTCATCCTTTCGGCCCACTGCTGCAGATGGACAGAGGCACGTCCTTTTGTTTCGGTCCGCTTGGGTTAGGGTGAACAGATTTCTAAGATGAAAACCGGGAATGTTTTTTCTGAATAATAGGGACATTCCAAGTTCTGTAGTTAATATCATCAAAATAAGTAAGGTTTTAGCTTCAAAAGCTGGGGACAAAGGGGTTTTTTTGGATGTTTTTTCCGGAGAAAGACCACTAAAAACCAGGACAATCCCTGGAAAACTGGAACATCTGGTCACCCTAGCTCAGACGGGTGGTACTAAGAGGAATTTTGTGAATGCATGGCCATATTTTTATATGTGTTTACATTTATACATTTAGGTATATTTGTCAAGAAGTCTAGTCATTATGACCCATGGAGACAGGGCAAGACACAAGACACATACCATTGCTGAACACTAGCTTTTGAATCTCGTCCAGAGACTAAATTTGTTTGACCTTGCAGCGAATGATCAAATAAATTCCACTGTTTGGCGCTCCAGCAATTGTGGCAGTTTTATTTTTTGCACTCCCTCCGTTTTAGAAGATGTCTTGCCTCTTGCCAAGAATTTAGAGCTGGTATTTCTTCTGCTCCTCTCGCTAGCTGTAAATTCACCTCTCACCACCACATTTTTTTTTCATGGTGCGCATGTGAGTGGACTGAAATGACATACGTAAAAAACGTTTTTAAAAAAAAAAACAAAAAAAACAACCCATATCAGTATTCCTTTTAGTCCGCCTCAGTACATTTTAACTGACAGGGTCTTAGAGCGCTTACAAAGACTGTGCTGTTCAAGTGTGCATGGATATGCGCTGTGAAAGACTGTATTATTTTTCCAAGGAAAACAAACAAAAACATCTTTGCCAGTCAGTAACAAAAGTCATTAATTGAGGTATTGTTAGCGTTATTAATCAGTAGTGGTGCATATCAAGACAATCAGTGTCCTGCTATCCATTACACTGAAATCTCTTTTGAAGGACTACTGTATGACAAAGGAATGCTGCATATCAGTATACGGCTAAAGAGGATGAACATTGGCCCTCAATGTACGCGAGATAGTATTTCATTTACGGGTAATCTCGGAATTCGGATCAACAATGTGGAAAAAAAAATGTTTAGTAAGTCGATACCTTAATGCAACTGTCTAACAGTCCTGTTTCAGACAGCTGCAGTGAAGTATTGATTTACTGAACATTTTGGGAGATTGAGTTTTGCGCCTTTGTCTGCCTGTGTCACCATGCAGCCAGCCGGTAAGCCTGTGTGTACTCCACACACGGCCAGTGGGGAAAATTCCCCTCTCGTGCAGCCATGCACCACAGAATGTGTAATACAGTTAAATGGTGTGTGCCGGCCTTTTAGTCAACATGTTCTCCCATGTGCACCTCTGAAAAAATAACACACACACACACACATACACACGGAGCTTAGGATTTATCCTGGAAAGCCTCCCTCTCAGCTGCAACACTGTGTTCCTTGTGAGGTTCGCCATGAAATGTTTGTGTGTGCCATTCAGCACAGGGCGGGCTGCTGCCCTTCATACAGTACGGTCTGGTGCATGTGGCATTTGGAAAAAAAGGTTACATGCCATCCCCCAAAGGTTTGTTTATCTGTTTGTCTGTTTGTTTGCAGTGCCTACAACCATGCAAGGAACTCTGGGAAATCGGACGAGGCCCTTCAGAGAAGTCCTGCGAGGTAAGGAGCTGTTTGACTGCGTGTGTGTATGCGCGTGTGCATGTGTGTGTGTGTCTGAGTGTGTGTGTGTGTGTGTGTGTGTGTGTGTGTGTGTGTGTGTGTGTGAGAGAGAGAGAGAGAGAGAGTGTGTGTCTTGTATTGAATAAGAGCTCCTTTGGGTTGACTGGAGATGGTGAAGGCCGTAGAGAAGATTATGAGTGGACCAGACATCTTCCAGTGATTAAATACAGTGAAAAACGACCAAACATCTCTCCAGTGTTAACCTGGGACGCTTGGGATCCGGGCCAGCTAAGAGACGTTGAAACACTAGACCAGAGAGGCAGTATCATCTGGATCTCCCCGAGCACTGCCTTCAAGGCCTGCCATTCCTGATGCAGAGGGCGTATATATCTGTGTGTGTGTTTCAGGGAGGGTGCAGGGAGATGCCAAATTATTATACTTAAAATATCACTCTTTTCAAGGTTGATTATGCAGGTCTTTTATCATGGGACTTCAAAGAGGCTAGTGGACTGTTTAGAGAAAAGCCTGTTGTTCCTCTGCGAGTAACCACAAAAAGGTTGGCATAATTGATGTCTATAAGATAAGCCTGGCATTTACAGTACAGTACATTTAAAAAAGGGGGGTTTATCTCCTCGTTCGTGGAAAATGAAAGAAAACCATTATTGAGATTGAGTCACGAATTACGGAACATGGTTCTGCCAGAGACGATGACGATTAAGGCACACTGTTTGTTGGTTGACGGCCCCCTTACTTCCATGTGTTGGGGGCACTGGGGTTGCTGTACATGAAAATCATTTCATAGATCTCCCGGTGTGGGTTACAGGCGTGCTATAATAGGAACAAGGATCTGGGACCTTTGTTGTGTCGCCCCCCATCCCTCCCATCCCTCCAGCCCCACCCCCACCCCCCTCCTCTCAGTGATTCACCCAGCACTGGAGAAACATGTGCCTCGCATCACACAAACCAGAAAGAAGTGTTGAACTAAGTAATTCCTGGAGATGTTTTGCAAATGAACGCTTTCCAACAGGGACTTTAAGCCAGCTGCATGTCTCTCTGCCTCTCTTTCTTTCTTTTCTTCCATACCAACAACCCCCAACCCCCCCCCCCAACTTGACACAACCAGATGTGTCACCGGATCTGGAGCGCTGGCTTAGTGTCAAGGTGACAGACCCATGCCATGCCAGACTGCCTGTTTGTTTGTGAGACATAGGGGAACACAGCAAAAATGTCTCTTCCTAACAGAGAAAAAAGTGAAACGATGGACAGACGCCGCGACCGCTCTCCCACGCAGTGTAGTGGGTGGTTGGCCCCAACCCCAACCCCACTCTTCTCGCCTCTCCGCTCCTGTCATGTTCCGTCCTGGTCCTTTCCCTTTCCTGTGTGCTCATTTTCTGTTTCTGTTCCTCAGTCTTAAACCATCCCTCTCTCTAGCTTTTTTTCCCCAAATCCCCTTTCAGTGGTACTTTTTCTCGCTCTCCGTCTGGCCCGGCTGTGCGGTGGTTATCACTGCCGTAGTCTCACAGGAAATTTGGTCTGGGCTGGAGTCATCGTCTGGGCGTCGCTACTGCCGTGCGAGTCTTGTCTGTTTCTCTCCCATGGCTTGCGTGGGTGTCCCGCGGGTACTCCGGTTTCCTCCAGCCACTGCACAAAGGCCTTTTTTGCACATTGGAGATGTCAGACATGAGATATTCCTGCCACCGCTCCAGGCCGGGCCGGCGGGCTGGGCCAGGGCACCAGGCTCCGAGCTCAGAGCTGAGGCTGTGGATGAGATGCTGTGAACTGAACTGTGGCTTTCCACTGCTGCCAATGCGAAAGGATGAGCCATTTTTCTTCCACTGCTATCAAAGCAGATTAAGCTATGTCTCCTAAAAGTTAACATCTATTTATCTTTACTAAGGCTGTCTCTTATTCGAATTCTTTCCCAAGTCTTCTTTTCTCTTTTCTTCCCTTTTTTTTCTTGTCTTCTGTGTTATTACAATTATATGTGTATTTATTTCTCCACACCCTGACTTTATTTCTAGATGTATTTTAAACAATCTCTCTCTCTCCCTCTCTCCACCTCTCTCTCCCCTTTCTCTCCATTTTTCTCTCCCCCTGCCTCTCTCTCTCTCTCTCTCTCTCTTTTTCTCTTTCCCTGCCTCTCTCTCTCTCTCTTTCTCTTCCCCTCTCTCTTTTTCTCTTCCACTGCTTCTCTTTCTCTCTCTCTCCTATCCCCCCCTCTCTCCACCTCTCTCTCCCATTTGTTTCTCTCTCCCAATTTCTCCCCCCCCCCGCCTCTCTTTCTCTCTTTCTCTCCCCATGCCTCTCTTTCTCTCTCTCTCTCTCTCTCTCTCTCCCTCTCTCCCTCTCTCCCTCCGTCTCTCCCTCCCAGCACCACGAGTGTGTGACCAGTGCTGAGTATGTGCTCTCGCTGCAGTCCCAGAAGCAGGGCGACTGCCCGTCTCCGCAGAGGGCCTCGGGCTTCGCCGCCGCCTGTGTGGAGAGCTGCAGCACTGATAAGGAATGTTCCGGCACCAAGAAGTGCTGCTCCAACGGCTGCGGACACACCTGCCAGACTCCAGCTAGCCTCTTCAAGGGTACGGCCGTCTAGCCTGGGCAGAGAGAGACAGAGAGAGAGAGAGAGAGAGAGAGAGAGATTACGCCACTGGCCACTCGAAGGCTGGCGCTGCGCTTGAATGTGATGACAGATGTGCAAGTTGAGGAGTCTGAAAATTCATGCTTTTCTGCAATAAGCTGAAAGCCAGTGGGAGCTTTTAGTTAGCCTAGCTCTGATCTTAAGAGAATAAAGGGACTTTTAGTTTTGTGATTTGAGGCTTTAATTGTAATAATCTTGTTATAATGATTACATTGTCTGGACGTGATATCAGTGAATGACATGACATGACATAAATGCTCATGTGGTACTCATGCCTACAGGTGTTCCACTGAAGCCAAAGAAGGACATGTCGTTTGTAGAAGACCACGTGGGACACCTGGAAGTGAAGTGGACGTCAAAGTTTAACGTGTCCATCGAGCCCGTCCTGTACATCCTTCAGAGGAGGTGGAACTACGGCATTCACCCAAGTGAAGATGAGGCCTCGTCCTGGCAAACTGTTGTCATGGTAAACTAATGACATTTCCACCCTTCACCCATTAGAAGGCCAGCTAAGCCGTGACCCTCACAGAGCCACTTATTTCACTTATTTCATCAACAGAATAGGTTAACCCATGCATGCCATTTGCCATCAACAGTATAGGTTTTTATAAGCGAGGCTGAATGTTAAACATATTTGGGAGACAACACAGACACATACTCTTGCTGTCTGTGAATGTAGAGGGATTAAACATATGAAAGGCTGTGGAAATAACACACTTGATGGTATATCCATTCCAGACAAGCTCTACTAATCAAGAGTAATTACTGGTTGGATTGGTCAGCTGGTATGTCTGCTATGGGTCCATAACGAGTATTCAAAGTCTCACTTAAAATCTTTAGGGCCCCCACATTTGGTCAGCCGCCACGCTAAAGAGAAAAGGCCAGCCTTGGCGGAGCTTTCTAGAACGAAAAAAGATATTTATGGTCTGAGGTCATAGGATGAAACATGTTCACCCCTGGAGTGACAGAGCTACTGATGTCCACCCCATGAATCAGGATGCTTCCTCCCTCACCCCCACCACCCTCACCACCACCACCTCCCTCCTTCCTCCCTCCATCTCTCCTTCCCTCCCTCCCTCTCTCCTTCTCATCCTCCCCCCTTCTCCACCAATTTTGGCCCTCTGAGCTGTTCACAGTTCATCTCGCTGCTCGATGTAGCCAATCTGGAAACAATCTCCTGCACACGCTCAAATATGCAATTACATCAGTCACAGGCGATCGCCACAATTACATCAAGTGTCGTCATAAGGAGCCCAGCTCTGAGTCTGAAGCCATCATTACCTCTTCCGCATCGCTGTAGCGTCTCTCCACCAAGGCAGCTTGTGTTCTGTTTTTTTTATTTTATTATTTTCACCCCCACGGAAAAGACAGCTCTGTGTGTGAAACAATGGTGTACTTTTTTTAGGAGAATATCCATCAGTAACACTTGAAACAAAACGGGATAAAACAGTGACACAATCAGGTCATTGTGCATTAGCTCCGGTATTGCGTTGCCTGGGAGAGAGAGAGAGAGAGAGGAGGGAGGGGAGGGAGAGGAGAGACTTGAGTAATGGTGAGGGAGGGGTAGCGGGAGCAACAGGAGGGGTCGGGGGCATTCCCTGGCAAGCTGTCAGCGCCGAGACAGAGATATCGGCCTGCAGTCAATCAAGTCACGGCCCTGAGTCCTTATCAGTGCGCCGCAAGTGATGGAAGATTTCCATCAGCAGGGAGAAGTGCTGATCTGTCTTCATTGTAGCCATGCTTTTTGCCCTTTTCACATTTTCACACATAGTGTCTTCTCCCCCGCCCCCCACTTTCCATCCTCTGCCCCTCTCTCTCACGTCTTTTTTATTTCTTCTCATCCTTTCCACTCTGTTTTTGTGTTTGACCACCACTCATCCTCTTTTCCACCTCATGTCCCTCTCTGTTTGTATGGTCTTGCATCATTTCCCCTTTTTCCCCAACTTCCTTCCCAACTTTTATGTTGTCTCTATGTTCCCACTTCCTGATTTATCTCACTGTTTCTTTTTACATGCTTGATTCTTTCCACTCTTCATCTTTTCCTCTTCTATCCACCCCCCCCTCCCTTTCTTTCTTTCTTTCTTTCTTTCTTTCTTTCTTTTTTTCTTTCTTTCTTATCAGACCATAGAGGAGCGGGCCGTGCTGAAAGACATCCGACCCCACAGGTGGTACCAGTTCAGAGTGAGCGCGGTGAACAGCCAGGGCACCCGAGGCTTCACCACTCCCAGCAAGCACTTCTTCTCCGTCAGAGGTGAGTAAGCAGCAACTGCTCCTCGTGTCACCCCATTCTCCCACCCCCACAGTCCACACACCACACTCACCGACCCCCCTGTGTTTGTTACTCACTGCCCACTCCCCCCCCCAATGCCAAACCACCTAAACCACTTTCCATGAAGTCTCCAGAGTCTGCGGTGTTTTATGTTTTATTTGCCCTTTGGATTGCCGTTCTAGTCGGTTGAAAAGTGAGACAAAAATTGAGAAACCCCTTGTGTTTTCTCGTCTGTTTTTTTTTTTTATGGAGACATCAAATATTTGGGTGTGCTTTTTATTAATGTTACTTTTCACCCTCAAATAGCCCTCTGTGACACACTTGTCTGGCAGCTCTGTACGTACAGTGGTCAGGCCTCCTCTTCATATTTTCATAGAGCCTGCAAGTAAAATGAGGGGAGAGGGAGAGAGAGAGCACGAGTGGGAGATGGAGGGAGGAAGAGAGAGATAGTGAGGAGGGATAGAGAGAGAGAAGCAGAGAGGCAGAGACTGAGGGAGAGAGAGAAAGAGGGAGAAAGAGAGGGGGATAGAAAGAGAGTGAGAGGGGCATAAAGAAAGAGAGACATAGATAGAGAGAGGGAGACAGAGAGCAAGAGAGAGAGAGCGACAGCAAGTAAGAAAAGAGGGTTTTTTTCTCCTTTAACACTGGGTCATTTAATGGCACACGGCGTGTTGTGGGTAAATCTGCAAATCCTCACCAAGAGATGGAGAGACCACAGGAGCAGTGTAACACCAGCAACAGCCGTCTCTGTGCAGCCCGGTCGCCGCAAACCCCAGGAATTCAGGGGCTGCACCGCAACGTTGCCTGGAGGTCCCGCGCTGGCTCCAGAACTCTCTCTCGGTCACACACACACAGACAGACACACACACAGATGGACACAGACACACACACACACAGACACATACACACAGACACATTCACAGACGTACATACACACACTAAAAGGTACACGAAGACACACAGACTCAAAGGCACATGCGCACACATATAAACACTTACAGTAGTGTTCACACAGACAGACATGCGCCCCACCCCCATTCACATACACATGTGTGCACACACACACACACTCACACTCACACCACACACACATACACAAACGCCATCAAGCAAAGCAAAGCTTATTAACTTTTAGACTCCCTTGCTGATTTCCTACAAACAAACACACACAAACACACACACACACACACACAAAACACAGGTGAATCAACAGTGACACATGTTATTTACCCAAACTCTCCCACATGTTTTCAATGGCGCCTTCTGCCCACACGCAACAATGTCAGATGTCCCAAGCCGAGCGTGGAGATGCATTAGAGAAATATCCCCTTATCCATGGCTGCAGCAAATAAACACACTGCAGCACTGGAAGACGATCGCACGGCTCTTTAGCAGATGTTCCCTTTTCTCTTCCTCCTTCCCTCCGCAAGCTATTTTCAGTCAAATATCTGGGGGTATTTGTGTTACCATGACATATGCTTGTTCTGATTAATACATCTGATTGTGTTTAATACGTATCGGTCGCCTCATGGCTTCTAAAGGGATATGCCTCATATCGTTTCTGACCACAGGGACTGTGGAATGGGCATAATTTATGACCGAGGCCCATCCCCAAAAGGGACTCCAGAATATAATTACACGCAGGCTCGAGTCACCGAACATGATGCCAGTGATTCCAGCAGTCAATCTTTTTTTCATTTTCATAAATTACCCAAGGACTTGGAGAGGGTATTCGGCCAAAAAAAAGAAGGATGAAAAAAAAAAATCAAAAGAGAAAGAAAAATTACTGCGTCTTACAGATGTCACTCGTCTGCTATCAATGTTCTCAATGTCATTTAGCTTCTATCATACTCTTGCCCTTGGCTTGATGGGGGGTAGTGTAGTTTGAAGCGAGGCGATAAGCTCTTAGCTGGCCTCGGTTGAAGTGACAATTTTTTGCGCTCTCGTGATGGGATGCACTTTCTCTTTTGTGGGAATGGCTTCTTGCCTGAGATGAGGGATAACTGTGAGCATCTGCAACGTGTGGTTCCGCTAGCCAGAACCCCATTGAGAGATAAACAGAAACAGCTAACCTCCATGTCCCCCACCAGTAACCTCATTACTCAGGCATTAGGTGGCCCCATCCAGTGACAAGAAACTTGGACTCAGATGCTACAATCCAGTACCACGTATTCCAAATCACCTGGTTCTACCTGCATGGTTGATACAGATGATTTCACTAATTAACTCCTCTATCTGTTGATTTTATTAGAATCAGCTGATTTTATGAATGGCTGGAAAAATATATGGTACTGGATTTGTAGCTTCTGAGGCCAAGTTCCCTATCTTTGGCGTCATCTCAGTACTGCAAAAAAAATAGCATCTGCAGAATCTTGCCTTTCGTACGTACTCATTGAAAATGCACCGGTCTGGACTAGGTGAATAAGGTGGTAAGTGATCTCCAGGAACGATAGGTGGTGAACGATGGTGAACAGAGGGAAAGATGACATCTTTGGGAGAAAGTCCTGCTTTCCTTCATCGCTGTGCCTGTTAAACACACCTTACACGGGGTGACAGTGGATGAAATGGGGAGGTCGGGTGGGGCGTTTGGGGGGTGGGGGGGGGCATATAAAGAATGCATAAGGTCAAAGGTCATCCAAATGGCTGCCGTTGCTTTGGGCAACCCCGCAGATGAAAGCTTGCACAGGAAGCCTTGATGACCCAGTGAGGAAAAGCCCAAGTGACAGTTCTTCTCCGGTGACCTCGCCGCACTCACGGTCGCCCCCGCGGTCGCCCGTTTGTTTTTGAAGTGCCTTCCTGGATGAAATGGACCCTTTGTTTTGGTTAGGGCCCCGAGCGCGACTGACTTCAATAGGGGCCGGGAGACCAAACAGGGCTATGTTGAGAACCCCCCACCCCCACCCCCCACCCCCCTAAAGGTACACACACTGCTGGTCCTGTTTCACCGACAGTGGCACTACACAATGTCATTAATTCTTTTACAGTAGCCTCTGCACAGTATCAAAGGAGCCAGGCGCTGCTCTCACGTGTTCTGTGGCCGCGTTCTTTAAATCAAATTGATGACGTCCCCAAAGGGTGATCACCTCAGCTGCCGCAGCGACGTGATCTCGCATCAGGCTTTAATCAGAAACAGGATCTTTTGTGTGGTGTGGACCCCCGCTCTTTACCCTGTGGGGCTGGCTGGCATGCTCATTTGCCAACCAGAGCTCTCCCCCGTGACCAACCCTATTTCCATAATGTCTTTTCGGTGACCTTCATCTGAAAGAGATCAGTAAAAAATCAAATGAGCCCACTGAAGAATGCCGTGTCGTCCAGATTTTCGTCCACTTAGCATATAGCGTATAGCGTGTCCTAATTACCTCGGTTGTAAATGCTGTGAGAACGGTGAGGTTAAGCAGCTCTAGGTGGTCGAGTTCAACGTTTAAAGTTTACAGCAAACGGCAGAAGCCAAAATTTATGCTCCCTTGCATTCTCTCCTCGCTGTGCTTCCTCTCAAGGGTGTGTGGGAGCCCGCCCTGCCCCGCTATGACAAAACAGTGGGAAGAAACATCCATCATTTCAGTTTCTCCCTCTCCCTCTCTCTCTCTCTCTCTCTCTCTCTCCCTCTCTCTCTCTCTCTTTCTGTCTTTGACTATATATTTCTCTCTCTTCTCTCTTTCTTTCTCTCTACTTCCTTCTCTATCACTCTCTCTCTCTCCCCCTTTTTCTGTCTGTCAACCTGTCTCCCTCTCTCCCCCTCGCTCTTTCTCTCTCTGGGCCCGTCATGGCCAGTGATCCCTCCCAAGTGCCAAGTGGCGGCCTGTGTTTGTGAAAACAATCTGCATGCGGTCGAGCACCACTGGGACAGAAACAGAGCAGGACAAGCAGGAAACGGACCCTCCCACACCTCACACTTGACACCCCTGCTCCATAATTTTGCACCCCCCTTCACAACCCCCACCTTCACAGCCCTCACTTCATTAATGAGTCCACACACACAGGTCCCTCTGCCCCTCAGTCCCAAAACCCAGGTCTCCCCCCCCCCCCCCCCCCCGCCCCCCCTTGGTCTCTCCACAGGCTCACATAGCATCAGCCCCCCCACAGAATAAGGTTTAGAGCTTTTGTTAAAAGGATAATATTTGTTCAGACAATTTAATACCGTCTCCAGCCGTCGAGTTTATTTTTAGTTGTTTACGCAGTGTCGAAAGCTATTCATCTCGTGCTCGTTGCTGGCCGTGAGTCATATACCCCCTGTTTGCTCTCTGTACTTATCTCTCCGTGTTACAGTGGTGTCTGAAATCATCCATATCAGCGCAAACACACCAAAGGCACCCTGCAATTTGCTCGCTGCTTTTTTTTTATTCGCCCTGGCCGTTGTAGGTCAATGTGACGTTCCGTTGTGCTGAGTCGGTCACATTCTGTGCCGCCGTGCATGAATCTCAGTCCAGATTCATCGTGGTTTGCAGCGGTTACGACCCTTGCATTGTTTTAGGTCATCTCGGGGAGTCCGTAAAAGGAAATATGAGAACGCCGTCAAAAAAAAGACCTTGATGAGCTCACTCTCTATCTTTCCTCACTCTCCCCCCTTTTTTATTTCCGTCTCTCTCTATTTCTATTTCTCTCTCTCTCTCTCTCTCTGTCGGTCTCTCCCTCAACCAACTTTTGGGCTGAGCTCTCATGCCATAAGTGATACTGTGCTGCAATAAAGGAAACAAGGAAAGCACCAATGACCTCATGCCCTGTCTTGACTCACCACCACCCCTCCATCTCCACCTCCACCACCCCCGTCTCTCTCCGCTTCACTCTTCCTCTCTTCCCCTCCATCTCCACTTCCACCCCCCTCTCTCTCTCCACCCTCCCTCTCTTCCCCTCCCATCAACTCCACCACTCCCCCCCCATATTTCCCTACAGACCCATTCCCGCCAGAGGCTCCCCAGAACCTGAGAAAAGGGAACTTCACCTTCCGGCCCGACGGTTTGGTGAGCGTGCCCCTGCTGTGGGACACCCCGCCTGAGGGTGACCTGCCCGTCCACCACTACAGGGTCAGCTGGACCGTCCGCGGGGTCGTGCGCCTCGCCCAGAGCCGCCGGGAGAACGCCAGGGTCACCGACGGGGTAAGATCACCTGAGAGGCCAGGACTCTGCTACTGTTACACACATAGCACATGTTACATACATATTACATACATACCTACATTCCCACTGGGTTACCGACGGGGTAAGATGACCTGAGAGACCAGGAGTCTGCCTGGGTCATGTCACACACATGCTACTGTTACACACTGTTATACTATACATGCTACATACATATTACATACATATACCCATACCTACATACCCACTGGGTTACTGATAGGGTTAGATTACCTGAGAGCCCAGGAGTCTGCCTGAGTCATGTCACACACATGCTACTGTTATACTATACATGCTACATACATATTACATACATATACCCATACCTACACTGGGTTACTGATAGGGTTAGATTACCTGAGAGCCCAGGTGTCTGCCTGAGTCATGTCACACATGTGCTACTGTTACACACAGAGGTACATGTTACATACATATTACATACATATACACATACCTACATACCCACTGGGTTACTGATGGGGTTAGATCACCTGAGACCTGAGAATCATGTTACATACTGATGGAATCTGGGTTGTATGGTAATAATATTGTAGAAGGACCAGTAGATGCAGTCAGAGTTTTGGGGTTTTTCCAGCATGGAGGACACTCTCCAGGCATAGTTGCCCAGAGATGACATGGAGAAATGGCCTGAATTATAGTACTCAGCACTGGCATTTACTGTATGCCAGTTAATCAGCTGGGGATTGCCTGCCTGTTATATACACACATGTATTGCACATGAAATCATGAGGAACAGGAAGTAAAAATTCATTTAAATGATAAATGATAATTAATAAAAACATTAGTAAAACAAAATATCATCATTTGTTGGGACTGTAGCAAACAAAACATGCTGTCTTAGTAAAAAATTACAACTGAAAGGACATTTGCCTAAAATATCAGTGTTGGAATGTTGCAATGGAGAAGTTTAGCAAAGATTTCTGTAATTTGTCCTGATGGAGTGTTGGAGCGCAAGGACAGACACTCTGTGGTCATATGTAGGTAAAGGGCCTGAAGTGTTGTGTGATCTCTGCGGTTTGTTTTTTGGACGATGCGAGTGCCCCGGTCTGTCTGATCGGCGATTTTCTGTTAGCGCTCCTACCTGTGTGACCCTGTGGGGATGTCCTGGCTCAGTGCTTCGTCTTAGACCCCCAGAGACCCCGGTCACCCCACCTGTGCAGGTGCCAATTTCCGATACAGCACCTGTACTACGCCAAACTAGACGGCCTGTGTGTGTGTGTGTGTGTGTGTGTGTGTGTGTGTGTGTGAGAGTGTGTGTGAGAGTGTGTGTGAGTGTATGTGGGTGTGTGTTTGAGCATTTTTTTCAAAAAGCCTGGAGAACAAAGACAGCAGCTGTTCTTGTGATCATCATATATTTTACTGAAACCAAAGCACTCACCCTTAAAGCAACAGCTCTCGAATGGTTTTCATTAGCTAATTTGTTTTTACAATGCAGTAACTTCTGGTCTGAAAATACAATCTCTCACCGAACAGAAGCACATAAAGAGCAGCTATTTTCATAGGCAGGCCTCATTTCTCCTGTTTGTGCTGGATGTTTATTGCATGAGAGCAATACCGGGGAAATATGAGCCTCCTCACCTCCCCCCAATTAAACAACCATTACAATCCGCAATCGGTTCATACGTTTGGTACGTGGATGTTGTTGTTTTGATGGGATCGTAAATATGGCAGTCCACACCCTTGGCAAATGTGACTTTCGACAGTCTGAAATTTATACAAATGGTGTAAGTTTTCAATTCTTTTTTTTTCTTCTTCGTCTAAATTGGTTTCATCATTAGGTTGGGAATTGTTGATGGTGAGGTCATCTGGATTCAGCCTCTATGAAGCTAAATGCGGATCGCGAAGGCCTGAGCAAGCTTTAACTGGCAAATGAGCGAAGGGGGGTCTGACTGCATCCAGTTAAAATCTCATAACCATTTTTTTTTTCTTTTCAAAATATATTTCCATTTCCATTATGGAGATGGCTGCTGGGTTCTTCAGCAGGAGATTGTCAGGAATTTTTACAAGTGTTCCCACAGCATTCCAGCCCAGCACAGAGGCAGCTGCTGCCGCCAAGCCAACGCCACACGAATACACACACACACACACACACACACACACACACACACACACACACACACACACACACACTTCTGTCGCCATTCAGCACCACACACACACACACCCACACCCACTCACACCCACAGGGATACACTCCTGTCGCCACTCATTGCCACACACAAACACACACACACACACACACTCTCCTGTCGCCACTCACCGCCACACACACACACACTATATCACAGGCACACATGTTGCCTCGTGCTTATATGTGTACTCATTTGTGCTGGCGTACATTAGCCCTACCCCAATGATTAGACCCCTGCTAAGATACACCCGCACACACACACACACACACACACACGCAAGCACGCACGCACGCACATACACACACACGCACACACACACATACACAAACACACACACACATACACACACTCACACACACACACACGCGAACACACACACACACACACACACGCACACACACACATACTTACACTCCTTGTTACTCACCCCCACAAACTCACACAAATTCATGTTGGCTCGCACCATCTCTGCCACACACAGCATGGGAGGCTACTCCAGAGACTTGCAGAAACACGTGCATACACACAAACACATACACACACACACACACACACACACACACACACACACACACCGACCCAAACTTTCATCATTTGCTTTCTTTACTGCTCCCACGAACTCTCAGATTGGCTCACACCAGTTTTGCTGCGCACTGTGTGAGACCTTTCTCAGTCTCGCTTCCTTTTTTTACCCTGTGAAAAGACCCACGCACCCACTCCCACACACACACACAAATAAACACACACACATACGGTATATGTATATGAATGCACACATCTATGAACTGACATAAAAACCACAGACTTTGGGCAGCGCTAGTTGTGAGACACATGCACAGTGCCAGAGTAATCACATATGTGTGCACACACACACACACACACTCAATCTACACACACACACACACATACACACACGCACACACACACATACACACACACACACACAAACACACACACATACACAAGCCATTTACACGAAGTCAGTCACTTACAACATATGAAACACAGTAATATTCTCCCTCTCCTGCCACACACACACTCCAATCAAACTCATAACAAACTCCAGTCCCGGTGACCGCAGCCCATATTAAAATAGGAGCAATGACAGAGAAGCATTGTGTGACATTCAGTGACACATCTACAGCCCAGCTCGGCTTTCTGTATTTTGTCTGAAGTGAAACTTGATTTGTTGTCAGTTTCCTTTTGGGGGGAACAGGAGGAGGACAGAAAGGGGTGAGGGTGGGGGTGGGGGGGGAGGGGGTGGACGGGTGGGGGGTGTATGGAAGAAAGGGGGCACCAGGAACGTGGCGCTCCAGCAATGTCCTTCCAAACAGGACATGGGAGACTGGCGCGCGCCGACCAGCTTCTCTCAGGGGCGCGAGGGCAGACAGACGGGGACACGTGTTTTGGCGGATCTGGATGAAAACGGGAAAATCGAACTTCATTACTCGCCATTAAATGTTCGAGCAGGTGAAGGCATCGCGGCTGCAGGCAGCACTTTTAACTCTTTCCCTCCTGCCGGGGCCTTTGCTGTTATGTCTGGACTCAGTGGGAGGAACACGAGAGGTTAAGGCCTGTTTACATCCATGTTTTGATATCCTGTCCATCACAACCCTAATGAAAAGCAGCACCGACTGGTCACTTGTGATGAATTTGGGATTGCTTTCCTCCTTCCTCCCCCTGCGGTGTTACCCAACGCTGACCTCAGTGCCTGAGGCATAGGAAGCATGATGGATGTTTCTCCTGCTGCAAGTTGACATTCAGGGCCAAAACAAAGGATTTTTACTAAATATGAAATGCTACTGTTTGTTTAAGTTGTGTTTTCAACACTTGCTGTCTAGCTGTGACAGGGGTTTAGTGTTGTTCTTGTCTGGTGGCTCACATTAATAAAAGCCCAATGGCCAGGGTGGAGGACAAGAAACAGCCCAAATTGAGTTATATATTTCATAAAACAGTGTTTATAAACATTTGTCTTTGGTTATGGAGGGCGTGCGCCGAACAGACAAAAACGTGGAGATGGGGACGATTTTTAAAAGAAACCATTCTGAATACAGTCAAATTAAATTTAAGAAGAATCTATTCTGTTGATCAGCCAGCGCAAAGGGAGGAAAAAAAACATCAACTGTGGCTGTTCTCCATGTCCACAGGCTGCGACAGAGTTTGAGCTGCATGGACTGCAGCCCAACGTTGTTCATCAGGTCCAGGTGCAGGCCATAGCCTACTGGGGTCAGAAACGCCTGAAGAGTCCCAGGGCCCACCTATCCTTCACGACCGCGTCAACAGGTAAGCCTCAATGTCACAGGTGGACGTCGCTGCGGACGTGCAGAATGTTCCCTTACAGTCAGGAGTTCATGAACGCGGTCAGGCAGTCAGCTGGTGACAAAACTCCCTGACAGGGTGGAGAGTGATCTACCCCGTTCAGGGGCTAAAAACAGGTACGCAGAGACGGGGGTGGGGGCTGAGAACTCACTGTGGAACCCCCCCAGGCGATCCCATGTACAGTCTCAAACAATGCATTCCCAGATCACACTCCATTTTTTACACTGAGCACAAGTCATTTCTTTGGCTCAACTCTAGGAGGCGAGGGTTTTTATTTTTTTTATATCCACGCTCGCATGCATGCAGGCCAAATGTAATTTGTTACATTTCAACATTTCAATACTGACTGCACACCACTTTCCATTTTGGTTAAGATTTGATATATGAGCCACAGCAGTGCTTTCCCCGTTCAAGCCAAAACATGAATTTTTATCATCTAAACAGGCCCATTGCCAAACACTATAAATCAGCATTTTGAATGATTTATGTGGTCTTTGAAAGTTTAAGAAAACAAGGCTAGATGTTGATTTCATGGAGTAAATAAATGCTACGCTTTTATTTAAAATACGATTGTGCCATCAATATCAATTCAGATGCGAAGGCCGTTAAAAAACACAGCGAACGCTTGCTGGCAAATGGGATATTAAGTCACAGAAACACTCTTGGGGTTCGTGGCAAAGCCTTGACACCTCCGCTGTGCAGAACCCCCCTGCACAACACACATGCACAATTTTTTATTTTGTTTCTTACCCTTCATCGCAGTATGCACCTGGGGTAAAATATGAAAAAGACCAAACCTTTTTCAAAGTAACTGATTCCTGTGTTCCTCGTATCAGCTCGGAAGATCAGTGTTCTAAAGGGTTTGCAGAGTGCTGGGTCAAGGAAAGCAGGCGGAGAGGGGGGTGTTTGGTGGTGGGTGGGGGTGGGGGTGGTTGGGCAGGCTTTTTGGGACTTGCTGATTTAAACCACCCACCAGGGCAGTCGTTAACCTTCAGTTTGTCACACACCCCCAGAATGCCTTGGCACGTCCGCTTCAAGACAGAAGGGCTTTTTTTTCTCTTTTTTCCACTCTCTCCATGCTCTCTCTTTTTTTCTTCTCCCCCTCTCTGTTGTTGTTGTTTCTGCTTTTAATTAGGCTGTATAGATCTTCCACTAATTCTGCCAAGACTAATTCCAGAGACACAGCAAAGAGTCTTGAGAGCAACAAGGTTGGACCTCCAAGTTCTGTTGTTTTGGCCTTGGTTAGTTCTCCTTGGCCAGTTAACGCTGAACTAAGTATTGCACAGACCTATCCTGGCCTTTTTTGTCTGCAAATATAAAATTAAATAATATTTTTTTTCTAGTTCAGTTTTCCACTCGCCCCCAATTATTTTTACCCTCTCTCTCTTGTTCTCTCTCTCTCTCTCTCTCTCTCCCTTGTTCTCTCTCTCACACACTTCTCTGTCTCACTCTCTCTCTCTTGCATGCCCACGCTCCATTTTTATACATCCTTAAGTTTTTCCTTTCTGCTTTTATCAGCACCTGGTGTATTCTCCATAAGCGCAGTGCAGTCGGCCTCGCTTCATAAAGCACTGTCTCACTGATCTGGGTCCATGCGTACACACACACAGACTGCAGAGCGTGATGCCAACACTTCATCGAGTCATGCATGAGTTGGACTCCAAGCCAAAGGAATGGAAGAAAAAAAAAAGAAAAAAAAACACGCTTCATTTTGATTTTTCATGGTCACTCTGAATATGATTATGTGAGCAATAAAGGTTTATGACAATTCGCAAGGTTGAAATGGCCCTGAGAGATATTTACACTGCCCGGGGTTGGAGGGCCGGTGGAAGGTCACGGAAGGTTGAAACGCACCCCCGGCACTCAGATCTGACTTCCCCAACAACCCCCATCACCACCCCCCCAAGCACCACTACCACCACCAGCACCACCCTCTAACTTCCACTCCTCCTCTTTCAGCTTCCTCCACTGCCCCAGGCCAGGGCCACTTCACCGGGGAGTACTCCAACGAGCTGCCCCTCTCCCACTCCACGCCCAATGTGGTGAGGCTAGAGGCAGCCGCCCCGCACTACCACGACAACCAGCTGCAGGTCAAGGTCTTCTGGAAGAGCCAGCACCCAGGCAAGTGGGCCGCATGTGTCGGATAACATCTCTGCATAAAAACCGAAAAAGTTGGAGGAAGGGGGGGAGGGAACGGGGGGAGGGAGAGGGAAAGGGTAATGAGTCAGAGGGAATGTCAAAGAAGAAAGAGAGATGAGAGATGAGAGACAGGGGAGCAGGAGGAGGGGAGGTGGGTGGGGGTGGGGGTGGCGGTGTGAGTTGGATGTGTAGCGTGTGCAACATCTGACCAGCATTCCAGCGTTTCTCTCTGCTCTGCAGCTTTTCACACATTAGAACAAGGCGGCAAATTGCCATAAATTTAACCACTGAGGTTTTCCCTATCAAACCCATCAGAGAGAAAAACCAAGTGAGTGATTTCATCAGATGTACGTGATGAGAGTCATTTATGTTGCCTGTGCAGCCAAAAGAGCCCCCATGCTCTTCACTAGCAGCACGCGAAAGAAAATGTGAGTGCAGAGAGAGAGACCGTGCGTGTATTTATCTTTTCCCAATGTGCCTGGCAAGCATTTTCTAAAGAGCACTCCCCGGCGACACGACGGCCATCAAAGAGGGCCCCTGTCTTCAGCCTCAATACCACAGAGTGTCCTTAGACGGGGAAGGGGGACGGGGGGAGAGGGGGGTGGGGTGTAGGTGGGGGGGTTGAGGAGGGGGGAAGCGACTGATTTACTGTTATCTCTCAGCGCGGGCGCAAAAGAAAGAGCACGAAGACAGATTTAATAATATCAATATGGCCCATAAACCAGAAGCAGATGCAACAGGGATGGCTCGCAGGGTTTTTTTTTTTTTTTGCTCTCTTCCCCCCCAACCCAACCTGGCGCTCAGTGGGTGAGGAGGTATCTGATGAAAAGACGCAATGTTGCTCAAAAACAGGGACAGGAAGAGAGAGAGAGAAAGTGAAAGAGAGAGAGGGTAGGGGAGATATGAGATGGTCCTCTCCAAAACATGTCAAAGCTGCACCTCTCTCCTGACCTTTGGATGGCAACACTAAAGTGCCCCAGACCCCTTTTCCTTCCCTTTATTCCTGAACCATGACGTGGGTCTGTTTTTTTTTTTCTTCCTGGTGTGTTTGTAGAAGAGGCCCAGAAGGACTCCACATCTTATTTATTAAGATGGTATCCTGAAGTATGTACCAACAATGTCACGAAGAGGGAGAAGAAGGCCACAGTGCAGGTACCGCTTCATCTACACGTACATCTACATCATTATATGTATATGTGCACTACATCTATATTTATGTAGCCTACTTGTGTATATGTATTATGTACTGTATTTGTCAACATGGAAACCAAACATTAATCACAAAATGCAAACCCAAGTGTTTCATACATTAAAAGGCCCCGAAAGGCCTTTTCTCACTTGTCAGGTTTTAAAGTATACTGCACACCCTTGCTGATTTTTACATGCTGACATTTCTTTTTTTTTTTTGTTGTTCTTTCTGCATATCCGTGCAATTTAAATGTAGGTTGTGCTTAACGTACGATGACACACCGATGCAATTACTCGCAGCCACAGGCTCCAGAGCAGTTAGCAGCTCCCATGTCGTCGGGCGGGATGTTGATTGTTTAGCGGATACGAGCTGCTGCCACTGGGGCTCCTACGAGGCACTCAGACACGGCTTTCTGGATGGGCCAGGGGGTGTGGGTGTGGGACAGGCGGAGAGAAGGAGGAGAGAAACTGTATATTGTTTAATAAACATAGGAATGTGCCGCACTGGGCTTGTTTGTGGCGGTGGCGGTTTGCAGAGACAATTTGGCGGGTGGAATTTTTTGAAAAAGGGGTCATTGTGCAGCCTGACCAGTAGGGCCCTTTTAATCCACTGCGAAAAAAAAAAAAAAAAATTGGTCCCCTAAGAAACAGGTTGAATATCTGCGGAGGTTAATCTCACTGTCTTTATTAGCAAGGGTGGAGTGATGGTTGCTTAATTTCCCCAACACCACATGCCAGATTCTGTGGCCCCAGAGCAACCCGCTCCCATGTTAGGGTAGTAATCATAACCCCTTAAATTGCAGCAGGGGTTATTGAGGAGGTAATCAACACTTATCCAGCTGCAGTTCATTCACCCTCAGCCATGACCAGATCTGGTCGGCTGTGCTGTGTGTGTGTGTGTGTGTGTGTGTGTGTGTGTGTGTGTAGAAGTGAGAGCAAAGAGACAGTGTGTGTGTGTGTGTGTGTGTGTGTGTGTGTGTGTGTGTGTGTGTGTGTAGAAGAGAGAGCAAAGAGACAGTGTGTGTGTGTGTGTGTGTGCCTCTTGTGAAAAGGCGGTTAGACACAGGCCATTTGTCTCTCTTGCATCTCATTGTATTTTCTTAGGTGATATCCCAGACGTGATATACAATGGAAACTGCTCGCACAGCCAGCAGAGCTTCCAAGCCCAGCACCTGGTGATAGTGGGGGATAATGAGAGCCGTGCGAAAGCCCCGAGACGTCTGCTCAAGTCATAAATCCAGATTAAGATAATTGGAATCAGATCGGACTCACACTCCTGGGTCTCAATTTAACTTCAATTTAGCCGTGCTCAAGTAAAATGTTTGATCCAATCTTGTTCTTAGGCTCCAGTTTCATTTTGGTTGGTCGATATACCTTGGGTGCATTTTTTATGCTTCGCATTTCCAGGCTGCTGACGGCTGCATTTATCACGCTTTCTGCATTTTGTCTTCCTAAGTCAAACTCAGTAACTCTACTGCTATTTAATAGCAAAGCAGGAAGTGTAAATGTGCCTCTTGTTCTTGCCTTGTTCCCTCAGGGAACCCATTTTGTGATCACAGGCCTGCTCTTCGCCTGCAAGTACCGGGTGGGAGTGATGCCGCTGACCGGGGCTCAAGGGTCGGAGGCCGTTACCTCGGTAACCACCCCACAGTGCACGTCCCTCAAAGGCAGAGGCAAGAAATTCATCCCCTGTGCCAGAGATGGTGAGTGGAGGAAGTTTTCTTTTCTGGAAGTGCTTTTGACTGCACATTTTAAGTTGACTTGATGGGTATGGATCAGCATATGGTTGACTATAACTGCTTCTCCCATCTATCCAGAATAGATCTTCACATGTTGCCATGCTTGTTGTAATCTGTATTTAGGATCACATGGACCTGTGTCACAGCAGACCGTTTTCCAGAAGTTGCCAGGCAAGCACAGGTGTTACTAATGAAATTACCAAAGCTTCTTATATTTAGCCAGTCAGAGTCAGAAACTTAATGCATGTCATTACTAACACCTGTGCTTGTCTTGCTACTTCCTGAATAATTGACTGCTTTGACAAGGCTCCATCAGGATTTCAAGCATACATCAGCGATCAGGTAGAGGCCTTTAGTGTAGCATTATCCGGTACGTGAGCACTGAGCTTACAGCCTTCTCCCCCTCTCTGATATCCCTACCCTAGACCACCACCCAGTGGTCAGGAAGGCGCAGCTCCGGCCGGAGAAGCTCGGCGTGGAATTCCAGGCGGTTAACGGCTCGCTGCAGGGAGTGTTCGGCTGGCAGGTGTCCCAGGCAGCTCCAGGCCCAGCCCCAATCATCGGCTTCCAGGTCTCCTGGGTGCAAGTCCCAAGCAGCGGCAGCAGCAGTGGAGGAGACGTCGGCGTTGCCACAACGACAGACACCGTAGTCGCCCAGACTCGGATCCTGCCTCCAGTGAGTCTCAGATGAGATAGAGCTCTCGCACGGAAGGGGACATAGATCTGCCACGAGGGGAAAGAAAAATGCCTGACGTTGCTGTGTGTGTGTGTGTGTTTTATATGGTGACAACATTGGAGCCATCAGTAACAGTTTGGCCAGTGCCCGCCATCCCACTGTGTTTCCTATCTCTGATGGCCTTAGATTTACATGTTGACTCGCAGTTCGAGACATTTGTTAGGTTCAAATTAGTTGAAAAATGAACAGCCTGTGTCTTGCTGACATGATATAATCTCTTTGGATCAGGCCATCTGTGGAGACGACGGATGTTGCTATAGTTTCTGGGACACCAGAGGGTGTTGTGTCCCAGTAGCATTCAGGCAGGTTGTCAATCTTGTTCTTTCTTTCGTTTCTTGCTTGTTCTTCTTCTGCAGGACCAGTTCTCGTTCGCGGTCGACGGGCTGAAGCCCGACACCGTCTACAAGGTGCAGGTCCAGGTGCTGTCAGCAGGGGGCAGTGGTCCTTCGGTGGCCCGGACGCTTCACACCCCACAGCTCCCCACAGCCGACGCCCAGCTATGAGGTAAGCCAGTGACCACCCCTGTTCCTCCGCCAGGCAACAAGGTGACAAAATTCACACGGACACGACTAAAGAGAAGGAAATATATGAGTGTGTGTGTGTGTGTCTGTGTGTGCTGAACTGTGACTAAGAGAGGGGGGCGGCGATGAAAACACCAGGAACACCACAGTGAGGTTACAGGGTCAGCCCTTAATGTAGGTCCAGGCTCTGACGCTGGCGAGGTGATGCTAACCAGAGACCAGAACACTGTTCTGCAGTGTGTGTGTGTGTGTGTGTGTGAGTGAGTGAATGTGTTGAGTGAGTGAGTGAGTGTATGTGTGTGTGTGTGTGTCTGTGTGTGTGTGTGTGTGTGTGTGTGTGTGTGTGTATGTGTCTGTATCTGTGTGTGTGTGTATGTGTCTGTATCTGTGTGTGTGTGTCTGTGGGGAGGGCGGGGCAAAGGTGCTTCTGAGATAGGTGCCAACCATACCTCAGCAAGTGAGGTCACTGTCCCTTTGATCTTGTTCACCAAACAGCTCCTTTGCATTTTGAGCCTGCTTGGGCCTTAAATGACTTTCTGTGGAGCTAAATGGCTCAATGTAAGTAGGGGGTAATAACTCTCGTGTGCTTACCAAGCCAACGAAAAAAAGGCTCCTTAAAGCTCAGAAACACCAAACATGAGAACATCATTACGGCAGTGATCAGGATGATGAATAAAAAAAAAATCACATCAAAGCTTTGTCTCATGTGCAAAACCATGGGCGTTCACCTCTGAAATGCCTTTTTTATTTACCATTCAGCAAATTTTGGCATCCCACCTCGCCGCCATTGCTGCCAAAGAGATTAAACCCTCTACCCTTTGCCCGAATACACACGATTCCATGTGTTTTTTGTACTTTGAAAAGGTTTGGAGTTACTTTGACAACCTTGTTTTGTTTGCGTTCCGCACAAGCCCTAATCGTCTGCCCACTGCTGTTCCGCAGAGAGAGAGACCTCTTCGTTATTTGATTACGAGGCCTCGTCCCTAAACAACATTGATCTCATTTGCACTGATGGCTATTTAGCCAACACTCCCTGAAACTTAAAACGTCACTTGGAGATCAGTTACATTTTTTTTTTTTCGTTTAGAAAAGGGCCATACAAAAACTGCGGTCATAGAATTCATGGGTTACAGATTGCACAAGCAAAATCTTCAAACAAAAAAACAAACACATGAAAGACTACAACATCGGGCCCAACTTTGGTGGCAAAATTCAGCACAAACACCCTTTTCCACTTGGACGGGCGGTTTAAAACGTCGGTTCCTCTGAGGCGTGGATTTTGGATAGAGGCCGTGGAGACATGTTCTTCTCTGACCCGAAAAATTAAATACACCAGTCATAAAACATCAGTGCCCACTTCTAACTGGCAAATAAATATCACGTTCGCTCTGTTGGCAGAGTGGCATGTTGTGTCTATATATTTAACTGCATTAGCACAGAGGCAGGAACAGACCTGTGTTGTGGGTTGATACAATTAATCTGTCTCCCTGGCATGCTTTAAAAAAAGAATGAAATGTTTGTTTTAAAAGGTTAAACCCTTTTAAAGAATTATGCATCTGGTAAGGGGTAGTTAAATTTGTCTGGCTTCAATTAAATGCTGTGTTCACAGTCAACAGATGTCATCCCTGATACGTATTGAACAGTCGTAATTTTGCCCATTCTTTCCATTCATAAATTGAATATAGAAACATGCTGCACAACCACAGAGGGTGTCTTTTCCATGGCATGGCAACAAAGGAAGGCAGAAAGAGATTAAGTTAGTTCAGGTGTTCACATTCACCAGCATAGCACAGTTTACAACCTTCCATGCCGTTACATTCCACACACATGTAGGCCGGTTCTCCTGCCCCTGGTGCTCCTGCCCTTTGCAGGTTGTTTACAGCCATGAGCAGCCATGAGTCACTGGCACAATCCAGACAGGTGGCTTTACACACACAGTCATCAGTAGCCTCATGTAGTTAAAGTGATCGCAATAATGTGTGTAGATTTATATATGGCCTAATATGACACTCTGACCTAGTGGTAAGCTAAGCAGGCCTCCAATCACGTCTCTGTTTCTGCTGCTGCTTGAAACGCAGTGACAGAATAAAGCAGCTTACAGTTTGTGTTCTCAGAATGTTCTTAAGCTTAACAAAAATGATCTAAAGATTAACTTTTATTTTAAATATATCTATATATAGACACAGTGGAACCATGCTTTTGTATCACCTCACTTTGGGAGGAGTAAAAGTACTTAGGAAAACTGAGGTTTGGGCCTTCAGACTAACATGGAAAATAGAGCTAATCTATGTAGCTTTCACAAGTCACAAATGTAAGGCAAAGACGTAAGCTATTAATTTCAGCTTCAAGCCAAAAAGTTATAAAAGTGTTCCATTTCACAAATTTAGGACATTTGAATCAACAATTGAATATGTTTCACATTTTACATGTTGAGTGTCAATACATTTTCTGTCAGAATGACAATTTTTCTTTTAGCCTCAAAATCAACACAACACTGAGTTTTGAGAGGATGTGGTGTAGGTGTTTTTAAAACATGTCTGACAAGCTACAATTATGAGCCAATTAGCTGACATATTTTGAATAACAGGAACAAGCACCATGGTTATTTCTTGGAAAAAGGCCCGCCGGTTGCACACACTCCAAATCCTGCTGTGATATTGTCACTTTCCTACAATCAGTGAAAAGAAATTGCTTCATAATGCTGAAGGGCTCGTTCACCTTCTGCAGGCATGGGAGTCCTCTTTAGCCAAGAGTGACAAGATGTTCCCTTTTTCCAGGAACATTCTCCCTTTATTGGTGGTGTGTCCACAGTAAAACACATGAAAACCCACTTTCTCCCTAAATTTTGTAGCTAAAACGTTACTTTTAATAGTAACTGTACAGCTGGAAATGTCTCCGTTTTTCATCTTACTGATCTTGTCACAAGTCTGACAAGCTACAATTATATATCAATTAACTGAAACGTTTAGAAAAAAAGCACCATGGTTATTTCTTGGAAAAATGTCCATTTCCAAAACCTACTCTGATATCACCACTTTTCCACAATCAGTTGAAAGACATTGCTTCATAAGACTGATGGTCTCATTTACTTTTTACAGCCATAAAAAGTTCGCTTCTAACCAAACCTCTTTACAGCTAATATCAGACTGGTTCTGTCCACATAGTGATTTTCAGTGCCTTTTCTCTAAAGAAACCTGCCTTTTGCGTGCAGCGACACACATGCATCTTGGTTTCCGCTAGCAATTTTTATCCCTAAAACTATGAACCACACAGTGGATATAAGACAGACTATCCTTTCAAGTGTAGTGTAATGATGATAATTTCAGGACTGAAGAACATTCATTAGTAGATGGTCTATCCTCTGGGTCATTGCTGTCGGCATGCTCTGAGATTCTCCTCCTAATTAGACAAAGAACCGGCCGGCCAGCCGATTTAAAAACCTGGTACTCCTGTACTTGTGACACTAAGTGTCTTCACACGTTTTGGATTTGCAGTGAAGATGCAATATTTGTCAAGGCCCATTGCAGCTCTGCACTTCTCAACAGCAGTATCCCAGCAGCAGATTTGATATTGTTTTATATGTGAAAAGATACATATGTTGTCTTCATTTTGCACTTGAATTCTTTTTTCTACAGTGTTTCTATTTCTACTCTTTAGATTCATTTGTAAAGTAATTGCCATCTGTTATGTATAAATGCACTGTCAGAACTGCTAAAAACATTAACTGTACTCAGTGAAACTGCAATAAAGCACCCACGCTTACAGAAAATAATTATCTTCTTCTGTTGTGAGCTGACGTAATCATTTTCCTCGCATGGGGGTGTAAAGTGGTTTTGGAAAACTCTACTGAATCCAAATAGACTTGATCTTCAGGGCCGCGGGGCCTCCTCTGTTTTGTCTCTCTCTCTCTCTCTCTCCACCTTTGCTGCAGGCACTTCCACATCTATCCCCACCCCACCTCAGCTCAGCTGCACCTTGTCTGTTTGGCATCCCTGTGAGAGTACCACTACAGTTCCCATCCGTCCCCAACACACCTGGACCTGGATCTGGACCCTCCCACTCCCCCTCCCCCTCCCCTCCCCCTCCCCACACCATACCACACCACAGTGGCCCAGCACTCCAGCATCTGTGACTTTGCCAGTGGCAACATTTGCATGACAGACCCAGTGACTTTTATGTGGAAAAAAAATCTAAATAATCCTGGACCTAATAAAACATATTCTGTCAGTTAATATGTATTAAAAATGTTTAGAATTGTGTAGGTATAAATCATTTATGTTATCTACCTTTATGTTATATATAAATATATGTAAAAAATAAGTAGCACTGATGTATGTAGGTATATTGTGTAAGTGTGTCGATGTTGTTGATCCTTGTGTTTTCTTCATAAAAAAAGATTGTTGGTCCTCTTTTATTTTTTTATGATGGCTACAACTTTCACATCAACCTCTGTGTCAGTTTTCTTTTTAGCTTTACAGGTAAATGTCATAAGTTATTTTTTATCACCACACATTTTTTCAGTGAACTTTTTAAAAAAAAAACAATCCTAGAAAAACTTTCGATTCATCCCTTATTTATTGTGACGTACCAAGAGTGGAATGTATGATGTCGCACAAAGTTGAGCAAGTGATGTTAAGCTACAATACAACTCAGTTCATTGCAAATCCACAACAAAGCCGCAGTAGTCTGTTTTGGGGGAGGGGGGTGGGGGGTGGGTATGAAAGACGTTATTGCAAAGGGTCAGTATGTTATTATGAAAGGTCAGTTTTCTGTCTGAAGTTCATTGACAGAAAGTGAAATGACGTGAATCCCTTTCTTATTTTCTTACCAAAAAGTCAGAGCTCTTCTCATAACTCCATGAGAATCTAAGGATAAGGAGTTCTCGACTTATAAGGACATCTCAGAGAGGGACTTGAGGCTTGATCAGAGCCCTGCTTTTTTCAGCGTCTTACACTTGTGAAGACAGAGGAAATTAGTTCTGTTCCTCTGGCATTCATTATGAATGGGGGAGAGGCTCGTGTGTTGTAAGTTGTTTCTAGTGTAAACACTGTTTCTATGCTGGCAGAGGCTCAGCCGTGTTGCGGTGTTTCATTGTGGCGGGCCACTTGTGGCCATTTTGTATCATTGCATATTATATACTCTGTAAATATTGTACTTGGTGTTGTGTAAACAAATGTATGTCCTTGTCATGAATAAAAATCCAAATCATATAGTCTTTGTTCTGGTGATTTTGTCAGGTTTATGGCAAAGGCATGACAGCATGTGATCTGTGGGCGCCATCTGCTGGCACATTATGAGCTTAAAGAACCAGTAAGGTTAAAGTAATACTGTCTTTCAGTCTCACTTTTAGTGGCTTGCACAATAAATTCCTTTATACACAAAAGCCCCAAAGTTATAAAACAAAGTCTGTCTTAAGTGCTCTCAAACCTGTACATGGATCCTTTAAGGACTGTTATGAGCCATGTTTGTTGTGCATGCATTTCATCAATTCAAGTCTTTTGGTTCATCATACCAAAGAAAGACTTGTTACTAATCACCTCAGCAATTTTAAGTGAATATAAATTCTGCTACACAGTAAATAAAAAAAAAAGTCTCAGAGAGAGGTACCAGAGTACACTTCACCAGGATTTATCATCACCCCAGGAGCTGAGCACAATAAACGCAAGTGGGCCATACCTGATGGAAGAACGGTTAGTCCACTGCGTTCTCCATCCTTTTTGCTTTGGACGGTTTGTTTGCTGTGGAGTCAGAGGCCTGCTTCCAGTGGCTAGTCCTCAAACATGTGCTGGGGCTCATAAAACTAAGGCTCAAAGTGGTGAAGATATGAGTGTTTCTTTTTCTAGTGCTCAGATGCTGTACGTGTGCAGGCACTGCCTAGGCAATGCTACACTGTGCTAAACACATTCTCATCACGTAGTCAGGATGTGTTTAAGTCTCGCCCTGCTTACACCAATCATAAATAAGGAGCGATGAAAAGTTGTTGAACTAGGTAGGTCCACATTGCAGCAAGACTGACTTATTTTACTTTAGGGGTTTTCTGCCTTTTTTTGGTAGTTTTTGGAATACATTTCACATTACGAAACCAAATATGGTTTTCACTTTACTGGGTCTTTCTAGTTGCCCAAATACATTTTTGGTCATAGATGGCAGTACTTGCAAAGACTGTGATGACATATTGTTCATGACAGCTGATAGACATAACTGCAAATTTCATACATACCATTAACCATAACACACACACACACACACGCGCACGCACACACACACACACACACACACACACACACACACACACTCCCTGAAGATGCCATTAAATGTGGTCACGCAAGCAAATCACTTCCTGACAGCTGGAAGAGAAGTATCTACTTAATGGAAGACACATTTGATCCTGTGTACTTTCCATCTGGCAGTCTCTTAATGTACACTTAGTAGCACAAGTAAGAACTACCACCAGTAAAGGGGAGTAATCTCTTCTACACCTGTTTGAATACAGTACATACTTGATCTATCCTCCTGAAGAACAAAATGAAATATCACCAAAGTTTGTTTGGCATTATGAGCATTAATCAAAAATGACCCTACAAAGAAAAACAATGCTGATGGGGAAAAAATATGGTATGTTCGACAGCAGATTTATTAAACTGATTTATTCTGTGTTTGACCAAACATTACACATACTATAGTGTGAGACATATATTTCACTTCACACATCATATGGAGGACCTATCAGAGTGAAAGGTCTTCTAATTCACACTTCCAGGTTCACAGGTGAGTTTGGGGGACTTGAAAAATTCAAGTCATTTCTTGTGTTTAGTCCAGCAGATTCAGCACTGAAAACTTGGTCATGGTGGAATGTCTGTACTCTGTAGAGTATTTGAAGATTATTCACCCGAAGATGACAAACATTATGCTGTGCCAAACAAAACCCATGATCGGGTTTAATAAGATGAAATCCACACAGTAGGATTTATGGGGGATATTCCGAAGTTGTCAGGTCAAAACTCATTTTCATCACAGTTCCATTATGCGTCCAGGTGTTTGGTGAGTCTGCGGATTTTCTCTTCTTATTCCTGTTTCCGTGTTTCTTCCAGGGCTTCCCTGCTGGCTGCTCAGCCCCGGCGCTCCCCTGTCCCTGGGGGCCGCTGCCCGGCTTGTAGCCCATCACCATCTGAACGCCCCTCGTCAGCGCTCGCACATTCTCCTGGAAAAACACAACAGCCTTTTACATTATATTACATTACATTTAGCAGATGCTTTTATCCAAAGGACTTACAATAAGGAGGACATAAGTTGACAAGAGGTGTAGAGGAACACAGAGTAAGCAGCCTGGTTATGTATTCACGTTACCTAGCAACCACAAGCTGACTTAAAACAACTTTCAAGGGCACCCCAAGCAACAGCTTTGAGGTTTGCTCAATTACATGAAATGAAACAGCCTCCGGGCACTGAAGTCATTTCTTGGGGCAGTGGTGATGTTATTAGGCTGACACTGTTGCTGTGTAGGCAACTGTGTTTGTTTGAAGTGTCGCTGACGCCATCTGGTGGCCAGATGTTCACACCTGCTGCTGACCAGAATCTTTTTTTTCCCCTCCTTCATTCTTAGCAATTAATTCAGAAACCATACCTGATGGAAGAACTGTTTGTCCACTGTGTTCTCTATCCTTTTCACTTTGGACTGTTTGTTTGCTGTGGTGCCAGAGGCCTGGTCTGATGGATCCAGAGGCTGCTCCTTAAACTGGCTGTGCTGGGGCTGGAAGTCCTTTGGGTTGATGTGAGAGGGAGGGTGACAGTACAGCAGCTTTCCCTAGTGGTGCAAAGTGACAGACAGGCAGAAAATTACACTAAGTAACATGTAAGCATATTGTCAGGAAACACTCTGGATAATGAAGGACATCTTTTCAAAAATTCAATTTGTTACTGGACACCACTTTCTCCTCCGCAGCCTAATTGTATTACAATACACATAACAACCATTTAATCCAAAGCAACAATGAAGGAAAACGATCAAGCTCAGGCAACATAAAAGATTACAAAATGCAAGAAAACTAGTTGAAAGTGCATGGAAGTGTTAGAGTTGTTACGATAAGAGGTGTTCTTAGAAGAGAGGGGTTTTCAAGAGCTTCCTGAAAACAGAGAGACACGCCCCTATTCTTGTACCATCCAGTAGCTTGTTCCACCATTGGCAAACCACAATGGAGCTCAGTTTTAATCAAGATCACCTTGTGTAATGAAAGGGCAAGGCTGGTGGAAGTTCTAACACAGGAAGATCTCAGTCGAAAATACTGCTAGCCTGCATTTTCATACCATCTCAAGTCTAAGTCTACATTAGTATGCATTAAAAAGTTCGATATGTTGACATATGTTGTGCGCGTGCACACACGCACGCACGCACGCACGCACGCACGCACGCACGAGTCTGTGCCAACAGTTAATTTCTGTGCCTATACCACAGATGAATGAATAGATGAAGGAAACTTACACTGACGTAATCCTTCAGGACATAGCGGGCCGAACGAGACTGGTCAGGCTGTCCGTGTGTCGTCATGAAGCCTCTCATGTCTGTGTAGGGTAAAACAGACAAACATGCATCACAATGCAAATGCGTAGGGAACTCTAGAAGCGTCTATTTATGTGCTTCAACGTCAACTTCAAATCTATAACTGATCTATAACAGATTGTGATAGTTTTGTGATAATATGTATATCAATATATGAATATCAACAGGGTGTGATTTGTCAAAAAAAAGAGGGATTTTTTTTGTTCGTTAAAATGACCATTGTATTTTTAACTTGTGTAACTAGGCCTGCCATGTTGTGTAGGCTATTGTTTGCAGCACTCACATCCATAAGCTGAGAGCAGCTCCTCGGCTGTGGGGCACCGGTCAGGGTCCTCGTCCTCTCGTGGCCGGATGATGTTAATACCATAGGTGGCCTCCAAGACCGCCCGAGGAATAGTCTGACAAACGTGAGCCTGTTAAGGATCTTACAGAGCAAATAGCTCAAGTTACTGTCTAGTACAGTGGACACTAGGGTAGTGTGGCAGGCCCATCTTGTGCACACATGATATTAAAATGACCCGTATCCAGACAGAAGCCATGAGAAGGTAATTCAAAACAAATGGATGCAATGATGCAAAACTCCACTTTTTAACTTAGTTGCATAAAAACAAGCATTTGTAGAAAATATAGTAAAAGTATCTTGGAAAGACAGGTGCATTTAGAACAACTTTAATCATGTAAGCATCTTAAATCACCACCTAAAAAACAGCTCTGGCCTAGATGAAGTCATCAAATTAGAGTGTTATCTCATACTCATATTTAATTAACAACTGGTGACAGTTGAGCGCTGTGCTGAGAGGTGGGAAAGGATATATGAGATATGGCGGGCACGTGATCGCGCATCTGATCGATGGGCAGGATGCCACTACAGATCATCTCTGCCTTGGTGGAGACAAACGAGGGCATGACCAGACCGGGGCAGTCACACAGGCACAGGCCCGTGTCCACAAACAGAGTCTGGAAATGAAAGACATCATTGAGAAGCTGTGGGCTCTCACATTCATATTATTAAAGCATTTCTGAATCCACCGCTAAGTGTTGTACACATATATGAGCAGCATATCAACAGTCTTTTGAAACAAGACTGTCTATTTAGCCTGATATACTTAATTAAATCTAGACCAAATAAATGAATGCCTCTACCTTGACAACAGTGTAGGAGATTTAACTTAAACTTTCCAGATCACATTGCAAAATATGAGAGGTTGAAAAACTCTGCCCTACAAGACAGTTAATTGTGTACCGGGTGAGAAATCAACACATTACAAGACTTATCATTAAATACAAAGTACTCCTGGCTTACTTTGTCAAAAAAAATAGACAAAGAAGTAGGTGCCTCTGGGCCTACTTCAAGCAACATTCGCATTAGAATCAAAGAAATTATTTTTTGTAAATCATTTTCGTGACTTGGTGCAAACGTTGCCTCAAACTTGCCCAGGAGCCACAACATCTTTCTCCATGAACTCAGAGTAACCTTCTTGCATGGATTCGGAGTCTCTTTAACAAAAAGCAGTTTCTCAGTATCTCTCTCGCTTCTGCTAAAATCACTAAAGTGTTTGCACTCCACGCATTACATCAGTCATTAATGGCACTATTCCAAAAGTTCACAGCCTGGAAAACAGATATTGACACAAACTACCCATTTCCCATTATATAATTCCCAGAATGGGCTTTTAATGAAAATTACATGCTTTACCTGGAAGTGTTTGGTGTGACCAGGGGTGGCGGAAACAGAGACTTTCTTATTTCTGAGAATAGTGTTGATGGTGGAACTTTTACCCACGTTAGGATAACCGACCTGTGGAATAAGATCAAGAAAAGACTTTTTAGCAACGGCTGGAAACTGTTTACATACAAGTGTCTAGCATTTACTGATGCATCCCTACAAAGACCACACAGACTGAAATGTGTTTATGGCAGTGGCAGTGTTTCACTGTAGAAACAGTCATTGCATATGCATACACTTGACAGTGTACCCTTGATGGGTGAACATGTGTAACTGAGGCGAAGCCATGAGACCTGTGTAGGGCCTGAATCACATGCAGTGATAAGTGACAACATCCACTGATCTGGGCCAACTTAACTACATTGTCCTAACAAAACACTAAAATTAAACTTGGTTTTCAAACTCAGTGATGAAGTTATTTATAAGACTATGTTAGACGACAGACAATTAATTAATTGCCTTTCGTTCATATCAGCTGGAAAGAAAGCTGTAAGAATAACTCCGGCAGGTAGCTGGGTGTGTAGACTCACCAGTCCGACTGTGATCTGGCCCTCTTTACAGGTGGGGCCAGAATGTGCAGACTTAAACATGGCCAGCAGCTCATCTTTACGCAGCAAGCGGCTGGAGTTGCGGAACTTAAGGTCTCTCTGTGCTCGTCTGCGTTCCTCTTGCTCCTTGTCTTCATCGTCATCTTCCTCATCATCAGCATCCTCTTCCTCAGAGCAGGTTCTCCAGTCCTCTTCCTCTGCACAGTCGTCTGATGGTGGGTCACCTTGTTCCTCTGAGCCAGATGGTTCTTCTTCCTCCTCTTCCTCCTCATCCTTCTCTGCCTCTTTTCTTTTTTGGCCTGAGTGACTCTCTGGCAACTCTGCTTTCTTCTCCTCTGGCATCTCTGCCTCCTCTTCCTCTTCTGAAGCAGTCTTATCCTCATCTTCGTCCAGCTGTTGTCCCTAAACATAAAGGAATAAGATGTATGACTATTTATGACATACAAGATCAACATCCATATGATTCACATCTACATATTTTTGTAATATTTTACATAAACATGGCCACAACCATACAGAGGAAGAAACATTTCCACACCAAACTTTGCCACACTGGTAAGACCAGTAGTACCAACAGGTGTACCCAACTAGGTATTACAACATATAGGTTTCTTTTGTATTCTTTCTAGGTAACATTAACACTGTAAAAGGAAGCACCAACATTGAGTGATTATTTTTTTAATCATTTCATATTTAAAATATCACGCCTAGTTCTCCCAGACAAAATGATGTTTGTAGTGAATGGTGGCTTGTGTTACCAGTCAGACATCAGTCCCTGACGGACTTGTGTGAAATGTTTTCTAGAGCCTACGTACCTTCTCTTCTGCATCTAGCCTTAGTCCCTCTGCCAGGGCGGACCAGAACACGGCTCTGATGCCCTCTTTCTGGAAGTACCGGGCCCACACGCGCCGCTGCTCACGGGTCAGCAGATCTGCTTTATTTAACAGCAGCATGTTCACCTTGTGCTCAGACACCTCCTTCACATAGGTTTCCTGTTAAATACACAAGAACACAAAACACTAATTACTGACTTATTACACCTCATCGTTATAATTACTGTTATTACTAACGTTGTTGCTGATGATATTGTTATTAATTCATTTAATACAATGTATATTTGTAGCTCATGAAATACAAAAAAAGATTGATAACTCACTAGATCTGGGCAACGAAACAGCAAGGGATTCCTGGCATCCACAATCTGAACCACGACATCACTGAAAGGGAAACATTATGCTTTCAGTACATGTATTATGTATTATGCTAATTGAAAAAAGGCTATCTAGAACTGTGGAAAGTAAAAACCAAGTGAAGTGGCCAACCTTCTTTCTATGACTCTCCACAGCTGTCTCCAGAAGTCAAGATTCCTCTCAAATGGAGTAAGAATCAACTTCTGTTCCTCTTCAAGCCTACCAAAACACATGGAACAAAGCAGAGTTTACCATATGTGTATGTCAACAATATAAAAACAGGTCTCGATTACTGTATCGCATAGGAAATATCCATAAAGGAGGATCATTTACAATGCCAATTCTCGTCTCCACTGCAAAAAGCTGTCTCGTTCACATTGTTGCAAAACCTCAGGGCTTGTGTTTTCATCCCATTGTGGCCTGAGAGACAGAGAGAGAGAGACAGAGACAGAGAGATAGAGAGCAGTCATTCATAGAGAACTCTAAATACAGAATAGGTTACAAGGCAAGCCTACTAGTCTTCAGCTGATTGAGTTTATATATGGCATTCATCCTAGCCACAAGCACAGCAATTACCTCCGAGGAATGCGGAGGAATTGTTTGTTTTCTTCATGTAGCTTCTTAATACGTGTTGATTCTTCGGCGGTGAGAAGACCAGTCCTTGCTTCGGCTGGTACGAACTTGATGTTTAACTTTTCTGAAACAAGCAACAGGTGACAATATCAACACAGACCTGTCAGGCCACGGACTCGCTTACAAAGTCGACAATGAAAAGTTTGTGTTACCTGCTACAAATTCTGTCCCTGCCAGTTCAGCAGTAGCCAAGAAGTCATCCAGAGAACTCTGCTCTGTCACGGACTGTAAGTTCAGGCGACCCCAGTCATAGCCGTCATTCAGCTCAGTAGTGTGGAGCTAAATATTTGGGGGACAAAAATATACTTATACAATTACAACAATGAAACGATAAGGAAATCCCCATAATATATGGCAAGTGTTAAAACGGTAAACTGCACGATGTATATGCTAACTAGCCTGCTCGCTGTCGATGCTTCAGACATACCCATGTATCATTCCTTCTGTATCCACGGCCAGCTTGAAGTCTCTCCTTTATTAAAGCTCTTCCGAGTCCGGTACCTCCTGTCCCAGACTTCTTCTTCCCCATGGCGAATAAACCCTCAGTACATTAAAATATGACGAAAAATATTGTCAGAGCTTTAAACTTCACCCATGTGTGGATTGTTGTGGCGTGGGAAGGAAGTACCTCAGAACAAACCATTACATAATTCTTTTGTAACTACATGATAAAAGACTTATAAACGCAGTTAAACTACATTTTACATGATTTAATGTATTTGACATGATTATAGATTTAATGTATTTGACGATTGATCGTTTAAAACATAAAAATAAATAAATAGAGTGGTGAAATCAGGGTGACATCGACCTAAGGTGGTATATTCCATCGTGCTGTGGTACTACAATAAAATGCCCTCCTCCTAAACACACGTCTAGTGCCATTCGTTCCGAGTAAATATATAAATCCATCACCCTTAAATATGCCATTCGTTTGTTGTTTGGTAAAGACGACTCTCAAACGCATCCTAACTACTAATAAAAAAAACAATTTGAATATAAAGCCTCACCCTAATAGGTTAAATGCCTATGTTTGGGTCACTTCGTTGCATTAGTGTATTAAATATTATGGACCGAAAACTTAAGATAAATAGCCGTGACAGTGTTTGAAATGTTGCTGTTACGTTCAGTTTGCACCTCAGATGAAAATGAGATGCTCAGTGTTCAGGGCGCTTGACTTACCCTTCGCTAGACTACCACTAACACAAGCTGTTTCAGTTCGACTCGATAGGTGGCGATATTAAACAGTTAATAAATTCATATAATTCAAGGCACCCTGCATAGTTTGGAAATAGACTCTGTGCAATTGAACAATTTGTAAACTCCTTATAATATAGGCCTACTGTATAGGCCACAGCTGATCAGAGGGACTATACATTCTTGTGTAGCCTAACACTATAGGCCTATTCTGTTTATTCTGTTTAGGCTATCCTTTAGAGCAAACAAACAGCCTATTTCATGGTAGGCTATACCATCCAAAAAGGAAATATATGTAATTCAGTTTTTGCTTTGTTTTGTGAGGTATATTGTGGACTGCCATGTATTTAGGACTGTTGATTCAAAAGTAGGCTAAATTGTTGTCCACATCTACAATTGACACATTTACTAAAGCAGTTGAAGTTGCATCTGAACAGTGGGGAAATGTGACAGTGTGTTTTTCAGATTAGTAATAACAAGAGTTTTCAGTATTATGCCCTTATACTGTTTAAAAATACTTCTTGCATGTGTCAGAAATGGTAGCCTACACACAAACAAAATGTGCCGACAGTCTGACTGGAGCAACACCAAGTGGTGCATTCCAGGCGTACCATTACGTTCCCCTTTGCGAAAGTGAAATGGTTTCGTCCGGTATATATTAGAGTCTGACATCCTCCAGTAATGTACAATCACTTTGGGTACCTACGCGGCTGAAACATGGGGACAGAAGCAGTACGCGAACACAGAGGGACGTCGTAAGAAAGTGATTTTACTTCTAACAGTTCATTTACTTCAATAGTCGAAGCTCATAAATGACAAAAAACTCTAGCAGCAGTACATTAGTTTTAGATTATACTGTTCTGAATGCAAAACGATCAGATAATGCTGCCTTGGAAGAAGAACAAGTTCGATCTGATAGAGGACGATAAACAGTCGAAACAGAAGGGGTATGCAGTGAGTTTAAACTACTCTGCGCTGACCTCCTTCGCAAAGTCCTGCCCGGAGAGCGCACTCAACAGGGTCGGAAGCATGTTTAAGTCGAAAAGAAAAAAGGTGAAGATAACGAGCGAGGACCCAACTTACACAGTCCTCTATCTAGGGAATGCTACCACCATCCAGTCCAAAGGAGAAGGGTGCACGGACGTGGCCGTGAGCAAGATCTGGGGTAAGAGCGAAATGGGCAAGAATGGCACCAAAATGAAACTGACCATCAGCTCGCAGGGCATTCGGATGGTCCACGTAGATGACAAGGCGAGGCGACCTGGACACTTGTATTTATTGCATCGAATCACCTACTGTGTTGCCGACCCCCGGCTGCCCAAGATCTTTGCGTGGATATACAGACACGAAATGAAACACAAGGCGGTGATGCTAAGGTGCCACGCAGTGCTGGTGTCCAAACCCGAAAAGGCGAAAGCCATGGCCCTGCTCTTGTACCAGACCTCATCCACGGCCCTAGCTGAATTCAAAAGGCTTAAACGAAGGGACGATGCCAGGCACCAACAACAGCAGCTGATAGGAGAGCAAACTATTCCACTGGTGCCCCTGCGAAAGCTTCTGAATGGACAGTGTTACTACAAGCCCCCCGTGGAGCGCAGCAGGAGCGCACCCAAACTTGGGTCGATAACGGAGGACTTGATAGGGGAGGAGGAGGAAGAGAAATCCATGCACTTCGAGTGCGAGGATATACTGGACTCAGACAATTGCAATGGCAAACAGGAGTTGTCCCAGATTATCAACGACCTGGGAGAGATGAGTATCGGAAACGATGTACAGACACTGAAGTCGGACTTGCGGGTTACCCGTTTGCTCTCGGGTGAGAGCACGGGCAGCGAGTCGTCAATAGAAAGCAACCAAGAGCCAATCTCGGTCTCCAATGGTTTTGAGGAAGGGAAAATGCAGGAGATTGGCTGAAGAAAGTTGCTCTGAACCAAATTGGACTGCTACATTTGATTCCCTGTGAACTCATCTTCATCCGACACTGTGCTGTTGTTTTAAGGAGCCGTGTATGCCTGTAGTATTGTGCCTCCTCGTCCATTCGACTTGAAAGGATCTGACTTTTGTTGAGGAGTTGTCTGAATTGTGGACTTACAGAAACCCAACACAATGACCTTTTTATTATTTTGTTAATGAGGCTTTCCTGTCACCACGCATAATGCATGCCTGGTCCCTGTATGAGTCAGCGATGTCAAGATGTTATGGACAGAAGTTGTGCACAATGGAGTAGGCCTACAACAATGGCAAGTGCTACAACAAAGGTGACATGTGTGGACAATTTGTCAAATTACCATCATGCCACTTTTCATTTTGTTGTAGTGAATTTGCACAATCAACTCAACACCATGTCCATAACATCCTGACTTCACAGATGATGAGCGCTAAGGTGCTTATGCACCAAGCTTATCTCTTCAGCTAGTCCACGATTTAAGAGGGGTTTATGTGAGCTTGTTTACCTAACTTGTTTCCCTAAGGAAATGTTATGTTAAAGAAAAGAATGGAAAAAACTGTCCTGGATGGTGTTAATGCATCTCTTTTTTAGAACACTACTCTCAGAACCAAGAAGTGGGTGACTGCTATTCTCTCCTGACAGGACATTCCATTTTTGTTTCTTTTTCTGAATTATTTTTGCACTGTTGTGGAATTTAATTGAGTATTATGTGTTCACTATTTTGTACATAATGTGTTCTCTTTAAATGTTCTCATAAACATACATGTCATTATCTTTGCTGTGCAAAAGAATAAAAACCCTGATGTATGAAGATGTACATAGTAAACACAAATATACTCATCATTTTTCTAAAGAAAGAAAACATGGTTTGTTTCTGTGAACCTCAGAAAAAAAACCTACCAATAAAAAAAACAAAGAAATTTACACGTCGGCAGTGTGGTTGTTATTGGATGTTTGGATGATGTGATGTCAAGGCAAATCACAGCACAGAGCACAGCAAGTGCCGAACAGTTTGTGACACACAACATACTGTGAAGCAGGGATGCCTGGTGACATTTTATTGAGTGAGTTCCACACTGGAAGTGTGCTATTTACCAGTTATGTTCACAAGACCACCTTCTGATGGGATTAACATGAAATGTTTTTTTTTACATGAGTTACTGCTACAGTCACACACTTTGTTGTAGACACACAGTTGACAGCATGGTGTGTATGTTATTGTCCACATATGTTTGGTTATGATAGCTGTGTGGGACTTCAGGATTTCCTCTTATAGGTTTGTTATGTGTTGTAGTTATATTTCCGTGTATATTATACACGAAACCTACATCACATTATACACGTGTATTATATTTCATTACCTTTATTCTAAAATGATAAGAAACTGGCACCAACAAATATCTATGACCACTGTCTGTACTCCCATATGCTTGAAAAGCATCACACATACATTCCTGGATACCGGTGAGGGATTATGCTTTCAATCATTTTTATGTCAGGCAGCATTATAGGTCCTTCCTAGGTTAAGGGTTAATCCTACTTAATACAGCACTCACACAAATTTATTTATCTCTCTCTCTCTGAAGCTGTTTTAGAAAAATCCTGAACCAAATACAGATTCAGTCAGAACCAGAGCCTTAAGGAGGGAATCCACTCAGCTTAATGCATTTTGAGGACTGATAAAGATGGTGGTGGTGAATTGGATTGAATCTGACAGAAGGTGACTAATGATAATCACCATTCACAGTGTGCCAGTTTTGTAGCCTCCTAGAAACTATAGTGTGTGGGTGTGTGTGTGTGTGTGTGTGTGTGTGTGTGTGTGTGTGTGTGTGTGTGTGTGTGCGTGCATTCATGCTTGTGTGCGTGTGTGTGTTTGTGTGTGTGTGTGTGCATGCATGCGCGCGTGCATGTGTGTGTATCAACAATCAATCGTGGCTTTTCAGCAGTCAAGCAGTGAAGTCCATCAAGCTGATACCCATGGTACGTATGGTTGATAGTGCACAACAGTATACTATATATGTACGTGAGAAGAACAATGATATCACATCACCACCACCCAGGTCTCCTGGGGAGCTGCTCAGGTTGATACATACAGTACACTGCTGTCGTGTGTATTTACTGGATGGCTGGCCGGATGGCTGGGTGGCAGGGGCCAGTGGAGGAGCCCCCCGGGGGGAGTTCTCAGTGCCTGTGTGCCTGTCAGGAGCGCTGATGTGTGCATTGGTATTCCAGGCGATGGGCTGCACGCTCACAAAGCAACGAGTGTTTCAGCCCCCGCCACACTGGATTTTCCATCCATCCCATCCTGGCATCCCTTACCAACACCGCAGACACACACACAGACACACATACACAGACACACAGATACACACACACACTCACTCATGCACATACATAAACACACACACACTCTCTCTCTTTTTCTCTCTATATCTCTCTCTGTCTCTCTCTCTCTCTGTCCTTCTCTCTCTCACACACACACACACACACACACACACACACACACACACACACACACACACACACGCACACACACCCTGAGTGAGAAAGATTATGATGAATGCGCTTGAAATGCATTTAATATTTAGTGTTGGGCATAGACATACTTTATACTGGTCAGTAAGAAAAATTCCTAGCCCCAGCTTCTGTACCCAATGACATCATCAGGGCTGACTGGCAGGAGTGAGATCCACTTTGGAGGCTCAAATGATTCTGACCTCGAGCCCCAAGCAGCTCATCAGACATGCCTTGCCCTCGCTCTAACACCCGGACACTGCCGAGACACTAGCTGACACTCACCACAGAGTCTCGCGTTCCACTTTCATCTCACAGCGGAGAGCCTGGGGAAAATGACACCACATGCAGGGCAACCAAAATCACCCAGAGCCTTTGTCAACCGTCTCTCTCTGTGTGGCACTCGATCTGTGACACTGTCAGTCTGAGTGGGCTGCCTGGAACAACAACAACAACCCGACCTGCAATTAGAACCAACGCACATTATGACATCAGTGGAGATGGCAGCACAGCATAAAGCTACCAGGAGGCCCTTTTTGTCACGACGTGAAAGATAGGCCTTAAATATCTTATAAAAGAAGATCAAATTGATGCAGGTTAATAGCAAAGCAGTTATCTTTCTCTTCTGCCCCACTAGTCTACCTTTTCCCAAAATGCAGAATAAACAGGTTGTGGGAGAGGCTACATGCAGGCGTTTGACAAAAGTGTTTCAAAGTATGATGATGTGTCAGCCCTTACAGTGTGTTGACAGTTTGGTGAGAGTAAACAGTTTCTCAACCATTCACAGTCTACCTCTAGAAAGAGTTGAGATGGCTCAGCACTCATCACATGCACATATATCACGGTGCAAGTCAGGCTCTGAAGACTTAGAAGATGCAAAACTACTGCATGTGACTGGTTATTGACGAATATAAAATGTCACGGTTTGCATACTTGAGAATATCATATATATCTATTTGAGTAGAAATCTTCCTACAGAGTTAGCAGGTGAACCTAACCATGTTTAAGGTGGTGAGGTTAACATTTTTCATACATTCTTGACACTAATCCTTTAACATGGCTGATCTAATAAGGAAAGGTAAACAAAAACTAAATCTCCCACCAGAAAAGAAAAAAACAAATGCTAGCCATATAGCCAATGAGTAAAGCAGCTCACAGGAGGTCTGTATCAGTGCAGATTTGTTTCACAGTGAGATGGGTTTCGTTGGCATCATGGAAGTCAATATGTCCTTGAATAATGTATGGCTATGGCCTGGAACATTCTGGTGTTTCAGAGGACACTCCTGTTACAAGGGCAGCAAAAAGTGTCAGCTCATCAAGGGTGTTGAAAACACCTTCAACCCCAGTGAAACAATATGGCCGAACATGTAGGGTTACAGTAAGAATGCACTCTTTAAGTGTTTATTTTGTGTGTATAACCAGCTCTGAGTTAAGTGAGCCACATACGTTCTTGAAAAGAAACCGGAGGAGATTTATCAGCTTTGTGACATGTTGATAGTAGTATCAACATTATCCAACTAAGCCATCTAGATAAAATCATACAGAACATTAAGTAATGTTCCAGGAAATTCTTACATCAAAACAAATCATTTAAACCAGTATTTCCTATATCAGACCACTTGTCCTCAAACACCCCTGTGTGAGCCAGCCGTTTCTTTACAAGTGTAATCTGGTCCTCCTGCCACAGAGATTACCACCTGAAACAAAGAGCCAGGTTGAGGGTGTGACGTGGTACACTGCACAGTAAGGAGTGAGAGAGGGAGAAGACAAGAGCCTCCTAACCTGACACCGCCTTGGATGGATCCTGAGTCGCTGATGAGATAAAGAGAGACAGAGGAGAGGGAGACAGAGGAGACGGAGAGAGAGAAGAGTGAAAGAGGCAGAGGTAGACAGTGAGAGAGAGAGAGACAGACAGACAGAGATAGAGAGAGAGGAGAAGAGCAGAAGAGACACAGACAGAGGGGTGAAAGAGGCAAAGGAAAAGAGGAGAGAGAAAGAGAGGGAAAGAGAGAGGAGAGAGAGAGAGACAGAGAGAAGATAGAGAGACAAAGGGGAAGAGAAAAGACAGGGGGGAGAAAGAAAGAGATAAGAGAGAAAAAAGAGACAGTGGGAAGAGAGAGGCAAAGCAGAGATGGGGGGTGGGGAGGGGGGGTAGTTAGAGAGACAGATGCCCGTGGTGCTCCTGCAGTGATCTGGCCTAGCAGCTTGTTATTTCCAACATGACAGCTACCCTCTGAGAGAATGTATGATCATTTGCATGGCACAAGTCACTTTCATGTGGGCTCTTTTGAAGCCAAGAGTGCTTTATCTCCTCTGTCAGCTGTGTCATGTAAGGTGTCTGAAACTGCAGCATCCTCAGCCAGTTTGTCACCTTCTCCACTAACTTTAGGTTTGTGCATGGGAAAGAGAGATGTGTGAAAATTGCAGAGACAATCATTTACAACTTTACATTTGCTTCACTGTACAGTATTTGCTTATGTGCAAACATTTCAGACAAAATGACATTTTAGCCCCATGTAGAGTGGATGATGAAAATGAGATGGGAACGGGCAATTACATATGCTCACACACACACACACACACACACACACACACACACACACACACACACACACACACACACATGACACACACACACACAAACAGCCACACACTCTCCTAGAGGGCCCATTTTCTTCTCCTGTGAGATGCCCGGAGTGTTTGTGAAACACAAACCACAGACAGGCTGAGACAGTGCCCACACTCAGGGCAGGATCCAGTTTCCCAATGTTTTACAACACAAAAGGATCCCGCGAGAGTAATACGCTTCAGCCTGTTATTCCGGGCTTTCCGTTTGTGGGGAGGAAATGGAATCATTAGAGGAGGCCACCAGGAAAAATCACACCACCAGCTCTAGCTTGCCTGCCTGCCCATCCAGACAGAATGTCTAAAAGCGTTTATTGGATTGGGTATCATTTTATACAAGAGAGCGTCATTAATCTTGTATGGGAACGGGGAGCGAAACAATGACACCTGTTCATGGCGAAGGAATCTGCACAACTCAGTGGTAACATCAGTCGGTGGAGGGACAGGCATGGTTACGGTGGCTTAGTGGCTTTTCTAAGGTTACCAAACAGTGACGTCATGGGAGAGGCTGACTATGAGAAAAACAGGGAGTAGGAGGGTCACGTCACTTAGATGGTCGCCTACAGAGTATGTACTGTACAGATGCTCTGATTATAAACAAACACTGTGTTGAAATACTGTTGACTGGACTGTGTGGTTAACGTTGAATCAGGAGCATTACATCTCCCAGCCTATCTGTGTTTTTGTCTATTTTTAAACTATTTCCTCACTTCTACCATAACTCCATGAAGTGAAAAGTGTTTGAAAGGAACAGTTGATACCTGTTGATACCAGAGATTTGGCCAAAACAAGTCACAAATTAATTGGTATGCACTTACTACCAAAGCTACTGAAACTACCAAAATATGGCCTTAAAAGGATACACTACACAGCACAACTCTTTTTAGCAATGTGTTCAGGCAATCACTTAACCTGTTCCACGTTTTCTGATTCTATGATCGCCATAACCTACCCAATGATGCAATCATGTTCAAAAGATGAATGGAGACATGCTAGAACAATACTCAGGAACCGAACAACATGGCTCATAATGTTTCCTTGTGTTAGCTTTGTTTTTAGGTGGACACATAGACATAGACATCACAGTCTGTCATTCCATAGAGTGTGTGTGTGTGTGTGTGTGTGTGTGTGTGTGTGTGTGTGTGTGTGTGTGTGTGTGTGTGTGTGTGTTTGTTAAAATTCCTGTACATTGCGAATTACAAAGTACTCTTAAACTAATATTTTAAATATGTGTATTTCAAATACTGTCAATCCTTGGTAGCAATGCACTGTGATACCCTAGAGACACATTTGTGTCACGATAAAAATCACTCAGCCCTGCCCCTTCCTTCCACTCTGTAACATCTCAACATAGATTCTACTCTCTGTCCCCAGTTTAAAAAAGTCACTGTGAATAACTTGTGCCATTTCCAAGCGACACACAAACATGCCTATTGCTAAATAAAAACAAAACTGAATGTTGGTTTTCCCCACATTATGGTCAGCATAAGGGGCTATTAATAAACGCCTCATTAGCCTGACAGATTGATTAATTAACCCTCTGGTCTGATACCCAGTGAAAGACCTTCAGCTGTAGGAACAGAATATTCACTGAGCAAAATGTGTCAAAGGCACATTATTTTTAATTACGTGTTGATCAACTAACATTGGGATTGTAATACCATTACCATTGATACTATCACAGACAAAAAAGTTTAACACAAATAAATAACGAGTTGACATTGTGATTCATGTCCATTTTCACATCACATCACCCTTTCGGCCTCATTACTGATCAAGGCCAAGTGCAGCTCAGTGAGTCGCTATAATCAGCCCTCACAGTATGAAATGGAGCCCACACCGAATCACTTTATTGTGACAGAGCCGAGCCAAAAGGCCAGCGCTCTCTGGATTGATTGCCCTGTCAGCGACGGTCTCAGGTCTCCATTAAAGGCAGCAGAGCCTCAATCAGCAAGTATAGAAGGCCTTTCAAAAGCACTGTGTCGCAAGCACAGGGAGGCATAGGCATAGGAGATTACACATGGCCTCTGTGTAGCCTCACAATGAAAGTGCATGTTTGTGACATGACATGCCAGTGTGTGTGGCATACGTGTGTGGTATGCCAGTGTGTGTGGCATACCCAGGCAAAGATAACTTTTAGTTCCATGTGAGGGACAGAGACTCTGAGCAATAGGGTGTGTCAGCCGCGTGACAACAAACCGCTTGTCCCCTGATGGATGTTGCTGCCATGACACACCAGACAAAGGACACAACCACCAGCATAAATCTCCTCATCTTAAGCCGTAAAAAAAAGCCCAGACGTGGCAGACATCACAGTGTCAAAAAACTATTTATGCAAACAAATATTATCTTTATTCGAACAGAACTGGAACAGTGGTTGTGTTGTAAGAAGATTTATAGTATACAGTAGTGTGTACACAGTGAGCTTTGTTGACAACCCAGCCCATTAGACATGCCCATTGACTTGAGACATGCCTTGGAGAGGAGAAGCTGAGGAAGAATGTAAACATCTCTCACATGTCACACAAAGGCAGAATTAGTCAGCTGTTTGTCAGCATATTGTCTGCATGGAGCTGTGCATCAGTGCCTCCTGAGAAGACAAGAGGTGCATCTGCCCACTGCTGTCTTTGAAGAACTACCGTAGTTGATAGCATGCCACTATAGAAATATCAGGTTAAAGACTCTGAGTTTCTTAGTTAGCATCATAGACACAGGTGACATTTGGGTAAAGAAAGACACAGAGCTGGGAAAGGGTAAAAAAAATAAATAAACGTGATTAAAAAAAAGACAAAGAAAGAAAATCAAAAGAGAATGTACATATGGTGAGGTAAGGTACTTTTATTTAGTCATCATATCCTTAGCCCTGCTAAGACTGTGGCAGCTGACTGTAATGCTTCCTCTCGAAACATACATACATACAACAACACCTCGTGCAGACAATGGAGAATGTAAAGACTGAGATTGCCGAGCTATTTAGGTTACATTGTGTGTGTGTCTCCAAAATTCCTCAGATGTTTGCCGACAGAAGCCATTCATTCTGGAGCGCTTTGAACACCCGCAACAGCACTGGCTCTGTCAGGGGAGTTTGCTCCAGCTGCCTAGAGGTGTTTCATGTCAAGGACAGGAATGCCTGCTGCTGCTGCTCGAGTTTAGCGTGTTCTAGATATTTTTGACAGGGTGGGGGGGGGGGGTGGGGGGATAGAGATAAAGCTGCAGAGGTAAAGACTCACCACTCAAGTTGTAGGGTTTTCAAATACATGCTTGAGATAACAAAATCCTCCTGCTGCTTTGTGCTGTATGTCATTTGTCTTGATATTGTCTGGGTGTACATTGAATTTCATTTACCATTTATAATACCATCACTGTGCAGCATTTCAAGTTTCAAGGGTAGTAACATCCTGTGCAGAGAAACTGTAAAAAATGAGCAAGGACTGTCAAGTGGTATTTATTGCGTAACATCTCTTTCAGCGCGGGTCCTGAGAGACACAAACCCGGTGACCCAGCATGCATCAGTCTTGGAGACGGGAGACGGGAGACGGGTAGGAGACTCGTCTGAGGTAGACGCTGAGGAGCTGAGGCAGCGCATGTCTGAGATGACCAGGTCAAGGCATTCACATGGCAACAGATGGTCCATGCCTTGCCATGCCCCGCTTTGCTGCACCTGGTGAGAGAAAAACACCATCAATTCAATAACGTTTCACCTCTCTGCTTTAAGTTGACAATTGTTTTTGTTTTTTATCAGTGCATTTAGTATTTTTGCATTTAGTATAATTGGTATTTTTAGCAGAATATACTGCCAAACACTGATTTTTCCTCTGTGGTTGAGCCTTCCAGGAAACTGACCCTATCTAACTGACCTATCTTCAACAATGTCAACCCATGTTTAACAATTTGGGCAACAGGTGTCTAAACACCATTTCTATTAAAATGTACCTTTGCATTATTACCTTAAATGTTGCTTGTTCAATCTTGCATGACTTAATTTCTCACGCAATTGTCACGAATTGTGCCATGACAACAATTTCCCTGTTTACTAATACACAGATTCATTTTCACAAGAAGCATTGTTTCTCAATAGGTCCATCACAAGCACCTTCACAAGCAAGTCCCTGCAGGAAAGCTAATGCACTGTGGAAGGAAGTGACTAAGGGGCGATCAGTCCACAGCCCTGAATATCAAAGTAGGCCATGTCATGAAACATTTAGCCCTTGTTCGGACCCAACACAATACACACATGCATACAACACAGAGGGTGGGGGTGGGATGGTGGTCTTGGGGACATAAAAAGAAAACAGAGAAATCTTTTGAACTACTGAAAACAAAAAAGGCAACCAGGCACAAACTCACAATGTAGCTAAATCACTATATAAGTGTGTTGTTTTTTTTCAGGTAGAGTTTCAAGCCAGCTTTTGGTGAAACTAGCCTCGACCGCAGGCATGTGTTGACAGTGTCATTGTATTTCACTTTCAACATGGGAATGCAACGCTCCATTTCTGCACTCTCTGCGTTTAGCATGCAGAGACAGAGCTACAGGGGCAGACACAAAGAAGGGGACTAGAGAGAGAGAGAGAGCAAGAGAGAGTAAGAGAGCAAAAGAGAGAGAGAGAGCGAGACAGAGAAAGAGAGCAAGAGAGAGAAAGAGAGCGAGATAGAGAGAGACAGAGAGAGAGAGAGAGACGAGACAGAGAGAGAAATGACAGTGAACTGAGAACAGCTAAAGCAGTGTCCTCCTCCACCTCCCTCCGAGAGAGTTCAGCTGTGCAGCTGAAAGTTTCCGTAGTGGGCCACTGACAAAGGGAGAGTGGCAGAGCTGGAGTGAAACGTGCCGTCACTTCCTTCCCCTTTCCTTTGTTTCAAATCCTGGCGAACCTCAGTCCCCCAGTTCCCTCTTTGACGCCCAGAATAGACTTCACAAAAGCCAGTGTGAGTGTGAGTGTGTTAGTGTTAGTGTGTGTGTTTGTCTGTGTGAACTTGCACACAAATGCCACATGTACACACAAACATTTTGCTGTGATACATAAACACTCACACATATAGACACGGATAAACATGCATATACACACAGTACACACTGACACACACAGGCTGAGATTGCCACTCCAAGGGGAGACAATCAGTTGAAGTTTTTTTTTTTTTTTACTTGTTCCTTCCTGTTGTGCACACACACACACACACACACACACACACACACACACACACACACACACACACACACACACACACACACATTCTTTCTCACAAACCACATTAGGACTTTCTGTCCATCTCACTCTCACACACCCATGCACATAAACATGCTCATGCTAACTCTAAGTTTGGGAACAAGTGATACATGCAGAACAATTGTCAATCTACAAATTCATAATTGGCATTTGCACTTTCAAGTTATACTGGTTTCTCTAGATTGTGATTTCGGTGTTAGGAGCTGATACAGCAGTGCAGGTAACTCAAGTACTCAGTGTGGTGTGCTCTGGCTGTATACCTTTGTTAAACAGTCACACACAATACCGGTTAGTCATGAGAAAACAATTAAAGTTTGTTTTGCTTATATTCAAAAAGATAACAAAACATCCTTATTGCATCTCAATATTTGAATATACAGTAAGAGGGGATATTTCTTGTGGTTTTGCTCATCATTGAAGGGATAGATAGATAGATAGATAGATAGATAGATAGATAGATAGATAGATAGATAGATAGATAGATAGATAGATAGATAGATAGATCAGGTGAATACACACATTATTGTGATTGTGATGTGTTATTGTGATTTCCCTAATAAGTCATCCAGTACCAGTGCATAGTTTATCCCTTGTAAAACACGGCTATTGCAAAACTGAGTGACCTGGGTGTGAGTATGAGGGGTTTGTCATTTAGACAAACACTATGAGTGGCTCTCCCAGGCATAAGAGAAAGGGCTTACGAGCGGGCTGCGGTGCACATTGCTGTCCCATCTGTCACCTGTTCACGTGACTCCGCTCAACCTGTCAACCCCACTGGCTGCCGCCAGCAGGCCTGGCATTCCTGACATAGCTGTCCTCTTGCCTGTCCCCTGCTCTTCACATTCCACAGGCGGGAAGAAAGATGGTGAGAGGAGACAACACAACACAACAAGAGTAGTTCACCTTTATACACACAGATATGGAGTGAACACAACACACACACAGAGACACACACACACACACACACACACACACACACACACACACACTCATACACATAAAGACAAAAGCACACACGCACACACACACACACACTCATACACATAAAGACAAAAGCACACACACACACACACACACAAGCAATTGAGCAATAAAAGTGTAGGCAAGTAAACCACATGCTGTTATTATGCAATATCCCAAACATTTTCCTGCAGCCTGAATCAGGATAGAGATCAGTGCGGATGACTGGGTGTGGGCAGCAGTACACCAGAGTCTTTGCCAAGGAGCTCACTACAGCATCTAGTCTAGACAATGAACTACAGCACAGACGCCTGAGGAGAGCAAGCCAGAAACTGTCTGAAGCTAATCCGTCAGGCTTTATCGGGCCACTCCATGTAGGGTACAGTCTGCCCACAGCCCTTCATAGTTTTTTTTTGCAATCAGCTGTGGTCATGGTAACAACTCCAAAACTAGGCATGACTGCTTCCCAAATGGGAGGGATTATTATTGGTGAATTAGCAATTTTGTCACACCTTAGGCTACATGTCCAAATGAGCCCAAACACTGATTCATTGGGCTGCGTTTGTGGTAATGGAGCTCGATTTTTGGATGCTGGAGTTGGCAATCTGCGTCGAAATTCTTGTGAATGCTAACACTTCAGCAACAACTAAACTGACACTTAATGCTAACTCACTGTTGTCATGACGAAACTGGTTTGCAGCAACAGGTTAGCGGTAACTAATGCTAATTCTCTGTTGTCATGACGAACAGGTTTACAGCAACAGGTTAAATGGCAGCTAATGATAATTCATTGTTGTCACAATAAACAGCTTTACAGCAACATGACATCCTTAGCCGTGGAACCACAGCCACGACAAGCTCAGCAACACCACTATTTCTGTCCTTCCTTTACGTCAGCGTCCCTGAATTAGAACAGTGCTCTGGCTTGGCCAAGCTCTTGAGGGACTGACCTTAATCCTACACTTTCTCAGATTTTTTCCCCCCAACAGGCTGCATACAGCCCCAAAATACTTCAGCACCCCACATCGCACATCAACGTGGGACCATTTTTTTTCTCCTCCCCTACATCCCAGAAGGCTAATCAGTGTGTGGCGCCTACTGTGGGTAAGAAATGGGTCAAGAGTTTTGTCATCGGCGCTAACTACGTGACAGCAGTGGCGGCGACAAAATGCACCTTCTGCAGCAGGTGTACGAGTAGGAGTCCCTAGCTCAAGAAACCTCTCTGGAGAAATCCTCTGTGGCTCGTGAGAGTGTGGCCGTTTAATCACAGACTCCCAGCTCCTGGAAGGCTGTAGTAAATAAAGGCATTCATTCATTAAAAGCTGAGATCTCCTTAAAAAGGCCCCTGCCTCACGTGCTACCTCCTAAATCCCCCTACATGCACGAAATCTAGGGAGAGCAAGGTGTGTGTGTGTGTGTGTGTGTGTGTGTGTGTGTGACTACAGTTAGAGCGTAGTGCCCTGTATTGACAGGGTCCCTCAGAGTCCTTTTTGACCATGATTGTTACTATTTGTTGGGGGAAAAAAATCTTTCACTGTACCCAAAACATCTAGTGTCGACCTCAGCTAAAGATATGCCAACACCCTCACCTAGATGAGCTCCGAGGCCCCGGAAGTACTGGTAAAACTAGTGCATGTCACAATACTTCTTTACTTGTCTTTGGCACAGCTTGATTTTCCTTAAAGAAATCAGTAGGGCCAAATGGGATTTTTGAGTGTGGTTGTGTGACTGTGTCTATATCAGTAAGAGAGAATGAGACACCGCATCAGCGAGAAACAGAGAGAGAAAGAGAGTAACAGAGAAGACAGAGAGAGAGAGAGAAAGGAAACAGAGGAGGTGGGGGGTGAGGGGGGTGGGGGGTGGCAGTGAGTGCTTTTAAACTCAAATTTGTTGCACACATGTGGTGACATATGAGTGACAGTCTAAAAATAGGCTGTGCTCTCTCCACTTCTGCCTGCAGCTGAGTGGTGCTGTGCAGAGGGCTGGCAGAGTGCTACATGTACCAGCACCACCGCTGAGCACTGGGAGTCTCGCGCCTCAGCTGCCATGCACACACACCATACAGAGGGGCTAGACAGGAACACCAGCTCCTACACACAGTGCTATAGTCTACATGACATGCATAGACAAATATACTGTTTATTCTACTATTAGCTCTACTGTTTATTATTGTATTTGTGTACATCTGTTTCACACCATAGCAGCCATACACACACACCATACAGAGGGGCTAGACAGGAACACCAGCTCCTACACACAGAACTAGACACACATATACAAATATTAACCTAAAAAGCTCTTTTATTGTATTTGTGTACATCTGTTTCACACCATAGCAGCCATGCACACACTATACAGAGGGTCTAGACAGGAACACCAGCTCCTACACCCAGAACTAGACACACATATACAAATATATATATAATATATATCTGTTTCACACCATAGCAGCCATGCACACACCATACAGAGGGGCTAGACAGGAACACCAGCTCATACACCCAGAACTAGACACACATATACAAATATTAACCTAAAAAGCTCTTTTATTGTATTTGTGTACATCTGTTTCACACCATAGCAGCCATGCACACACACCATACAGAGGGTCTAGACAGGAACACCAGCTCATACACACAGAAGTAGACACACATATACAAATATTAACCTAAACAGCTCTTTTATTGTATTTGTGTACATCTGTTTCACACCATAGCAGCCATGCACACACCATGCAGAGGGGCTAGACAGGAACACCAGCTCCTACACCCAGAACTAGACACACATATACAAATATTAACCTAAAAAGCTCTTTTATTGTATTTGTGTACATCTGTTTCACACCATAGCAGCCATGCACACACACCATACAGAGGGTCTAGACAGGAACACCAGCTCATACACCCAGAACTAGACACACATATACAAATATTAACCTAAAAAGCTCTTTTATTGTATTTGTGTACATCTGTTTCACACCATAGCAGGCATGCACACACCATACAGAGGGTCTAGACAGGAACACCAGCTCCTACACACAGTGCTATAGTCTACATGACACGCATAGACAAATATACTGTTTAACCACCTGAAAGGCTCTTTTTATTTTATTTGGGTACATCTGTTTCACACCATAGTAGATAGTGGAGGCAGTAACACCAGCTTCAACAACAGCTCCTGCAGCCATTTGTCTTGCTGTCTGTATTAGAGTGACTCTAAGATTAAAAAAGGAGGACATTTGTTTCTGAAAAAACATAGATATTTCAGGTCCTGCAGGGAAATATTATCAAAATAAGTCATGGTTTAGCTACAAAATTTAGGGGCAAAGTGGGTTTTTGGCATATTTTACCATGGACAGATCACCACAAAAGATGGGTCTGTCCCCAAAACATCAGCACATCTGGTCCCCCTAGTACCATAACCAGCAGCAGTCACTTGAATGAAACCTTCCTTGTGGCTCTGCAACCACAACATTAGTGGACGAAGTAGATTGTCTCCCTAACCGTACCAACTCACTCTACCAGGAACACAAAGCCTACAAACGGAAGCATGGACAGCTGCTGCTTTAATAGCCTGCCTGAACTCACACAATGCCATAACAGGATCAGCACAGCACAGTCCCAGCACAGCTTTCCTGCCTGCGTGGGCTCACACAAAGCAGCCCTGGAGATGAGGCATCATTCCTGTCTTTATTGGGCACATGCTGCACGAGCAGAGGTCGCTGTTCCAGTGACAGCAGTGGCCATTTCATGGTCTTTTGTGTGTTTTGTTTTGGTGTGGGGTGGGATGGGAGTGAGAGGATAGGTGGCGGTGGGGTGGGGTGTTAATACAGTGCAACACGAGTTTGCTGTCCCAGCAACAACAGCTGCTACTTTGTTAGGTTCCTTAGGGCCTCAATTGAGTTACAGTGCTAAATGTGTTTTGTGTGTGTGTGTGTGTGTGTGTGTGTGTGTGTGTGTGTGTGTGTGTGTGTGTGTGTGTGTGTGTGTGCGCAAACACGTGTACATGTATGTGTATGCATGTGTGTGTGTGTGTGTGTGTGTGTGTGTGTGTGTGTGTGTGTGTGTATGTGTGTGTGTGTGTGTGTGTGTGTGTGTGTGTGTGTGTGTGTGTGTGTGTGTGTGTGTATGTGTGTGTGTGTGTGTGTGTGTGTGTGTGTGTGTGTGTGTGTGTGTGTGTGTATGTGTGTCTGCACCTAATTAAGTGCAGCACGAGTTTGCTGTCCCAGCAACAGCAGATACCATTTTGTCAGCTTCCCTGGGTCCTCAACAATGTGTGCATGTGTGTGTGTGTGTGTGTATGTGGGTGTGTGTGTGTGTGTGTGTGTGTGTGTGTGTGTGTGTGTGTGTGTGGGTCTAATTCAGTGCAACAGTGCTAAAAGTGGAAGAGACCTGATTCACTGCAGCACGAGTCCCAGCAACAGTGGCAGCAGCAGCAGCCTCTCATTACCAACCTGCAGTGCTTTTCACAGGTCATCGACTCCAGCACTGCCCCCTTCCAGCAGCCCTGACAGACACACTGTCTGATAACGTATTACCCAAATAAAGCCTGGGGTGGGAAAGGGAAGTACTGGGGACAGAGAAAGAGAGTGAGAGGGAGAGAGAGAGGGAGAAAGAGAGAGGGAGAGGAAGGGAGCGAGAGAGAAAGAGACAGAGAGGAAGAGAGACAGAGTAAGAGAATGGGGGGGGGGTGGAGAGAGAAGGAGAGAGACAGAGAGAGAGGGAGAAAGAGAGAGAGTGAGAGAGAAGAAAAGAGAAAGAAGAGAGAGAGAAAAACATTGGGAGGGAGGTTTGGTTATCTGGAGTGGGAGTGAGCAGCACGTGCGCAGGAAGTGTGTAAGATAAATAACCGGAGCGGAGGACAGGAGACGGGGCTGGAGCAGCGTCCTCGGAGTGAGCCAGGATGATGTATGTCCTGTCCCTCCTGCCCATGTACCCCCACACACACACACACCCCACCAACCCCCCCTGTGCTGTGCCAGACAGTTAGGGGCCACCACTAGCTGCAGTTCTATTCTGTGGAGCCATATTTCATATCTGTTGTCTTAACATGGCTGTCCCACGGCAACTGCACACATCTCTTTGTCCCACACGGAATGCCAGTCGTTTGGACTTTTGAGTGTACAAGAGGATTGCCATAATGGAATCGCAACTGTTTTAACTCAAGTATGCTTGTGATGCCAAAGTTTAGAATATTTGGGTGTGTTTACTCGATTCTAAGTGCGTACTTACAGTAAATGGTACAATATTACCTTGATAAATTTACTCAGTGTAACTTACTCATATAAATGTCATCACTAGTGTATCTGCCAAATATTTACTTTTGCATTTGGATAACTGTTGAGTGTAAACATCATTACTTATTTTGAATATTGTTGAGAGTAAATCAAAGTGATTGACCTTGTACATTCCTCGATTTAGGTCTACTTTGCTGCCATGGGTACAGTTGTTTCTCCTGCCTTTGTTTGAAGTACTGGAGCTCCACTTCACTACCTCCAGTGGCCCAAAATAGCCAGACCAGAGCGTGCAGTGTAAACAGGAAATGGAACAGGAGGTCTGGGGGGCTCCTCTGAGGGGGGGGAAGGGGGGGGGGGGCAGTGGGGGGTTGACATCAGACATCAAGGATGGGGTTCTGCAGTGGGGGTGGGGGTGCAAAAAGCATCACTGGTAGACAAACTAAGTGATGTGGCTAATAATAATAAGAATAATGATAACAGTAATAACAATAATAATAACAATAGCAACAGAAAAAAACAAATAACAATAATAATAATAAAAAAATAGAAAAATCTTGTCATTATCATATAATATAATGTAATATAACATAATACTATAATTATCATCACTAAGATATGATGCGGTCACATCAAATAGCAGGCACCCTCCCACTCATTCCATAAATTTCTGGCATTCAGAGCACCCGTGTTATCACAGGGAGACAATGGTCGCTGGTCAATAATTACTGAGATGGCTTCCTTTGGTCTTTGAGCTTGCAGCAAATAAACATCCCAAGAAGCACAGAGTGGGAGAGGACATCTGTAAGGAATCCCAGAGAGGTGGCTGGCGGGTATGAGAGATAAACATTTTAATAGCTGCTGCAGCCATAAAGGCGGCACACTCTCTGTTTTTTTATACATGCGAGGAGACATTAAAGCAGCTCAAATGTGAGGTTTATTGCCCCGTGGTTCATGATGCAGAGACATTGTGGTGGGGGTGGTTACAGCTTGTAGCTTTCCACAGATTTTTCCACATTTTATTTATTTATTTATTTATTTTGCTGCATTCCAAGATGAAAGAAGAAGTCTGCTAGAAAAAAAAATCAGACAACTGAGTTGAAATACTGTATTTGATAACACTTTACTCAAACCCTGTATTTACAAAGCACAATTAACACATTTATAATGTATTATTAACTCTCATAATAACTGTCATTGCTGCCTGCAGCCTTACGGCTATACACACTTTGCATACCATTCGGCTATGTGACGTGAGAGGCTACACTTCTGTGTCTATATGTATTTGTGCTTTCGCAATAGTGTTACTCAAATGCAAATGCAAATAAAGCTTTCTCAAACTGAATTTACACTTGAGAGAGAGAGAGAGAGAGACCTTAAGATCTAATCCGGCAGGTGCCCCTGATAGCTAAGTTCATCATAAACATTATAATTACATGCACTGATATACTGTAGTGTCACAGTGTTATGGTAAAATTACAGCCTGAGGCACATAGTATAATAGCCCTCTTGATAACACTACTGTTGACATCATACAGTACCTTGTTGTTAAATGCTGTTTATTTACCATGTGTTCTTTAATGGGGCCATGTGTGACTCCACGTCTTTAAAATCTCATACAACCACATCATAACAATTTTAAAGCACAGTTATGATGTAGTTATTAACTAGTTGTACACTAGTCAGTCAACACGATGCATTATAAATATTTAAAAATATATTCATAAGTATATTCTTATTAATATCTTATGCTGACTAAACTTTATTGTTTTCCTCTCTTATAAGTCACTAACCCTGGATAGAAGGGTCTACTAGGTGAAGTGTAATGTAATATACAGTATAATGCAGCATAATATGTAAGTATAGGAGTAGGTAAAGTGTTACCCAGCGTACCACTGTCATCAGACCACGTGTGCGGTGAAGAGCACCATGCACACGTTTTTGTCTATCTGATGATTTTATCAGCCACTGTTCTGCACAAATCGGTAGGTGGAGCTTCAAACAAGATCGTGTGCATTTTTCACATAGTGGGCAAGTTTTTAAAAGACGCACCTCTATATAGTATATAGTATAAACACTACTTTACATTCATACACTAGCAGCTCTTCTCAGATTGTTCATTTCAGAGATACACGTGAGGATGCTGGCTCACATAGACAGAGCAGAGAGACGGAGAGATGGGCATCTATCTCCAGACAGAGAGTCTGGGTGGTAGACTGTCCCCTCCCAGGCAAATTATCTAGTCAAAAGTGGTGGGTGTAAGGCAAGACAGTGAGTCAGAGACACTACATGAGGAACATGTCATTTCCCAACCCTGCATAGACACATTTCACACCCCACACAACATCTGTTGAGACTGTCATAGACAGTGCGGGGTGAGAGTGTGTCACAAGATCTGCGAGATAAAGCAAGTGAAACAAGCGAGAGAGTGATTTTCAATAGAAACCAGGACAACAGTGAGCAATAGCCTTCATTAGGGCTGGTGTTTGGAAAGCTCATTGTGTGTCTTGTGTCACATCACTGTAATTGTAATTACAGGGTCACATCACTGTGAGTTCTGTAATTAAAAATGGAAAAAAAAATGAAAAAAGGTTTTCTGCAAATCTGTGTTACTGCTTTATTAGGTCGGTGTATTTGTGTATTAACAACAACTTGACACAATTACACAACTCCAGAAAAAATAGTTTTCTGACGAATCTTACTCGAGTCATTACTTCATATGACTTGACATCAGTTTTCTAAGAAGGAATTATAACACTGGTAACTACTAAAGCTGACTTTACAGCTCTCTTTGCCAGGGCAACAAACAGACAATGGAAAAGGGGAACTGAAACAAATGATACGGCCCACACAAGTGAGAAAGGCTGACATGCCTTTGCTCTAGTTTGGATGTGGGAGGACAGGTCTATTGTGTGACATTGGACCTGATTTAGTATCTGTATTACTGACATGAAGACAGAAAAGCCTATGGCCTTCTTCAGAAGTGGGAGGATGTAGGTCGGTTAGGCAACAGATGACATGATTTGTCATTAGAAAATGTGTTCAATTTATGCATTCGCATTTTAATTAATCAGTGTCCTAATGTTTATTGAGGTGATTGACTGTTTTTGCCATCTTTTTAAAAAACAGTTCAGCATTGGACTCTTACATATACAGATCTTCATGACGTACGTTTTGCTGAGACACTCTGCACCCACATAGCCAGTGTACTGTATGTGTCTGTCTGAGACAGGGATGTCTGAACGTCTCAGAGGGCTTCAGCAGCTTCAGCTCCAGCACATACAGATACAGTAGGTCTGTGATAGTGAAGCTCACTGACTCCACGATCTCGCAAAGATTTAAGAATGAAACTCCGATTCTCAGCCTTGGGAATCGACCTTATCTCCATTACACTTCACACAGTAACTAGGAGTCAGATGCGCTTCCACCTCGATTGGTGCTCACGGTCCAGGACACACTGTTCACTGTTCACGTCTGACTCTGAAGAAGACGCAGTGCCGTCGAAACGTCAGTCGTGTTGTTTCTGCACCATTAAAAACATTGTAAACAGAGTGCTCCGGTCTTGCTCCTTAATCCATAATACTTCACACAGGTAACTCGCCTGAGGAAAGACCTCAGAGATTGAGTAGGCTTTAGGACCAGAATTACCTCTTCTGTCCTGTTGATGTTCTGTGTATGTGACACAGATGGGTACTACCACAATCACAGAGTAGAGCTCTGTAAATATTTGCCCAGGGCAAGAAATGTTTCCAATTGAGGACTTTTGTAAGATGAAACCATCAGGGTAAACTAATTAAGATATGTATACGTTACGCTTTGAGAACACTAGCAATCATTAAATCAATGTTTGTTATTCATTAGGGTTTTAAATCACAGAAGTGTGTGTGTGTGTGTGTGTGTGTGTGCTAATTTGTGTATAAACATTGTGTGTGTGCATATGTGTGAGTGCGTGCGTGTGTGTGTAAGTGTGTATGTGCGTGCATGCATGTGTGTGTGTGTGTGTGTGTGTGTGTGTGTGTGTGTGTGTTAGTGTGTGTGTGTGTGTGTGTCTGTGTATGAGAGCGAGAGAGAAGAAAAAAAGAACTAAAAGAAGGAGTGTGTGTCTCTGTCTGTCCATGTAACTATGTGGGTGCTAGTAGTGTGATTGACTGCAAGGCCTTATCATGCCAAGTAGTCCTTGCCTGACTGCCCGAAGAGGCCTAGGCCCAAACTCAGCCTCCTTTCCCAGGGCAGACAGATGCCTGCTAGAGAGATAAGATGGTGGCCCCTGGACAAGGAGACTCCAAGAGGGAGCCGAGCACAGCCGATATATCTGTTATAGTGCATTCCATTTTCTGTTGGTGCTGATTTTCCGTGTAGTTTTCCGAGCACTGAAGCAGGAAGTGACGAAATTCGTGTCCCATCCCTCAGATCTCCGGCTAAATATTTCAGAAGGGCCACAGAGGAAAACTTCTCTCAGTGTTTCTCAGATTTTGTCAGTGTTTTAAAGCGGATGTTACATTATCTTGGCATCTAAGTCTTGGATTCTTGGATGCAAATAAAACACACTATTACCTTTAACCCACTTATGGGACTCTTCTGATTCCCAGTGACTGTCAATAAGGAGGGAAAACTGTTTTGTTCTGTTTTTATTTCAAACGGTTTCCCCTCTTTTTCAGTTGTCTGTTATTTCCCTCCGCACAGAAATGCAGTGCCCCTTAAGAGAAGCAGTTGGAAGCAATAGAAACCCCAGGAAGGGGAACTTGAGAGGAAACTGTGTTGTACCACTGCGGTGAAATTTCTCCTGACCACAGTGGTATCATAGTGCTCTGCCCAAGGGCAGCACTCACACAAGCTGAAATATATCCGAGAAAAAGACCTTACAATCTCAACTAAACTAAACTAAACTAAACTAAACTAAACTAAACTATAAACTGTTAACTATACACTATAAACTATGAACTACAAACTACCTGTAATTAAACTTTTGGCCAGGTTTTTTTTTTGGGAGAGATTTTCATCTCAATAAGATTAGCCTAGATAAACAAGGATTATTTTAATAACATGGTAGTAGCAGATAATACAGATTAAACACCGTAGTACACAACAGAAATCAAAATATGTGTCAGCAAGGCCACTAATACCCAAAACAATACAGGTCAGGATTACCACAGTGTTTCTCAGTTTCTAACATGTTTCAATCCCAGCTGCTTCACGGTATCCCATGGGCAAGATGTCGTAATGGTTTTTCCGGTAGATTCTACTTAATCGTGTAATGATGAGTTCAGGCAGTCACATGGCTGACACGCCTCAGCAAGTGGCTGTTGTGGTGTGAGTCACTCTTACTCATGTGACGAGAGCAGGGGTGCTCACTGTACCGACCCATCGCCACAGGCAACCCGTCCGGCAGGGAACGTCAGCTGCCTTTCGTTTTCCAGAGACGTAAGCTGTTTACGAGCTGAAGCAAGGAAACACACGCACGCACAACACATACATGTAAACACACACACACACACACACACACACACATGCACACACACACACACACACATGCACACACGCACACACACACACACACGCACACACAC
>CM059276.1:22568287-22570787 GCA_030347295.1 Setipinna tenuifilis
ATGCTGATTTTGAATAACTTCTATTTTGTTATTCACTGACATACATTTGAGTAAGACAGCAGTGTTTTGTAAAAAAAAACCATGTCAGTGGGTTGTTGATGATACAGGAGAGTAATTCAGATGATGCATGTGTCTACTACTCTGGTATAAAAATGTCATTTTACAAAAAGAAGGTTTAAGTGTCGGTTGTGGAATTTCATTTTGACCTCAAAGTGAGATGTCTCTCTCCAAGTGTTTTGTGTTATGTGACTTGTGTGTAAAGTTTTGAAGCATTAAGCCAAAATTTGTGTGCAAGCAATCATGAAAAATGGTAATAAATGTGCAGGGGAGGAATGATGAGAGGAAATGAGATGAGCTGTGTAGTGTACATGTGCTACATTTGCTTTATACTTTTAAAGAAGTTTATTATATAATTGTACTATATAGTGTACAAATAGTGATACTGCAAACACCAAATTTTGTCTCGTTCATATCGATTGATGATGACATACAATGTTTACAAAAAAACAACAACAAGATATGTTGCACTTAACTGAATCTAGTTGTGTCTACCAACCACAGATTTGAACCTTTTTTGAGAATGTCTTTCTTACAGAAAGATTTAACAATTACATTGATAATTGCTAAGATTTAAACTAGTTATTGACAGAAAAAGACAGAGTGGAATTTTATATTATTTCAGCATTCTTATCATCATCAAAAAGTACATGCCCATTATTTCTGCATTCGAGAACACTTAAAACATTGGTCACGGACGGTCTGCAGAGGCAGTTGTTTAAAACAGTGTATTTAAAGCTCTGCTCGGTTTCACAAAGTTACTGTACACAACTTTTCAGGGGCAAGGGACCCTGTTAGTATAAGGCACCCTATCATGTTGAGGGGCTGATGTTTGTGTGTATCAGTGTAGCGGCGGTTCCCCCCGTTCGCTGGCCCTTTTATCCAGACTCACAGCTGTGTAAAGACAAGCCTTGAGATAAACTGTGGAAACTGTGGGCCAAAATAGCCAAAGAGTCATAACAACACCAACCCCCCACCAAAATAACATCAACTGTACAAAAGTGGGTCATTGTGGCAGTTGTTCCTAATAGCAAACAGGGAAGTGTGGGCATCTGTGTCTGAACAGTGGTGGTCTACACATGTGTGCATCATTTATGTCTAGTAACAAATTGCATACATATTTACAGACATGTTATGACATATAAACTAAGTCAGAACCCACATTAGTTACATGGACAGACAGAGACACACTCCTTCTTTCTAGTTCTTTTTTCCTCTCTCTCGCTTTCATATACAGACACACACACACAGACACAGACACACACACACACACACACACACACGCACACGCACACGCACACACACACACACATGCACACACACACACAGACACACACAGACACACACACACACACACAGATTGTCTCAGTCTGGACATGCATTCTTAAAACCCTGTGTCCTCAGCTGTGGCCCATTACATGGCTCAGAGGCACACTGCACCAGAGTTACATAACTGATGAAAAACAATACAGACACACACACACACACACACACACACACACACACACACACACACACACACACACACACACACACACACACCACTCCCAGACACACGCACACATGCACAGGCTTATTCATACACAGTACAAATGCATCAGGTTTCTCAATAACACACATGCACCAAGAAACACACACCAACACACACACACACACACACCCACACACACAAAACAAACACCAACACGCACACACATTCACTTACTCTCTCATGCAACGACCTGAAGGATGAGCATCAAGTTGTCCTCTTGGTGCCTGTAAAATGATCGTGTTTTTTGCTTATTTATTTATATGCGTCTCAGTACTTTATGAATATAAACCACAAGCAAGTACATGGACTTGGATGAATGTGTAGACAACAAGTAATTCGATAGTCTCCCCCTTTTTCTTGTGTATGCTCTGTTGGGGCAAGAGATTCTCTAGCTGACAATAAAAAGTGTTTTTCTTCCTCTATACTGAGCTCTTTACTGAACCCATGTCACAAATACAGATGTGTCACTTCTAAAATAACAGAAACATATGCTATAAATATTTTTTGACTGATGTAAGTGTATGTCATGATTTTATTGTATTTCCACATTATATCGTATTTGGTTATTTTGCTTTAGGTTTTGTTAGTTTCTAGAGTTAAAGTATTTTTGTTTATAATTTGGTGTTTTATAGTGTTGCACATGGCTTTGGAGAAAAGTGTCTGCTAAACACTGTAACTGTAACTGTAGAAATGTATTTATAGCCACATGAGGAGACTGTAGATGGCCTGTTGTTGCTGCTGTACGGGGACTGATGATAACTACATGCTGTATACTATTACGCTTATGCAGCCCTGCTAACATGTTTGCACAGATTAGCCTGCACCTGTCTCCCAGCCATCTTGCTGATATCATGGCCACAATGACATTTATACTCTCTCTCTCTCTGTCTCTCTCTCTATCTATCTATCTCT
>CM059276.1:22575787-22713287 GCA_030347295.1 Setipinna tenuifilis
ACCCCTCTATCACTTTCTCTCTTTCTCTCTCTGCCACTCTCTCTCTCTGCCTCTCTCTCGCTCTTTCTCTCTCTCTCTCTCTGTCCTCTTTACCTCCCCCTCCCTCTCTCTCGCTCTCTTACTCTACCCCCCATCCCTTTCTGCCCCTCTCTCTCTCTCTTTCTCTTTCTCTCCCCCTCTCTCCCCGTGTCTTTGTTTGTGTATCTGTTTGTGTGCGTAAGCCTGGGATAAAATGAACCTTAAATGCTGGCCTGCACGCAGGACACTGAGAAAATTGGACTCATTTATTGCGCACACAAATGTAACTCTATTTTGGAACCGCTTGGTAAACAACCTCTCACCTCCTAACTGTTACACTTGAGATGTTAATCCTAAAAAACAGCACGTAATAGTCTGCACCGTCAGAGGCAAGCTGGCATAGAAGTAGATGAGTATAAATTAAATTTCATTTTAGTCAACACAAATCAGATTTACCCCATGCCTAGATTGACTTTCTAGCATCTAGTTTTCCTGATGTGTCTGCCATTACACTTGGCTTGCAGGTTTACTCTCATGTATAATTCATAATAAGTCATTATCATCATCACGATTATCATTATCATCATTTAATATTCAATGCTGCATAGGAGATATGGTGTATGGAGCTGAATCGGTCCCTATCCCATGCTGAATGAAGATCCCTATACCCTGTCTATGACCTCTACATTTCCTCTACATGTACGACACCACCTCTACAGGTGTCACCGTGATAAAGAGCCTGCAACATGAGCCACCGAAGCCATTTCTGTGTGGCATGGTGCGTGTGGGCAGCGAAAGCTCGAGTTGAATCCTGTGCACATCCGACGCAACAGAAGGATCGTCCAATATATCAGTCTCCCACATGTCAGTGACAGCCTCGCTCCAAGTCAAACCGGGCATTCACACATTCTCACGTACAGTACGCCTTGAGCACAGGCTGCAATTCACTTCCTGCACCTGTCAATGACAGCTGTGGCCAGAACGTGGATGTATAAGGGACAACCCAGGGCAGCCATACCTGAATGAGAGGTATACTTCTCACATACATGGTGAATCTATTACCCTTGGTCTCTCTGTAGCATAAACATTTCATGCAGCATTTCTCCAGCGTAATCCACTCCAGTGGATGACAAAGGAGGCCACAGCATCTCGGGAGAAGAGTGTACTGCACAGGAAGATGGGGAAGGTGAGGTCCAAGGTCTTCTGAAGGTTAACCTACAATACACAGTAGTGAGCAGTATTCATTAATCAGGTAAATCTAAAGAGATTTGTAGCCAGAGTTCTGCACTCCGTTCAGGCTCTTGTTAATCCAATTTATAAAAGTGGAGGCAAACTGGACCCTCATAATTACACAGGTGTCCTTGTGAACAGTAACCTGGGGAAGGTATTTAGTAGCATATTGAATGAGAGAATTCAAATAAAAAGCACAATAGCCTGTGTAAACGTCGAATTGCCTTTCTTCAAAACAACTGTACTACAGATCACTTTTTCACCCTACGAAACAAACATGTAAAAGACAAGAAAAACGGTCAAAAAAGCATTTGATTCTATTTGGTACAATGCGTTATACTACAAACGGTGTAGGGGTAAAGTATATAACATGATGAAATCAATGTATTCAAACAATAAATGCAGTGTAAAAAATGGCAAAACCAAAAACCAAACAAACAGAGGTTTTCACACAGAAACAGGGAGGAAGTCAAACTCTGTTCAACATCTACATCAATGAGTTATTGGTGTAATTGGAACAGTCTGCAGGCCCTGCACTCCCCCTTCAAAACACAGAAGTCAAATTTCTGCTCTTTCAGATGACCTGGTCGTCCTATCCCTTCATGAACAGGGCCTACAGCAACACCTTTACCTGCTGGCAAAATACTGGCCCCTGGCCCCTGACAGGCAATCCCACAAAAACAAAGATTAGGATTTCCCAAAATAAACCCAGATGTCAGAAACACAGACAGATCTTAACTCTACGTAGCACCATCCTAGAGCACATGATGCAGTGTACTACTTACCTTGGTTTGGCAATTACAGCACCAGGAAGTTTCAGCATGGCAGTGAATGCACTCAAAGAAAAAGCCCACAGAGGCCTCTATACAATCGAATCTAAATTGGACAATATAAATATACCAATATCAATTTGGTGCAAATTATTTGACAGCATAATAATACAGGCTATTGTGCTGTACGGAAGTGAAGTACAGGCTGCACTCAGCATGCATGACTACACTGCATGGGACAAACATCCAACAGAAGCCCTGAATACAGAATTATGTTGATTTACTTAAACAAAAACACCAAACAATGCATGTACTGTAGGGCAGAATTAGGCCATTACGCATTGGCAATACCTATCTAAAAAATAGCACTAAAATAAACTAACTACAAAACAAACACTAATATACAACATGCTCAGACCAGCAATGCTTCCAAATCAGCAATTTGTGTCAAGAAAGCCATCAAGCAGGCAAAAGAAAACTATTTGGAGCATTGGATCAAACTACCACCCAAAGCAGAATTAATTTCTATCTGGTCCTAAATCAAGACTACATTGGCGGGTATACGAAGCAGAGGGAAATCCTGACCAAGTACCAAGTTTACAGTGGAAACAGGTAGGCACTGGAAAACCTGGCTGCCCAAAGAGGAAACAATATGTGGTCAATGTCAGACATGGAAGGTTGAGACAGAGGAGCACTTTCTTCTTCACTATGAAAAATATGTTAAAGACATAAGAGAGGTATGTTTCCCTAGTTTTAAAACATGCCATCCTATTTTTGAAACCATTGGTTTACATGACTAACTAGCTATCCTCTCAGGAGAGGGACATTCGACCCCTCTAGTAGCAAAACACTTTTATTATTTATTATTTATTTTACATCTATAGAGAAATATACAAAATATATTGCGCTGTTCTGCTCATATAGTATTGTATACTGATCTGCACATTATGTTCTTTTTATTTTCTGTTTTTGTAGTGATATATTGTACACCAGTATGTAATATACTGTAAGTCTACATATAGACATCTAGATGTCACATGTCCTCTTTACTTGCATTACTGCTTTGGCAATATGAATGTCTTATTGGTCATGCCAATAAAGTATTATTGAATTGAGTTGAATTGATTTCACATACAGACCAGTGCTGTTGAACAGATAGATCAGCACATGGCAGTTGAAATGATGGTTCCGAAAAATGTCTCGCTCTGAGGTGACGGTCAGCCCCCGAAGTGATTTGTCAGTCTCTATTGTGGGCCGCTGATCCCCCATGAAAAGCCTCACGCCCAGCATTCAAACCTCATCAGCACTTCCGCTCACTGACCCAACCCAACCCAACCCACCCTGCCTGACCTCTGTGCACTCAAAAGACATCACTGTGCATCCATGCTGGATAATCCATACAGATTTTACTTAAAGCTTCAACCACTACAGCATGATGAAACATCCGCTACGGCAATCTGTCCTATCAAAGTAGTACTGTGGTTCACTATTTTTTTGGTTCATGCTTAGGACTAACAACTCTGTCAACATAATTCCTCAACCATTGTTGTGGACCAGGTGGCATAAGCAAATAAAGGATTCCAAAACATTTAGCAAATGCAGTTAAAGAAAAGTCTGAAACTGTTAGCACCACCAGTATATTTTTAACAACATACTGTTATAATTTACGTACAGGCACAAAACTTTCTTATTCTGGTATATAAATAGATGTATGAAATGTTATTTCAGGGAGGGAGAGGTAAGAACAGTGGCATTTTGTTCTGTCCCTGAATGCTTCATCTGTACTTTGTGTGACTGCAAATATGACAGTATTCAAAGATATTACAACTGTTGACATTTAAATGTGGCATTCAGGTTGACACATCACACACACACACACACACACACACACACACACACACACACACACACACACACAATATGCATTGCGCATATATACCTTGTATGCCCTCAGTTATAATTACTGCACCGCAGTGACATATACTGATACCATTTGGAAGCTGAGGAGACAGGACTTATTATCAGGTCCATACGAGGTCAGCTGATGGAAATGAGACTTCACTTTCACTATGGACAGTGGTCTCGGTTCCCCTTTCCAAATCCTTGGTGGCTTGGAGGAAAGAGATAGAGAGAGAGACAGAGATAGAGAGAGAGAGAGAGAGAGAGAGAGAGAGAGAGAGAAAGAGAGAGAGAGAGAGAAAGAGAGAGGGATAGAGAGAGAGAGAGATAGATAGAGTGACAGAAAGAGTAAGAGGACAAAAAACATTCATGAATTTGCCCCAGCGTGACCCTGGTATTCATTTCTGCTGAGCCGAGAGATGAAGAGGAAATGCGTCTCAGGAATATCAGCAGAGTGCAGCTCTCCAGCCGGGCTGTGACTCAGTGAAATCTCCCCCTCCTGCGGACACAGGCAGTGACAGAGCTCCGATAACAGCCCTTTAAGTTCCCCGCATTAGTTCTCCCAGAACACTTTGATGTGGAAATAATCACAGTGGACAAAACTGCTTCAGCCTCATAAATTGGGCACCTTAGAATAGCTGGAGAGCTTTAGTAAGACCTGATAATTGGCTGCAGAAAACTTGTGGATTTAATACACGAGTTGAGTTTTTTTGAGTTTAGGCCATAGCAGAATTTCTACCAGACATTCATCGTTACTGAGTAACCAGGCCAAGTAGGTGTTTTTAGCAGTGTGGTAATCCAAGTGTTATAACAATGTATAACAATAGGTGTATAAACATTGATTTAGGCACAGTTGTGGATGATTTAGAAACTCTTAGGTATCAGAGGTATAATAAGACTGTGGTATGAAATCATTCAGTGTTAGTTTAGTGTACAATAAGTCGCTGAGACCACCATCTTCTAGGAACCCTATTGTCAGGACAGTAAAAAACAATGGAAAAATCCTTCTGGAAATGGATGAGCATACCATTGCCATCTCCACGTCACCTGGGCTCAATGTGACTTTCTGTTCATGAAGCTTGAGCAACATGTTAACCAAGGCCATCATATCGCCTCATATCGGCCAGATGTTCCCCTCAGCAAGAAACTTTGAATGTTTATATGATATATGGCAAACCAAAACTCATTCAGAGAGATCGCAGATAAATAAAATGATGTATCACATGCCACAGCTCATCAGTCGATACTGGAACTGCTCTGCCAGGTGTTCAGACCAGCTGCAGCAACGTAACTGTCACAGACTTTAACCATACAATCTGGCTTTCTAGAACTATCCTGCCAACAACTGTTTCATAATAGAAGTACTTACTACAATAATTCATTATTTAATAGTTTTAACTATTTAAACTACTCAATTATTTAACTATTCAGCCATTCAAACTGTCAGTTGTCATCGACTATGTCTTCAGACAACTGTTTCCTCTGCCTACAACTGTTTCAAAATAAAAGTCCTCACTACAAAAAATGTCAATTAAATAACTTAACTATTTAAACTATTAAACTATTTAACTGTTTAGCCATGTGATGTCACACTGTTAAGTGTCATCAACTGTGTCTCCAGCCAACTATATTAAACCATTCATCTACCTAGCAATAAACATAGCAACCATTGAAATAAAGCAACTATGTCAGTTTCTACAGCAACCAAAACGATTATCATGCACTTGCACTGATTATCATTGCAACCAACATAGTAACCACTTTATTTCTGATAGTAGGCACCATGGGATACCCTAGCAACAGCCAAGCAATCATTTCTGCAGTTACAACAGCTACAGTTTTCGTGCACTGTGTAACTCCCTGGAATTATGTTGTCTAGTTTTCTATTTTTACCTAACAGAAAATCTATATATCCACTGAAGTGGTAATTAATTCACTGAAGAGACCAAAAGTTAAAACAAAATTAGTTCAAATAGGGACTTTCAACACAATGTAAATGTCCATACATTAGTCCATTAAGGCTACGAAAGGGCCGAAAACCTAAACAGAAATTACAGGCATGCATATGTCACTCACGTCTTACAATGTAGTCTTACTTCTTGGGGTTCATTTTGAGAGATCTATAGCACAGAATGACAGCATAAAAAACGTAATAACAGTACGTCTGTGAAAGTTCCCATCCATCCAGGTCACAGAGGTCGTAAGTGCTATGTTGCAGGCCTGTAGCAAGGGACCAATTCTCCAGAAGGGGAAAGGGGAATATACAGAACATCAGAATATCTTTCCTCCAGGTTGCACTGGGAATGGTGAGGCCATAGGTGTGATGCCCCAGGAGTGCTCTGATGTGATCGTGATTAATTGTGACATCTTTTTTAGGTCAAGGAGAAAACCCTTGTCACAATAAAAAGGCACATATGCATAGCTAGCTGGGATTACCACCATCAAATGCGGCTCTGGCTATAAAATAAAACAAAAAACAAAACAACGTTCAAGGACAGAAATAACTCAGGGAGTACTTCCTATTGCAATGTTTTTGTTAAGTACAGCCTTCGGAGCTTGCAGCGGAGGCCAGGTTGAATGCGTAACACGTAATCCCGACTCCGGCGTGCTGACTGTGACAAACAAACCTAAAAGAACAGTGTGTCTGACATTACTAAAAATACCATCACCACTGAGTACAGGTCTGGTGATTCTCAATTGGTTGAGTATGTGCCATTCTGCCTAGTGATTTACCGTACGAAAAACAAGGTACTCTTAGAAATATGAAACACAGCCAATGCAATGGGACAGAGGTAGGAAACGTGAAGAGAAAAGTATTGGAGATAAAGATGTAGTCAAGATCTTTCTAAATTCATCAGTTGATCATGCCAATACACATATATTCACACCACATTTGAAACCATACCTACAAAAAGTTTTAAAAAATGTTTAAAAATGTTTAAAAAAGAGATTTCTGTCGGGGCAACGGGATGAATGGAAATGGGGAAAGTGCCGAGCTCTCATTTCATCTGATAGTGACAGTGTAATAATGACAACAGGAGGTGCTGAGAGAGCACACTTGTACTGCGAAGCAGATTTCGTGTTACATATCGGGGGAAAAAAACACAGACTTGAACCTCCAGAGAATGCTGATATAAGAAGAACACCTCTCCCTTTTTTATGCAAGACAGGGTGCAAAATCAAATCAGAGAAGGGGGCAGGGGTGGTCTGCTCTGACACAGAAAAGCGAGGTGTGGTGTAATAACTCAAAAGTCTGTGTGTGTATGTCTGTGAGTGTGTCTGTGGGCACATGCATGGATGTGTGTGTGTGTGTGTGTGTGTGTGTGTGTGTGTGTTGTGTTTTCTGGTTGCTTGCAGAAGGGATTAGCTGAGAGAACACTGGCTAAGACAGCATGAAGCAGTCAGCATAATAGGGGTAACCAGGAGGCTGTGTGGATGCGCCGCAAGAATGGCTTAAATTTTTACCTTAAAAAGGCCAATCTGAAGGTGTAACGTAGAAGCAGACGAAAAAAGGAAGACAATTAAAGAGGAGACATTCCTAGAAAAGGTTGATGTGTCTGCCCTTGTGTTGCCTGCTTGTGTTGGCTCTTTTGTGGGCTGTGCTAAAGAGGAGAGGGGAGATGCTGTGAGCGTACCCCACTGAGGTAGCAGATGCTGTTGCACTGCTGTTGCATCAGCTCAGCCGGAGCAGGTAGAGAGGGGGAAAAAGACGGTCCAATCCTGTGAGGAGACTCTGGGCTACACTGGCCAGTTCATGGAGAGCCGTCTCTAGTGGCAGTGGCAGCCAATTTGTTGTGCACACATGGGCTCTGTGCAAGTTAGAATTTAAATGACTTTAGGCTAAAAAAGAGCATATGTGTTTACAAAAGCCTAGAGGGCTTTTAAATGCATCCTGACATTGTCATTATAGATGTATGTATGACATTGTCATGTGAGTTTTTTTTATTGTTTATTAGCATATAAAAAAGGGGTTATTAATCAGAATAATATTTTAGTCATGGAGACCATGTCAACCTATAAAGAAGTCTCCAAGTACATGTATTTGTAGGATGATACACAAAACCTATTTCCCCTTTGATTGATGTTTTATTGCCCTTATATAAAAACAATTTAGCTTTTGCAAGCAGCAATTTTGTCTCCTACTACCTTTTTTATTTTATTATATTTTTATTTTATTATTATTTCTCTACCTCCATCTCTCCTCTTCTTCACTCTCTCTTCCACTCTCTCCTCGTCCTCTCTTTCACCTCTTGCTCCCTCTGTCCTCTACCTCCATCTCTCCTCTTCTTCTCTCTCTCTTCCACTCTCTCCTCGTTCTCTCTTCCACCTCTTCCCCCCTCTGTCCTCTACCCCTCTCTCTCTTATTCTTCTCTCTCTCTTCCACTCTCTCCTCTTCCTCTCTTCCACCTCTTCCCCCCTCTGTCCTCTACCCCTCTCTCTCTTATTCTTCTCTCTCTCTTCCACTCTCCTCTTCCTCTCTTTCACCTCTTCCTCCCTCTGTCCTGTACCTGCCTTCATCTGTGCCGGTCACTAAAGTTGCCTGTAGCAACAGTGCCAGCATGAAAATCTTGAAATACTGAGAATACCACCTCTGTCTGTCATACCACGAAGGATGAAAATAGAGAAAAAGTTATTCACTTCACTTTTAACATTATTGTCAATACTACTGCCACTGACAAATGTCAAGTACAGCTGAGCCGAGCAAACAAGCCAAACAATTGGTGCTATGAATTTTAGGTTTTGAATGAAAGAGGTACACTGCGGGGAGAAAAAAAATCGAAATTTCTCTTATAGTCATTGTATTTGTCGGGCTGTACATAGCACATCACTCTGGGTCCTATACACAAGCAGTCTCGGTTGGCCCCCTTCCTCTCTGTAATTCAAATGCATGTGTTTTGCTAGGGCCCCTACTGCCACTGGGGTTTGAGGTAATCAGTATTTGTTTAGTTCAGAGAATGAAACCCTAGTCTCTTCTACAAACAGGTTTAAAACTACCTCTGGGCTAACTAAACCAGGTTTATCACTTAACCTATATAGTGTCCAAGCCACTTTCCTGACATCATCAGCATTTGGCCTGGCTGGCTATTCTGGTTAGCTGATGTCCGTGTAGTCTGCTACGTGCTACCACCTCCCCCTTGTCCTTTCAGGAGTACTTCTTCTGCGCCACTTTTCTGACATGAACTATTTATGATTTATGGTGATTCATACACCCACACACAATTGCAGCCCATTCATCTCCCACTAGCCTCTCTCTGTCTCTGTGAGCGGTAAATTGAGGTCCGCCATTAAACTCACCACAGGAGTCCCCGGTGTGCTGTAGTCAGCTATGTTCATCAGCTTTGACTCACTTTTACTTTTACAGCATATAACAGGTATTGTGAGAAAGCTAGACTAGTCTGATCTAGCCTGTTTGACTTAGATTAGTTTAGATTAGCTCAGTCTCATGCTATTATTAGCTCCAATCTCATGTAGCACGCCAGATCAGGTAGTTCACTGACACGCACACAGACAGAAGTTAAGGCAAGAACTGCCTTCAAGCACAGTAGGATGATCTCAATGATGTCATTCTAGAAAACTCCTGGCAGAGACAACACCAATCCCTTAGAATGAAAAATAGATATGCAGGTACATGGAACAACAACAATATTCAATAGAAAACATTATATAAACAAATTCATAGTTTTATTGTTTTGTGATGTTTAGATATAATTAATTTTAACTGTGTTTTTGTTTTTGTACATTAATGCTGCTACTTTTTGAAGCATGTCTCAAACCACAGGCAGTGGCGGCTCAGATTACGTTTATTACTTTTTGGGTTTATTATGTTTGAAAGGTGAGAGAGGGCAGCTTTTCCCATCGAGACTTTGGGTAAAAACCACAACATGGCTGTTATGCTCTCTAATAGCAACGGATTTGAGGATATGTAATACATGCTGTCAACCGCTAACCTCTACAGGCTGTGAATATGGGACAGTTTCTCACAGGCTTGATTCATCTCGGTGCTCTAGGCGAGACAGGTTGCTGTAATTGCTCCCTTAGAAACACCCTTCATGCAAAGAAGCATGACTAATCACACCAGTGCCTTGCTGTGCCATCCAACACCATTGTTATCTAACATGGACTCACCAGTCTCAATTCAAGAGGCAAGGATGTTAAAATAAGAAGACACTCAAAACTTTATAAAATAGATTTGTTTTTTTGTTTTTTGTGTCTTTGGTTTGTTTTTTTTAACTGAAGTCACAAGGCGCTCCCATTTCATTAGAACAAAAGGCTTTGTGAATCAAAAGAATTCTGCAGCAGTCACTTCATTCTAGAATGCGCCTTTCATGTTTTGCAGAGCCAGTGTCCTCCATCTAATTTAAAAATGCTGGAGCATCCCAAAGTCAAGTCTGACATGACTGAAATAACTATACTATGTCTATATTAGAGCTTGGTGAACCAACCATGACCAGTAGCAAAGGGAATTCTACATTCTGCCGGGCCCCTGAGCAAAAAAAAAAACCCCACCACTTTCATTGAAATCTGCATTGCCACTGCTGTAGTTTAGAGGTTGTCAACCCTCCAAAGCCCTGCAGTGGCCTGGGGGCCCAAAACAGTTGGCTGTGCTGCCTGTTTGTCAGCTGTGACCCTGACCAGTGGTAGCCTTGCAGAGAGAAAGAGAGGCTCATTACTTCACTCAGCTCCGTTCCAGTCCAAGTCCAGTGAATGGCTACCAGGATGAAGAGGGGGCTTAGGGAACAGCGTGCAGGGAAAAGGGAGACACTTCTGTTATAATTAGACGGCAGGAACTGCAGTGCGTGTTAAAAGGCGTCTGTGTTTTGAGTGGGAAGACAATAGGGTCAGCTGGGCAGGGAGAGAGGAGGCTTGGAAAAGGTCCATAAAGAGAAATGAGTGTTTATTTGACATGGGAGTGGTAGCGATATGTTTGCACATCACCATGGAGATAGCAAAATGTATCAAGAATGATTTATGGATATGACAGCATGGTTGGCAAACAGTTTGTGACAGTACATTTAAGAACTGAAGTTTGCAATGCGAAATCATTATCACATAATTTTTTGATGAATTGTTCAGTTTTCACTTAGAGCAAAAAAGGCAGTTATGTTTGAAATACCTACATCATGTAACTTGAGTGCGGTTGTAGCATACTTTTGTCTTAATAAACATGTTAAGAGAATAAGATTGAAACACTGCCATCTGATGTCTGTTACTTTGCTTATCGGCTAAAGGGGAAGATTAACAACTACAGAGCACACTGGCAGTGCATCAGTACTTACATAACATACCTTGATTACAAGTTACGGTCATTCAAACCAAATAAACTACATGAGTATCAAATGAAAACCACAAATTTTGGCCAAAAAGTAATATTATGAAAAATATGCATTACTACTGACATTGTCAACATCTTATACTGCAAAGTAACCAGTAATATTTTAATGACAATACAGGAAAGCTAATATAATATGATATGCCACTGAATTGGGCCTATACACTATCAAATCATGTCAAAGTTGTGTTGGCCAAGCATACTTACATATACAAGGAATTTGACCCCGGTAGATGGTAGCTTTCTATGCAGTCAAATATTTTTTGTTAAATTTAAACAAAGACCCAATACTCCTGAGATGTCAATAGCAGCAAATTATTGGTCTGCAACACTGCAACAGTTCTGTGTTTGAATATTTTCACGGGCCTGGATTATGTCCTGTGAAATCAGGCTAGTTCACCAATTTGTTCTTGCCACCTTGTATAACATTTGTACTAGACAGCTCTGAGCTTTCTGTCAAACACTCCTTCTCCTTCTCTCTCTCTCTCCTTCTCTCTCTATCTCTCTTTCTCTCCCTCTCTCTCTCTCTGTCTGTCTCTCCCACGCTCTTTCTCTTTCTCTCTCTCATTTGCTCTTACTGTTTGTACACATACAATATATATAATTTATGTGTTTGCTTACTGCACTTTTTTGTATTTGTGTAGGCGTGTGTATGTAAAGTTAGTGACATCTTGCAAATTGTATGAAATGATGCAGTTATGTAATGCGGCGAGTGTAAGTTATGCTTAAAACATGAAGCCAAGAGAGTGAGATGTGCCAAGTCTTATTTGCATCTTCTGTCGATATAGTTGGTGTTGTCAGTGGACTCACAGCTACTTCGAAGCTTTTTATGCATTTGACTTGTTTGCAGGTGGTTTTTAGAAATACCAGCAATTCTGCAGCAGTTCTGATGTGCTGACATGAACAGTGGGGCTTTTATGTTACAATGTATGTTATGATTGTGAACGCATAATTAAGCTGTAACATCCATGCAAATCCAACACAGTGGAAAAACATGTGAGATGTGAGGGAAACAATTAGTTACACCATCGGCCTTTTTTAACGATCCCACCTCACCCTCCACTGAGGGACCACAGTATCACCACGCCTTCCCCAATTAGGAGGCAACAGAGGTCCCGCTTCAGTTCTCCACGCTGGGTGCCCCTGGTGGTTGCTGTACCGGAGCGGGAGGCCCCAGAGGGGCCCTGACATGACTGAAGGCTCCCCCCAAAGGCATCACTCTCCACTGGGCCATGGGCAGGCCTGCTCCCCATCCCGCAAACGAGCCCACCGTCCAACAGGCGCTTTGTCTTTGAAACAATGGGGGGCCTGCTAAATATGGCTCAGGGCTGAATGATGCATAACTGACCTATATACATAACTGTAAGATGGCCATCTGGGAGACCTCACAAGGGCCTGTTCATCCATCTAACCTGCTGTTTGTGTGTGTGTGTGCCCGTGTAGTGTAGATGTATGTGGTTGTGCATGTGTGTGAGTGTGTGTGTGTGTGTGTGTGTGTGTGTGTGTGTGTGTGTGTGTGTACTGTAGGTGCATGTGGTTTTCTGTGTGTCTGTGTAGGTTTATGTGGTTAGAACTTTGTGCATAAGATAATGTGGTTGAGTATGTGTGTGTGGTGTATATTCTGTGTGTGTCTAAGTGTATGTGATTCTGTGTGTGTATGTGATTCTGAGTGTGTGTGTGTGTGTAGGTTTATGTGGTTTTGTGTGTATGTGTATGTATACGCTACAAAGTTTGTATAGGTGTATGTGGTTTTGTTTGTATAGGTCTGTGTGTGTGTGTGCATGTCTGTGTTTGTGTGTGTGTGTGTGTGTGTGTCTGTGTGTGTGCATATGGAAAGAACAAACTGTCTGCAAAGTGACAGCTTTAGTCAGGTACCGTCATCAGCAATAAATGCTTCCACACTGTGAAAAATGCATTTGCATGGAAGGATAGTCAGCTCCTCTGTGTACACACACCAACCCACAAACACAAACCTACAAACACAAACTCACACAAACACACACAACACACACACACACACACACACACACACACACACACACACACACACACACACACACACACACATTACATAACACAAACATATTGCACATTTATTACAGTCATAAACAAGCAGAGGCCCTTTGACTTACGCAGCACCTGCTCAGGGAAGTGATGTGATGAAAGCCCAGCACCATGCAGACTGAATATCAAGCAGTCCCAACGCCCAACAACCAATTCCTAGGAGCTGCATGCTCAACACAAATTGTCTAGTGTCACACAGAAAGATGTGCACACAAAATGGCAGAGATTCTATCTTGTGCTGTCCAACTCAAAAACGAGCGCTTGGCTCATCCTTTTTCTCATATGGCACAGTTGTATCTGCAGGAAGACAGAAAGAAATAAAGATACAAACAAACAAAACAAACAAACAAACAAAAAACAAACAAACAGAAAATGAAATCAGCCTTCCATGAAATGAAACCAAACAAAGATGAATGATGAAGAGTATCTTTTAGAACCGGATTGCCCACAAACTTCAGAGCTGCCAACTGTCACACAAGCAGCTTGAGAGTCCTGTTAATGACAGTTTTCTAATGCAGTCATGCTCAGCTAGTTGTGCCCCCAACCTTCTCCCACAATGTACATTGCACCGACCAACACCAATGGAACTGCGTACAGAATGGACACCCTGCACATCACCAACATCATCATGCAATGGATACACAACCCAGGTCCTTTAGTCACCCGCCCCCACTCACCCACCACACCAAGGGGACACTTTATGAGACACGCCACCCAACCCCCCTGCAGCCTAATGCAAAGCTGAGCTCAAAAGTCAATAACTTGTCAGCCCTGAAACTCTGACATATGCAACCATTCAGTTTCAAGACTTTATTCATCAGTTGTCCAGTGTGTTCTTATACTTGACATGGTGACAGCATGATGTCTTTCATTTCTTTTCTCTTTTCTTTCAGGCAAAGAGATGACTCTGATATCAAGGATCAGAAAAGGAATGTTGGCTTGAGAACAATCAAAAGCTTTAGCGATCTATGAATTTCTACTTTTCAGCTTGCTGGTGACATTCTCACTGTAGCTTTGATTTCACATAGCCATCCATAGTAATTCTACGCAAAAAAGAAATGCCACATATTTTGGTATGTTTTTGTAAGGCTAACGCATTTGATATGATCTTCAAATTCATTTTGTTGGCACACGATCACATGAAGAGCAGACACAGTCTTTTTTTTCCACAAGAGTGGCATTCAGGCTTTGCACAAGGCAACTCTCTGGTTCATTATGGGACACCCACACAAGCAGGGACAAATACATCCTTATAGCATCCTTACAGCAATAGTGACCACTGTTTACCGTTTCACGTTAATACCAGTGTCCTTTTTACATTTAATAGTTCTAGATGGGCTTTTGGTAGTTTTGCATGCTTTTTCCAGGATTGAATTGCGGCTGTGGACAAAAACACTATTACATTGCTTTAAAAGGGCAGTCTCATCTTTAGAAAATAAGTACACTGTTCAAGTACAACAATGTATCCCAAACAATGCTGAGAAATCAATAAATGGATCTGAAAATGGCCAGTTTACCCCTGGAAAGAAAGATGGCTAAGGTGCCCCTGACAATGTCGAAACCTCAATGAAATGGTCGTCCTGACATTGTAGCGATTACACCAGTGGTAATAAAGAAGAATAAATGTGGGTAGTTTGCGACTGAAAAGGCCACACACAAATCAGGCAAAGAGCTTCGGCCTCACCACAACAAAGAAGGTCATCCAGGAGGAATTTTCTACGGAACTTTAAGAGACTAAGGGAGCAGAGTGGATGTTCGGTGCAGAACACAGATGCTGTGGAGATGAATGAGATTACGGCTGTCAGGCAGCACATGTGGCTGTGGTCATGCATGAAAAAGGTACACGCCAGCCCTTTGGCCACACCATGTGTGCGAGGGAATGGGGCCAAACATTCCTCGAGCTGATCAAAACCTGGGGCCAATTCACTGACTCCTCTCAGCACGATTATCAGTGTTTACTTGTGTAACGCATGTCAGCTAGCATACTGTAGCTCAGTGTTCGAATGCTAGTAAATATCCCTCCCAACATGTCGAGGGGATAGGCTACTGACTAAGCTAATAGTCAGGCGTTACCTCAGTTGCATGTCTTCCTCCCTAGTTTGGACTGGCTGTGAGGTCTTGGATTCGTGCCTAGTGCTGGACTGGACTGTGTAGGATGACATTGCACTTGTTCAGGTCTATCAAGAACTACCTTCATTTAGTTATGGAAACGCAGAAAACACAGTGTTCTAATTGGAAAACATTGTCATAGCTAGTTTATTGATCTGTGGTACATTTGTCATGAGGTAATGATGCAGTTAACACATTGCTTTGAAAGCATGAGAGTGGTCAGAAAATTGCCTGAACTTTAAAAGCAATCCATACCACTTATGATTATCTTTTTTAAAGATCAATAGGATGGTATGTTTTTCCTACAATACACTGCACGTCAGAGTCAAATTATTTAACAAAGAGGTCTAGATGTTGACAACAGAAAAAAGGTGATGGGTAGAATAACAAATGACAGAGGCGATTCGTGAGGTAGTCAGAGAGTCTACGAAATGGGGGTGGAAGAGGAAACATCAAAGAACACAGGAACACAGACTTCTGTCTGCTGGGAATGGGCCTTCAGCTTTCCTCAAAGCTAAACAAGAACACAGTAACATTTCTTCTTACATATGTTATGTACACACATGCACACACACACGTACACACACACACATACACTTTCTCTCTCTCTCTATCTTTCTCTCTCTGTCTCCCTCTCTCTCTCTCTTTTCTCTCTCTCTCTTTCTTCCTCACTTTCTCTGTCTCTCTCGCCCTATCTCTCTCTCTCTCTCTTCCGCAATGCTTCCTTGGGAGACCACTCCATGGGAATTTCCATAGCAACAAGGGTGATCCCCATGTTAGATGAGTGAGAATTTTTAGATTCACGAGGCGCATGTTTGATGGAAGCCAAGAATGTGCAGTGCTGTGCATGTATGCTGCACGACCCATATGGTGCAGAGTACATGGCTCTCGAAAAAAAATGGTTGATTTAGAGCACAAGGGAATCAAAAGACATTCCAGATAAAGTTGATATGGATAATGTGTTCTTTTTCAGACGTTTGGCACAAATCACAGACCATCAACAAATCTAATGATAGCATATCAAGAAGGATACATAGAGTGCCTAGTTTGTTATTTATCTAATACAGCTTGAAAGGACATATTATGGGAATTTTTTGTTCTTTTTTTAAAGACAATGTTATAGCAGTTCCCAAGAGACATTACTTTTGAGGACAGGATAGCAAAGCATTGTACTGTGTCATTAACATGAGCAAGCAGCTGTGCAGTTCACAAACGACAGGAAACTAGATACGACAAATATGCCAACGTTATTCTAAAATTGGAAAAAATTAAGGCTGCATACCCTTGTAAACTATTTCTATTTTCTACAGCCAGCCAATTCTACACCTGTGTTGGTACACATGATGATGGCATACTCCAGCAACAGTCAGACTCTACCCGTTGTCCTTTATTCACATGCAAGGTCCTCCTGTAGAGCTGAGGTCAGTTTTGGTGTGGGGTGTAACAGCATGTGTGATAGGTGGTGTCAAGTGAAGTGACATCCAGAGTCTCCCACAGACTGACTGTCCTGACAACAGCCTTTGCTCACACCTCCACATCGCTGTCATTCTCTCTTTCTCTCTCTCTCTGTCTCTCTCTCTCTCTGTCTGTTTGTGTCTCTCTGTCTCTCTCTCTCTCTCTCTCTGACTCTTTCTCTGTCTTTCACACACACACACACACACCCCTCCACATGTCTCTCTGTCTCTCTCTCTTTACACACATACACACCCCTCTACATCTCTCTCTCTCTTTATCTCTCTCTCTCACACACACACTCTGTCCTCTCCCTCCCTCTCGCTGTTTCTCCCCTTCTCCGGTGTTGTGGCATAATCATAAATATTTAAGCTGTACAAGACATAGGGTAGGGCTGCTGCAACCCCATATAATGTAAAGTTGTGACACAGGCAAGCGCACACGTCTGCAAACACCCCAACACGCACATACAGAACATGCTTTATGTATTGTGCTGCCACACATTTTTTTTTGATGTGTACACACATGCACATGCAACCTGCAATGGTGTGATAGTCCCAGTTGTCTTCATCTATAGGAATTGTCAGACACAGCATAAACATACCCTTGAACACAAATGATGAAGGCTGCAGATTTTTCTCCATTCAAACGAATCCTTTTATAACTGTGACCTATGGAAAACACATTTCTCTCTCTTCCCCTCACTCCCTCTCTCTTTGCCCCCCCCCTTCCTTCACACACCCAAACACACATTGTAGCTACTGAATCCATATCCACTTTCAAACTATCAAAACACACACACACACACACACACACACACACATACACACACACACACACACACACACACACATAAAATTGGATTTTTTCACACTTGTCATGCTGTGGTACAGCAGTACCTGCCAAAGCTCTCTCATATGACACTGTGCCCTCTGATAAGGACTCGCAGCATCCATCACACGCCCCACACACACACACACACACACTCACACACACACACACACACACACACACACACACACACACACACACACACCAGCACGGGAGCTGGAGGAGATGAAGAAGGTGGCGGTGGGCCCTGTTGCCTGGCTGCAGCAACCTTCAATCCATTAGTTATCCAATAAAGCTAATTTAGGCTTCAAAGCTCTTTAGTACTGTATTTATTATGCAGCCAGGGGCCTAATGTACTGTGGCTGAAATTCATACACTGATGAGGTCTGACTGAGGAAGGAGTATGATTGAGAGGGAGAGAAAAACAGTTAAGATTAAAAAAGGAACTGAAACTGAGTTTTGGTACAAACGCATGATTGTGGTAAGCTAGTAATACTAACGGATCTCTCCACTGCTAGAATTAAGGCAACTCTACAGCATACATCACTATAAAGTCTTACTTGTCTTTGTATTAAGCTGATGAATAACCACGGTTTGTGAAAAGCTTTGCTTGTGTAAGTTTGAGAGGCAGTGGAAGAGGAAGTGAGACAGAGATGAAGAGAAGCTAAGATGTAATTATAAATCTGTGATAGTCTGACAGTTTTCATCTGTCTCGAAGGGACTATCAGCACACCATCTCACTGAAAGATGGCACACCTATCCTGTTCAGTGATCTGAATCTAGCATCACACTTCAAAGCCATCTAATGACTTAACTGTGAAAAGCCAACTATTTTAACCAGTTCAGAAACTCTACCCTTGCCAGTGCCTTTCTTCACAGCTAATATGCCATCTGTAAGAATGTGATGTGAGTTTGGGGCTTGTGTGTTCTGTCTTTCAAAGTTATCTTTTAATTTGATCTTTGTTTTTGTCTGTGGGTCCCTTGAAATGTGTGAACAGGCACACGTCTCCCAGAAGAAGGAGGTACTGTACACCACATCACTGCTGGGTCACACTATGTGCTGCTGATTAACAGAATGTTCTCTCAGCTGTTTGTGTGACAGTTAGCAACTCGATGCTTTCCAAGTACAAGATGTGAGAAACACCCCACTACTACCTCCCAGTGGACAAAGTGTAGTGTATCCAGGCAGAGTTAAGATAGACAGTTTATAGTAAAACGACTGGAAATTTACAATAAAAAAACACAACAGGCTTCACTAACATTGCGCAAGGCTGTTGTTTTTAAGGAGGGAGCCCATTTTTTTAGGCTGCTGACACTGTGGAGAAAAACATGTTTATATTAATTTTCACAGTAGCTCACCCTTGCTCCATATTAGGCAACAGGCAACCTGTTTACCAGAGAAGACACAGGACCTATATGAACATAACAATAAACAGTAAGGTTGATTATCAGTCACGGCAGAACAAAAACTGAAAGTCTCATGCGAGTAAACTAATTCATTGTTAATGCCCATTGTTTATATATTACTTGTTGTTGTTTACAGATTTGCATGGCACATAACACATAGACGATTACAGTGAATATATATATGAGGGATGGCAACAGGAGTAAATGTTTCATGTTCATTATCATAAATAAAGGTTTCATACATGAATAAATTGTGTATAACGTGTATAATTGTATCGGCCATTTTAAAGGGTCTGCATTGGGACTGTTCCCATCATGTGAGAAAACACGACACAACACAGTAGAGCTGTGAGAGGCAGTAGAGGCAGAGTAGTCATTTGTGACAAAAGCTGCTGAAGAGAATCGTATGTTCAGTAGGAAGCGATGAGGGTGTTTTGAGGCATCAGTAGGATGGGACACAAGTGTTGTCAGGTCTTACTCACTGCCTCATCTCTAGTCTGCCTAGTTTGTTAATGAACATTCTGTGTGTGTGTGTGTGTGTGTGTGTGTGTGTGTGTGTGTGTGTGTGTGTGTGTGTGTGTGTGTGTGTGTGTGTGTGTGTGTCTGTCTGTCTGTCTCTTTTAATCTTTGCTGCAGATCTTGAGGAAATTTGCTGAGTTTTAGCCTCAATCCTACAGTATGAATGGGAAAAGGGTGTGGGTCTTTCTCTCTCTCTCTCTCTCTCTCTCTCTCTCTCTCTCTCTCTCTCTCTCTCTCTCTCTCCCTCCCTCTCTCTCTCCCTATTTCTCTCTCAGCACCCAGATCTCTCTGTCCTGGACAGTGAGCCCTCTATGTTGGCCTGCAAGGCAAAGTGCTGCCCCCACAGTGAGTGCTCATTGACCAGCATGAGTGTGACTGCGCAGAATACTGGAGAGCAACATGTGAGGGAGGATGTTAGGTCACTTCCCCTCGGTTAGAGGCTCGTCAGCTTGTGGGTGTGTTTGTTCACACCAGCGGGAGTGAGACCAGACCGGGAGAACAGCTGCAAACCACTAACCTGCTGACCAAATAAAAGACAGTGAACAGGGTGTCAGAACATGTTTTTCACTAGAAAAACCTCACATCTGTGATAATGGAACAAAACACAGCTGAACTTGCCACTGTTATTGCTCCAGCTAATTTGCAGCTAACTCCCCCATGGGCAGGAAACATGTTTAATGCCTCAAATAGATCTACTGTAGTCAGGGGCGCCACCAAAAGGGGGGAGAATTTAGACCATTTTAAGGGTCCAGCATTGACCTGGGGCCCTTAAAGAACGCTTAATGTTACGGGGGCCCCAAAATTGTATTTTTGTAATTGTAAAGATTTAGAGAAATAAGGCAAGCACTCTGCAGTTTTTGTTATACTTTTTTTAATCGCCTCACAAACGCGTCTGGCACATCTTCTTCAGTGTGAGAAGTGGCCATTTTTCACCATGAAGAAACATGTGTGAGGCAATTAAAAAAAGTGTAACAAAAACTGCAGAGTGCTTGCTTTTTTTCTCTACAGTAAGTCTTTACTTTATTTTCAGAAAGTTTAAAACACCCAGTCACAGACACAGAAACACAGGGTGTTGACTGTGCTTCCTTGTTTTTTTTTTGTTGTTTTTTTTAACTGTACCCAACATTTCTAGCTGTAGAGCTGACTGTAGAGAAAACAGAAACATTTTACTGTCTACAGGTAATGCCATGGGCCCATCCTCCTGAATACCCCTCCTATTGTGTGAAAAGTCACAACCACTACACCTACACCACTACTGCTGTACTACTGTAGCTAGCATGATGCTAACAACAGTTGGACTGCTTCTTATCTCCATGGCTGCATTTTTGGACTCTTAAGATCCTAAAGTGGACCTGACAGAGATTAGCTCATTCACAGCAGGGCCAAATTAGGCTTGATGTCTCCTCTTTTATCTCTGCTGGGACTCCACTTGTTACTTATGCAATGAAGTTACTGATTGGATGCAGGCGATGAGCTAATGTGTCCTTCTGAGAGCCTGAAGGATAGAGAGGGAAGTAGGGGAGGGTGTGGGGCTTAACACAGTCAGATCTTACACACGGACAATCTATTAATAGCTGAGACTACTTCTTACACACAGTCCCAGAGCTGCATACACATGAGTACATTACTTACACATGCTCACAACGTACAACATACACATGCTAACACATTCAGTCCCAGTGGACCTTTTAGAGCACACACATGCATACATCTCTATCTTTCACATACACACACTCACTCACTCTAATACACTCACACATACACATGCCACATATTTGTTCTTTCTCCTCTCTCTCTCTCTCTTTGTCTCTCTCTCTTCTCCTTTCTTTCTGTCCTGTTTCCTTTCTTTCTTTCTTTCTTTTTTCTTTCTTTGTCTAACACACATACACACACACAAACACATACAGGATGGGCCAAAAACACAGGACTGCAGTATTCTTCGACTACATGCACAATTTGTTTTAAAGTCTCTGCCATTATGAGGGAATCCTGAAAAGGTGCCAAGAGATTCCTAACTGCAATAGTGTAGATTAGTCCACAGAGCCTACTTCACAACTTTTAATCATAGTTTCCCCCATGTTTTACAATTTTTACTTTGAAATGTTTCTATTGACAATGTTTAATGATTGTTGTTTAATTCAGGCTTATAGGTAGACATCATTAATTCACTTCTGAAGTGGTGTCCAGAGAAATTAACCTATGTATAAACAAGTCCTGAATATCAGCTTTACAACAAATATATTTGGTACTCTGTATCATTTTTATAATCCAAGATATAAGCATTTAAACCGAGTCCATTCTTTTTTTGCTTCACCCTGTACATACACACACATACTGTACATACCCACACATAGACACACAAACATACATGCAGGCACACACACACACGCACACACACACACACACACACACACACACACACACACACACACATACAAAAGACAGTAGTAGTGAAAGGGAAGCCTGGATCTTGTCATTTCAACACTTGAGCTAATGGCGGCTTGTGTGGTTATGCTCAGTGTAAGGTCAGAGGGCACGGCTCCATCAGTGCTGAGCAGCAGAAGCCCCCCCGTGCGGGGTGAGGTGCCATATGTCAGGCCAAATACATACACGATCGTGGGAGAATGATGATCCAGTGTTCGCCCCCTCACTGCACCAGCACAACACTGTGTACTGTACTGTACAGCGCACAGCCTGCTGGGGCTTATCATATGATATGGATGCTTCAGTCTGCAGATGTTTGCTGGTGAATTATACATTATGATATTATGAAGACGAATTTCTTCCTGACACATGTCAGGTCAAGTGAGTGTGAAGTGTAGATAGTTTGGGTATTTAAGTATTTATGGTTATGATGCTATTGCCGCATAATATATGTCTATGAAAGAATCACCCTGTGGGCTTCAACATAAAAATAAAAAATACATTGTGCTTTTGCAGTTGTGCAGTCACACTGTTGATGACTATTATCGTTTACATAGTGATAAATAAAGGCTTTTTTAAAGTCAATTTGTGCCAAAAGAAACATGAGTTCCCATGAGCAGTTCAGACATAAACAAATAATCCAGACAAAAAGTGGAAAATTGTATTACACTATAGTTGTCCACAGCTTGCCCCCAACAGACACACACACACACACACAAACACACACACAAACACACACACACACACACACACACACAGGAGAGAGAGACAGAGAGAGACAGAGAGATAGAGGGGAAGAGAGAGAGAGAGAGCAACAGAGAGAGAAGAAAAAGAGCAAGAAAGAGAAAGAGAGAAAGCAAGAGAGAAACTGTCCTGTAGGCATTGTTGGCATAAACCCTCACATAAGTCACAGCATTGCACTTTATGAAAGTCAAAGAAACGCCTTACAAAACATTTTCCATTGTGCATTAAGATACATCCGCATTTATCTGACACAACGGCCAGAGTGGACGAACAGTCCAGCCGTCCTGTAGTGCTGCATTGCAGGTAACCCAGTTTGGCCAACTAACCTTCCCTCACCTTCCCTTTATTGACACTTAAACTGCTTTGTTTGTGTCGTTTTGGAGCTTTTTTCAGAGCAGCTATATTTAGCCTGGGCTCCTAATCTTGTTTCTTTGCTCTGGGACAAGGACTGTGACCACCATTCATGTTCTATTTTTGGTAGGCTACCTTGCGTGAAAAGCTGATCAGAGGACACAGGACCGGAGACCTTCCTCCTTGTCCCTCAACCTGGGGTCTTTGACAAGGAGAAGGGGTGGGGCCATAATTTGCTATCGTTGAACAAGAGTTGAAGGTTTTTTGGAAGACATACTGTACTATGCTTTGCCTTCTATCTAAAAAGATTCCTCAGGTCCTTGAAAAGCTGCGTTGGACATGTCTCTTGAGGCCTACTTTAGCCAGAAATAAATGCAAACTTTGTACATACTCAGACATGTAATTGACGCCAACCTTTTTATTTGTGCTGCTGACAAAAACACCATCAAAAATATATTTTTCAAAAGCGTGCTGTCCAGTTGTGCTGACTATTTCCATTGCATATCATCCCAAAAGATTGTCACAACAAAATGTTATTATCTCAGAAAAAATGGTGTGTAGAACACACTTCTGAATCTAAATTGTCTTACTCGACCAGCATGTTAAACATCCAATGCACCAGATGAAGTAATGTCTGAACTCTGTGTTTATATTTACTGGAGGGGTAGTCATCAGTTTTTGGGAGTCTGGGGCCAGACTGGTGGGGCTTTGCTGTACCTCCTGACTGCCAGCCGGGGTAGGGGTGCGTGACGACCTCATGAGGCCGGGATTAGAAGAGGATTTGCTCCCGTCCGGGTCCTCCATGTTGTGATTGCTGGTAATGCGTCAGTCAGCAGTCCAAGGACAAGCTCATTAGGGGATCCCCCAGTGGGTCTGTGGGCCATCTCAGTCTCTGAATTACCAACCCTTTAACAGTATTAACAATCACATTTTATGTGGTCTATTGATGGTCGCATAGACTATTAACAAACCATCTGTTAAAACATAGTGTCTTGTTTAGTTTGGGGGAAATGGTTGGGTTTAATTAGGGTGATAAGTCAGTAAACAAAAAACAAAATTTTACCAAACCATCCACAGCATCTTTGGACCATCCGAATAAAGTGGATTGGGCAGACCATCCCAGTAAAGTCTTATATCACAATATTACCCTAATAAAGCAGCCAGTACCACACACCTAAAACTACCCTTGCTCATTAAATGGGCATCCCAGGTTCAGAAATTAAAAGTCCTGCCAAATATTTTTCCAACCACTTCACTGAACCTGCTGACCCTAGCACAACTCTCCAGCCAGGCTAATGAGCTAGTTAGCGAAATCATTTGTGTTGATCGCACATGCATAAAAAATACATGGCAGGCCTTTTACTTTCTCCAGCTGGTTTGTCCACCTCAGGTGGAAATTCACTTGTACTATGTCAAACAGTTGGATGTGCTAGCTTGCACAGCCTGGGCAAACCAAGACGTCTAGGGTCAGAATGTTTTTTTCTCCACTTTCTAATTTTGAGCTTTAATAATATCCCTTTTCCAAACCAACGTCTGGGTAGGCCATCCTTTGAAGTCCAGTTCCACAGTAAAGTAAGGTCAGTGTAGTCAGTCAGTGAACTCAGTGTCTTTTGATCTGAAAGCTAATCACCACCAGCTAAAAAGTGGTCATTCTTGCATGCTAATGCTAGCTCTCTTAGTCACATATGGCTGAGCGGAACATCATGTCTCTGTACAGAGTCTAAGTAATAATGTGATATGAAAGATATTATTACTACCCAAAGCAGTGAAAAGAAATGAAAATCTCTTTTTCATATTATTTATCACCAAACTTGCTATCACTATGCAAATGCCGATAGAGTGAACTTCTTCTCTGATGTCCTGTATGAAAAAGGGAAATTTAAAGACAGACGCCTGCAGTAGTGACATATTAGCCAAGCATCACCAAGATCCGCATCTTACTATGGCAGAAGAGATGTCCAGAGGAACCTGAACAGGACAAAGAGCTTGGTGGCTGTGCCTGTCTCTTGGGGGGCAAAAGGGTGATACATAACCCAGCCTGTAGCGTAAGAAAGATATGGAGAGATGTAAAGAATTGGAGAGTTGTGAATGAGCGACAGATTGTGTGTGTATGTTAGAGAGAGACAGAGAGAGAGCGAGTGCATGAATGTATGTGTGTGTGTGTGTGTGTGTATGTGTGTGTGTTTGGGGAGGGGGGGGGGTGTTACAAGGTGGTTGTGAGAGGAGGAAGAGAGTAAGGATAAGGACATAAGAGGAAATTACCGACTTGGCGAGATATCTGAAATGGTCAGGGACGAATCGACACCGTCGTCACACACATTCAGCCCTGCAGCCCAGTCACATTCCCTTGCCGTGTGTTTTCACAGTCTGTTTAACTCTGCCTTATCATCAGCTCCTCAGCAGCGCAACGTGCTCCGCTGGCCACACAATGTAGCGGCCCGCTAGCCCCCACTCTGAATACCAATGAGTGGAGGACGAGGTAGAGAGGAAGAGAGAGTGTGAGAGGGAGAGATACTCCTCCTCACCCGACACAAAGAGCAGCTCCCTCGGCAGCGCGGCTCAGAAGGAAGCATGTAAAACAGCTCAACCAACCACTCATGTGAATTATAATGTGTGTGTGGTCTTTAATGCATACCCACTGCACACATAATTTACTAAATGTATGTAACTTAGCTGCCTGATCAGGATAATGTAACTGGCTGATCTGGAACATTGTCATAATCAGAGAATGTTCCAGGATGGTCAGTTGTGTGAAAAACAGTGGACTATAGTTAATTTAATGGCACTGTTTTTTTTTCCTGAGATCAAGATATTAAATGTCTATGAGACATCAGTACTTATGGTAACCTACATGGTCTAAACAATGTGCTGCCTATTACACATCATATGAAAGACAACAAGTATAGTCTCACGAAAGAAAACTAATACAGCCAAATCCTGTCAGTACTTAATACTTTCAAAGGTGCCTATAAGGATCAAAATCTGGTGTTCATTGTGGTTGGCTAAAGGCCGATTTAAAGTCCATATAACAAGAGTCACTCAACAGAATATGACGTAAAAGACACAACATTTCTGTCTGCTAGTGTGAACAAATTTAAATGCCACATATGTTGTCACCTACTCTGATTGGATAGCAACCCAAAGTTCTGGGTTCTGGAGTGTTGCAAAATGCATTCTTGTTCAAATGGGTTCGAAGAAGTGTTCTATTTCATAACAGATTTTTTTGTCACCGTCTCGGAAGTAATATAAGCCTCTAGCACCGCAACATCTTTTGACAACTTTATTTTTTTCTCGAGCGACACTTATCGCCTGGACTATAAATTGGCCTTAAGGCTGCTTTTGCAGATAACCCTACTGTTTGTTTTGTTCAGAAACAATCCATACAAAAACACTGGAACTTTTTGACATTTTGGCCACCTACATTATTAAGTTCTCTGCCTCTGTAAAAAAAACCTCTGAGTTGACACACACTATGCCCTTTTCCATCACTAAATCGGTACTTTTATGGTTTGGCCATATATAACGTGCACTAAGCTCATGACGTTCGAAATAGTGCTCACACGTGGAAGGATGCACGTGTAGATTCATAAATGTTATTTAGGGTAGAATAACAACACAGCTTCCAAGGGTGGCCAACCAAATCAAAGACTAACAGAAAGCAAAGCATCAATAAGCCCAGGAAGCCTTCACTCATTCACAAAAGATAAATGCCAGTGAGCTAGGGCTATCGTCCTTGAGCCCTTCTCATTTTTTCCCTGGCCTAGTTTTGCTTATTTCATATGAATGGTTGTAGGTATGCATTGTCCTACCAACGTCCTCAGCTTAGGAGCGAACTTTGGTCTGCTTCCCTATTTGCTGTTGTCGTCTTGATAGATTTTTTTTTTCAGATTTTTATGACATGTCTGTCAAAAGGATAAACTCCTTTTTAAACAAATATTTCAAGAATGTTGTTCGATCACCAGACACTAAAATGGGTCAGCCATTGTTTCTTATACCATTGCTTTCAACAAATACCCAATCCATAGCTTCCTTAAACGGTCATCCTAGCGGTAGCTCTGCTATAGATTTTGCCGTGATTGATCAATGAAGTAGATTTTTTTCTCAGAGCCAATGTAGTTATCTTATTTATTGTACAGCCCCTCAGGTGCACTGTGGAACATTGCTGTTCTTCTTTGTTGTATGGATTGTTTCCCTTTTGTTGACTCTTGGCTTACAGACCAATCATCCACTGCACACATTCAAGCCGAACTCTAACCAACCCACTCACTGTTGAAGCCACTCGCTGGGCATTGATGAGTTCCCACAATGCTACGTACGGACTCAGTGAACTCACGGGGCCGGCGGTTTGTGTACAGAGATGTTGTTGCTGCAGTTAATGGTGCTTCAGGCTGACCCTGACGTATTGGGCTTCACGTGACAGGGAAAGACGTGGAGGTGGTGTGAATAGACCATTCACTTGCTGAAGGACACAGACTTCCCACAGCAGGCCCACTAGCGTAGATGAAGAAAGACATTTTGAGGTTTTCTCAGAACTTCCTGTTTCATCTTCCTCTATCACCTGGGTCAGATTAAAAATGAAACCAGATGGTGCTTCAGACTGGGTCCCTAAGTTTTCAGGGTCATGGTTGACAAAAGGAGTAGGCCAATTGGTTTAAGCATCACTTTGGTGTCATCATGTCTCTGTACTACTGCTTCATGTTGGTAAAACTGATGGATACCATTATAAAAGCTAAATTACTAACCTAATTTCTATGATTCCAAACTCTGTGTTAGAGCAACGAATAATATAAGACTGGAAGTCAGGCAGCTGAGATATTACCCACTCCAGTGGCGGTTCTACAGTGTTTTACTCCCCAGGCAAGACCCCTTTTGAGCCCTGTTCGTCCGTGCCTAAAACCGCTACTGACCCACTCCCTGGCTATCCAACTTGCTCTGTCTCACAAATGAACATAGTTGCAGGCAGCAAAGAAGGTGCCAAGCAGTCAGAAGGCTGTAGTTGCCATGGAACCTTGATGTTAAGGGCAATCACAGTACAATTCAAACAAAGGCTAAGTGGTGAAATTACTTCCACATTCAACTCGGTGTATTGAAAAGTGCTGAAGAGAAGACTGCAACCTGCTCATTGCCACACTGGTGTCAGAAATGGCATAGGTTTCCTCCTTAAAGCATGAAGGTAAAGGCCCTGGACTTGGTCAAGCCATGGATTACACCTGCTGCCACATAAAAGGCCTAGAGGAAAAAAATAACTGAGATGCTGTACACATGTAAACCTTTGAATGGTGCCCTGCAGTTGAGCTACAGTACATTTGAACCAAAGATGCTGGTTTCAGCTTACAGAACTACCCAGTGTCCTTTGCCATCGCATAAAGACCAGGGCCACAGATAGTGACCATAGACAGTGGCCCAAGTGATATTTTACCTGTGTGTTGAGTCCTGCCCACACTTAAACATGAAAACGTACCATAAAAAAACTGGTGACAGACCTCAATGGCACTGTGTGTTTGAATGAGAAAATAAAGAATAAAAAACAGTTCGTCTACCAAAAAGTGGATTGTAAGATAACAACAAGGACCATGATATTGTGATGCAGTAAGATAATAACAACCAATATCAAAATAGCCTGTAAGGCCTTTCTTCAATCTACACTGCAAGATGTGCATTCAGTGAGTCTGTGAGTATTTTGTTAGCAAAGAGGAAGTCGTTAAAGAAATGAGCTCCATGTTTCACAGTGCTTAAGCCTAAGCTCCATTATGTAGTCTAAGCTGGTGTGAGATGAGTGCTCAGTGAAACACGGCCTCCTTGCAAGCTAAAGGGGAGACCATATCGATCTGCAATCACGCTGGTGATTTAGAGTGATTAAGACCAAGAGTGGGGCCTGAGCCCATCAATACAAATACAAAGTTTTAGACAGCTTTGCACTTGTACAACATTTCTCAACACAGGCTGAACTTGGCAAGAAAGAAGAAATAAAACTGCTTGTTGGCGCAGGTGCCAGGACCTTGAAACAATGTGATTTTTAACTTTAACAAAAGCAATTTTCTCACATTTTATGTGATGATTTTCATATCACCATACATGGTGCCGAGGGAGCAGAAAGCAGTTGTGAGGCCGGCCAATTTCTCTGTTAATCTCATCACCTAATTTACAAGAGTGAGCGGGAATGCATAAACTCACGGCCTTCAGAGACAAACAGGCAACAGGGGAATGTAGGGGAATGCGTGTCCATGCATCGCCACACTCTGATAGAAGCACAGCACTCTTCTCAGAGGGTGAAATCTAAATGTATTCATTACCTCAGCCGTGGGCATCTTAAGGAAAAAAAGCAGCAGGATTCATTCCAGGTCCATGCCATGGTTGTCATCCTACCTCGCTTTCGGGCAGGAGGTTCTGGCTAGAGATAAATGTTTCGGCCGGCTTAGACCGACAATGCATGAGCAGGGCCGAGCATCAGGAAAGCCTACTGGGGTATCTCACCTTCTGCAGGATGTTCAAAGGAAGCTTCGCTTGACATATCTTTCCTCCGAGACGGGAGTGCTTTTTTTCCCCCTTCCTCTGATGGCCTCTTAGGGTAGGGGCTGGGCCGGCCACTCGAGCGGGTTTGTTTCGCAGGTCATTCCACTCCATCTGACTTCTGAGAGGAACGCTTCCACGCTTACCTTTTTTCCTGGGCTTTATTTGGCTATCTGTTTCCTTTACCCTCAGTGACAGGCTCTCTTCTCTCTCCACTATCAGCCGCTCTCTGATTGCATGGTATATATATCCTATTTTATAGCAGGGAGATTACAATCTCGAAGGGTGAAGGTGACCTTTTCCTCAGTTTTCCCAAGATTGCACACAATAGCAGTCAAAACAGAGGGAAGCTGCGATAGCAACTGGGAAAACAATATGCAGGACTTTCAGCCCTCAGCTGAATAGAATCCTTCAGTGTGACAATTCATTTCAACCAATCACTAGTATTGGTATTACCTGCCAATCAATTGATTAATCAATGTATTATGTATGATGCAAAATCATCAATATCATCAATATGATCTGTGCCAACTTGCACCTTGTAACCTTTTCACATGTATGAAATCACAATGCAAATCCAACAACACTGAAGCAAAAAAACAAAACACACAATAAAATGTATGTACTGTAAGCCAGGACAGCAGGCTTGTTTAAATCTGTTTTAGGCTCACACCATATAAGGACTGGAAAATGATTTGGTTAAAATTACAAAGAAGATCAGCAGCCTTCAGTAATGCGGTGACCTGAAAGAATCGTGGATGGCCCATGAAGTGCTGCCGCCTAATATCTTCAAAGCATTATAAATATATAATATTTTCAGATCAAAGGTTGAATAATTCCTTGAAATGTAGGAGGGCTGTGAAAAGCTGCTGAGCTGCTTATGAAAGTGTCATTGATGTTCGTCTTTCCTGTATGGACCATGAATAATTGTCTGCCTTGGAGCCAGGATGTGGACATCATGTGATGGCGGAGGTCAAAGGGGATAAATAAGTGAAGTCACACATGATATACTCTCACATCCTATGAACTCTGTGACTGACTGTGGCTGTCAGTGACAGGAAGGACACATATGTACACATCTGTACAATGCATGTACTGTAAAGAAGCACACATGTCTGTGACGGCACATACACACACACACACACACACACACACACACACACACACACACAGAAATACAGCATTAGACATCGATAGAAGTGTAAAATCAGATGTTTTGAGTCCCTGTGAAATCGATAAAGTATTGGACTTCCTCCTGCACAGAAGTAGGTCACTGGATACATCTCACATGCTGACCTGTTATCCCCATCAGGTGTTTTTGCACCTCCCTGGAGTTCAACAGAGGTGAGTGACAACTTTACCTGCAGGAGGGGGAAAAGTAAAAAAAAACAAATGAATCCCACTCACCAAAAGGTCACAAAACGGCTAACTAAACTAAATTTCCACCATTTCAAAATAAAACTTTAAAGTGGCATGTTTTTTTTTTTCTCAAATTACTTAATGTACTTAGATCATTATGACTGCTCTTGACCTTTGACCCCTACTCATCTCTGCAGCACACTGACATCCTGTCCCCATAGATCCAGCTGCAAGGCTAGAAGAAGACAGTGACACGATGTACAGTATGTCTGCGTGTTACATAAGCATCTTCTGAACATTCGTAATATAAATGAAGAGAGAAAAGAGAAGGTAGGATATGGAGGGGCTGTTGCTCACTACAGATATATTTTTTCTCCGCTTGTGTCTGCTTGATGTAAATTTCCTCTGTTGCTCTGTGGTCTTCTGACAGCTGGTTTGTTGTAGTCTTATATTACTTCTACCCCAGGAATTTCAAACTATAGACTTGCGGCTTTCCCCTGTCTTGTGTAACAGATAATATTGCAGATTGTGAAGACAAAGGAATAAAATGAAAACTCAAACAGAGCTCTCAAGTGTCCCTGTACAATAGATATCTTTTCTGAAAGAAGTATTACAAAACATAAGAATACATAACATTGTATTCACTTAAACCTGTTCGTTTTTGTCCTTTTTCCCTCCCTCTTTCTCTCTGCATCACCATCTGTGCGTCAGCAGGTATCCATAGTTTTGGAATATTTTAAGTATTATTTTGTCAAGTGTCACCGAATATTTTTACTGTCATTTTGTTTCAGAACAGTTATGTTCTAGATTTACATATTCCACTGCACCTCTTAAAAACTTCGCTTGGGTTTGACCAAGAGCCCACTCAGTTTCACGAAGTTCACCTCAGCTCAGGAATGCCTTTCTAAGCTCTTTCAGTGTCACACAAACCACTTGGCATGCAGTCTGCGGCACCCTCCGCTGCCCTGTGTCCTTATCGATCAGCCCCACCCCCTGTGTGATCAGCCTGTCTATACCCCCACCCATACCAGGCTTTAGACTAATGAGTTTTAAATAAATACTGATGCCAGCGCCTAAAGGTGATGGAAATAAATAGGCTGTCAGGAAACATGGAGGACAGACCAGGGGCTCTGTATCCGTATGGATATAACTACATTACACGTGAGGAAATTATGACCTCTCAATACAAGACAGTGCTGCTGAGGCATGCCAGTTATCAAGTGGGGTGACTCATACAGTAATATGTTTTTCTTCTTAGCTTTTGTGAATTTGTGTCAAACCTTTGACACCCATCATGACCATTTTTTTTTTTCACAATGGCTGAAAATGAGCAATCAACCTGTGCAATATGGTGCTTCAGATGACCCCATTTACTGATTCCATTCCAGACCTAAATGCTTTTTCTCTTCTCCTGGGTAGGCCAGTGATACTCAGAGGCCCCTTGAAATCCCCCATGTCATCGGAAAGCTGCACAAATGCATTTCTAAAACCTTCCTGGGCTGCAATCTAATCTGCTCAAGCCCACTGTATGTGTATGGCTCCATTGCCAATCCCTCAGTGCTCACGTTTACAGTCCATAACCTCCCTTCCTAACACCATTGACTGCCTGTCAGTTGTAGATGGATGGTGGGTTGGGGGGGGGGGGGGGGGATTGACTGGATCACCTGGGTTTTACTGTAAGTGCAGCCTGATTTTCCCACAACACTGATTGCACAGACATAAACCACCAGATATCAGAAAAGTGTTTCTGCTGATAGCTGGTATTTAGTTAAAAATGGTATATCATGTCTTGTGGCAAGTTTAGAGCACTAGAATACTGTTTTCCAGTGAATGAGATTAACTGTTTCTGATTATTAGTAACCTATGTAAGTGTGTGTAAGTTACCTTTATACTCCTTCTTAAAAAATTTTATTTTAAAATGTATCAAAGTGTTTTTTTATTTTTTATATTATTATATTCTTATTATTTATATTATTATTTATGTAATGTAATGTAATATTTTTAGTATCGTAGGCTATGTCACTTCTGCAGCCACTTCATTTGGCGTCTACTAAATACCATGACCATAACCGTGATGCAAGCTTATCCCCAGTGAGGATTGTCTATGGTCTAGTAACCGTAGTATCAAAACATCGATGACTCCTGTCCTGGTGACAATGTCAGCTAGAGATGGGAATGGGATAGGATTGCACGCTAAGCTAACCACGGCCCATGTCGTCTAAGCCTCTTATGTGCCCTACTGCTGTGGGCCTGTGCCAAACAACAACCCCCAGCCTCTTATTGGACCAGACAGCTAAGACGTGAGCGCCACTCGACTTGATTTACACCATGTCACGCCAGGACACTATAGGCTCAGACATGGCCCTGTCTTGACACACCATCTAACTAACAGGTTTAAATCAAATGATGAGAATCCTGTTATTGTGCTATCAGGGAACTTTTGTGTGCTACATACAAGGAGAATAGTAAGTCTTGCTAACCAGCTGTAAATACGTTTTCTATTTGCAACTGTAGGAGCCATTTCTTTATTTGGTTAATTCCTTATTATAATGCTTGCTTTTTTGTCCATTCCTGTAAAGGCCGATAAATAGAAAGGTGATCTTGAGGAGGTGTGTCTGTTACCAATAGAAATATAAAGAGAAAATATTATGTGAAAAGTTACAAAATTTCTATTCAATACACAGAAAAATCTGTGTATTCATATGCAGCATAAACCACGTGCTTCCAAGTTTGGTAACTTGCTATGACTAACATCCGTGAGGGGACTGTGTTTGTGTGCCACACCTATTCGCACAAACAAACCCACTGACCAAGACACCACTTTTTTCCCCGTAACCCATATCCAATTAGTTGTATAAGCGTTACTCACTGTGAGATCTTTGAAAGCTGCTGGCCGGATGCTTCTGCACCAAAACACTTCATTATGGGTGTTTACCTGCAAGATTTCATAATCCAATCAGTGAGCGTCTCAAGCATTGAAAGTGGACCAGGGGCGGAGCGCACCAATCAGCCATTTAAAAAAAATTGTCACAAAAGACAGAATAACTAATGGGAAAACAATGTTATGTAAGTGTACTGCATCACTGCCTGCAAGCAAGCTGAAGAATAAGGCATTGGAGAACAATACTAATTTGCACTACAGACTATCGTGGTTGCTTCTTGGCTGCCTCGCTGTTGTGTCTAAGCAGATAATTAAATTTGTAGAGGCTGGGACAGAACATTACCCAGAAGTCCCCCCTGTGAGACATTCTCATAATGACCAAAGCAACCAATGAAAGCTACCTATTTGGTAGCTCTTGTTTTCCCCTTGTCTGCTGATACCTTGGTGTCTCTGAGGTCACAATGTCAGTATCGTTTGTTCATCAGGTAGAGATCATAACTCGGAGTGCAGTGGCACAGTGTGACAGAAATGTCAGTATTTGACGGCCAACACTGTGAGCTCACCTCAGGACTTGAATTTAGCTGAGCTGAATTCTACTAAAAGTACCCAAATAATGCCCTGTTAGCTACAGCCGAATAACTTCCAAAACACTCTGCTTCCCCCCAGGCACACTGTTCACCTGATGTGATGCTGCGCTGTTTTGCGGATACGAAAATTCCAGCTCAGTGCTAGAGCTCTTCACTGTGTCCTTCACTGACACTCGACAGCCCCGAGGAGTCGCCTGCTTTGCCACTGTCATTCAGGGTCTGCCACACACCAACTACCAAAAAACGAAATGCCTCTATCGCTCTCAGTAATGCTGAGGTACATGGAGGAGTAAAAAACAGAAGCGATGAAGAAGCAACACCTAAAGGTAGAATGATCGAGCCACTACAGCCCTGACAACGAGATGCAGCAGCAATCACATTCTACTACATGGAGGCTTTAACTGTCACAAAATGTGAATGAAGCCCTAGAGCGAAGCAAAATGACTAATCTCTGTCTCTCTCTCTCTTTCTCACTCTCTTTCTCTCTCTCTCTTTCTCGCTCTCTCTTTATCGCCTCTTTCTGGAGAATGCTAGACAGAATATGTTAGCGTCTAACATATGTTATGTTTTCTCCTTAATGGATTTGAGAAAGATGAATCATACAAATTATGACATTCTGAATACAGACCTAGTTAAGATTTTCTTAACTAAAACATGGTTTCAAGAAATTCACAAGCATAAAGTCCCACTGAATATAAACCCCAGGTGTATAATGAAAAGTTGTCCTCCACAAGTATGTGTGGGTGCGTGTGGGTGTGCGCGTGTGTGTGTGTGTATGTGTGTGTGTGTGTGTGTGTGTGTGTGTGTGTGTGTGTGTGTGTGTGTGTGTGGGTGGCTGTGTGAGGGTGGTTGGAATTATGTGTCGTCATCATGTATGCCCCCAACCCCCACCCCTTGCATCAGCAATTATATTGCACATGTGTGCCTCATCATAAATAAATTAAATACATTTAGCATAATTAGGACATGATTATCATCTGCATATGCAGCATATTTCGGCTGATGCAGTGTCTGCTAAAATAACAGAGCTGCAGATACTAACATGCTGTAGTATGAGTACGACTATGCTTCGGGGAGGTAATCCTGTCCTTGACTAAAACACATCGCTGGAAGCAAAAGCTAAATGTTTCACTGTCAGAACAAAGAAAAAGGAGTTTCCTAAAAAGACTTCCTGGGATTTTAGTAAGAACCCATCAAAGTGATCTTGCTGCATAAGCCCAGGCCTTCCTCTTACCTCCTGTTAAGTTAAAATAAAATAAAAACACCTCTACCAACGCCCTTGTAGGTCTCCCTGCTTTCTAGGGTATCACATTTGTGAGTTCAGTACAGTAGTTTAACAAATGAAATATGCCTCAGTGGTTCAGTTTGTGTTTGTATAGAGTAAATTATTTGATACGATCAAATACGGTTCTACAAAATAGCATTTACACGAATATGACAAGAGTACAAATATGACACAAAAATGACTTCTGCTTTTATCATGATTAAATATTACAAAACATTTCAGGATGTACCCTCATCTATGAAATTACTGTGTGTGGCAAAGGGGCATAGCTGTTGTGGAACACCTAAACAGTTTTGCATACACCACAGGGAGGTTATTATTATTACCTTGAATTCTGCCAAGTAAGCAGAAAGTATTACAGGTCTGTGGCTGTACATGCTTAGAAACAGGCTGCCATATGTGTCCATTATGAACACCAAATATGGGTTTGCAGGAGAAAAGCAATCACTAAAACTCGCCTCAGTACCAATATAGATGCAATATTTTATAAGGTCTTTTTTAAGGTTACACTCTGGTGCCGAATTGCAAATTTGATACTGCAAACACTTCTGGCATAGTGCACAATTCCAGCTTGTAATAATTTCATTATGTGACGCAAGTACATCATGTCCACGGTGTGAGTGTGGGTGTGTGTGTGGGTGTGTGGGAGAGATATGTTTTCTCGACAAAGCGAAGCATGCGAGGACTGGAGCATCTGTTTTTTCTTCCTCCCTGATCGTGTCCTTTCCTCTCTCTCTCTTTATGTGTCTCGGGGAAGGAAGTGAACACGTGCCTCGTGAGGCAGCCATGTGCCTTCTGCAGAGTCAACGTGCCGCCCATCACAGCCCAGCGCCACTGGCTGACTCACCAGTGCCAAGGTGACACCTGAGCGGTGTGGTGCTCAGCATATGCTCACCTCACAGACAGCATGGACGGGTGTCAACACAGAGGTGTACTGTACTGTACATGTCTGAGGGCACAGGGGACTGTATGTGCACACTGCTGCTGCTGATGATTTACAGGGGACTATATGTGCGCAATCACAGCTTTTGTGATATTTTGTGTGGGTGGGAATGCTGAGAGAGGTGTAAATGCATGCCTGTTATACCATAATGCAGAGAATGCTGCTTGATGATCATTCATGTGTGTCATGACAGAACCTTGATGCAAACAGCGCAAATAAATTAGTAAAAAGTAAATCAATACATACATAGATTCAGCTGCACAGCATGCTAAAAAAACGGCACAAAACAAGCCTAATGGCACAAATCATTATTGCAAGCCCTGTAATATGATGTATGGCACCCATAAATAGAGAAAGCCCACTGTTTAAGATGGTTTTTTTGTTTATATTAACCCAGCCCTTGCCTTTTGCAATGACCTATTTCTCTATTCAATCTTGACACATGCTTCTAATATAAGGCCATTTTTATTAGCAATTTTAAGAAACACCCTATCAGTCACTGATGTTTTTTTTTTTTTCGGTAAGGCAAGGTTAGCAAAAATAGCAATTGCTGCCCTACCGCACGTGAGCGTGAGTGCAAGCACCCATTTCCAGTCAGGCTTCAAGTGGACAGCCGGCCACGTGTCCCCACAGCAATCAGAGGCCTCCCACTCGTTAAGGACCTGACAGCACTTCAGTTGTAAATGGTGCTACAGGTGACGACTTGAAAAATTCTGTCACTCCGAAAGATGGGAGACACTTTTTTTTCAAAGCTTAGCAGGAGGCTGAGACATAGAGTCTGAGGGAGAAAAATGCAATTGGCAACTAAGATGACAGAAAATAGGAAAACAAGTTACTTCAGAGGTACTGTAACACAAGGCTCTACGATGAGCAAATGCTTCATTAAAGATTCAAGTTAGCTAAAATAAATATGCCTCTCTTCCCCAGCTCACCTGGTTTTGGTTAACACAAACTCCCTTCTTCCCTTAATGTAATTTGTAGGCACACTACATTTTTGTCCTTATGTTGATGAATTTCAATGTATTTCAAACAGCTTGCAGTGCATGCATTGGAGGCACAAAGACCTTCAGTCGAACAATGTTCTGTTTTAAAGTCTGTTTCTCTTAGAGGTCTTAAAGATGTGGTGAACTTAGTTGACATACAGTCAGGAGGGATGCGCCACAAAGTATGGCTCTGCTTATGTGGCAATGTGACACAGCACACTTGGTGTCACGCGACCTTCCACATTCAGCACACTTCAGTGCTGGAGAGCCCCATCGAGGCTAACCGCGTCCACTAGACATGGCTAACCGACACTTAGCGGGGCTAAAGTGTCACCGCTGGCATGCCCTGTGGTCCTCTCCACCTCTGCGTTGCTAGGCTGCGGCACGCTTCCCGTGTCGTGCCAAGTCAGCGCCACGTGGCCTGTAACTGCTCCTTAGGTGCTCCAAGGACTGTAAGGATGCTGGGCACACCAGACTACTGCTGCTCCACGTGACCTTGGCCTCAGCCTGTATGACTGATACACTGCAACCCGATAGCTCTCTCATCATGTGTTGTGGTTACATCAGTGGTGTCTGTCTCAGCTTCAGAAAGTAACAAACCTGCCTTGCATCCTGTCTGTGCTCTTAACACAGGTGATTTCACTAATTAGCTGACCTACCCATCTGATGATTTCTGTGCTCATCAACTGGTTGAGAGATTATTAGATCAAATATGTGGAAAGGTGTTTACTGTGTGAAACCATCATTAACAGCTTTGGGCTACTCACAAAACAGTACAGCAGTTTAACTGTATTGCCCATCAGTAGGGTATGACAATGAACATGGACATGACTCTGAGCTTTTTGACTTCATGGTTTTATTGCAGTATATCTATACATATTACAGTTTCTCTAGGGCCATTAGCAAGGGAATAAACCTGTTTTGGTTGCAACAACATTCCATAAACTACTCACATTTCTGCCTGCCCAAATTGAATTGGGAGCTAATTTTTATGTACAATGCTTCATGCGCAAAAAGATTATAACAGCAATATACAGCACATGGCCTCATCAAGATATCTTTACCACACTGTGAAGCCTCATACATACATACATGCATCCACAACAAAATGCCCCCCCCCCCTTACTAATGAGCTGTGGAGGAGATGCTAAGTGCCTTTGTCACAGTCCTGGGCGGTTTACTACCGAAATATGCAATCATCCCAAGATGATTAATCTTCCATGTTGATACAGTTTAAGGTCCAAAATCAACGTTAGGAAAAATCTTGAAATCAACTTAGTCCTCAACAGAAGTTACCTAGAAATGATCGTTGAAAGCCTCTAGCATGTAACTGCCAAAGCTATGTTAAACTCTAAGTAAATCGTACAAATTTGACCTTTGTAGTCATGTCAGCTCTCTCTCTCTCTTTGAATACTTCTGACACTGAAAGAAAAACAGTCTAAAAAGGTTATTCAATTCTGTATGTTGGTTTTACATTTCTATTCTTTGGTTTCTGCTTTATACAAATCTGCTAATTTAAGTTATAAAATAATAAAATAAAGTGATATCCCAAAATAATATAATTAACATGCATGGTAGATTCACATGACACATGGCATCAGTCCATTAATATTTACATTGCTGTCTTAATTAAATCACATATGCACATACACATATCATTATAAACCAAGAATTTATCTGATTTTTTTCCTCACTGCATTGCATCTGGATTTATGTCTATTGTATTTTTTTATTATTATTTTACCAATGTGCAGCCAGTTTTCATTTCCAGTCAGCAATATTTACAATTTGAGTGGAGAGCCTGCTGCAGATTTGTAGATTTGATTTATTTTAGTCAACTTCCGTCGCTGCCTGACTACATGGCAAACTCAATGTTAGACCGAGCAAAACAGTATTTGCAACCAGACACAGGTAATTATGTGCATAGTCCACTGCCCAAACCTGCCTCACCTGGGCTCTCGGTTACCTGCCAGCATGCATGAAACCTCTCCGCAAGCGTGGCCAATTAGCACTGCTGCTACGATGCCGCCCATGCCTGGAGCTCGGCCACAGCGCAGCTCACAGAGGCGCTCCAGAGGCTTGTCATCTTATTCTATATACAGTGAGAGCCATTCTATCTCAGCCTGGGTCTCTATGGGGCAGAGAAGCCGTGTAACTCAAACTGCCAGGAAGGTAGTTGCCAGCTGGCAGGATAAGGCCGCAACTCTATCTGTCAGGTTCAAAGTGCGTTGAGGAGCTGGCTTCGGTACACACCAGACCATGCAAGACTGAGTCCAAGGTGTGTGCGGAGAGAGGGAGTGAGATTTGGTGGACAAAAGACAACTGGAGAGGAGAGGAGAGAAGGAGAGCTGTGTCAGGAGCCAGTCAACAGGCAGTGGTCCAGACTGACAGAGATACTGACAGCAAACTGCACTGAATGCAGGTGGAGCTCTGTGATCCATACTGGTGAAATAAAAAGGATATTTGTCATTCAGTCAGTGATACTAGATTATGCTGTTGATTATAGGTGTTCATATATAATAACAATAATATAAATATATAATATATATATAATAACAATAATACAAATAACAACAACAATGATGATGATGATCATGGCGGTGGTGATTGTGGACTTCTTCATGGAGTACAATGCAACACAAGTAAATAATTAACTAATTAAGCACTTGTAAGAGCAAATCAGGAAGGCTACCTTTAAGAATTAACTGGCACTTCATTTCCAGTTGATAGCACATACCAACGTTAATCCTTCAGATATGTTTATGAGATAGCACATGAGCCATCCTATGGGGCTTAGTGGTTCCATTGATCACAAGGCCATCATGAAGGCTAAGAGCTACCACATAGTCTTGACAATACCAGCAGCTGACTTTTTTTAGCTTCAGGCATGTCACGTCATTATTACCACAGACATCAGGGGGCTGGATCAAATGGCAAATATATGATCAGTGGATTGAATTCAGGGTTTCTTCCCTTAATCAAGAGAGAACTTAGCGAAAGCCATGCTGAAATCCTGGCTTAGTTTGTACAGCACTGGTCTCTGAGGTACCCCAATGAATGTTAAGTGGAGTGTTTCCTGCCTGGGAATACCAGAGCCTGTCTAAATATGGCAGATGAGTAAGCCTATCATGAGTTATAGATTGGTTGAATGTGTGTGTGTGGGTAAGATGTTTTGCCATGTAGTGGATTTTGACAAATGGTGTTTAAATGGAAAGGTAATTGAGGAAAACATCTAAAAAAAGAAAGAAACAAGTGAACAGCTACAATTCATTCATGTTTATCATTTTTCAAAATATTACAAAAAGTATGACACACAGCTGATATCACTGTCATACACACCCGGTAGCGATCCTTCACCTTCTTTCGTTCATGTGAACAATTTTTAAGATTTACATATATAGCCTACAGTATATATCACAAATATACTGATACATGCCATAAACCATCAGAAAGCACTGACTAAGCGAAACATTATGCATCTACATAGCCATACAACTGTACTGTATGTAATTTGGACTTCATAGTACTGTAGGCTCTGTGTCAGAGGCAGGTCCTACTGTCGATCTCATTTTTCCCACAGGGACTAAACTGGCTTTGGTTGGAGTAGTAACTGGCCAACGGGAAAGAGGAGTGGAAAGAAAGGCCAGACTGAGCCACGCGCTCATGACCTAATTTCGCTGCCGCCCGGGGCGGCTGTATTGGGAGAGGGGATTGATCTGACTGCTCGGCTGACGCCACAAGCCACAAAGGGGATATAGAGAGAAGCCAAATGGATCTGTAATAAAGGAGAACTGCACATTTTCCTAAATGGCTTGTGGACGGCGAAAGGCAAACTGCCACTCCAGGGTCGCCAGTGTGTACGAGTAGTCAGCGGGCGATGTCGGATGATAGTGAGGGCACAACAACAAGCAGCCCTGACCCCCTGACCCCAGGACTCCCCACCACCCCACCTCCCGCTCCACTGGGTAAGTGCTACACAGGTATGTTTGTTATGTTCGATTGAAATCAAAAGTGGGACAGTGCATTTGGAAAAACATCACATTCTGAGTGAAAAAAGTAGCCTACATAGCAAAAAAGAGAGGTTATTGCAGGCAAACATTTTGAAAGGGAAAGTCTGAATTACAAACTCTGATGTACGTACAAACTCTGTAATCACATTTAAACAACAAAAGCCACACAGGAAATTTTGAAACATTGCACATTTGCATCTTTAGTTGTTAAGTCATAAACATAAATGTTCTGGATGCAGCAACTGAAATCGAAGAAGGAAAATGTGTGAAGTCATGTTAAAGCACAGCAGAAAGTAGGCCCAAGGTCCTCATCGGTTACAGGCACACCCCCATTTTTAGCAAGGACACGTTTCCCTCTTTATCCACTCCTCTAAATAAACCATAACTACGCTGAGACCCAGACCAGGGAGAGAGACAGAGAGAGAGAGAGAGGGTTGGAGAGAGAGAGAATGAGAGAGACAGAGAGAGAGAGACAGCGAGAGAGTGGGTCAAAGGAGACTGCTTTGCGGTGCCTGGCAAGTAGGCCAGACAGAAACGCAGCACAGCATCCTGGTAACAGGGGTCAGGATCCTGTGTTTGGGGAGGAGGGTGGGGGGTGGCAGTCTGGTAATGGCCATAATGAGCTGGAAAGAGAGAGAGGGTGACCGAGCTTGTGACGAGCCCGAGACTCGCCGGTGGCAGTGTTCTGCATTAGCCTGCATTACAGGGCCACCGGGGTCGATGGGCATAGACAGAGGAGACAAGGAGCCCTGGTTACACACCCAGTCCTGTTTTTTACACAACAGTCCCGTTTTATAAGCAACAAGGGGCTGTGGAAGAGGATAGAGGCGGATAGAAAAAGAGAACTTTCTAGCACACTCGCATTTGGGTGTGAACACACAGAGACAAAACCACAACCACCATTCTGTGTAATATGTTGCACAGAAACACATCACACATACATACATACAGTATAGTGAAACTCAGCAATGTGGAAGCAGGGCACTGTTGTCATAGCAAAACTACCGTGTCTGTTGGAAATAGAGCTTTGAAAGAAGGTCTATGGTTGTGTAAAATACAGCATTCAGAGCAATCTCCATGACCAAACACTAGCAGAAGAATGTCTTCTTTGAGACCATTAATGAGATACTAAATGGAGTAACATTTCATAGACTGCCATAACATTCTTTTGGGTAATGGAGAATTTCTGTTTGGTCTGACTGAGTTTGTAGGTAGTGAATTTAAATCTTACATTTTTTTCTGACCATCACAGTGTCCCTATTTGTTCATATGTGCAAATCACCCACTTAAGTTACCTTCTCCCTCCCTCACATCACTGTCAATCTTTCTCTTCTCACATTTTACAACATCTGATACTTCAGACACAGAGCTCTCTCTTTTCTCCTTTATTTTATCGCTATTAAGTGAGTGAAATTGAATCTTCCGCAAAGCCCCCTTTAATCCCGGAATTCGTGGCTCCACGCTTCAATTAAGATCAACCTAACCCCTGCTGCCCAGAAGCCTCGCTCTCTCTCTCCCCCAACTCCCTGTACATTTCCCTTTCTTGTGACAGGATGCTGACTTCAAAAGCAATCTCTGTGCTGTATATTTTTTCCACACAAGATTTTCCTTTCCTCTGCTGGTAAAAATGTAAGCAGAACAACAAAGGTGCTCTAGAATGCCCAGACTTGAGACAACACGCTCATGGGCTTCATGCCTGGGTATGGGGGTTGGGCTCTTTGGTGTGGTGGATAGGGGGGGGGGGGGGTATAAAAATGGTACTTTTTTAATGTTAGAAGCTGTAACCGACCTGAGTTTGATAAAATAAGCCCCTTTTTTAGAACCCTCAGACCACGGTGTATTGAGTTTCTCAGGCCTTAAGAGCCAAGACTTAAATTATTTAGCCACGCAATCCCAGCGCTAGGCAGCTAGCACTAGCATATCAGCCCCCTTCTAAGCCGCGTGGAGGTTTCACCTCGAGCGGTCTGGGTCGCCATGCTTCTGTTACAGGCACGGCGAACTGAAAACTGCCCGCAAGCTCACATGACTCTCTAAATTGAGCTGGAGAAAAACGTCTGCATTGTGTCTGGTTATTTGAGACGAGAAATAAATGCTGTTTTGGGGTTTTTTTTTTAGGGATAGGGTTTATGGCTTTTTTCTTTAGGAAAGTAGACTTGGCACAACCAAGGTTATCAGCCAAAGCAAGAGGAATGATGAAAAAGAAATAGGTTCTGTCCTCACGAACAGCACGAGTGTGATGGTGATACCACCTCAGATGTGAGGGCCATTAGGTGTAATTGGTTCAAGCTACACTCATTGCCTGGTTTAACGTTGCAGTGTTCCCCATATACGTTATCTTGACACCATTCAGTGAGAAGGCTTGAAGCACATGTCTGTGCCTCTCCAGCTGAAAATAAAACCTTTATTTTTCACAGCCATTTTTACAGCCTGGAAACCCTGTCAGATATCATAAATCGAATTAGATAAATGGTTAAAAAAGAGATTGAAATTGATTTCTGTACTGTGTTGTTTTTTAGGGGCATCCTAAATTTACCAAATGGTGAGCGCGGGAGCTCTTTCAAGGACTGAATGGGGCCGGATGCATGTAAATAAAGTGTTTTATCATGGGCACAGAGCAAAATGAGAGCAGCTCGGTAATAATGAACCACCCCACTCACACATGCTGAGTAATGAGGTGAATGAGCATGAGAAATGGAGAGGCTCTCTCCAGTGGGATGATGATGATAATAAAAAACAGGAAACCAAAACAGAATAACCTGTGTGATTCTGAACTTCTGTGAAATTCTGAACAGTTTTTCAAATGTCAGTGAATAATTAGGCCATGGCAAAACAAATGTCACTTCAAACTTTTTGAGAGAAAGCTGTGTGTGTGTGTGTGTGTGTGTGTGTGTTTGTGTGTGTGTGTGTGTGTGTGTGTTTGTGTTTGTGTGTGTGTGTGTGTGTGTGTGTGTGCACATAAGTATGGGACAGAGCAAGAGAGGCTTGTGCTTAGAGCTTGTGCTCATTATTTAGAGAAACAAAATAATGAAAGTGCGCATGGTCAGCCTTGAGCTCTTTGCTACCTACAATGCATTGCAGTGTGCTAATTGTTCAAATTGTTGTAAACAAGTGCTATCCATAGCCCATAATGAGAATGCACCAGACAGGGACAGAACCATGGAAATCTTCATTGGCACAATGCCATCAAAAAAAAAAAAACACACAATCTGTTGTTGTGCAGGAGCTAGTGTGGATAAGTGAACAACATAGTCATTTTTGCCATTGTTTTGGCCATTGTTTGCGCATTTATGCTAGATTATCTAACACGGTGGAAAAATAGGGCTGTCCCACATGCAGAAGGAGCACAATTGATCTGTTACGTACATGATTCTTACAGTGTTTACAGCTCCTTTCTCTTTTATGCTCGCCCGGAGCCTTACAGAGACGGGAATTACTGGACCTAAGCTCCAGCCAAGCCCGTTTACCTACCTGCTGTTCAAATCTCATGGCAGGAAATTAGCTGTCCCCTATTTTCAGGAGAGAAGGTCTCCAAAATGGGATACACAAAAGGGCAGAATATTGCTGTTGTGTTGTTATTATTTTGCAGAAGTTTTCATTCTCACGCTCACCTGCTGATTGGTGGTGCAGAGGTAAGCTGACAGTGGGAGAAGCAACAAAGTGTCGTGACGTGCGCGCGAATGTAGGTCATGGATGCGGCAAATGTGTGTCAGTGTGTGAGGAACGTGAGGGAGACACTCAGCGCTCTGAAGTCTGAGCCGGGGGAAAAGAAGAAATTGAAAGGCAGGCAGATAAAGAAGAAAAAGGGATGGCGACAAAAAAGTGTGTGTAGAGTGTGGTGTGTGTGTTTGTGTGTGTGTGTGTGTGTTTGTGTGTGTGTGTGTGTGTGTGTGTGTGTGTGTGTGAGAGAGAGGGAGAGAGAGAGAGAGAGAGAAAGACAAAAAGAAAGAGAGAGAGATGCACTGACAGACAGGCAGACAGAGATACAGTAGGAAAGTGAGAGAGAGAAAGAGAGAGAGCGAGCGCAAGTAAAAGAGAGAGAGCGAGTGAAAGAGAGAGAAAGAGAGAGAGCGATAATGAAAGACGTATCAACAGACATTCAGACACGCACGGCCTCTCTCATTGATTTGCATCTTATTATTCCAGTGCTGTGATTTCTCCAGGGATACGGAGTTGAATTATTAATCCTTCATCAGAACTCTGACTTGGCTCACACAGAAACTACTTCAGTACACTACCTTTAGATCACACACTGAGCCATGCTACATTAGCACAGCAACTACAATTTCAAAACTTTTTAGTGAGAAAAATGTATTATAATATGCATAGCCATACTGTATCAGCAGAGCTCCATGTCTTTTTCCTCATAAACACAAAACCTGATTATCCAATGGAATAGAATTTGTATAAAGATTATTAAAAATTGTTGAGTTGTTTTTTTGTGAAGTTGGTTTCCCCATCTAGTACACCAAATGTGGCAATCCAAGCACATAGTTTAAAAGGCAACCAACCCCAAGCACTTCAGATAATACATCTATTATAGTTTATAACAGTATCCTGTTAGTTTATGGCATGACCAAAACATGTTTCAAATTAGCTAGCTTAACATGTAACATGTAAATGAGGGCCCTAATCCAGCGTGGGTGACATACTGTACCCCCTTGAAGTGAATTAAAGACCCAAGCTTACACAGAAGGTGCTATTGTTCACTTTTCAGAGCCTCTTATCTCTTCTAAAATTCTAGTTTTAAGTTCCCCCTCCTTCAACCTCCAGTTTTGATACTGTCTAACTCAGTAGTATTAGTCAACAAGCATTCAATAAGAAGAAACCTTTCAACCAAAAATGAATTTTCAGAAGTTAATACAGTAGTGTACAATGTACTTTTGGGGACATTAGAAAATCGTAAAATATGGCTCCTAATAATGTATGAGATCCAGTTCACTTACAGATCACCGAATTTTTGAATTCCTTTCCCATGCTACACTTCCCAAATAGTTATGGTTCAATTGGTTTTGGAATAGTTTCCATCATATTAGTATGCAATCTAAATGAAATCTATTTTCAGTTCCACATACAGGTTTAAAACATTCCAAAATCAGTTAACGATGCAACTGAAAATTATCCATCAATTAGCTTTTTACTTGTTGTCTTGTTGCTTGGGATTTTTTTTGACAGCACAGGCCGCACATATATTAGTGTTATTATTCATATATGTTGAAATGCTATATAAGTGTTTCTTGTCTTTTTCATAAGTATAATATGGCTAATCCATCATGTCACACTGGTGGCTCATGGTAACACTAGGCATAAATGTGATCTGTGATGTGAAGACGAGTCATCTTAAAATTCATTTTTGAAAAAAAGAATCTTATTTTGCACCTCAGATGGAGCTCAGATTTTTTCAAGCTCAGTGAATCACCAGGTGATGATGAGTCTACATAATGGTGCGCATTACTGGGGTAGCATCCATTTTGAAACCGTAATGGAGGTCACACCTTTCGTGATGCTGCCATCCACAATCAGCCCTTTAATGACAGTGACCACACCAAAGGAAGAAAAGGAAGAAGTTGGAGGGCTGCTCTCTCATACATATTTTGCTTATGCAAACTTCCTGACAACGGGGTTACAATATCCATGTATGACAGGCCTTTTAGAAAATGTATTATCTACATGATGCATCCATGGCTGATTCGAAAAACATCTAAAACACAGTAGTTTTGACAGTTTATATAGTCAACACTCACTAAATATTCAACAGTTGTAAATAAAGTGGACAGCGCTGTGTGTTGTCATCTGGCATAACAAGTCCATCATTCCATTTTCCCTGTGTCACTCCCGCAGATGAAAATATTTGGATCATTTCAGTCTGCCAGGGCTAGTACCAGTTGTTCTCTCCCGCTAAGGGAGTGGCAGATGGATCAACAGCACCTGCTACACACTAATCCTGTTGGCTCAATCTCTGCGCTGTGCTGTGTGTGTGTGTATTTGTGTGTGTGTGTGTGTGTGTGTGCATGTATGTGCATGTCCTGTGTGTGTGTGTGTGTGTGTGTGTGTGTGTGTGTGTGTGTGTTCGAGCATGTATGTGCATGTCCTATGTGTGTGTGCATGTGTGGGTGTGTGTTTTACAGATCAGGATAGTAAGACAGTAGTCATGTATTGGAAATATGGTACAAAGAGAACTGTGCACTCAAACCCGTACACTAATAGCTGAGAGGCACGTGGCGAGACTAGAGCCATATTGGTGTGTGGTGGGGTGAGGGGGCGGGGGCAGTGGGAGAGGGGAGAGGGGGGGAAGAGGGGTGGGGAAGGGGAAGGGGACGGGAGTGGGAGTGGGCACACCTGCAGCTGTGCCTCTCAAGCTGCTCCCAGTCAGACCCAATCTGTCAGGAAGATTAACTAAGTTGTTCATAAGCGAATGCATGAAGAGAGATTAGCGAACACTCGCTCCCTTCAGTAGCTGACGCAAAGCCCAACAGAAGGCCAGTATTGGCACCCCTTGAGAAAAAACAAATAAATTGTCAGTTGTCATGGCCTCCCGCTTGTATTAAAATAGCAACTGGTCCAGTGGGGTGTATTACAAAGGTGATTAAGTGATAAACCTGCTTTAATTAACCCAGAGGTAGCTGTAAACCTGTTAGGAGAAAAGCCCAGGGCTTCATCCTCCTGACCAAACTGATACCAATGGGCTGTTATTTTATCAGGTTTACAACTACCTCTGGGTAAAATAAACCAGGCTTGTCACTTCAGCACCTTAGTAGTATTCTCCACTGGTGAAGAATTTATCACACCACACACAGTGACCTGCCAAGGAGCAAAACAGCTGATCTTAATGCAGCCATCCAGCTCACAAACTAGAGAGGAAAAAGCCGACTCAAACCAGTGGGATGAATACCATCAGGCCAATCCTTAACAGCATCAGGTCCCTCACTCTCTAGGAAAGAAATAGATGGGACAGAGAAAGGGAAGGAAGAGAGAATGAGAAAAGAGGGAAGAAGAGAGAAAGGGAGAGAGAAGGCAACGAAAGAGAAAGGGTGATGGAAGATGGGAGATGAAGAGAGTGAGGGAAGAGAGAGACAGAGATGGAAAAAAAGAGCAAGGATGCGAGAGGAAGAGAAACAGCCAGGGCAGGGAGAGTGAGGGATAGAGAGAAAGAGAGAGCAGGGGAAGAGAGAGAGAGCGAGGGTAGAGTAAGGAATGGAGAGATATGGGCGAGCATTGATTTTCCCATTTCAAACAGGACGTGTCTCCAGTGGCTATGGGGGTCGGCTCCACATCGATCGGCTGCTTGTCCCACTGACTGTCAAAACAGCACCACTGAAACGGTCCACACAGGAAACTTCCCAGCATGCACCACAGTGGGAAGATTAAGTGCATTACTGCCTCACTTTCTCAAGTAAACCTGTAAATAAACACACTAACCCAGTAAGGATCTCTCTCTCTCTCTCTCTCTCTCTCTCTCTCTCTCTCTCTCTCTCTCTCTCTGTTGCTCTCTTTCTATACCTCCCCCCCTCTCTCAGAATGTGCCCCCCCGAGCCAGCATCAGTGTAAGGTGATTCGGGACCCAGCCTCAGTGTCCAGGTGGCTTTACAGGATGGTGTGTGTGTGCGTCTGCAATCAACACTTCAAGGTCCAGCGAGCAGGCCCTGTGCCAGCGGCTGCTGAGTGAGTGGAGAACAGTGATCCAGTCAGCGGCGGTGCTGTTCAATAGCTCTGGAGAGAAGCCGACGATAGCGCAGCACTGATCCCAGGCCTGCTGGATGGGTCGGAGACGAGGCAGGGAGGTGCAAGGTGCAGATGGGGCCACTAAATGAGATTGTGCGCATGGTCACACTGCCCTGCCTATGTGACATATAACAGAGGACGCATTGTGCAGCCTGGTAGCTACTTTTTGCTTTGAAGCAAGTGTGTGTGTGTGTGTGTGTGTGTGTGTGTGTGTTTGTGTGTGTGTGTGTGTGTGTGTGTGTGTGTGTGTGTGTGTGTGCAGCATTGAGAGAGAGAGAATAAGACAGAGAGCAAGAAAGAGAAAGAGAAGAAGAGAGACAGAAAGAAAGAGAGAGAGCAAGAAAGAGAAAGAGATAAAGAGAGAGAAAGAGAAAGTCCATGGATCCACAAAGTAAGGCCTGACAACACTTGTGTCCCATCCTACTGATGCCTCAAAACACCCTCATCGCTTCCTACTGAACATATGATTCTCTTCAGCAGCTTTTGTCACAACGACCAGTCTGCCTCTACTGCCTTTCACAGCTCTACTGTGTTGTCTCAGGTCAGCAGCACCTTTCAGACATGACTACTTTACCGCTTTAGCTCAGAAAGAGAGACAGAGAGAGGTAGAGAGGTAGAGAGGTAGACAGACAGACAGGCAGACAGACAGCCAAAGTTTAACTGACTTTGGTCCCCAGTAAGAGCAATGAACTACTTTCTACGTGTATTTTAGAATTATTTTTTTAATTAGCCCCTACACTTGCAAGAGTGCAAAAAACTGATTAGTCATATTTAATTGCAGTGGGAGGAAATGAGTGCAGCCCCTAAAATCTGTGCTTATGGATTAATTGACAACAACCTTCACATGTCAGTTGCCACATGAGGCTCCCATTTGCAGACATCAAACTCTCCAACTCTCTCTTTCACACACACACACACACACACACACACACACACACACACACACACACACACACACACACACACACACGCACGCACACACACGCACACACACACACAAGCAGATGAGAGTGTTTCCACTTACAAGCACTTAGCAATTAGTGTTCATCACTCCGCGAAGCGACAGCACATGTGAGCAGAAATCACATCCTCTCAATGTCGATCAATGTCAGTCCTGGCAGACCCCAAATAGTAATGCCTAGTTCCCTCTTAAATACACCGGGACCGTTCATGACTGGAGTGGTTCTGCCATTTAAAAAGCTAATGCTTTAGATGCCACTAACTATATGTATTTCTATTACTTTGAAGTGTGTGGTGTCCTTGTGCCAATTAATACACTCTATCTGATCATTAGGTCATCATAATCCCACATTCAGGTCAGTCAGTATGATTCAGATTTAGTGGAAAATAGTTGTGTTTCATTGTAAAGTAGGTTAATATGTGGCAATCTTTTTTGCTGTATCTTAGTGGATCCCATCACTGCAAGGACTGGTAATTTCAGGAATCAGACTTTAAGCCACCGTTCTCTTTTATTTGGGCACATACAGTACAATAAAAGCAATGAAAACAGTAGGATAGTCTCACTATTCAGAATCTGTTTTGTAGGAGAGTCTGATGCACATTAAATTCACTTTACATTTACATTAGAAGCACAACACCAGCTGTCTCTCTTTCCCCTCTGCCTGCTCTGTGTGTTGATTGTTATTGTTGACTCCCTCAACAGTAGACACCCAAAAGTAGGTCGGTCGGTAGGTTGGTTGGTGAAGTGAACTCACAAGGGTTAGGTTAGATTTTATCGTCCTTTTCAAACCTCTGTACAAAGGTGTCTGAGGAGTACATTAGGCTTTTTTTTGTCATTACGACAAATAAGGTTACTTCAAATGAGGGCTTTATCACATTAGTGGGATGTTTGTGTCGAAGAGAGAGAAACAGAGAGAGAGAGATAGATAGAGAACAAACCAGCAAAGTATGAGATTCGAAAGAGAGAGAGAGAGAGAGAGAGAGAGGGAGAGAGAGAGAGAGAGAGAAAGCATCCTGTGCTTGACGAAAACATGTGCTGTCCTTCATTTTGTTGAAAAACAGGCCAATACTATTCAAGAGACATGCAAATGCAAGAGATGAATTAGTGATGCAGATCAAAACAACCCCCCCCCCCCCCCATCCCACACACACACCCCCACCACCACTACTCAGGAAAACAAGAGGGGATCAAGCTTTCTCTGTGGTTGCCCCTGAGCTCTGAAATGATCTTCCTGAATATATAAAATGTTGTACAACTGTTGATCGTTTTAAGTATAATTTAAAAACCTCTTTTCTTTGGCTTATAATTGTGATTAAGATTATTTTAGATCATCTTTCTCTGATTATATATTTATGTTGTTATTTAAAAATGTAATTTGTTTTAAATACTTCTGATCATATTTTCTTTCATTTTTACCATTATTTGTTTATTTATTTATTTAGTTGTATTCTATTTATGCACTTTGGTCAGCTTCTGTTGTATAAAATGTGCTATATAAATAAACTGAACTTGTACTTGAACTTAAACTACCCCTGCAAGTCATCAGTAGTCATTCACTAACTATTAGACATATCGTGTGGGCCAGAGACTCAAAGGAAGTTGCATCCGGTCTCCCACATGCTTGTTTATGCTTGCACATGCTTGTTTATCTTCAATTACTGCCTCACACCACCAAAACAAAAACCCCACACCTGCACTCATCCACAAGCACAGAGAGTGGGTCCGCTGACTTTAATGCTCTTCAGCAGTTTCTGTGATTTGTGGAGTTAATTATCTTCGGCGAAAATCAGCAGGAGCAGAAACTGGGCCGGGCCGCACAGCCAGAGGAGATAGGCCGGCACAGCATGGGCCTGTCTGGAGCTGTGACGCCGCATAACAGCACTGAGTTAGCGGGAAGGATACGGATACTGGCAACTGGTGCTGCTGTAATCCTGATTACGCAAATCTCAGACATACTGTACACATACATTCTCTGGACATTGCTCATTTAATGAGGCTCTGGGGAAGCACATTTTTGTACACATAGCATAAGCATGTCATACATACAGGAGAGAGCATGTGTTTTCATTCTGTATTTCTGTATGAAGTAAGCTTTGAGATGAGGCAAGAGTGTTATGTTTTTTGCATGCTCAGATTGATAATAAAGTTTTGTAAGTGTGTGAAGACTCAGAGATAGCTAATTAATTCTTGTAGTGAAATATTCATCACAATTACTTTTTTATTGCTAGCAACTTAAGTAACTGAAGGGGATTTAACTTTGCCTTAGTGAAACCTACAGAGGGAAAATATTATGTCTTACAACAGCCTTATCTTTGTGTCTCATAAGCTTTATTAACTTCTGATCTGTTTCCCCTAAAACCCCCGTTAGGAGAAAAATAACACTCTCTACATGCACATGGTAGGATCGTATTGGATTTCTCCAATTCAGATGTTGCTACCCAGAGGGTGGCCTGTCCCAAAATTCAAGTGAGTGTAAGACTGTTTAAAATCTTAGCTTGAACTTAGATTGGATTTGAGCTTTGCTGGGCACTGTTTCTTCAGAGTTTTACTAAATTCATAATTACTCCTTTAGGAGGAAAAAGATAACAACCAGCTAAATGTTGTTGATTTTTTTTTTGTTTGCCAAAAGACAAGATCAAGACAATTCTAAGAAGCTATATTTTCCTCTGAGTAATACTCCACTGTGTGTAACCCAACACAACACCAAGGATCAGAGAAACAGCATGTCTCTGACGGCATCCTGGTATTGTATGGTCCAGGAAGCCTCTGTAGCTTCTATATCACCACATGAAGTCTTTGAGGTACTTAGGTATTGTGTTACTGACTGACACCTTTTTTTTACTTTTGATACCAAAAGTATCAAGAAAAATTACCATCAAAGTATCAAAACTACCATCCAACAACAGTATAACCCAGTTTTAGTCGTCACTTCCTTTTATTATGTGTGAGGAACACGCTAGGTCTAACCTAATTTCCTCAGGTAACAGCAGATTAACCTGACTGACACAGCGGGGAGACGGACATCAGACGTCCGAGAGCTCTCCCGCCCCGTCTATAGCTACAGGGAGCTCTTTTCTTTTGGCCAGCTCATATACCATGAAGCTGTCTCAAGAGCCTATCCAACTGCCTCCATGCCATATTTTTGGTGCACAAGATATTTGGAGAAGATGGGATGGGTCGTGACCAGCCCAGACAGTCATATTGACCTGAATATTATACAGTATGGCTGCACTTTTTCTTTTGAAAAAGTTACTGTATTAGGATGTCATCTGAACTGATTATAGACAATGTGAGAGTTGCACAGTTCCGCTTGTGCCCTTTGCTTATTGTTTATTGACTATCACCTTTATCAAACCCAACTACTAAACCTAACCTTAATAAGACAGATGGTTCATTAATGGTTTCAGCAGCTGTAAATAGTCTATAAGACCACGATGCATAGGACTACCCAAATAAAGTGTGACCCATTAATGCATTAGAGCTGAGAACAGACTTTTATTATAGAGCAACACAATAGGTGACACACAGTTCTGTTCCAAATAATGGCAAATAATCTTTTAGGCCAATCCAAGACTTCAGGTGCAAGGCATTGTCTTAAAAATGAAGGCTTAATGCTGTGAGCTGTTTTCCATTAACAGGCTTGGATATACTCAGATAAACACACAAGAAAGAAAGACAGACAGGCACCTAAGGAATGCCTAAAAGCTGAATGGAGAAAGCATTACATGTAACACAGTCACTGCAGACAGACAGACAGATACTTGTGTCCTGGACCTGAACATCTGACTGATTTTTTTTTTTCTCTGAGCACAAATGCTCCCTTTGAGCCGAGGGCATTTATGAGCAGTGAGCAATGAGCGAATAGCCATTTTTCCTCTGATATTTTGACAGCTGCTTTTTTACTGCAGTTAAGTCTTAAGTCTGAGTTGCTTTCTATCCCTGTCTATCTCTCCCCCCTCGGTCTTTACAGACATTCACCGCATAGTTAGCAAAGATTCATCAAGATCTAGTCGTGCGTCTGTGTCTGACATTTCTCCAATCTCCCTTTTAGCTTTTACTCTCAAGGCCCTGGGAAAAACAGTCCAACAGCATTTGTGCATCAAATCTTCATGGCAAAACAATGAAACTATAGTAAAACTATAGCAAATATAATTGTCAATGCAGTTGTGTGTGGCTGTGAGTCCTGTCTGTATACTCGAAGGCTATAGTTGTGTTGAAGAAAACAGAGAATGGAGAAAATACTGCCTTCTTTGGAAGCACTCAGTGGCTGCAAGGCATCAAGACATGTCTGCATTAAATACATTTATAAAGTTCTGCCTTCTAAGCTAACTTAGTTTTGCCAAGTTTTAAAGGCGGCACAGATGTGTCCTTCATACTTTCTTCAACATCCAAAATTATATTTAATTATTACGTCACCTGTTGTCATCTTGGAAACAGCATTTAGTGTTGCTCATCCAAGTGTGAATGCCTGAGGAGATGATCCAATTGACTTACTGTGTAGGTCATCTGAAACAAAGTTTTTAGACAATACCAAGATGCCTGCTAAGATACATGACTTGTTAGAAAGAAAAGGCAGTGAGGCAGCAGCTAGCTACTCTGTCATTTTGGACACATTTTGTCAAGCAAAGTGCATCAGGGAAGATCAGCTAAGCTTAAAGTGAGTTGAGGACACCTTCCTTGATGAAGATCCTGCTGTGTGCTGCAGACATGCTGTGGGCTTTGAGACATACTGCAGCTGTTGGCCAACAACTGCTGGCTGTTGATGTTTAGTCAGTTAACATCCATAACATGCAGTAAATGACTATCAATATTCTGTACCAGTAGCGGTTTTAGGCACGGGTGAACAGGGCAGCCGCCCGGGGCGCCATTTCGTGGGGGGCACCACGAGCGCTTGGGGAAAAAAAAAAGAGGTGAGAGGTGGTCTCGCCCAGGGAGTAAAACACTGTAGAACTGCTACTGTTCTGTACTACAGTATGTATGCAGGACACAAAGACTGGGGACAAGTACCACCATCCCCTAACTGCTGGTAAAGTGACTAATAAAAAGGTCACAAAGGTCATGACATGCTCTCCTGCTTGGACTTGCTTCCTCCGGCCTCAGTCAAGGACTCGTTTCCTGGTCATGTGGCAAGTGGCGTCAGTGTTGCCACAAATCTGGGCTGCAAGCTTCCTGCTGTGATTGGAATGGTCGGAAGAGCCCGTTAAGGCCCTGGAAAGGGTTTTTTCGACAAAGCCAACAAAGCCTCCCGTGCACGACCACCACAGCCGTCAATTCCTATTCTGGCATGACCTCGGTGAAAATTAGGGGCACGTGAGTGTGTGTGTTCGAACGGCTCGATTTTGATAATCACCTTCATCCAAACAGAGACAGCAACTCAGCAGGGGGGTGAATAGGAAGGCACAGAAAAAGAAGACAGAAAAAGAAGCACAAAGGCTGTTTCTTGCTGTAGTCTGAATGGGATAATCTTTTCTTTACTATACCCAGAGGAAAAAAAAAATGCTTAAGATAGTTCAGAACTTTTTAAGTGGTTTAAGAGATTTGCCCCGACGGTCTGAGTGTTTTGAAAATGATTGCTGCCCTAACATTAATTATAAGACTCCCTCCCCTCATACAAAAATGTCTGTACTCCGCTCTCTTTTGGAGAGTTGCCTGAGGGGAGTCTGGATGAATGCACAAAGGTCTGTCTGTCTCTCACTCTTTCTGCACTTTGCGGGCAAGAAGTAATAATGAGGGAAGATGATGCTTTCACACCAATATTTTATACGTGCGGCCATTGCAGCTGAGTGATTTTAATTTAATTACGTCGGCACATCGCTGGGAAATTGAATTTGAGGCCCACAATGCTTCACTTCTTTCCATCTGGCCATTGTCCAAAGAGATCTCTCAACTGTGCAGCATTTGACATGCATAATTGACTTTTACAAGGCTGCATTGTAATGTGTTTTTTTTTCCTCCCGTGTTTAATTGTTTGGCCCCAAATACCCCGGGGAAGGAGCGAGGCACGCTGCTGGCATCTGATGCTGATACATGTCCGATAGTGATCATCTGGATCATGTCATTATGCATCCAGACTCCGGGTGCAGCCAGGCTGAACAAAGGCGTGTGCGGTGCAGGCCGGTCAAACGTGCTCCTCGGTCTCCTCCACCCCTCCACCCCTCCGCCTCGCTGCACGCCAGCCTCGTGTGCCAAAGAAAACGGCTCAATTTCAGCCACAGGTTTTTGTACAAAATGATGATGATGAATTGTTGAACTCATGCAATGATGTCTAAATCTAACACAATCTCTCTGCGAATAATTCTGAAAGGAAATAATTTGTCGCTATTGTGAAGTCACGTGCTGGGTTTGATTGCAGTCATTCGGTGTACCCTCACGTGTGTGAATCTGTAGGATTCACGGGACATGAGAGCACTTCAGCACACTCATGTACCGATGACATCAACGGCTCATCTCCTCAGGCATTCGCACTTGGATGAGGCTCTAGACCAGAACACTAGAAGAATGTAAAGCACTGAGCCAAGGTGGTAAGTGGACCAACTAATGTAATCCATTATGGTCTCCTATTTCACTGAGTACCGAATTGAAGCTCCAGCGATACAATTTTAAAGTATCGCTGTGAGACAAGACAAATATCTTTGGGATCGGCTAATCCAGTTCAGCGGAAGGCTGGTATTCTATCCAGGATAATGTGAAGGGGAAGTGAACAACCTGGGTTATGACACATGAGGGGGAGAACGGATTGTACGTTATGCACATAAGTCATCGTGATGAAGAAAATGAAAAGGGTGAATCATGCCAAAGCTCATTTTTTGATGTTGTGTTTCACTTTTTTCCCCCATTTCTTTTCTGCTCAAATCATGCTGCCACATCGATACCTAATACAGGCACGATAGCAGCAAGCCAATGAAAATGATGGTAAGTCTGTCTTATCCAAAGTGAATTCATCTGACCCACATTGTACCCATATCACAGTGACTCTCGCTGGATGAAATTTCAAATATGTCCTTGTTACTGAGTGTTAAATAACTAAGTAGATTTGTCTGCCAATCACTGTGAGTAGCTGTTGTTTCTCATATTTTATTCACATGTTGTTCTCAAAAATTAAAAGTCTTTAATGGCAAGGCTCTGGAGAAAAAAAACATGCTTTTACTTTCAAGACAGAAATAGGCCAAATCTCCTTAATGCCTATTATTCTGATGATGCAGCGAGACACGCCAGATACCTTTAATGGAACAAACTGGAAAACATGACGCATTAGACCGCTCATGGCTGAGAAACCCAAAGGTGCAATGTTGAAAGAGGGCGAAAGAAAAAAAAAATAGGCCACAGAGTTTCGCAATTATGTGGGTCGACGCCTGTGACACCTGCACATCTCTCCCCCTGTCTCACAGCTGCCCGCAAGTAGCCACCTCTCCCGGGGAGGACCACCTGTCACCGGACAAAGAGAGACACACAAAGTACCTTTATCAAAGTCCGCACGGGGGGTTGTGGGCCAGTTGAAGGGGCAGCAGGGGATGCGGAGGAGGTATGGGGGTGGGGTGGGTGGTGAGGGGGGGTTGGTGGACAGTGGTGGTGAATTACCCCCCCATCTCTGAAGTGGCACGTCAGCGGTCCAGACTTGATAATGTCATGGGTGACGTCCTCACGGTGATTAAATTAAACCCCAACCGCTGTTTGAAGGGGGCTCGACCAAATGACGCCACAGCTGGTAATTGAGAGGTGTAGGGGACAGAGAGACAGGGAAAGGGTGAGAGAGAGAGAGAGAGAGAGGAGGAGGAGGAAGATACGCAGGGTCACACTCACATATAAAATGAGGAGCCATGAAATCAGATTGACCTACATTCTTCAAACCCCCCTTCACAAAGGCACTCCTCTCAGGAATTAGGCTAAAACCCGTGTTGTTGTTTGCGCTGCTCTTCGTTAAACAAAGATCACTCTCAAGTCTCTCTAGTCATTTGAGCACATGATTTCCGAGGGGAAAGAGTAGGAAAACAAAGTTGTACTTTTGTCAGAAGTTGGTCATGTTTCAAGTAATTGTTCATAACAATTGGAACAATTGGTTCAAAACTTTTCTTTCATATCAAGGAACTGCGATCCTACAGTATTTGTTAAAAAATATATGAACCTGAAGTCAAAAGACTGTCATTGAGCTGATAGCCTTATTAACTCCATAAGTCGGCTGAATGCGTTCCTCTCATAAGCGAAATTATACTTCCTTTGCCAAGGTACTTACGCAATTACAGGGAAGGGGGTCAAACTTAATATCCTCTACGCTATGATAGGAGAGCATAGATTGAGGATCATTATGCAAGCACTATTCAAGAGAATGACACAATGAACAATGATTACGTCCTTTCAAATAATGCCTAGACTCAACTAGAAAAGAAAGGAGATAAGTCATTTCAGACTGTGCATATACCATATATATCTTTGTATCATTATCATAGAGGTTACTTCAGTGTTTGACATGTAGTTGTGTATGTAACAATGGATTTATTTCACTCTTTATGCTTTTACCATTTCTTCAACAGTAATGCAGTAATGAATTTAGTGGGTATTACAAATGTGCTGTGGTAGCATCAGGTGCATTTCTCCAGCCATAGTCCTAGTCGTGCTACGGCTGAAGAAAATTAGTTGGACACTGTAATACTTACATTGGTAAGTAGATGCTAACAAGTCATCTGATCAAGGTCTTTATGTACATTTTGGATACACGTGACATTATATGTGTATAAGTATATAGAACATCTTTGGTATTCTCCTAATATTTTAAATATAGCACCAAATAATGACCCAACTATGAAAAATGACCTTAACTGATGAAACAAGAGTAACAAGTAAGAAACACAGATAGACACACTAGGTCTTCCACCAAATTCGGACGTCACTTTGAGGAAAAGAATAGCTTCTGATTCACCGGGTCCCGAGACACTACACACTCGACACTCATCAAAAACCCACCATGGGCCACTACTAAAGGCCACAGGCCCTGCCTTGAAATGAGGGCAAGGCTGAGTCAGAACCTGTTTAAGCTGTCAGAAAACAGAATGAATGTAGCCCATTAAGCATATTCATTGTGGCAAGTCATGTACAAATAAAAGCATCATTATCACTTCCACACTCAGACTCACTTGAGCATCATTGACAATCATTCACAGAAAAAAAAACACTTGTCTGGCCTCACATGTGAGTAACCAGCGTTCTGGGCAAAGGGCAAAGCCAGCAGATGCTTGAAGCCAGTGCCGCGTGGGCACAGATACACGTCACAGCGGAGTGCCCATCTGCAGCCGGCCTGAGGGTTTAATGTGGCCATAAAAGCCCTGTGGTGATGACGCTGGCAGCAATGGCTTCAGAGGGGCAATGACAGGCAAGGAGCACGAAGGGTGCTTGGGGTTGTTGACACGGTGGAAATGACAGGTGTGGCTCTGAAGATTGCACAAACACCCTTAGTAGATAAATGAAGACAGGAATGAATTGCATCAATTATGAATTCACAGCTGCAGGATGACCAGCATCCAAACCTGCTTGGGACTTAATGGTCATGTGTCACATTAGTCAATGACCTTTTCAATCACTAATATCTACAGAATATCTATTTTTAATCGAGTAAAGATTAAAAGCCACCAATTCGTGGCTTTGGACATGGCATGGAAAGCGACCCATTTAGAATCAATTTTAAACTCTCTATTCCTTTGTGATAACTTCTCTCTGTACACAGTATACCACACCATAGGTTGACCAATATTCAAATCATATCTATACATATTTTCATCTGGTGTAGGTTAAATCAACAGCATGGATCTCAGCAGGTTAGGTATGGGAAAATCCATTGCCCTGCAAACAATTCACACGAGCATCAGAAAAAAGGTGTTCAAAGAAAGGAACTGCCATAAGAAAACTATTAAGGCTTGAGGATTTCTGTAACAAGAGTGCGCGTGTGTGTAAGATAGACAGACAGGAGGCAGGCGAGAGTGACAGAAGTAGGTCAAGTAACTGAGATTTCAGCATCTAAGAGAATCTACCTGTGTGGTTACGCAGACACTTGTAGTGATGACACTTAACAACAGGCAAAAAAAAAAAAAAAAACCATCACACAGTGAACAAAGGCTTTCAAAACTAGCACATGGAAAAATGAGGGAAACAGAGAAAGCTACCTTGTCAATTTATTGAGCGAGAGGAGGGCAGAACCGAGGTACCACGGTAATATGCACCATAAATGCACACCAGTCGCATCCAACAAATACATTCAATTTATTTGGGTAATCATGGCAAATAAAGTACAAATGAACAACCTGATGTAGGCGCAAAAACATAGGAGCGTCAACGTAAACAATTCAGCACCAAGCCATTTCTAGGAATAGAATGCTGGGTTTGTTTATGGCAAATGCAGTCTTCAGAAGTGTGTCAGTGGGTGATATAACTAGAAAAAAAATGTCAAGGACAAACAGATTGTGTGCATGTATTTAGGATGATTGAGTACGTCATAGTACTCGTGTGCCAGTGTCCACGTGAGATTAAAATGACTCATACTGTGGGAGAAAAAAAATTAAAAATAAAAACAACTGACGAACAACACAATAAATTACAAATCAATATTTAAATAGATTCATATTATAAATTCATACTTGCCACTTCCCTTCAGATAGATTAGTCTTCATTGATTGGATTTTTAAGAGCAAAGTGTAATTATTAGTGACCTTTTCTGACACTTCAAGCTTGAATGGTCTTGTCTATTGAACTTCAGAAAGTTCTTATTGGAAATTCTCTTTCGTTCCCTTAACACATAGGGATCAGGGATGGGCATATTTTTGGTCAATGTAAAGTGACACTAACTCATACAATATAACTAACATCACAGTGCAGAGAGTACTTCTCTATAAGACAATTAAAAAATTAAATGGATTTAGCTCTTTCTAAAAAAAGAAAATAAGTGGTAAGGAACAAAAAAGCAGGGAAAAATAGTCTCTTCAGTGGTCGACCTAATTAAAAGAAATGTTCATGGTCAAGTGAACAAAAAGAGTTCTAACCAAAATGTCCTCAACCACAGCTGTCCAAGAATTGACCAAACATCCAGTAGTACTGACCCAGTCTGTGGTATTGATGGGACATTTCTGGGGACAGACTGATCTAGTATGCCCATGCCACTGTCACAGCCAGACCCAGATAGTGCACCAGATCCCATCCCTCCGCCCACCAGTAACCCCCCAGTAACCCATTCACAGCTTCATCCGACCTTTCATCCCTCAGAGCTGAGTCAGACTGTCAGCCTTGCAGGACTGGGTCTCTTTCGTGCCACTGCCTGGAAACATTTTGGAGATCTATAAAAGGATTAGATGTAATCAAGAAGACCAGTAGTTTGTTCCCTAAAAATTCTTTTAATCTCTGTAGCAAATTACTGATGTTGCGGACTTTATTCGCTCGTTTTATAGGCATGGCCCGTAGTCCAGCACCCAGACTTTTGATGTGAATATGTGTCTTGTTTTATCAGATCAACACTGTAGGGACAGATGAGAAGCTCTGCTCAACCCTCCTCACCCCCCCCACCCCACCGTGGCCACTCCACACACACACACACACACACACACACACACACACACACCACCCCTGCTGTGCCGCTCACTGGAGCACCCACTCGTGTTTCGCCCGCCCTTTTGAACAAAAGCGAGCGTCGATGGATTCGCCAAGCACAGTTCTGCTTCTCGAAAGAGACTCACCAGCAGCCAAGCAAAACAAAGCAACACACTGCCTCCTGCCCGATATCAGGCTTCTAATCTGATAAGGAGTCTGATCCACCCAAGGGGTGTCGGGGGAAGTGTGTGTGTGTGTGTGTGTGTGTGTGGGGAGGGGGTTCGATGGGTGAATCTCACACGCCTCCTCCAGCCCACTGAACAAACTGGCAGGACTCTGGGCAGAAGTGTCTGGAGGAATGTGCTTCTGGCATGCCAGCGGTTTCCAGGCAGAACACCCTCACACTAAACGCCTCTGCCACTCAGCAAACATTAAACCCCCTCCACACACACACAAGCGCGCACACACACACACACACACACACACACACACAAGCGCGCACACACACACACGCACACACACATTCACACACACACACACAGAGCCAACTGTAGAAAGCGCCTGCATCAATTTATACACTGAGCAGCAGGTTAATCCCATTCAGGGCCCCCGTTAGCGAGCACACAGTGCTGCTGGAGGAAGCCTTGAGCAGGCGCCCGCGCACACACAGAGACCGGAGCAGCAGAGAGTGGAGCAGAGTGGCTGATTGGCTGAGTAAAACTCCCCCAAAGTAGGTCAAACCTGAGCACGGCTCTCATAAGACGCCCTTTGACCCCTTCTCGCACAGCAGAGGATATGGGGGAGTCGGGTGAGCGAATCATCCCTGCCACTGCTCTGCATAGATTTCACATGCTTAAAGGAGGAGGTGAAGTGTCAAAGAGGTCAGAGAGCAAGAGAGAAAAAGAGAAAGATAGAGCAAGGGAGAGGGAGAGCAAGATAGATGGGGAGAGAGAGAGGGAGAAAAGGAGAGATACAGATGAAGACAAAGAGAGAAATAAGAAAAAAAGAGAGTGACTGTGAGAGAAAGAGGGGGACGGAGAGAGAGAGAAAAAAGAAAGAGATAAAGATGACAGAAAAAAAAGAAAAACAGATGGAGAGAGAGGCGAAAGGGGGCAGACCTACAGAATGTGAATGTGAATGTAACGGCATATGTGTGAGCATGTGTGTGGGAGTCCTCCAGCAACACAGCAGCGGCGCATCAAAGGGCAGAGCAAATAGCTGTGGGTGGGGAGAGCAGCGCTCTGCTTCACACCTCTTACCTTTCCGACTGCCAGCTCTGCTGTTATTTACGCTCCTCCTGACCTCCTTTTCCTTCAACTGTTTCCCTCTACTCCTCCTCTCTTATTATCTTCCTACCACTTTGCATTCTTTTCCTCTTCTCTTCTCTCGCCAGCCTAGTATTCCCCCTCTCTATAGAAATCTCATGTGCACATATACACAAACACATACACAAACAAGGGACACATACTCATATATACTGTAAGCACACACATACAAATACACAGACCACACACAAATACACAGACATGATACAGTAAAACAAAGGGAATGATCACCCCAACTACAAACTGGCCCAGTGGCTCAGTGGTCAGGTCCCAAACGCATTAACTGTGGGAGGGGGGCACTGTTGTGGTGGGTTTAGAGAGGGAGGGGATGGAGGCAGCCTGCCACACCACTCTCCTGTACCCAGCCTCAACAACCACAAACATACTGCAAGCAACAGGCTCAAAGAGGAGAGATGATGGTATCTAACAAGCCCACAGACTAGCATATGGTCTGGAGGTGTATGAGTAACACAGGTCACTCCATCATACCCACTCAATTACCATCAGCTGGGCAAAACAGGAAACGAAGACAAAAAGGACGAAGAATCAACAAATCAAGTTTCATAATTAGACATTGAATGCAAAAAAGTAAAACTTTCTTGCAACAGTAACTTTTAGCGATAGACGAAAATATGACTTTCTGGCAAAATACTTGTGGACTGTTCATGTCCACACATTTGTACAATAGCAAAAGATGCATAACTTTAACATGGACCCTGCCATCCCTTTTGTGCACTGCCATGGCATAATTTCAGTGATCAATCACAAAGTAGCCCTTTTCATGATGGTGATACCATCAACACAGGTTGGCACCATAACATTTTGTAGGGTATTCAGTCCGTTTATGTCACAATGGACTAATTAAAAAAAAAAAAATGTTTTCTTTCCCTCTGTACTCGATTTAGTATGGCAATAGACATTTCTAAACGATGCTACCACATCCACCCACCCTTCTACATCTACATAAGTGCTACAGATTTGGTCCTGAGTTTCTGGCAAGCCCAACCAGGCAGCCTCCTGGCCCTGGCCGGGGGGGGGGGTATTCAGTCGTCCGGTATGGGTGTGTTACAGTTGCCGTGGTAAATATAAACGGGCCCCTCGCAGCGGTAGTAGAGCTGGAAGACGTCGCCGTAGCCGTGCTCCCGCCACCAGACGCACAGCTGCCGGTTCCAGCCGCACGCCAGCACGTGGAAGAGCTGCGGGTGCTCCATGCCGATCATGGTGAAGAAGTCCTGGTCGCCCAGGTGGCCCCGGAAGTGGTACTGCTCGGCCAGGTGAGCCACGCGCTCGGCCTCCAGCAGACGGTTGTAGAGCGCCGACGACCGCATGGCCTCCAGGTCCAGCAGCATCACGCCGCTGTTGAAGCCCGGCTGGCCGTCGGGAGGGGGGTCCCCCACGCCCGATTTGGGGTTCTCCTTACGGTACTGCCAAAAGGTATGCCTACAGGGGGGAAAGAACAAGACAAATAAGGACGAAGTGAGAGAGAAATAATTCAATAAAAGGTGGAGGTGAAGAGATTAAATTTTGCACTTGTAGACTTGTAGCAAGACTGTGTTTGTGTGTATTTGTGTGAGAGAAAGTGAGAAATGAGAGAGGAATAAAGTCATTACAAGTGTTTATTTAGGATTTATCCTAGAGGAAAAGGCTGTGTTTGTGATCAGTAAGTGTAACGCGTTCAGTGACTGGGATGAGGCGCACTGAATTTAAATCAGAGGTCCCCCTAGAAGGGGAGAGCTGAGGCATCGAGAGGGGAATGCAGAGGAATGTGTGCCATGCAAGAGATGCAAACAACCATGAAATGAAAACTGTGTGTGTGTATGTGTGTGTGTGTGTGTGTGTCTGTGCGTGTGAGAGAGAGAGAGAGAGAGAGAGAGAGAGAGAGAGAGAGAGAGAGAGAGAGAGAGAGAGAGAGAGAGAGAAAGAGATAATGACTGTACATGTAGTTATTCAGTCTAAAATCATAGAAAATACACAAACTCAAAGCACAGACGGGATGAGAACAGAAAGAGAAAGAGAGAAAGGAAGTACAGAAAAGAAAGACAGAAAGAGAGAGGGAGAGAGAGTAAGTGTGAAAGTGAGAGAGAAAGACAGAGTGAGTGTGAAAGCGAGAGAGAGACAGAGAAAGAGAGAGAGAGAGAGAGACCAAGATGAAGGGGAAAGGGGGTCATGCTTATTCAGGCCTGTGTGTCTGGCGGTGGGCCAGGGGGCTGCGCTGGGCTATGGTGGGCTGGGGCTGTGTGAGGAGAGGAGCACGGGGCGAAGGGAAAGTACTAGAGGACTAGAGGACTGAAGGACTAGAGGTATGTACAAAACAGGAAGAGCCGCCAGAGCACGAGCCAGATGGAGCACGAGAGGCCAAGAACCAACTCAGCAACCCGGGCAGCATGAGCTCACTCTCACACTCTCACACACACACACATACAGATTCACACACACACAAATACACACATACACATACATACACACACTTACACACTTACACACACACACACACAGAAACACACACACACACATAAAAACAAAAAAGTATACACAGTACACAAACACACACAATATCACACAGTGTACATACACACCATAGTTAGTACCAAAATATACAATGTGTAAGCATATTACTTATAGCACAAGATTCGTCACAGGAAATGTCTGTCAGTCTGTGAATGTACTTGTGTAATATAATAAAATGGTGGAAGGAAGGCTAAAGAAACAGCCAGAGAGAGTGTGTGGAAAGACAGAGACTGATAATTTGAGAAAAACTATCAAAAAAAGGAGGAGGCCCAGTTCTAGTCTGAGGTGCTTTTCATCCTCATGCACACACACAAACAACCCCCACCCCTCCCAGCCCCCCACCGGAATGTGAACTGGAGAACCTGTGGGGCTGACCGTCTGTTTGCTCAGCTGGAGCTAGCGTGGAGGCAGAGACAGGCGGCCTTGTAGCCCATGTCCTTTCCACCTGAGGGGGGCTACTGCCTCTGGTCTTCCCAGGCACAGCATAGGGCATCACAATATGAGGGGAAGCCTGTTTGATCAGCGCAGGCAAGAGAGCTCATGAGGCACTGGTGGAGTCCTTCTAAGAGTGACGGGGCAAGACAACTAGTCAGTGTGTGTGTGTGTGTGTGTGTGTGTGTGTGAGTGTGTGTATTGCTGCATGTGTATGTGAACAAGAGGAAGACCATGAAAGACAGATATACTCAACAAAATGGTGGAGTCTGGGGTTAGGGTTAGGGGTGTGACAACTAGTTAGGTAGTCTGCTTACTCAGTGTTCCTCTACACCTCTGTTAGCTTATGTCCTCCTTTTTGTAAGTCGCTTTGGATAAAAGTGCTAAGTGTAATGTAATGTAATGTAGTCAATGTGTGTGTGAGTGTGTGTGTGTGTGTGTGTGTGTGTGTGTGTGTATTACTCTATGTGCACAGTATGTGAACAAGAGGAAGAGCATGAGGGACTGAGATAAAAATCCAAATCAAAAGCAAACTACACTTGGCCTAGGCTGTCAGAGGCAAAGACAGGCAACCTGGTAGTCCCTCGTCCCCAGAGGGGGGCTGCCGCCTCTGGCTTCCCCAGCTCTAGGGCGGGGGGGATACACAGGGCCCAGGGAGGCATAGCGCTGAGCATCCCCATAGGAGAGGAAGACCGAACGGGGGAAGCCTGTTTGATCAGCCCAGCAAAAGAGCTTATGGGACACTGATAGTGTGTGTGTGTGTGTGTGTGTGTGTGTGTGTGTGTGTTTGTGTGTGTGCTTGTGTGTGTGTTTGTGTGTGTGTTTGTGTGTGTGTTTGTATGTGACACAGAGGAAGTATGAGAGACACATATCACAATCAAGAATCCATAATCAAAGCAAACAACAGTGGGTCTAGACTATCAGGTTTAAGTTTGTCTAACCCTGGAGATGCCTGCCAAACACTGCGTCTTAAATCCAATGTGCGATACTGGACCTAAATTAAACAGGCTTTAATGGACATATGTCAGACCAAGGATGTAAATACAAATGTAGTTGTAAATGACAGAGCAATGCATATGCATATTTTTCATGTGTTAAACTATGGCTAGCTTTTAGACATCACTGCCTTGCGTTCCAGTCCAAGTGAATTCAACTTAATTACACACTACCTGTATGCGACAGCAATTAAGTCTGAGTGCTCCATTCCTTATGGTCTTCTTTTGTTAAAGCCTTTGATTTTTGAACAATGAAGCTAATCCAATATTTCAGAAACTAACTGAATAACAAAATAGAGCGACGTACGTCATAATAGCCCCATTTTCCATACTTTGGCACTTAATTAGTGTAGGACTCCTGTTCTGAATAAATCTTCTTTATTCATCTGGATTCTCTCTCTCCAATGCCACACCTGCATGCACCGCAGATGTTCCACACAAGTCTACACTGGCAAAATTTGACCATAATAATAATAATAATATAATAAATAATAATAATAACAATAATAATAATAATAATAATATAATGTTCAGTAATCGGTCTTGTGCTAATACCTGAATCCAAGTTACATGTGTATAACGTACACTTTTTGAAGATGACCCAAGGTTTAAATTCTTGTACATTACGCAAACTTCAGCCTATCACTGTTGTAATTTTATAACATGTAGACAATCTCTTAGTGATAATATAAATAACAGATAGTGAGTAATAGTAAATAAAAATAAATAAAATAGTTGGCACAATAATAATAATAATGTTTTAAATGCATTCAGAATATATCCGCTGCTCAACAAGGCTCTCCTGCTCCCCAAGTCAAATTCTTCGCTTCATTAGTTCTGAGAAAGGGCTGCATAATGATCCCAGAATGGCTCTCTCTCTCCCCCCTCTCTCTCTCTCCCTCTCCTTCTCTCCCCCTCCTCTTTCTCCCTCTCTCTTTCTCCCTGTCTTTCTTTTTCTTCCTCTCTTTCTCCCCCTGTCTCTCCCTCTCTTTCTCCCCCTGTCTCTCCCTCTCTTTCTCCCCCTTTCTCTCCCTCTCTCTCTCCCCCCTCCTTCTCCCTCTCTTTCTCCCTGCCTTTCTTTTTCTCCCTCTCTTTCTCCACCCGTCTCTCCCTCTCTTTCTCCCCCCCTCTTTCTTTCTCCCTGCCTTTCTTTTTCTCCCTCTCTTTCTCCCCCTTTCTCTCCCTCTCTCCGCAGCCCTGACATGCTTCACACACACGAGCCACATTATCCACCGGTGGACCTGGTCTCCATCACGTCCCTCCACTGTGCGCGACGTCTGACACTCCACCCTCATCCATATTTACAGAGACAGATGATGTTGAAATGGCTGTGACAGTCTGCTGTGGCTTGGTGTGTGAATGTTTTGACATTTACTTGTGAGGAGTTCTCCTGCGGTCGTCCCCATCCGAGATCAGGTCTCTGGAGGGTCTGGAGGTGGACGGGGTTTACTAGCGCTCTGGAAGCCCAGGCCGGCCTCGCCTTGTTGGGGAGAAAATCTTTCGCGGCTGGCAATGAGCCAGGGCCTGAGTAGATTTGCATTTGCATTCGCTTGAGGCTGAGGTACTGGGGAAAATTGGAGGGGGGGGGGGACAACTTTTTAGCCAGTCCACTACAACTGTACAGTGTATCATTTATGCAGCCATGTCCTGCCTGGTGAAAGAGGGAGAAAGACACTGCCAGATGTGAGATCTGAAGGTACACTGCAGATACTGTATGCAGCCTGCTTTCAACACTTGGACCATTCAAATAACAGCCTAGTCCATCCAGCAAGATTACATGCTGAATTAATGGGGCCAGAATCTAGTCCTATCCACTGTCCATGTAGAACAGGGGTAGTAATTACAGGATAAGAAATGATGCGATACCATTATAGGTTGCGCATGTTAATGATGTTACTACTGTACAGTGATTCTCCAATACTTGAAACACTGCCAAAAAGGAACAAATTGTGCGAATAAAACAACTTAACTATACAACTTCCGATGAACCATCCAAGCATTGCTATTGGGAAACACCTGCGTCATTGAACAATGAATCAGACTAACGTAACGTAGTTATCAACATCGTTAGTTGCTTAGTATCATTGATGGCGTTGGGAAACAGTCCACTGCTCAAGCCAACAAACTTTCTAAGGAAGTTAGCAAGGACATTTTTGGGAAACAGACCCCTGTATGGTACCAGGGTATCGATAACGTGTCGATGTGTCATGTCCACCCCCGTGACCCAAACCCTCGATCCCATCCCCGCATCCTGCCTGAGCAGAGCTGTGGAACTGCACTACGTGCGCGCCTGCACAGGCTTGCTACACCAGCCATCCGCCACCCAGATGTTTTCCCACCCCCCCATTTCAACCACTCCACTACAACCAATACTACAACGCACACAAACACACCCCCCTTTGCCTTACTTCCCTTTGTACAGGAAGTCGTCAAATTGTCAGAGGACAAACAGCTAAACGCACTAATGTGGCCGACCTCGGGCAGCTGAGGGCACTGTCCCAACAACGGGAGGGCAACGCGGGGGACGAGGGGTGAGGAGTGAGGCACAATGGGCTGAGCCCAAGTGCTAGGTTCCGAGTAAATAAGATCGCCCCCAGGGGCGGAGAAGTTATGACTCCACTGGGGCTCACATTTACATTCAGTGTACTGTACAGAGAAACCGACACTCCCCAACCAGTGCTGTTCTCTGGAAGATTGGGTGGGAGGAGAAAGGGGCGAGGGGGGGTACTGTTGGACAGGCTGTACTGACAGACACACACACAGACATGCATTCCTCCTCGAGTGTGTGTCAGCAATGACGAGTATGAGGAGAATGAAAAGGTTGTGTGCGTGTGTGTGCGCATGTGTGTTTGTGCATGTGTGTATGGTGGGGACTTGGACAGCAGTCTGTGTGCCGAATTTTTCCAAGTGCACATATTTCAGTGCAAACATCATGCTGGACAAGGAGTTCGGAAAGCACAGCTTGAAATTCCAATTGGAAACAGGCCCAAACCAATACAACTCATGCTTGGGGAACATTCCCAGAAACAAACAATTGCAGAAACAGCAGGAGATAACTGATTTGACACAGCCTGCATCTATATTTCAAACCAACACTGTTATTCAGTTACAGTTACACTAAACAAATTATTAATGTAGGACCAGGCCAGCTTATTGATTGTTTATTCTGTGGTCATATGTGCTGTTCCTTGCCTGTCTATCTGTCAATCTATACGTCTCTTTCTTTCTTTGTCTTCAGCAGACAACTGTAGTAAATATTTTAGTTTCACATTCACATGCTCCTATTTCTTGACATATATATAAATAAACACACGCACACATACGTAGAAACAACATACACATTAACTACCTGCAAAGGAGAATTTCTAAGAAAAATCTTCGAATAAAGATGCCTGGCTGAAATGCTTCAGGCACGCTACTCTGATAGCAGCAGTGTTGACATGCCAGAGCAGATGTTTACAATTTCCCAAGCATCCAAACTCAAACGTTGCTCCCCAAAACCCGACCTTCAAGTCAAATACCTGTTGTTCTACCGGATACTAGACGAAGAGGAAGCACACTCCTGTTATTGTTGGTGAGGGGAAAGTGAGGCCCATAAGTGTAGGCCAAGAGCACAGCCTAAGCTTTCTCTGTTCTGCTTGCGCAGAAAAGGGAAAGTAGAGCATGTTAATCAATATGGAATGCACTGTTGACACCTGATGCACCCTTTCAGATACTAATGGTACTGCTGTGCTGTTTTGGAGCCACACTGTTTACAGCAGAGCTCTGAAGTTCTTGGCTTGACTCAAAAACGAACACACAAAAAACACCAACGAGAACACGAATACCTGCATGTCTAGGAAAAATGCTAATAATGTAACATACTACTTATCCATCGCCAGACAGTTTCTAAGTCTGTACTGGGCGGGCAAGAATATTCATGAGGCCATTATGCCTGAACCACAAAAGATACACAACCGACCTCCGCTCGGGTTGAAAAATATAGAGAGCAAAGATTCGCAACATTCCAACTGAGTGGGCTAGCCAACTTGGAGACCCAATTGAGCTATCACCATGACGAGGCCTGGGTTGAACTACTGAAGTGCTCTGCCTGACCAGTGCTCGCTGTACTCTCCAAATAAAATCACCCTTCAACTTCTCCCTTCTCAAGTGTATGTGTGTGTGTGTGTGTGTGTGTTGTGGTAAAAGTCTGGCTTTAGCATCGATTCCAGTCACTGCCAAAGCACAGAAGTTTCATCTGCTATCCCCCATGTGTGCGTGAGAGGCAGCCAAACGCCCAGACACGGTCGCTCGGAGTCACCCACCCAGCCAGTCAGCTGGCCAGCCAGTCAGTCAGCCAGCCTCTCTGCAATAATAGCGCACTCACGTGCAGCACACAGCACAATCTGTGCTGCGCTTTTTTTTCCTCTCTCTTGATCCGTCATCCAGATTGTTCCCTCTGCAGGCAAACGCATGATCTCCTGATGCCGAACAAATCTGTCCAACAGTGGGATGAATTAACAGGTTGGGGGAAGAAAAAAAAATGTGTGAAACCCACCACCGGAGCGTGGTACACTCTTGCTAGGTTTTTACCTGAATGGGTGGGCATGGATGAGTGAATGGCCTGAGGCATGTCTGGAGTGCGGAGTAGACAAAGGGCTGAATGAGAGTTGTGTAGGTGGGTGATGGATGAATTAGACTTCCTTTAAAGCCAATATTTTTTATAGATGCAGAGCCACAAAAGACAGACATATAAAAGGCAGAAACAGACCAGAGGAGATGGCCAGAGGAAGAACAAAGAACATATTTTTAGTTTTTAATACATTTAGTGATCATAAGCCAGATATAATCAGATTGGTATTCTCTCCATCCCCTCGTTATTCCATCCAATACCTTGTCATACATAACATCACACCATACATTATCTACATCATACTGTGTTGTGCACCTTACATTTTTCCATTTACTTTAGACTGAATCACCCTTTTGTTTGCCTACATTAACAGCACAGAAGTCTTTACTAATTGAGAGTGTGCACCTTTAAAATAACATTACTCAGGCAAGGCCAGACGGTTCCTCCGTTCTGCCGAAATGGTCCCTGTCCTGCACACGTGTCTCGTCTCGTCCTACTCAGCATAACTCACTAAAGTCATCAGCGGCAACCCTCATCCACTCAACACTCTTAATGCACCGAAACAAGAGCATTGCAATTACACTGGAGTTCAATCAGGTGCACCTGGAACACACACACACACACACACACACACACACACACACACACACACACACACACACACACACACACACACACACACACACACACACACACACACACACACACACACACACACACACACACACACACACGCACACACACACACACACACACACAGAGTTGGCTGAATGGAAGCAGGGCTAGAGAGGGCAGGGTTGTCAGGGGCACTATGAGGACTTGGGAACTGGGGGAACCTTGCTATTGGAAAAACAAGCACAGGGTGCACGGTGTTCATGAGTGTCTTATCTCATGCGCAAGCCTGAAGAATGCACTTGGGAGACACTCAATAGCCCCGTTTATATGGACACCTTTTTTGAATCCGATTGAATTTAATCAGATTATTAGAATTCTACCGAACTGTTTATATGAGCCTCAAATAAAGAGATTCGCGTTACAAGAAAGGTGTAAACCACCTATTTTAATCGGTTTGAAAATTTAAACGGTTTCATTTGAATCCGATTATTTGACTGTATATATGCGACGTTTTTAATCGGTTTCTGTAAATAAAGAGATTAAAAGTGAAATTTTGTGTCCATGTAAACGGGGCTATTCACAGTTCCCCTCACAATCACATCCGGTAGAAGACATTTTCTGACACTTATTCTTTGAGGTTCCAACACAAACCCTCTATTGAGCCGTTGGGAGTTAAAGACCAAGTGATCTCCTGCCATCAGCTTTCTGAAATATGCATTTATTGCTGGACCAACATAAAAGAAACTTCCCTTACATTTAAAATAAAAATTATCTAGCTTAAGAGTATGCAAATTCATATAGTACTTGTTTGTGCATGCTGGCATAACCCAGATCTTACCCAGGCTTTGTAAGGAGGCATCATTAGTGAATAAATGGAAAAAAAAGAACTACATTTGAGTAGCTTCAGATGAGATTTAATAAACGTCAGAAGAAAAGCTTCTGCTCTGTAATTGGTTCTGTGTATAATTGGGATCATGTTGCACACTGAAAGGAGAGGAGAGGAGAATAATCAGATGCCTACTCCAGCTTCAACACAGGAGACTAATGCATAGAGAGGAAATTTATTGACAAATTTCCAACTAAAAATCGTTTTATTGCCCACCCAGAATGGCATGAATTTTTTATTGAGTGGAAGTGTAGCACAACACATAATTTAGATCAATGACCTTTAAATCGAAACCTATAAGGTAACATATTGGGTCTTTCCTGGACCTGGGAAAGGCACAATATGTGCTTTAAAGGTGCACTCAATTTTACTGATGAGGCATACGCTAATTTTATTCATTGAGCAATTACATTTAAGGACATTTACTTGACATAACACACGGCAGGCACTAAAACATTTTAACTGAAGCAACTGAAAAAGATACAAAAGGCAAAGATTTCAGCAAGCTGTCAACCAGGCTGTAGAACTAAATTTGTATGCAAAAAAGCACAGGTTTCCCTGACTCATCATTGAAATTAGCATTCACGTTGTCCCAAAGTTTTCAACAGCCGAGAGTTGCACGTGTAGCCTCGTGACAGTTCAATTACTGAAGCTGGCAGTTCTGTTCACCACTGTGTTGACAAAAAACCACATTTCCCCGTGGAAAAATAAAGTCTTGATTGTGTCTGTAAGATACTGAAAGTGTCCGTTTTTTAAATTTGTTTTCATCTAACAAATACGTCAGACTGATACACAACCTCGACAGCGTTTAGCCCTGATCCATGTGAGTACCCCTGAAAAACGTGACGACATTGACGCAGAGTGAGGTGCACCAACGTCCTCCAAATCCGTGCTTAGACTGGATTGATCTGGAGTGTTTCTGGCACCTCTTCAAGGTCAGGAAATGGAGCTCCCCAGACCTCTATGAACGGCTTCCCACAACTGGCACGTGTGCCTGTCACAGCTGCTCTGATGTGTACTGTCAGTCCTATAGAGACCAGAGTTCCAATCAGACTGCTGTGTGTTTGTGAGGCCATCTTACAAAGGCCTGAATAACCAACGGCTCAATAACAGTAAGAGAACTATGCTTCAAATGAAAGACTGGCAGGAATTGATTTTAAAAGTATATAAAAGTTGCAACCAGAGGCTTTCTGTAAATTGACATACAGCTGTTATAGATCAATGCCTCCAAGAAACAATTTTGTCATCTAAATCACAATACCAAATTGATGTGACCCATTGCCAGAAAATGATTTATACTTTCAGTTTTACATTTTGTTTTGTACTTCCAATCAAACTTTATGACAAGTTTGTGTCTGAATCTCTGTTCTGTCAACCCCCTGAGTTAACCCTGTGTGATCCCTGGGCTTTCTATGCCCTTCCAAGTAGAGCACAATTCAGCCCACAAGGAGGAGGTTGGCTACTGAGTGAAGTATCACTCAAGCTTCACCTGAGTCTGGACGGAGTGTATCGGCGCTGCTCCTGTAACCTTGACTGCAGGCCAACTGGGTGCACAGTTAAACACACATTCATCTTGCAGTGATGCATCTTGCAGAGAAACTGACCAATAACACTGTGAGATACTGGCTCTCCCTTCACTTAACATTTAAATACATTATTTATTAATATTTTATTATTGATTAATATGTATTATTTAATATATAAAAATGAGCCACGTAACACAGAACATGAGTGTTCTTATGAAACCTCTAAATTTCACGTATGAACAGAAATGTGTCCTCCTCTTCGCAGATCGCAGAACATCCTGATACCACAGGACCTAATCACACCACTCTAACCAGTCTAAGTGTGTGTGTGCACGCGCGTGTGTCCTGGGATAATTAGCCGACTTCATTCAACAGGGTGTTCATATCCCCATGTCAGCGAGCCAAGGGGACATGAGGAAGAGGCTGGCCAGGCAGTGATGGTAGGGCACACTAGACGTCTCTCAGATGGCTGCACCACATCAGTGAGCCACCAGGGCCCTGGCTCCAGGCTCAGGTCGTTATGTAATACTGGCAGGGTTTTGGGGGGGGCGGGGGGAGGCAGAGGGGGGGTGCATGGAGGATACACCAACCCCCAGAGTGAATTACCGATGAGGCGACGACAGGCGGTGTGAGATTTGACATCTTTTCCGATAATTAACTTTTCATTGAGAGGACGTGTGCTGCATGCGGGGCACGGGGAGTCTGTTCTCCTCGCAATGACGTTCCATCTATTAGCAATAAATTGGACCGGAGGCACACAGCGCTTTCTGATGCCAAAAGCACATCCTGCATACAAACTCAAAGGCATGTGAGGAGACTGCAAATGCATACGAGAGTGCGTGTGTGTGTGTGTGTGTGTGTGTGTGTGTGTGTGTGTGTGTGTGTGTGTGTGTGTGTGTGTGTGTGTGTGAGGTCTGTGAAGATTGTAGGTAGAGAGATAAAAAGGAGTCCAATGAAAGCAGGAAGAGGAGAGGAAAAAAGCATGCACACACACACACCCACATCCACCCACACACACACACACACATACACATACATTTATGCAAACATATAATTTAGGTAATACCACTCTAATGCCAACATAAATGCATATACATTAAAGAACTGTCTTACTTCAAAAAGGCTCAAGACATTCAAAAACCATCTCCAACATCAGACAATCTGTTGCAACCATCAAACAGAAGATGCATGCACAGGTGCAGACCAAAAAAAAGCAGATGGCTACATAAAAGCCTGTGTGCCCTGCCAATGGCTGGAGAGAGAGAGAGGTGGACATGTAAGCTGGGAGGCCATCAACAGAAACTCATAATGGCCCGCCTCCTAATTAAAGTTGCGGGGAACCTGAAAAACAACCAAGGTTGAATTTAACGGACCAGTGACACACACACATGCACAGTATATAAGAACTGTAGTGCATATGTTACCAACCAAGAGGATAAACACTTTTTTCGTCAGGGTCTGTCAGCTTATATTTTTTACAGTTACTGTGAATTTTGCTGAATCAAAATGAACTGGCTTTTCCCCAGCTTGTGTAGGAGGTGTCTTTCCTCCGCTTTCCCTTTGGTGAAATTCGGCGGTGTTATGGGCGTGTGGGTGGCGCAGCAAGCTGCAGGTTTATGCATACAGTAGCAAAGCCTCTTGCAGCCGAGAAAAAGACAGTGTGACACAAGAGCGTGAGCACCACACACATCACCGCATTGGTCAGCCTCCAGCCACCTACCCTTCTCCACTGGCACTGTGACACCTCGCCCACAACACAACAAGGATCAGTGATGCCACCTCCTTCAAACACATGCCAAGCCCTCACAGCAGCAAGATCATATACAGCACAGCATCTCCATCACTAGGAAGGCCTAAGCAGAACCCAGGGTCAGAATAGATTACTGTTAATTTACAGTATAATCACAACATGTGCAGAAACATCTAGATCGACACATACAAAGTAATATGCAAGATAAACTTTATTAACTAAGGTATGCCCATTTCTTCAGTCATGATGCTGTATACAGTAGTTTGCATCCATCTTGTTTGTTTTTCGACATAGTCTAGCCTAGTTTAGAGAAGGCTTGATGACTCACAGCAGTTCAGGACTGTTTCAGTTTGAGGTGTTCTTACAGTAGTACCTCTTGGCAGGCGACATGGCTTTTTGAACTGTTGATCTCTTCTACCTAAATGTGTCATCACAGAATGACGATAACCGTTGACACCGCCGTTAACCTGCTAAATGACGCTAACAACGGTAACGAAAAGTTCCATTTCCAACACTTTTTAACAGTGCTGTAAGCCATGTAAAACAAAAGCAGTAAAGTCAGTTCAAAACACACTGCCAGGAATGTGCTGACACTCAACATCTGAGCCATCTTCAAAAACTATCAGGTGCCAAAGCAATAGTAGGCTTAGCCCCTTCATCTCATGTAAGACAAGTACGTTTCTCTGCGCACTAACAAAACATTTCAAGCCCATTTTTCATGCAAAAAATAAATAAATCACTGCTCGAGAGAAGCACTTTTTTCGAGAGAAGAATATTTTTCCACTCGTCTTTCTGTAATTAAAACACCAAACACTTCATCCATTAGTCAACATTTAAAACATGTTGTACTCGAGAGGCTGGGACTCGTACGCAAAAACAAACACTGGCTAGGCTTGGCTCCTGGTAACAGTGATGACGTGGGATGGGGGGTCAGGAAAGAGATGTTCAGTAAAGGCCCCTGGAGGAGGGGTACGTTGCGGTAAGTGACGTGAGCAGCCAGTCCATGGGTGAGAGATAGTACACACCAACTTGATGGGGGGTTTCCCCTTAACAAACATAGAGGGTGAGGGAGAGTGAGAGAGAGGAAAAGAGAGAGATTAGAGAGAGACAGAAAGACGCAGGAAAGGTGAAAAAAGAGAGGAAGAGAGAGAGAAATAAAGAGAGGAAGAGAGAGAAAGAAATAAATGGGAAGAGAGACAGAGAAAGAGAGAGGATAAGAGGAAGAGTGAGAGTGAGAAAAAAAAAAAGAAGTAGGACTAGCAGCAACACAGAGAGCCACGATACGGATCTGTTTGCAGAAACTGGAGCCCCCCAAGTGCTGCCAGTAAGCCCGTCTGTTTCTGTAATCACTTCCTGTGCGAATGAAAGAGCCTGGCACAAGCAGCACCCAACCAGGAAAGCAAGAGCACAGGACACAACGTGAAAACAATCACTTTTTTTCTGTATTTCCACGGTCACAGAGATTCTGGTTCCACAGCCATTTTGACTAAATAAACAAACAGAGCAGGCCATAGACAGAGCAAAAACACTGTGCAGTGCAGTGACTTTACTGGAGTTGTGCTGAAGATGATTGTTGAGACTAACCCTCAAACATGCAACAAAGATGTTTGGGATGGTGAGGGGGAATAAAAGATTAGTCAATTTGGGCACAGGAAGACAAGCAAACAGCCCAACGTCAATGTGATTCAGGAAATAAAATCACAACTCTTCTACAAAGGAAACAGGACTGATATGAAAAAGGGAATGCGGCAGAGCTGAGGAATGATCACGACCCTGGCAGAGGACTCACGAGGGCACTGATAAACAGTTCTGAGCACTCAGGCACAAACAGCATGTGAACAACACAGTGGTGTACGGATTCAAAGGCTGACATGCATATCAACACAGACCCAGACGTAAACACAGACACACACACAAAGTCTCGCACAGCTTACATGGTGCCATCAAAGAACTTCAAGGGGAGAAAATTGGACACTACTGGGGAGAGCGTGACTAAGAGACAAACACAAACACACACACACACACACACACAACATAGGTAAACAAACACAACAAACACACGTTGTCCCGCTCAGTCTAACTAAATAGAGAGCTAATGAGAGAGGTAATGACAAATGCACAGATATAGTGGCAGGTATGTGATTGCCTGGACATAGTTTTAGCAACAGAGAGGAACACTAAAGCATAAAACAAGATGGCAGGTTCCCCACAAGATACAGAGAGAGAGGCCAACAATCTCAATCCCATCACCACTGCTGCTTTCAGACTTAAAACTCCGACCTTTAGATTAGAGTTGACCATTCACACTTAAGATGCATAGTCAGAAAAATTCATGGAATACTGCAATTCCAGAACTTTGGGTAATGCACGGTTCCTGTATTGATTATTGTGGGTAAAGTGTGAGGGAAATAACATTGTGGAAAGCAGTGGTTTGCTTACAGCAAAATGAAGATGGAGGGCTAAGGTGCAAAGTGGTGTTTGCTACTGCAGTTTTTACATTTCTTTTGGCATTTAGACAAATAAGGGAAATTTCTGAAAATGTACTGTTTATCTGTATCTTCTTTCTCACAATTTTTCAGCATTTGTAATCTGGTCATAAATTATCATGACTCTTGCTATGTCTTTTATTGGCCAAGTGATGTTGGAGTCTGCTCCCTTAATCACCAAGCACAAGCTAAGATACATCATCAAGAAATCTGACTGTTAAGCAGGTTCATGTGTTAACACACAAAATTGAGTCTTGACTTCTTTGGTTCTAGCAAGATAAATACAGTAGCCCCGTTTATATGGACACCTTTTTTGAATCCGATTGAATTTAATCAGATTATTAGAATTCTACCGAACTGTTTATATGAGCCTCAAATAAAGAGATTCGCGTTTGAAGAAACCACCTATTTTAATCGGTTTGAAAATTTAAACGGTTTCATTTGAATCCGATTATTTGACTGTATATATGGGACGTTTTTAATCGGTTTCTGTAAATAAAGAGATTAAAAGTGAAATTTTGTGTCCATGTAAACGGGGCTAATGATAATAGACCAAAGACAGCAGTGCCTTAGAGAGATAATATGCAACAATGCATTTTCTTAACAATTAGTACTAATACCGCCTTGAGATATGAATTGTATTTGGCCATACATTGTATTTGCCATGTCAATGGCTAACAAACACACCTGTTTCTTCAGCTAGCCACCTAGACTGTTGCACTGCACAGTTTTTTGGTCCACTGTCCACATGCTATAAAGCCCTTTATCAGTGCAACAGGATATGATACTATTACATATAAGGTTTCTGCTTTCCTGCAATTATAACTGTGACATTGCTAGTTTTGGAAACTTCTTGTGGACACATTGCTGTGTTAAGGCTCTTCATGCCAAGGTGCTAACAAAGGCACCTCGAGCTGGTAAACTGGTCAGTGCTGCAAAGCAGCTGAAAAGACGTCAACCGGCACCTTGCTGGGTTTCCATCATTTCCATCCTTAGGCTTTGCATCAATGCAAATTAGTCACCGCATAGTATAGGAGCAGAGGCAATGCTGGTGTGGAGAGGTTTATTGGTGGTGAGTTTTGCTCTGAGTAAGATGCAGATGCAGGAAGAAAATGCAAATGTGGAGTTAAATGACAGCCTTCAACTCACTTCCTCTATACTGCTGTGCTCTTTAATATAAAATGCCACTGGAGCACAGGCACTCATCACAAAAGGCACCTGCAGATTTTCTTCACAGCGGAGCAGAAAACAGAAAAGAAAGTCCTCTTTTTTTCAGTCCCGTTTCGTCTTATGCAAAATATAAATATGACCTGTGAAAGCTGCCCTTGAAAATGGCACTCAGTTGAAAGAGGGGGGGGGGGGGGCAACAGGTCATTCATCTTCCTTCCAAAGACGATATACGAAATTGCTTCCAAAGCACAGAAAAACATGGCTGAATGTAGATTTTTCAGAAAATTGACTTTTCTACTTGCCTGCAAACTCTTTCTCTCCTTTTCTCCCCATGTATTTGTGCAAAAAAGATATAGGCCTATGGTGTGGAACGTGTGCTGATGTTCATAAGGACCCAGACAGAAGAATAATTGATAACTAAATCTCCTCCACCCTGCTGGGAAGCCGTACTCAAGGTTAGAACTAAGGCAAGGGCTTATAAAGCCAATGAAAAAACTTGCTCAGAGCCATCATGCTATGCCAACCCTCCTTACATGCTAAGGACATGCCGTTCACATAATAAAATCATCAACAAAAGCCTTACTGTTACACACCTGGTTTCTGTATTTCTTACAAGGACTGGTTAAGTTACTTGTAGGGTTTGTGCTTTGAGTGTAAACAGTATCCCCTACTGTAAATAATTATCAATTTCTTGTGAAGCTGGCTATTTTTGCTGTCAAGGTTTCACTGACAGCATGAAGGACTGTATTACGAATTTGTCCTCCATTTAGCTGCAATAATCTGACCTATAAATAAAACCTTGAAAGCTTAGTCAGTACCCTCACTCATGTCCCCTTCTCTGGAACTCCCCTTCACTCGGCAACAAGACTGAGACTGTTGCTAAGGAAAACCAATTTCCACCATGCTAAATCATTCAAGGAGCCAATCAGACTCCTCTGTTAAAATTCTATATATATATGAATCAAATTCAGCGTTATGGATGTGATATTTGGACTGTTGTCTCATATGTCTCATAACTTTAACAAGCAAAGTATTATTTCATGTTTTTGAAATAATGTCATGAGCGAAATGAGCAAGTAGTTTTTCATTCGAATTATTTCAACTGGCATTATGCACATGACATATTTCTGTTATGCCTGCGACATGTCTGAACTAGGCCTCAAAAAGCTACACACCAGAGGTGAACTGTGAATTATCACCTGGATTGGTTGAAATAGTCATTTAAAGTTTGTTACTGAGTGTCCAGTTAGAGTTTATAAATATTTATATACACACAGTCTCCTTGACATATGGAGTAGCCCCTCAAATAGGCCTATACATATTGTTAGCCCCTGAAAAATACATCAAAATGTAGACCTAAGGAAATATTTTAACGTAACATAACATAACTTTTTTTTCTTCCATGGGAGGAATGATCTTTGTGTATGGAATTGCCGATGGGCAATTCCAGCATTATGGACTTGATATCTACATTGTTATTGATAAACAAAATGATCCATAACTTTAACAAGCATGATATTATTTAATTATTTTGACATGTAAACTCTATAGCTCAATACAGACAAGGCCTCAAAATCCATATAAGGATTTTGCGTCACAAATATATGCAGCATTTTATCGGCTCTACAGATGCAACATCAAATGGATTTGTGCTTTTTTAAGAAGTTAGTGTTGTTGTAATGTTTAAAAAAGAAACACTGAAATCATTATGTTTATACCAAGACGGAGACCTAAATTGACACAGATTAAGTCCGGAAATGAACATGCATACATGCATACATACTGTATCTGCATGGGCTTACGTGTCATGTCATGTCATGTCATATCATGGGGGCACTTTGTGAGACTTGTTTTAATATGACATCAAAAAAGACGGATGTCTTTGAAAGGCTCCTGGAGCAGCAGGCTCCCTGTGTGCGGTTTTTAATTAATAGAGGCACTAGAGAGGGTCCCCTCAGAGGCCAGAGAACATTAAATAACAGGGAAGCTATTTCCCAAAACTATAAAAGGCAAATGTCAAAGCCTAATCACCTAAAACACTGGGGTAACCATTAACAAGAGTAAAATACTTTTTTTTAAGAATATACCTGTATATTGCTTTAGACATCTTGGCATTAATGTCTTTAATTATTATGTTCCTACATTAAAACTTTAGCACCTATATTGAGCCTTAAACAGCATATGTTCATCAGTGATACGTAGACAGTAAACATCAACATGGAGCAGAAAAACAGCAGGGCAGCATGACAAAGGAAACACGTATGGAGAAAAACAATAGCCGTCTGCTGACACCTCCCCCCCCACCCCCCCTTGACACAGTGGCCTGAGAATGACAACTCCAACTCCAACTTTAGACACAGTCAGCCCTTGAACCAAAGCCTTGTCACTCTAAATGGACAAGTTACTGTTACTGTTTGTGTTTCCTCATCGAGATATGTGGCGAGAACACTGAAAAACATCCTTCTGTCAAATTCCAACCAGATGAATCAACTCCTCCACTAGACTTGCATCCTGTGATTCTTACATTCTTTTCCCAACATACAACACTGAGTGGGGGTAACACGGGCACATACACATACTGTAGGTAACTGTTTAATTTATGTTATGCGTTATATACATTTGCATATATTTAACCCAAATTCACTTCATCCATTCATGAGTCTATTATTATTTCTGTTTGTTTTTGAGCCCATCTGTCTCAGGGAGTTAACAGGCACACAAAATGAATTGTTAAATCAGTTCATGTCAGTTTGTATTCCTCACAGGACAAAATTCTTTCTTGGACTTTTTTTCATTATGTTTTGTTTTGTCTTATCCAGACAGGACAGTGGGAAGTCACAGGAAACAAGTGGAACACACATTCAGGGAAGGATTGGGAAATGACTCAGGTCGGGTCAGACTCGATCCTGGGTCTCCATGGACACTTAGATCTGAGCATGCATAGGGCTGCTGCCACTTACACCACAGCTCCCCCACTAGGTAGAACTCTCACCATCCACAATGATACCGCATACAGTACCACCAAAGAAGAAGTGGTTGGCAAAGCCACCTTATTGTGGTTTTCAATGCTGAAATTTCAAATGCAGCTGAAGTAGAGGAATGTTATGGATGGCACCCACTCTGATTGGGGAACTCGAAGTACGGGTCGAAATCTAACATATTCTGCCTACACATGCAAACCAGACGAGTGATTGAAAAGCCGATTAAAAGAACACACCCACACTAACCTACTACAGCCGGGAACTGGAGGCTGTAGGTCAGGAAGCAGCCAAAAAACAATTACCCCGGCATAATCACTGCTTAGTTCCTGTCAGGAAAAATCTAGCAGTCTTCTCTTTTCCCCTGGTACACCAAGCAGTCACTGAAATCGCTGTGGATCACCATTAATGTTGATTAATGTAGCATGTGGGTTTCGTCAGGGCTTCAGACGGGCTGTTTGTATTTGTCCTACTCCACACAGGGACAGCGGAGTGGTCTGCAGTACTGCTGTCACACTAAAGCACTGGGCTCGTTTGAAGTGGCAGGCCCAGTGCCCACGCTGCTTGTTTTCACTGGTTACCTAACCCTCAGCGCCAGACCTCTGTGGGCTTCAGACCTCCATGCATAACTGCCCTCGTCCATGTTGTGCCAGGTGCTGTGAGCTGGGAGGCAAAGGAGGAGGAGGAGGATGATGTGGAGGATTAGTTGGGCTTTGTGCAGGGAGAGACACCGAAGGGGTCCAAGCAGCAGCATTGCGCAACCAAAAGGGACCAAGATCACAGTGGTTATGCACAAGCAACCCTGAAGAGAGAGCGGAGGCAGCGGAGACAGCGGCAGCAGCGGCGGCCCCCTTCTTCCTTTCAAGGGCAACAGAGTAGGCATGGTTACCCAACCCTCAGTGCCAGATGTCACCTCAGGTCAGTCCCGAATTCGACCATGAAGAGGCACATCCTCTGCAGGCAACAGGCCGGGGCCAACACAAGCACCTCTTAAGTAATCAGGTGGCACTCCAGCGGGATGGGACAGTGTAATGAGTAAACAAGATGAATGGGGGGGGGGGGCAGTGAGATTTGGGAGGAGAAAGCCACAACATACAGTAACATGCTTCGGGTGATTCAGGTAGGGGAGGACCCGAGAGACTTAACATTAATCATTCTGGGTCAGGACCCATCTCCGAGGCCAGGTGTCCGATCTTATCATCTGTCCTTAACATCCCTTAAATGCATGCCACCCAGCAACTGATGCCCTTGATAGATTGCATATGGTCTCTTTTACCTCAGCAGCTGCTGTTGTCCATCCAGCCATATCAATTGTCATCCTGACATGGAGGTACACATGTAAATGTTTATACCCCCATTCCCTCAGGAACTGAGGTCATGAACAGTGTTGTGAAGGCTGTTTTGCCAGCTTCAGATTTTCTTAGTAAAGGTGTGTTAGCAACTGACATTTGATCACGGATATTGAGGCACTACCAAAAATCAGCATGCCTAATCTCTGCCATTGTATACATTGAGATAGTGGGCCCATATGAATGAAATGGACAGCCTTAGTCATCTTGTTGACATAGACAAGATGAGATGATTAGACAATGCAATGAGAGACTGTCAATGGTTGGTAAACCGATCATTTGGTAAACTGCCAAACTTGGTTAAAAAGAGCTTCTAATGATACTGTGTGATGGCATTGTATTTGGAAATTCCGCTGTTTATCTCAACACCTTAAATAAACACATACTGTATAATTTTTCCAGATTAGCAATTAAATCTGCTTAGCAGTTGTAGGAACAGGGGACATTAACCGTGCATAGGATAGAAAGGATTGGGAGGACCAGGGGGATAAGTTTGCTCTAGCTCCATCTGCTGTTGGCCTTTAATGTAGTGGGGGACAGTAACGGGAGGAACACAGGACTGAGGCACTCGGCATGGTAGTCAAAGCGTTTGTATACAATAGGACTAACGCAGTGGTGTAACAGCTAATGGCAACTTCCACTTACAAGCTATGAGTGTTTTGATAAAAGTGTAGATTCTTTTTGGAATACATTTAAGTAATGTAAGAATGTAAATTTAAGTGATTATTAACGTCTTTCATCTTTTGGCTCACTTCTGAGTTATTTCCTAAACCTCAATTTAAAGTTATTTACTTCTCCAATTCGCGTAATCAACAAAGTAACTTACCTAAAGGTGCGGTTTTAGTGAGGTAGCGTGCTCTTGCCCTAACTAACAGACACAGACATGGACAGAAATCAAGCCACAAGCAACAATTTAAACACCATCACAAAGCATGCAGGAAAACTAGAGTGGCCTCAAGAGGGACAAACATAGCCAGTGCAGGCATCCTGTTGTTGATGATGAGTGGTCTAAAAAAAATTACCCTGACCTTCTGAGCACAAAGAGGAGGCACAAGACTCCAGCACAATTTTTCCTTTGTTGACCCCCCCTCGGACTTATACCCCCATCCCACCTCTGTTTGTAGAGCGGCGAAACAGGACAGAATTGGCAACAAGGAAAGGACTTCTCTAAGAAACACTACACATTACTTGACACCACAAACCACTTTCAAAACAGTGCAAAAAAAAAAAAAACGACGTCTTTCCAACTTCCTCTCAGATTTACCAAGAAAAAAGGGTCTATTCTCCTAACCTTGCGGCTTTTTCCTTTTCCTTCGAGGACCACGCATCCTCTGGACGTCAAGCATTGAACACTGTGGTGGCCAAGCACGGGGTAGCATTGATTGGTTCCAGCACGTGTGCTGCCATCACGCTGTCTTTGCATGTGTTTCAAGGGCCATAAAGGGTATCCATGCTACCAGACATCGAGCATGCAAATGTTTATGTCTATTTTCAGTATCAAATAGTAACGCAGCGTTCAGTTTCATTCAGTCCAGTACTACACCTCAAGTGAAAGGGATGCAGAGATTATTGGCATAATATTTGTTGCTATTATTATTTTCAAAAACCAGCTTTCCAGACAGCTCCACAGCTTTTCATTGACAGCTAGTGGAAACTGAAACGCAGTCAGGATCAAATCTATTTTAGATTACCAAGCATTACCGGCAGGCTTTTGGTGCTTATCGTAATACATAGAGTGCATGTCACGTGTGCTTTTCGAATCCAACAGTCATGTGTATTAGACAGATAAAATGTGCGTGTGTGGGTGTGTGCGTGTGCATATGTGTGTGTGATCATGTTTGTGCACATGCACAGAAAAATGAATGACAGTTGCTGGAAAGACTCCCTGAATTATTCTCCCTTATAAGAGGACCATTGGCTACAAATGATGATCGCTGTAAAACATTTTCCCTCTTCTTGTGACATAATTACACATACTCTGTTTTTGCTGCCTAGGGGTGTCCACTTTCTCCTTTCTCTTTCTCTTCTCTTAACTCTCTTTTCGTCTTTCGTCTACAATTTAACAAGTTAGAAGTCTCAAAAAATGACAGATAGAACTGCACATTTCAATTAGGTCTTTAACCATATCAGCACTAAAGGTTTCTTTTAAAACTCAGGTGAGTTTTAAGGCTTTAGCACAAAAAGACATCTCAAACCTGTCATAAGTTCAAACACAATCATCTCTCTCCTCAACTCTATGCTGCTGCAATCAAAGAATGCTACAAGGCCCTTCTTGCAGAAACCCTCCACTTCCAGCTGTCCATTCCCACTGAGATACTGTGCATGATTTCATAGTGTGACAGTTTTCTGCTTCATTGTTGTAATTGTCATTTCAGTTGTAATCTCAAAACCCTACCAAATGCTGTCTTACCTGTAACAAATATTACTCTGAATGTTGGTCCTCCACATATTTATCCACTACTGTAAATGTTAATCTTAAAATTGTAACATGTTGGATGCTTTTGTATGTATTATGTCCATATGTCACAAGTGGGCTTATCCAGATACATCTATGCTCTCACTCTACAACATTCTGATTATTTTTCTTCCCTTCCCTTCCCCTTAAAGTAGCCTCCTTTTTGTCAGGGTCATTCATCAAACATCCTGTGTTTCTGTCTGCGATGCAAATCAAATGTTTACCTGTACACAGGCTGCATTTCCCGAGCAATTCCAATAACAGCTTCTGGCTTGAACTGGTTGAACTCCTGGAAGAGGTCTCTGATGTTACACCGGAATTTCAGGTCCAAATCTAGCTGCACAATGCGCTTCATGTCTGTCAAGAAAAAAAAAGCAGACACACACAAGTTTGCTTTGGCCACCACACAAAAGACAGTCAATTCCGATCAAAATGTAATTTATTTCACATGTTTAATATAAGGAAAACACTACCACACAAAAGGACTTTAAGTGCTGCTGTGATCAGATTAATGAGTCAAGAGCCGTTTCTCTCACTTTTGTCTGTCAACATCCAGCACATTTAAAAAGCTACTGATGCCAGTACTCAGGGAAAAACTCTGACACCTTGCTCAATCCTGTCAAAAAGTTAAGGCTCATTAAGGTTCATTAGGTTTAAGGTAAAATCACCTTAGGTTTCTAACTTTAAGTCACCAGCATCAAATAGCAAAATATGATTACCAGTCAACTTTACATCTGCTTTACATTGGCATCAAACGACCCCTGAGGGACCTAATCAAGAAGCCCATAAGTTAAAATCACAGGTCTTGGGTAAAGGCGAGCACACAGGTCTTAGATAAAAGCGAGCGCACAGGTCTTGGGTAAAGGCGAACGCCTAAAGCCCACTCTTGTCTGCTGGCGTTATGACGTCTGAGCGTTCAGACAATGCTGCGGGGTCAGAAAGGAAAACACCGTGTCGGCCGAGCGTGCTGAACCCAGAACAATGAGGGGCTGACCTGACGCAAGCCCGAGCCAGGGCCGCGGTGGCTAACGGTGGGAGTATTTCGGACTGAAGTCTGTCCAAACAGGCGCCCGGACATCACGAAAAACTGCACAGTTGTCGATCGCCCCTCTTTCCCAGCTCCACTAAAAACAAGGAAGTCCCCCCCCACACACACACAAAGCCTGCGCATACGTTTCACAGTCAAAGATAAAAGGCAGTGACTGCAAAGGACAGAAATCCCATAAGCCCACTGAATGAGCATGCTCATAAGACTAAGGTCTGTTTAGAGGAGACTATTATGTCTGTCACTTCCTTTGTGATGGTTGTTGCGCAGAAGTAAACCTTACATGTACAAGTGAAGCAAACCAACACTATGACTATAGTTCAATCAACGTCATGTGGTTTATGATGCTCACAGTGATTTTAGTGTCTTGATAAATGCTCATCGTTCTCTGCTGAGCTAAGGATAATTGAGATAATTCACTCAATCTTCCAGCTGTTTTGATTTTTTTTAATGTAATAACATAGTGATTCATGCCACTGAACATTTTTATGAGAGTATTCAAATTAAAACATTAAAACTGCAAAAGCAATTTAACAAAGAAGTTAGAAGTCTCAAAAAATGACAGATAGAACTGCACATTTCAATTAGGTCTTTTTTTAATCACAGCCTGAAACCATATCAGCACTGAAGGTTTCTTTTAAAACTCAGGTGGGTTTTAAGGCTTTATCACAAAAAGACCTCTCAAACCTGTCAAAAGTTCAAACACAATCATCTCCCTCCTCAAAGCGACGGTACAGTGAGCGGTAAGATGAAGCAGACAACACACATCAGTGAGACGCTCTAACTCTTATGCTTAAAGACTGCAGGGTGGGTGAAGGGCATGAAGATCAGTAGTTCGCTTCCTCTAACTAGCTTCCCGTAGCCTGCAGCAAAAGCATAATGACTTCCTAGAACCACCAGGTTGTTTTTTTTTTCTTTCAAATAAAAATCAGTCACACAGACTCTCTCTCTCTCACACACACACACACAGATTCTCTTTCTCTCTCTCTCTCTCACACACACACACACACACACACACACACACACACACACACACACACACACACACACACACACACACACACACACGCACAAACAGCGGTATTCAGGACTTGTGGCAAAGTCCTAATCAGGCCACGCTGCATGCTTCAGGCCTAATGAGCCCATAGGGCCGACAGAGAGGTGGTCAAGCAGAGAAACATAAAAGTACTGTAACCATGAAATCACGACGGTGACCATGGATTATTTGAAACCGTGACGTGCAATGTTCTCTATACATATCTCTGCACTCACGAGACAATACTGCAGACCTGATCTAATGAAAGTGCCTGTGTGTTAAAAGGAGTCTGGAGGCTGCACTGTTGAAAGGTTTCCTCTCTGTGTTAAGTGTACAACTCTGACTAACTGACAGATGCTATTTGCTTTTTTTGTGGAGAGAAAGAAAGAAAGAGGGACAGAAAAAAAAACAAGTCTTACTTAACTGGTTAAACAAAAGTAGGTCAACATCATTATGCCCTTAATACTGTGGCTTATGTTTGCCTTTTTACAGCATTGTGAGTAGGGTTAACAAGAAGACTTAAAGTACATGGACTTATATATATATATATTTTAGATGGGAACACATCTCACATGAATTAAGCATGAATGTATTAGTATTAGTGCTTGAACATGTTTTAAAATTTAAACTTTTGACAAACCTAGGTCTTGACTTGACTGGTTCAAAACAAAAAGCTTTGTTTTACTAACATAAAAAGCTCTGTATCACTAACTTAAACACAACAAACACTCAGTGTGGATGATAGATCTACCCATGATGCAACGTGATTTACTGTATTTTCAAAAATGCAGCAATATATTTAAAAACAGTTTAAATGGGTGCTAAATGGTTGTCACCATACAAGCTTACACAAACACTACATCTGATATAATCTATAGAGTTGATCAGATAGAGGTATTCTTTTTACATGCACTTTGTTAGTTCAAATTCTGTTGGTTCTAAAACATCTTGCCATCAACATTCAACTGTATTAAATTTCCATCATATTATTACAGAGTATTCCATATCTATGATGTATGTACATGCTCAAAAGGTTTAATAATTAGACCATCACAGACAATCAGAGAATCTACATTACACAAATGAATGTCGAACAAGGGCAGACCATCATGGTATGCACATGCACGGATTTGCTAAATTTGATGTTCATTCAGCTCAACCAGTGCTTGTTAACATTCATCAGGTTTGTGGGTAGGGAGGTTCATGCGAGCGCAGCCCGAAATGTAGGTCACAGAGACCGGAGGCCTGACGTGCCTCCCTTTGCCTGAGCTCTCCAGCAGTGCACTCCATACAATGGCTTCAACAACAGAGGGCCCACTGTTTCCTGAATACAGGTCAAGAAAGTTACAGTTTCTGTCATATGAAGCCGACACAGCAATGTTATATTTCCGTCTCAGACAGGGAAATGTTATGGCCAAAGATGGGCATTTGTCATGTGTACGTTTAGGGTATTTTTAGTCTTTAGAAACTATTTGTTGTAAAACTTACATATTTCACTGGTCTTCCTAAAGGCACTGACCTCTCTTGGAGAACATGTAAACCACTAAAAATGGCACAGAGCCAAATTTATGTCTGTATGTATGTCATAAACCTGATAAGCTAAGGTAGAACTGACATGCTAGAATAAAATTGCTAGGAGCCAACAGGAGAGCAGTGGGAGCATCAATTAGTTGGCCAGTTAAAATGCTATTTGGAAATAATACAAATTCAGGAAACATGGTTCTATGGTTATTTAAGTGCTCTACTTGCTTAAAGTGGTAGAAAGGAGTTTTGGTCACACCCTCATGACCTAAAACTGAAAAGACACACAAAAGCACAAAACACTAGTACATCTGGCAATGATAAAGGACTTGCTAACATGCTAACTGATAAGTGATAAGCTACAATTGGCTGTAAAAGTTTATATTGTGGGTCTGATCATGACCACAAGTCTGTGTCTAGCTTAGGCTCTTAGCTGGAATGACAGGTGTCTTTATTTGTTCATTATCTGTAACATTACCACACACACCATAAAAAAAAACTACTTTTGAAATTGACACCAACATCAGTGGCTTGTAAAACCTGCTACTGTTGCGTGCTGTCTCCACTGTCTTTGTCAGTAAACTATAATTTAGCTTCATTACCTATTACCAAAGAAGGACAAACTGCACGGATCTACAAGCACAAATCTAACACACCAACAGTCAATATCAATATTTTCTATCTGTAACAAACCTAAAAAGCAAATTAAAACCATGATACGACTAAGAATCAAATAGTATCTTTCGTCTAATGGGTTTTAAAATATAAAATGCTGGCCATTTTGGCACAGTGAAACTACTAGATGTTTGGTGAAATTCATGAGGGGCATACAGACAGTATTTACTGACACAGACAGTAATTACTATGACCCGTTTTTCTCTTGCCAACTCTGTATTTTTCTGGGGTATTTTGTCTCAGCTGCTGTACAAAGAAATGAAAGAACGACACCACATAACTAACACCAAAGTGTTGGCTGGCTTGTTGATCTTAACAACACCGAGATTACACTCTTTCTCCCCCTGAGAGTGTCCCAACAAACAAGCGATGTCTGGGACGAAGAGAGAGAGAGTTTCCCCACAGACTCCACAGCCAGGCATGTCTCTCATGATGAGGACTGGCTCTGTAATGCACTTTCGGCTCAGGCTCTTATTGACTGAGCCGTCAGAGAGGGTTCGATCACTGGAACAAGCCTGGCGGGGGATAAGGGCGTATAAATCTGAGCAGACAGCCGCCCCCCCCCCCCCCCCGGCCCCACCGCCCTCCCCAACACCGTAAGGAGAAATGCACAGCAATTCCTCGAAGACACCCAGGAGGGGGAATAAACAGGCTTTGGAGGCCAGAGGGTTCGTTTCAGACCGCTTAGCACTTCTGAGTGAGCTGGTCATGGGCCATGGGCTGTGAGAATGTGCCATGTTAAAAGTTAAGAACCCTGCCCCTCTCCCCCAAATTGGTGTGATCACGACTGCAACACTGGTATTGTAAATATGCTACAGTTATTATTTATCCTGCTGTTACAAGATACAGGGTAAAAATTCCATATACACACCCAAGGTAAAAGAGGATGACAGTCATTAGGTTGTATGTGATACTGCAGCTTTGCATATTACTGACAAAGACCACACCTGTAACATTTGTAAAAGAAAGAAAAACAGAAGATTCTAGGCCACAGCTGACCAAAGCAAATTCCAAAATCACCAAGTGAGGTTTTATTCTATGTCAAATAAACACCATTTAAAATTCCTTCTTTACCTTCACACTACAACAGCAACAGTCATTCCTAGAAGGAGCGGCAGCATCACAAGGTTTTGCCCATTCAGATTCTGGAGTGTTCCGAGTGTGGGTCAAAGGTCATCTTTCCAATGTGGGCTTTGCTGTTAAACAACTGAGCCTTGCTCTGTTCACACACTCACACATTCATAAGCAAAGCCCTGCATTTAAGTCTGTGGCCTTGTTTCATACAATATGTGCTTGCTTTGGTTGGGCAGGAAATACCTATTAACCAGACCAGGCAGGCAGAGATCAAGTGTAGGTTGGGGTGTACATCAGCCATTGCTAAATGATGGGCTACTGACATACAAAAACAACTATAGTGTTTCTGGTATGGGGGAAGTTAACCTATATTTTTGGTGGGACCACTCACAAGGTGGTGACTGGGAGCTGTTCAATCTGCTGAATGTCTGAGAGCATCCCTGTCTCTCTCTTTTTCTATCTCTCTCAAACACAAAAATAAACAACTTCTTCAAAGACCCAAGGACACCCATGGTTCTGAGTGCTACCTTTACAAAAGGTTCACCACTTGGTGACTGAATGAAAATGGATGAAAAGGAGTTGTCCTTCTGGCCCAGATCTTCAACAAAGTAAAATGCTAACCACAGCAAACGCCACCAATTTTGGCCTTTGTAACAACAGAAAGCATTCTAGGGGGGGACCACAACAATCAATCATCTACCCAGAGTGCAAGTGATGAAAATTCATGCTGCCTAGTGTTCATTTGTTATTATGCAAGAACGATCATGCGAATGTTAACATCTAGACCAAAACGTCAAACTTAATACATCCCTACAAAACACATCTAGTATGATAAACAAAGATGTTACGTTTTAGCCTAATAAAGGAATTCAAGTGTCAGTGTAAGTGTAAGGTCAGGAGAGAGTTGTTGTTAACAGGAAGCAAGGATGGGATAGTTAGTGGTCTGGTCCGCAGGAGGCAGAAGGCAGGGGCAGCCCTTAGGCATGAAGAGATAGCTGGAAATGTCCAGTTTGGCAGGGAGGCTTTGGTACAGTGTTTATTTTAGTTTTTTCTGAGACCGAGTGACTTTTAGGCGACTCTGATACCGTTTTGCCCGTGACCTGATAACTTTTTAGCTGAGACCTGATGCCTTTTCGTTTGAGTCTAACACCTGAGTCTGAGATCTGAGGATGTCCTAAAATGAATACCATACTTTGTGCTAGCATCATGGAAGCCAACGTGAAGAAAGGCAGATCAGACAGACAAAACGAGGCTAGTTGTGGTTAGGTGCACAGGAGGCTAACAGACACATAAAGCCAAGAAGAGGCTAACAGACACATAAAAAGCTGTACTGAGAGGGGTAGAAAAGAAGCACAGTACTTGGAGGGAATTGTGGAATATGGAGTCTAGTCGCCTGAAGTTTCTGATAGGAACAACCTACGGTGTATTGCCATTGGCAGATAACCTGAGGGTATGGATGGATGGCGATCCATCATGCCCACTTCGTTCAGGTGTGGCTACACTGAGACACATACTGTCTGGCTATAAGGTCAGTTTGAAGCAAGGTTGTTACGGGTGGCATCACAACCAAGTACTTAAGTCCTTGGCAGCAGGAAATGAGAGCAGGAGGCAGCAGGTAAATGCAGGAGGCAGTCATAAAAAAGGTATTTCGTTTGTGCGGGAGGTTGAGAAAGGCAACGGGTTCACAGAGTCCAGGAGTAGAAAACAGGGAACAAAGCACTGGCAGATGCGAGTAGACTTGGCTGGTGGTCCCTCAATAAATAGTTAACACTAACTTGAGGCCTGACATAGTCTATTGGTCAACCAGTCAACAGATTGTATGTTTTATTGGATTAACTGGGCCGTGGGGAAGCTCTCTGGGGGAAGCATATGAAGTGAAAAAGCTCAAGTATGAAGAGTTGAGAGCAGAGGCAGAGCAGAGAGGATGGAAGGCAAGAGTGTGTCCAGTAGAGGTGGTTTGTAGGAAGGTGAGTAATTTCATTGTTAGGGGAGCTTGGTGTCTGTAGTAAGAATCTGTGTAAAACTGTTAAGGAAATGTCAGAAGAAGCGGCAAAAAAATATCAAAATGGCTTTTAGTAAACATCTAAAATGTTATGTTCTGTAACTCTGTTACCATTTACACCACCGGTGTAAATGTAAACAAGCAAACACTACTATTTTTTTATCTTTCTTTTCATTTGCCCACAGAGACCCCCTTCTCTCACCAGCTGGCATGATGTGGTGCATCGCCACGGACAGGAAGAAGATGGAGTCGCTGTAGTAGGCCCCTGAGCCTGCGCTGAAGTGCTTCTGCATGGCCTCCACGATGGGGAAGAGCTTTTCCGTCAGGGCCGCCACATCATGGAACACCACCTGTCAGGACCAGAGGACACGAATCAGCATCTGTCCAGCACATCCGCTCACTGTGGCAGACTGACAAAAACACCTCATTAATGTGGCTTTGGCTTGGGCTTTTGAGCCACATGGTCTAATAATGCGCTATTAAATTCGAAAAAGAAAAGCTGTAGACAGGGACCATTATAATTACTGAAAACTGCTGTTGATGGCTAAACGACACATAATGCTGCACATTAGCATTTAAACATTCATTGTGTATGTTAGATGTGGTTCAAAATGACTATGAGGAAATATACCAATGTAGCTACACAGGGCAGATTCAAACATGGTAACTCTTTCAAACATAGTAATCCTTCTTTTAACCCTTTGAGGAGTGAGTTGTTTGTCCCTGTTCTCCTAGAATTCTACATGAACATTCTTTAGCTGTCATAGAACTTCATGTTAAAATCCCTCTGAGTGTTTGTGACATCATAGTGGGAGCTCTCAGTTTTGCAAGTGTTCTAATGACACATATGTGACCGCACTCCTCAAAGGGTTAAGGACTTTAAGATGCTACTAATAGAAGTACTACTAAGTACATCATGCATTGTATTGAAACACTTCTTCCATTCAGGGACAGCCCCAGCAGGTCCATATGTCCCTGGTGGTCCTTAAACCCTAATCCCAAAATGCACCACTGGGATTTGCCAATGAGGCAGAGTCCCCATCACATAATGCAGATCTCTTGCTAGATTAGACAAAGAGGATTGGAGATGGAGTAACCACATATTGCAATTAAATCTTTCATTCCAAAGGAAATAAATATGTTCACATGTGTCTGTCTCGGATTACCAGCCTTTTCTTCCCCATTAAAAGCATCGGGAAATCGCCATGGTGCAAAATCTGAATTTGGAGTTGGGTTTGTAGGGGATGTCCATGCATATCGCACTTAACCTTCCTTTGCAATGAATGCTGTTATTTTAGTTCACTTCTAAAATAGAAACTATAAGCACATGACACGACCAGACATGTACATGTATGGCATGTAATACAACCATCTCAGGAAATGAAAAAATGAGCAAGAATTCTGTGAAACAGAAATATATATTCCATACCAAGAAAGGTGTGTTATTCTGAACATGTATGTTTTGGACAACAACAGACTAAAATGTGTTTGGAGTGAAAATGAAAGTGAGTATGCTACAAGGATGTGGTAGCTGTACACGGATAGAGTGAAAGCCTTCCTAGTAAATATGAGAAAAGCAAAAAGCAAAAAAAGATACTGTGACTCTGTAGCTTGTGTAAAATTGGACAGAGTGACCAGATAAAATAAAACATGTCTTTACACACAGTTGTGGTTGTGTTGAGCGAAAAAAGTTAGTTTGACCTAGAATCAAAAACAACCACACTAGTCTATGAAAACTGAAACCTGGGCACAAGTTGTGGTGTTAAAGCAAAACATCCATGAGTAGCCATGGCAACAGCATGTTCCATGCATCTGGAGAAAACAAAGGGGGGAAAGGATATCCCAGTCTCAGTCTTTTGGTTGGACCCATCACCCAGAACAGAAAAGCCCTGCACGGCCACAAGTATGCGAGAATGTGAAGTGACACTCAGTGACAAAGTGGTGATGAATAGCCACAGGATCTGTTCGGGTTGGAAAAGGGCCCAGGGAGAGGGCCAGTGCCAGGCCTCTGACTGCCAGGGAACATTAGTAAAAGCCTCTATCGATTGGCCAGTGCTGGACACACCACCCTCACTAATGCAGTGCAGTGCAGAGTGAGTAGCAAGGTTGAGTTTTCACTAAATGTGTGGTATTTGGGGCGATGCTTACACAGGTGTCAGGAAAATAATTACTTGACATAAAAAGCCAACTACTACCTCTTCGGATACAGCCCTTGAAACACTCTGTGTAGGTGACTTTTTGCATGCAGCTCCTCAAAATAGAAAGAGCTGGAGTGAAAGAATAATACATGAAGGATACATGTGGGTGTGTGTGTGTGTATGCGTATGTGTATGTGTGTGCGTATGTGTGTGTGTGCGTATGTATGTGTGTGTGTGTGTGTGTGTGTGGTTGGGATTAAAGAATAAAGGTTAAAGTCATTTAGGCAAGTTATTTTGTTAAGTGGATATGAAAGAAGCAGGGACTTGCATTCAATATCATAGTCACAGTGGTCACTACTAAATTTATCTTCATAGGTTCTTGGACATTGATTGTAATCTGCTATGCATCTATACCTTACTAAAAATAAGCAATAACCTCCTTTAAAAAGGAAAACGAAATTTACAGAACTGACCTCAGTTCCTTGTTGTGACAGAAATACAATGTAAATAACATTAAGATATACCTTTTAACCCAGAGTGAATACACCCTGTGCCTTCACCTACTTTAATTTCTTCCAACACACTATACTATACAGATGGTGTGTCATGTAAAGTTGGGCCACTATGACCCGTTGGAGGCAAAACAGGAAATCAATATTTCTGGTAGAGAGGATGATGCTGGAGAAAGCTGCAGGAGAAACCCATTCAATTTTAATACAGTTGAAATTACCCGAGTTCACAATGGACAAATGAAATGACTGGCTGTGAATGGGCTTGCAATTGTATTGTTCCCATGACCAGGAAGGTAAGACCTTCTCTAGAGTTCCTACAGCACTGCTAGCCTACCATACTGACGGGCACGAAGCTCAACAGCTGCTAGGATGAACCATCAGCCATAGAAAATAACAGCAACCCAAATGAGTCAGCTCCAGTTAAAGGGTTGGTTTGAATGTACTGTGCAGTATTTTAATATGATGTGATATCATTTTCATTGATGTAATTTACTTTTTGTGGAGTATTTCCGCACATACACTCAAGCACTGAAAGCCACATCATTTGTAAGGCCATTGCCTTCTTTCTTTAAACCAGAGGCACAAGTGGTTCTAGATCTAGGCTGGGTGAACTAAAACACCAAGTAGAATAACACATTCCCAAGCTGTGCTCTTAAAATCAGAACATTTTGGGTATTGCTGCATTAAACATAGCTGATGAGCTCCTTTCAGCAGAAGCTAATTACATTTCACACTTAGTGGTAATTAAAGTTAATTACAAGCAGGAATGGAAAAGATTGTACAAACAAACATGAACAGCATGTGTGCTGCGAAACTGTCACATTTTGTTTGAAGACTAAAAGACTACATTTAAGTAATACACTGCTCTGAGTGTTTCTCACAAATAAAGCCCTAATAAAAATAAATCTAAAAAGTCATATCTATTAAGTTCTGAGGTTAGAAACACAAGCAAGAAAAAAGCAGAAAACTGAAAAATCCATCCACCTGATAACATGGTAAGATACAGCTTAAAAGCACAGTGGAGATGACAGAAAAATGCTTACGTGCATAACCTACGGCAGAGCACATCAGATTAAGTTGCCACCTAGAAGCCTAATATCTGTGTTCACCAGATATGCATCACTTGCTAATATATGCATTGAATGTGATGATTGGGTTTGTGCTGTTCATTGATTTCCATTTAGTGATCAATCATCAACATCAATGATCCAAACCTATTTTCTCCTTTCCACGGTATCACTTATTTCAGACAGACTTCTTTAAATGTTAAACCAATGTCCACGTACAGGGGAGTCTCCCTCCTGTTTCCTACATGGCAAACGTTCCATGACCGCAGACTATGAAATCAAAGTGGGATTAATCAAAGAGCACTGGCAACACATGCTAGCAGCCTTGGGGTTGGATTAGCCAATAATGCCGCACGTCACTGTTAGCTCCACATTCCCCCTAGGGAGTGTGTGTGCATGGATTGTGTGCGTGTGTGTGTGCGCGCGTGCACGGATTGTGTGTGTGTGCGGACTGCGTGCGTGTGCGGATTGAATGCGTGTGTGTGTGTGTGTGTCTTTATCCGGAGCTGGGGGTGGTGGGGACATGGAAGGGCCGGATTATATAGGTTGCTAATCTGCCTCCCTGGCTCTGCTCCATCTATGCCAAGCTACACAAACTACCCCTCAGATCCAGGCCTTGGAGATCCGCCCGAGCCAAAGGCAAGATGGCAGCCATGGATGAGGGCCAGTAGTTGTCCAATTACAACACAACAGCATAATGTGGTACTCGCATTCCAGAATTATGCACTTGGTTATTTTTGTCCAGAGGCAAACAGTTTGTGATCAAAGCATTCTAGGATCACTGGGGGGAAAATCAAAGACCACTCAGGTATGTGGATGCATTCCAGAGATTTCTGGCTGTTTCAAGCTATGAAAGCCAATGTGTTCACATTGTGCCATTTAAAGCATCTTAATTGACAACCTCTTTTCAGAATTATGAACAACAGTAACATTCTTTTCATATCTGGAAAGCCAGTAGAAAAACAAACCTGCTCTTGTGCCTGTTATGGTATCAGCAAGGGCACGTGCCAGAAATGTTTTACATAGGCCAACACTGCCCCCTTGTGTCATTGGACCAATAGGACTTTTCCATATCCAACACTCATGCAAGTTTGTGGTCTTCCGCCAATCACGCTGATTTGTTTGCCATTTACTGCAGAGTGAAATAAAATTATGGAAAAACAGTACTTCTGTAGCTTAATTTATTGTAATGCCTGAAAGTATGCGCAGTTCTTTCTGATTTGTCACAAAGAAGGTTTTGCCCTAAATGCTTAGTTAACATTTCAGTTTGCCTAAAGACACTTTAGCAGCAATTTTTTGGTTTCCTGATGCCTGCTGCAAGCCAGATCTACTTTTTGAGGATATACAATTAGGTTGAAGTTGATGCTAAAGTTTCTGTGAGTATAGAGATATGTAGATTATGCTGAATATCCCATCCAGGGCGTTACAATCCTCACAAACAAACCGTCTGGCCTTGCCCTCTCCTCAGACAAGGTGTTCTCAGTCTCAACTGTTGTCCCACCATGGTGTAACAAGCTACCAGTTGCTATGAGAGTAGGGTCATCCCTCTTTACCTTTAAGAAGCTTGTGAGGATCCTTCTTTTCCGAGAGTATTTCCCTTCCTAACAAAACTAACCTGGCTGCACTAGCTTTGTTACACCTCTATAACTGTAGCTTGTTAATGTCCTCTATTCTGCCCTACAATGACAAAATGCAGTAGGTATGTGAACATAGAAACTGAGAAAAATGTCTTTAAAGTTGTCCCACTACCCAGTCAAACATGTTGTAGGTATAATAGTGTTGATGCTTTTATGTTCTTTCTTAATAGGAAGAAGCAAGAGATTTAGTCACAAGACAAAGGAGGTGTTATAAAGTCAATTTCCAGTCTAAACTCAATTTGACAAATTATGCAGTTACTGCATTATGACTTCGTAGGGCAGTATTGCAAGTCACTTTGGACAGACGTGTTTACTACGTGTAATGGAATGAATGCGAATGTGTAGATGCATATGACTACTGTATATAGCATATGACTGGTATATACAGTATGACCAGTGTATACAGGGCTGTGGCATTATTGTAGATATGTGTGCATACACAACAATAAGAAAGTTACCACCTTCCATTTTAGTTGACGTACAAAAATATGTGGAGCTTTTACAAGCCTGTGTTAAATATTAACCCAAAGTTGCACTGGGTTTAAAGTGTACAGCAGCTTTGGTAATAACCAAAGCCAATTTCATGTCTGATGTCAGTGATTTGTCAGTCTATTAGTTATTTTGCTGTCCCCACCCCCCACACTCCACTCACCTCATACTTGAAGGAGGCATCCAGAAGCAGCTCCGGAAGTAACTGCTTGCCCAGTTCACGACTCGGTTCGTCACTCACAAAGTGAAGAACCAGTAACTCTTCTTCCAGAAAGCGCCCATGTTTGGCCATCGAGCGCATCGCCACATGGAACTTGGCCTGGAGGCCCCTGTTCTTGTCCACCTTTGTAAACATCATCAGGGCATGGTAACGTTGCATCGCCCCGTTCTTGCTGTGTGTCCTCCTCGCCCTACCATCATCCACCTCCTCAGTTTCCCCTGCTTTTTCATCTGCATGCAACAACCTGGTGTCTAGCGACAGGTCAGCATCGTTGCGATTGGCATTGTGGCTTGCCTGAGTCTGTTTGATGCGCTTGGTGGTGCTGGAGAAATTCTGTTTCTCCGACCCGAAATAATAGAATGCTACAACTGCCAATGCAGCAGCAAGGAGCAGGACCATTTGGTACGATCTAAAAGTACTGATCCTCCCCATAATGCTGGTAAATAAACGCAAAGCACCCATTGCGCTGCCTAGGTTCGATAGCCTTGCTATCTATCTTAACACTTCTGAGGACGGTTGCTAGAAGTTCGGTCACAGCCAGTCATACGAAAACTGGCCGTTCATCTGAAAGTGTGGAAAAAAACAAGCCGCATTATTAAAATCATACTACACTGCAACACACATTGATTACAATGTTACGTCAGCGTAGACTTCATGTCAGCTAAATCTTTTTACGGGATGTTATTGCAGGCTGAGCATGCCAGCGTTAACATATTCATTTCTGTCAGACAGCGGATAGGGATGTCATTAGTATTTGTAAAGATCAACAAACCAAATTAATCACTGACCTACCATGCTGTCTGTGATTTGCATGATGACATGCGGTCAAATATCCAGATATCTGTTGGCTCCAAGAGTAAATATGCCTGCTTGGGAAAAAGCCTCTGGCAGGTACTTAGCTACATTTCCCTGCAAATGCTTTACTATAGTTATTAATGATGCAAAAAGTACATAAATTGCTTGTCCCTTCAGGCTATAGCTAACTTCAGCTGTAAGCTACTGAAGACCAAAGCCCTAAATTACAGCGCCGAAGCTACTTTGAAATGTTTGATACGAAAATATATATATATTTCCGGGTCATTTGCACAGAAACGTTACAGGTATGCTGGCGCAGTCCATCCTGTTAACACAGAGCTGGAGTTGCACGTTTTCTCTTTTAAAAAAAGAACCAAAAACACTTAATAGACATATTTTTAGTTTACACCTAAAGTTAATCTTTTTGTCCTTCCGTTGTCTTACTTGGTGCATTTTTACGTATACCAAAATAAAAGTCACACCCCAAAAACAACATCAAATGGCTTTGACAAGAGTAAATGTACACAGTAGGAATCTATTTCACAAAATGAGTCAGGTGCAGGGGGTGACCAGGGGACATTCACATTCCTGCAGAGCTAAGAACATAATCAAGGACAGTTCCCAACCTGGCTTTGATCTGTTTGACCTGTTGCCCTCAGGGAAGCACTACCATAGACAGTAGAGCACTACAGGTGCATCACAACAAGGACTAAAAGACAGAACAAGGGCTAACAGTTTTTTCCCAGAGGCCATAACCACTCTGAATTCACACACGCATTGACTTCACAGTCTACCCCCTCGAGTCTTGGATTTCCTCCCATCCACCTTCTGTGCAATATTTAATTAATTTAATCGTATTGCAATTGGGCAGTATTCATTTTTTCATACACCCTGACATAATACCCCAGTATGTCAGTATTTCAGAATTGCTATAGCCAAGTATAATCACCATAAATGAGATAAGTTTCATCAATGAAGCAGCCCTGAAGTTGTTTCACATGTTGGAGTGTTGTTTTGGTACAACGTTTCATATAGAATGCAAGAAACTGCTTCTTTTGTAACAATCAGAGCATTTCTTTACCATTTTGATGTTAGCAACGGTATCACGGTATTAAAAAAATCATACAGTTGTTTTTTTTTACAATCCCCTGGTATACATTTTCAAAATACCAGCCCAATTGGAATACTGTGCAATATGTGTATACTGTAAAGTATCATTACTCTCTTTTTCCAATAACCACTACACATAGCATAGGACAATCATTTCTGTGCAATATTAATTCATGTACAGTGACTCTGTATAATTAATGTGCAATATCACTGTATATAAAACCTCATTTTTTACTTGTGCCCCCCTTTCTTTATCTTATCTTGCACTAGTATTTATTTATTCTTTGTTGTAAATATTATTCATACATGTCTGCATTGAAGGAGTTGCTATGAATCTCATTGTACATATGTATACTGACAATAAAAGGCATTCTATTCTATTCTTGAAGATACAGTACATACCAGTCCTCTGATTACATTTGATATCACCTGTCTGAGATTTGCAACTCTAAACACTAAACACGCTCGGATAGTCATGTGTCACCGAGCAATTTGAGGTAATAATTAATTTTAGGCTACTGTACAATGGCACAAACAAACAATAATTATGTGTAGCTTACGTTTTTAAAATGTATCACATAAACAAGTTGTGATTCCACTTGTATAATTATTGAATTATAGCCCATAGTGTTTGTAAATTACTAAAAGTAACCAAGGTGAAGTGACTTGTTTTTTATGTAGAGCTGATTTCTCAGTGAAAAACAAGCAGATCATACAATAATTTTGTTAATAAGTATCCTTTCTAGTGGAGTGAAAGGTTAATACTGTATTTGGGGACTTGATTCTTCTTCTACTAACAGCAGTCTTGTAAGCTAGATATAAGCATGTAGCTTAGTCATATTTCCTTGGGCTTCACTTGCATCGATTAGTAAAATCCAAAAAGATAACGATTCATCTTACAAACAAATGCCAATGTCGCCAAGTCCATGCTTATTTTGCACAAAAATACTGCTGGAAAAGTTTTCCTGTTTTTAACAGAAAACGGGCATAACTATGGCTATATCTTGTTATCCAAACAGTAGGCCTACGGTAAATTTCCACTAGCTGCAGTCCCGCTTATTGGAGTGAAAGGCTAATACTTGGGGACTTGATTCTTCTTCTACTAACTTTGGTTCCAGGCAGTCTTGCAAGCTAGGTATGGGTTATATTCTGCAGTAAGGGCTTTCAGAGGACGCCACAGGCCTACCAAGCCAGAATGCTAACAATGCTAATGCTAACTTTACACAAATGTTGTGCTAATATCTTTAATAAATCATAGGTAATTACGCATATGCAAGTGGTTAATTTATCCAGGATGTATGTGTATTAATGAGTCTGATCCACCCCCCTGTGGCAGAAAAGGTGGAGAAGAGGAAAAGGCCAGTACCTCAGCAAGGACTGTCGATTTTGCCGGCTAGAACTTAAACAGGGGCCGAATAGTCCACATGTCCACACAGCCTTCCCTGGGGTGGCGGGGAAATACATCTACTGCCCGTCTAAAGTCTTCTCCATGTACAGAGACAAGGGCATGGCGAAGGAGATGAACTGGAAAGAGTTTCAGCACTCAGCAGTCTCCTTTTTATGAGTTTGAACGCAAAAGATGGGTGGAAAGTCGAAAGAAAATGATAAATGTAAATATGTATGTATGTATATATATATATGATTATTGTTTATAGTGTATATAGAGTATATACACTACCAGTCAAAAGTTTTAGAACACCACACTTTTTCCAGTTTTTTACTGAAAATTCAGTTTATTGTGTCATTGCACTCTAAAAATGAAGTAAAGCAGTTTGGGCAGTTTGTAAAATCACCTGCTGCATGTCTTTTCTCACTCTGGACATCTTCGTGCAGGTGCATGGAGGAGAGATCCACCCAGAAGGGTACTGTTGGTCCATGCCAGCCTGTTCAGCTGCTGGTCAGCGATGGGGAATCACTTCTCTATGCCACTACCATGTACTACAGGAGACTACCACAGGCCAGCCAGAGCCAAGGTAGAGCGTGCAAAATCGCTACTTTGCTCCTGCAGTCTTTGACACCTGGTTACGCAGTCTGAGTAAGCAGGTTCTATGCAGGCCTTCAGGACCTATTTGAGCTCCTTGGAAACAGCAGGATTCAGCCTTCGACCACTCAAGCCTTCACAAGCTTAGTCGAGGTGACATCAGAACTGCTGTGTGACCTGAGGAGGCAGTCCGTGGGGGCAGAGGACATTAGGGTAAAGGTATCCAGTCACCTTGACATTGAGGACTTTAAGTCCCTCATCTTGAGTCATTTTGTCATAAAAGAGAAACTTACTGGACCGTATTATGAATGCCCCAAGGCGTTTATGGCTGCCACATATCCAAAAATGGGACCACATGCAGCAGAAATGCTGTTCTTTCCTCAGATACTGCAAAGCAACAAGGCATTTTACCATTATGAGGAACTGGTGTTGGTTAAAACAGGTTTACCATGACAATTCATACATCAAACAATGTGACATATTTGTGTAATGATATGTTTATGTTATGACACGTTAATGTATGTGTAGTACAATCCCACTGGTGTGCATTAAGTCTTATCTTCATTGTTGCCACAGTTGTTCAGACCCAAAAGGGAGTGGGCCATAAAGCTGGTGGTCAAAGTCATACATGACACCGTAACTGATTTTACTGGTGAGGCTGTAGATATGGTAGGCACACAAAGAGATGAGATGTGCCTGTGTAACTACATGATCGTAGAGCTTTCTTTCTCGCAATTTTTCTCAAAGTTTGGTCCAGTCCTTTTTTCGGTCATTATTTGCATATGCAAAATTGATGTTTTTCACGTTGTATTGTTAGCCAGTAAGTTATTGTATTAGTCTTAATATAAAACTTTTATACTTGTCTGGTACAATCACTCTGTGAAGAATGCCAGAACCTCATCAGCTTGTGCTTAAAGAAAGACCCAACTGAAAGACCAACTCTGGAGGGTATCCTTGTTCATCATTGGATGTCAGCAAACAATCTGTCATATATTATCACAGAGAGACAGAGAGAACAGTAAGGCCATTGCGTACTCAGTGAATCTTACCAAACTCTCGGATGTAACCGATTAATTAGATTTGAGTTTAGGAAATAGCATTGAAATGAATGAACTGTGTTTTCTCCATCACCAGACAGAGCGCACAGGGTGAGGCCACACATAAAGCCTTGAGTGACCTTGTGCATTTACACTTGCTGTGTTAGTCCCTCCTCTATACTATAATGGAGAAGTGCTGAACTATTGGGGATATTCAATGATCACACAGTAGGACACCTGTGACTTGCCCCCTTCAATGGGCAGCAGGACATACACTGAGCTCCATCATCAGACCTGGCAACCCTGCCAAGGGTCTCCCTTGCTGTCCACTGTGACTTCCGATGGGAAGCAGAAATACTGGCCTGTTCCTGTGCATCCTAAGTGATGCAGCTGTAATCATGCCCACCTTCTCCAGAGATGGGACTGAATAAAAAAATACATTAACTGCTGAAGGACTGTTGTCACTCTTCATGAATTTCCTATCTATGACTATATTTATGTATGCAATAAAGGAAATAAAGAATATCCTAGTTGATTACATCTAGTTGGCTGATGGAATAAATGATAATAATGAATAACAATTAGTTTGATTTAGACATTATGCATCATATTTACTCTGCCCATATCTAAAGGGTAAATTCGGTGTAAAATTAACTTTGAGTATGGTAAAACATGATAACAAGTTGGTATGTTTGCTGAGGAGCAAAACTATGCTAGCACATTTCATTTCAAACTTTACTATTTATTCCGTTTTTGTTAAAAAGGCTCATAATGCTAGCGACGAGGGCACAAAGAAAGTTTGAAGATACTGCTATTTTTAAACCATTAAAAACACTCAAAGTAGCTCCACAACGTTGGTAGTTTAAGGGCCCTGGCATTTAAAGCGAGGCAGGAACCTTGTAAGTGTACTAGCTAGTTGTTGGCTAACCTTCGACATAGACAGTAAAAGAAATGGACAGAGGAATGGCGTCGTTTTCAATGTGAGTTTATAAAGCCAGATTTTCGATTTTTCTTATTGGTCACCAGGCTACTTCGCAAGCTCGAGAGCCAGCCTGGAGACGTTAGCCAACAAACCTGAATACGAGAAACTGACTAGTAGATGCTCAATCACAAATCAGACGGTACATGAAAATTTTATCATTATCATAACTACAAATTACGTTAACTTAGATGGAAAGCTAATATTGTACTTTGGTACTTCATTTTTCTTCTACTAACTTTGGTTCCAGGCAATATTACAAGCTAGCATGATTAGCTTAGCCATCTTTCTTTCTGCTTCACTTGTGGGTTAGTGTTAGATTGTTACATAAAAATAACAATCCCTCCTACAAACTTAGTGCTACCTTTGTGGGAAATGTTGCCCGACATTGAACACAAAACTAAACACAACTATGGCTAGTTTTTCAAACAGTACGGTAAATTTCCTCCTGTGCGACAGAAGGTCGCTTTTAGCATAATTTCAGATAAACGTTTCTTACAAGACAATAACATGACATTTCAGAACAGCAAATATGTTTTGCTCCGTTTCCTCTGGTGTACAACAATGCCAAAATCAAGGTTCTGAGAGCTTCTCATGTAAAGGTATTTGACTTTAAAGTGACGCTAAAATAAATGAAAGTCAATGGAATGCTAAAGGCTACTGGGCCCTTTGCAAGTTTTTTTCCTCCCCAAGGGTCTTTTACCTTGCGTACATGTTCCTCCCCCCTTGTTGAAAAGTTAGCACATAGATTTCTGGGTAATAGGCAGCATTAAAGACACATTGAAGCTGCCTTCAAAAATGACCGCTACAGGGTAGTTCGATGGCGGAACTGTTCGCCTTAAGTAGTGTTTATTAAGTGTGCTTGCTCTGTGAGCACACTTAATTATTTTATTATTCTGCATTTTCAGCAACATTTCCCACAAAGGTAGCATTGAGGTTTTTTTTTTTTTTTGTAAGAGGGATTGTTATCTCTATGGGTCTTTACCATTCAATTTAAGTGAAGATCAAAGAAAGGTGTCTAAGCTAAGCTACACACTAGCCTTGTATGTACATGTTAACTAGCTGCCTGAAACCAGTTAGAAGAAGAATGAAGTACCGATGTACAATATTAGCCTTCCACTTAAGTTAGTGTTATTGTACTTGATGATAATGGTAAAAATGTATTCATTAAGAAAATTATCGCATGCCGCCTGATTTGCGATTGAGCATCTACTAGTTAGTTTATCGTTTTCAGGTACGTTGGACAACGTCACCAGGCCTGGTCTCAAGCTGGTGACCAATTTGAAAAATCGAAAATCTGGCTTCATCCAGTCACATTGAAAACAACACCATTCCTCGGTCTATTTCTTAAAGTGTCATTGTAAAATGCAAAGCAGGTGCCCAACTTTGCTGCCCAATTAAAGAGTTGGGAACTCTTGGAATCACAAAATTACAGGTTCTTAAATTTGGTGGGAGCAACAAGATAACAGAACCACTCAACAACAAGTTTGTGTATATATATATATCATTAAGCAGTAAAAAAAAAAAAAAAAAACAAGAATGAAAACACTACAACACAGCGCTGCAATTTGCAAATATGCACACACACACACATTAAAAGTCCATGCAGGAGCTGCTATTAGCAATCGCACCTGTAATGAACTGTGACCAGCCACTTAGCCACCAGCTAATCAGCTGAGCTGTGGAAACAGGAAAAGGAGGAGGGTTTTTGCCCAACTAGAGAAGCAGTGGCCTAAGAACAAGCAATACACACAAGCAAATAATTGTAAAATAGCTTAGGCACAGCAAAACAATGCATGCTTTAACAGAAAAAAATAAAACACATTAACATTGAGCCACATTTCCACTAGTCCCCCCTCTGACATCATGACCTGAGTGGAGCTGTGTTAGTGTGGGTTTCATGATGTGAAGCTTGTGCCGTGGAGTCACAAACAGACTCACACATGCAGACACACCACTATACTTGTACTTGCCATGGTATTGTGTTACTGTGTTACACTGGCTTTAGCGACACTGTACTTGCACAGTCATGCTAATAAAGCACCCTTTTAATTTGAGAAAGGGAGGCAGAGAATACTCAGAATGTTAGAACTCTATAGTAATGTCATAATACCCATGTCATGGCTTGCATAATCTTCTATGGCGGCCCGTAGAACAAAATTGGTAAAAAGTTTTGAAATGTGGTATACAGGCAGTCCTATAATTACTTTTACCAAGTTTCATGTCAACACTTCAACCTCTCTGGTGCCACCAATGGGTCAAAGCTAAAAGTACATTTCTGCATGTACTTTTGAAGAGTATATATTTTCAAAAACTTGTTATCACTGGAATCATTTAGTCACAGCAAGTTAGCTAATAAGCTAATCGTGCTAGCTAGCCTACATAGCACATATTTGCTAGCAGTTATGCTAAATGTGTTACTTATAGCTAACTTAGCTGATGTTTGTTAGCAGTTATGGTAACTATGCTAACAATGCTAAGTAGGACTGGTCAATGTTGGAGGTGCATGTAGCTTTTGAACCAAACATATCACTGGAATCCTTGCCAACGGCCAAGAGCTGGGTTTCCTTAAAAGTTCCTGATGTGTTTAAGAGCACATCACCACATCCTGGATGAGAATTTACATAAGGAGCAGCACAGGACAGTGAATTAGCCTACTCATGACCATGCTGAAAATATCTCACGCAGACAAGTCTGTGTGTATGCAGTGTTGAAGATCATAGTAAGCCTACTAATTGTGGTTTATGAAATAAGCTGGAAATCCTACTCTTGATGACTATATTGAAGAAACACTTGAAATAGGAATGCTGGTCTTTGAAAGTTGTAGTTTTACCATTCAGACACAAGAGGGTGCTACCTGCATTTTATCGGATTTTGAACTCCTACTTTTTCTCTCTTCAATTTGCAATGTTATACACAAGAAATGGCATAACATCATTACACTTTTCACATACTATTCATTACACAAAATGAAACATGTAAATAGACTATTTTTTTAGTAAATTAATTCAGTAGCATGTAGCCTGTTTTTCCTCTTATTTTATGTTAAATTGATTTATATTGTTCCCTTGTATCCTGTTATCCATAACAGACTTTTTTCCTTTCTTTGAAATGTCACAATCATGCAAACTTCAAAAGCATCACACAGGGAGAGAAACTGCACGGGGCATTATTACCGCTAGTTTGGGTATAAGGGTGTAACTGTAACAGCCTACAGCAGAGCATCTGACAGCAGACTGTAATTTATACACATTCTGTTCTCTCCTACCACATTGCTTCTGAGACTCATTTTCTGCCAGCATCCTGTGGTGATAATGACTGCCTCAGTACCATGCCTGGCTCACACAGCACTGTCAAGGGAAGGGGAATGAGCCGTGCCTTTCCTAACCGACCTGAATTTGTGAGTCAGGTAGATATCGATCTTTTGCTTATCTGTCTGTGAGCGAGGTGTCACTGTTCGAGTGAGGATGTTGGGGTCTCAGGAATTGTGTCGATAGAGCCTGCAGCTCCAACCAGACGGCCCCAGCTGGTCAGTCCTGATTTAGTCTCGACAACAGATAATAGCACTCAAAAACAGGAAGTTGTCATCTGTTAACATGGGTCAGTGCACTGCACCCCCCCCCCCCCCCCCCCCTCTTTTTTTTTCTTTGTGGTTCCTGACTGAAGACTTTATTCCCTGAGGGATTGACAAAGTTGGGTGTCACACAACTCCTAGTAATAAGGAGTAAAAAGTTAGCTCAAAACCACAAGAAAGACAGAAACACAATCCATAGGTTGAACAATGTGTAGACATACCTCTAGTACACACAAAAGGGGAAAAAGGGGAAAGCCAACATAGATGATAATGACTAGTCAAGAGCACAGCCGGGCAATGCAGGAAGCCCCCGGCATGCTAGAGTATGGATTTTTTATGACCATATTCTATTTGGATTGTGAGCAGATCAAAAGGTTCAAACTTTAACTGGCAGCTTTAATAACTGCAACCTCCCTACCAGTCCCTATCACCACAGACAGTGCTGAAATGAAATTTCACCCTTCCCGAAAAAAACACTCAGTGGCATATTTTCTGGAGGGGAGCTTGCACGGTGCTAAAATTAGCTCATTCTTCACTCGCGATGAATCCATTTTTAGGCAGTCATATCTAAATGAAAACACAAAGTGTTATTTGAGGTCATTCCTTGCGTTGCCTTGACTTATTCAGAGTGGTATTTGGATGGTGACAGTAATTCCATTTTATGATAAATGATGATAAACCATAAACTATCAAAAAAAATTCTTTCCTACAGCTGTTGTCCAAAAACAGTTTTGTTGTACTGTACACATATGTGCTGCAGAGAAGCTAAAGATCCAGTTAATCCACAAGTCCCTATACCAATGCAACGATTTCTGCAGCATACCAATGCAACAGTTTCTGCAGCATACTGCAACAGTTTCTGAAGCATACAGCACCAAAGCAACAGTTTCTGCAGCTCTGCACAGCATCGTTTCTCTGGAAACTTAGGAAAATTAATTTCTTTCTACAGTCTTATCTTTGTCTCTCAGAAATAGATCAGATATTGTTGATATCCTTATCCTAAAACCTCCTTAAAAAAGCAAACAGTATGAGACTATTTTAAGATCTTAAACTGAAATTGGGTTTGTTATGGACTTATTGGTCACTGAACACTGTTTAATACAAGTGTAATTTAGGAAATATGAGCCATAGGTCAGCTCCTATGGAATTTTGAATTGTTTCCTCAAAACCTAGCCTGACCAGCCAGGCACCATTAAATTGTGTGGTCTCATGTTTCTGAGAGACAAAGTTAAGACAATTAGGCAATATTTTCTGCTGGGGTTGTATTTTTGATTGTTTAGGTCAGTAGCAGTCAGATTGTTTAGGTCAGACACACTCTGCTATCTATGGACTACTTAGTTTGCTATCAATAGTAGTTTGAGGAAAGTTCTTTCTAATGCTGTTTTTAAATGTTTCTGTGAGAATTTCCATCCATACCATGCCCTCTATCTATACATTGTCACATGGGTGATGTTCTCTGTTGCCTTTGGCTATTCAGGACAATGTATACTTTGTTACTATTTGAAAGATGCAATAAACATGTTGAGATATGCTGCAACTCTCCTATGCATAGACACAACACCTCATGACATTTGTCTTTGTAAGAATATGACTAAACACTGTGACCTTACAACTTTTAGGAATGGAAGTCCTCCCAGTACACATATTCCACATATTAACAGCTGCTGAGTCTCAAACTAGTTGGGTTCCACCAGTCTTTTCAGAGCTATTTTTATCAAAGTATTTTTCTAGCCAGTGACAATCATCTAGGCATACTTCCAAAAGTTGTACTTTAAGATGTATTTATGTATTTATTTATTTGATGTTGTACAGTAATTTCTGTAATAGTCTTCAACCATGAGGTGAAACATTTTAATCTAGCCTAACAGCTTTTATTAAAGCAAAAGTAATAGCAAACCTGTGGACAACTGCTGTTAAAACTAAAAACACACACAGACATAAACAATGACGTGTAATTGTAGCTCACTCCTCAGTGTGATTTAAGTGTTCATTTAACTGCAAAACATTTATTTAAATTTATACTCTGCTTATAACTGCTTGGTCATGCCTTGTGATGTTAGCAGTAGATACTTTGTATCATTATTAGTAACAAGTAAACGCTGTGGTTCAGATACCCAGATAGTTTTTTTCACTGTGTGATGCAGTGTGTGTTTCACTGCTGTGGTGGTGGTGGTGACAGCAGGCTCCGGCTGATAAAGGAAGTGTCATGTAGATGTTCCGATATTTTGTCCTTGAAGGCAGCTGAGGTGCCAGGGACTGATTTAAGGATTTGAGGGGAGCAAGCCGAAAAACAGGAACTTTCTGAGAAAGCATTCATCTAAAGCAATTAGCCTGAGATGACCCAAATAAATACACACACAAAGGGGTGCTGATAGCTGAGCTTTCACAGTCCTCACTATCACATCAATTCATTTCTGTGGTACAATAGTAGCAAATAGTTTGGCAAAGGCTAAATGTTTACACTGTCAAGGAAGCGTAACAACATCTCCTCCTCTTCCTCTTATTCTTTTCAGTGCGATAGCATTCAAGCTGTGTACATCAGTGCAGGATAGTACACAATGTTTGTGCATTGCTAAATCTGCCTGGCACCTGCAAGTGGCCTTGAATTATATAAATATTATAAATATTTCTAATATAAACTTTGTATATTTTAAATTAAAAGAAAATACAGAATACTTTTTTTCAAGTGTCTAGAAACTTTAGATGTGTCAGGTCTAAGAACTACAGAATTCTCACTTTATGGCTTGTTGCATTACCAGCATACCAGCATTACTTTCTCTTATTTTGTTTCTTTTGTCTTGTGCTCTAGCATGCCATCTTCCCGTTTCTACCTATCCTTTTCCTTAACTACACAGCAATACACACTGCTATACATTAGAAATGTATCACTGAGTAGGCACAGGTCTGCACAAAAAATCTTTAACAAAAAAACAAATGGTTACCTTCTTTTACTACTTATCTTCGAGAGACAGATACAGTCTCTTCTGCCTTGTCAAGAAATGAATAATTGTTGCAAAATATCCACAGGCTTTGGTGGAGAGCTCCAATTTTGCTGTTTACTCTTACTGAAATAAAAGGAGGGGGGTGTGGGGCGGAGGGTGGGTACATGGAGCTTTGAGGGCTACTGCCTTAGGCGACAGCCTGTTGCCTATATACAGACCCCGAGCCCCAACGCGTCTTGTGTGTCTTGTGAACGTCAATCCACACCCTGAAGTGATTCTGATGCAAGGAGCCGTAACAACCCAAACCACACCACACCACACCACTGCCAAGTCCCTTAAGGTTTGGTTGTGCTTTCCTTGTCACTTGTCAGCGCAATCATTTTGCTACGCCTACTCATAAAGTTTTGTACTTTAGTTTACAATGTTTCAAAGGTCTTCACATCTGAAATACACCTGTTTACCTGACATACTGCTCATTTTGAATTATTTAAGAAGTCCTGTGTGCATATTACAAAAAGAAAAAGCAGCTTTGAGTATTCATACATTTCCTTTTTACACAGTCACAGCTTCTACAACCCAGACAGTTCCTCAATAGTGTGCCAAACAAGAATTTATAAAATTACACAACTTTCTAAACACATATTCATACATACTGTATAACGTAATGATCTCTTTACACAGCCAGAAATATATTTGCAGAGTAAATGTATTGGTAAGGGCCAATACAAGCAAAGTTGACACAAGATAAAAAAAACAATTGGCACCGTGTTCAGCATGTTTATTCCTTTTCTTCTTCTTGGTCCTATAAACATATAAACATATAAAGTGTACATAAATGATACCATGTCCATTGCTTCACAAACATAAATTATATTCAGGTTGTAGCATTCAACTATAAAACAATGTCTTGCTGAGAAGGATAACTGTCTCTAGGTCAGAGATGTACACAAAATAGTTCTCATTACTTCATCATTGAGAAATGAATTTGATGCAAATGAGAAACCTTCCCATGATTTTCATGCATGGCATAACCCCATACTGTTTTTTTTTTTTAAACTACACCATGTTGAAAGCACTGTGATTTGTGGTCATTACACAGCTGACAACCAAAAAAAGACTCTATAATACTGCACTCTAATGACCCAGCACCAATGGTATCATTATGGTGACAATAACTTTAATGGTGATTGATGCCCAAACACCAGTAGTCAAGATTATACCTCACAGACAGACACTGATCATTCATTGAATGTAATTATAGTTACTGCATTCCTTGACTTTTTTACGCCTTCAGTTCTGACAAATTATGTGTGCAGCGGGTTCAGAGATAAATTGCTGGGTTGTTTGTTTATCTTTCGCTCCGCCATGATATCACATACAGGTTCTACTCAACTTGCCACTGTTTCACAGTACTCTGTTGCTGTTGCTTTTTTTTTCATTCTGTTTTAAAGTCAAATATTTGTCAAAGTGCCTCCAGCCAGAAGCCCACTCAGACAACTGCACAACATTTCTTGACCCCCAAAAAATAAATAAATAAACTTGTAGTATCAGTCCCCCGAGGACACTCAGAAAAGGATGTTTTTGTAATAACATCTTGAGAACATCAAATGTCAAACTGGGGTTAGGGTCATGGGTTGGATTAGAATAGATCAGCCACGTGTATCAGTGGCTGGATTGGATAACCGCATGCGGCTGGACCGACTGGCGCTTGGGGCAGAGGATCTTGGCGAAAGCTCTGCGGAAGCTGCTGTGGCACAGCGGGTACAGGAAGGGATTAATGGCCGAGTTAAGCCACAGAAGCCAAAAGGTCACCTCGTACCAGTGATGCCCGACGCAGGTGCCACTGCAGGCTGCGCGGATGATCATGAGCAGAGTGTAAGGGGCCCAGCACACGGCAAACACGCACACGATCACCGCCAGCGACTTGGCAATTTTTTTGTCCCGGGACAGTCGCGAGTGTCCCCCGCCCCTGGAGGGGGCGACAGAGGAGCTCAAGCTGCTCGACGCCGCACCCGAGCAAGCGAGCGTCCACCCTCCGATGATTTTCCTCCTGCCTTTTGCTCTTCTCATGGAGAAGCCGACTGACTGGTTGCTGCTAGGCTCGCCGCTGGACGACGGCGACAGCTCCTCCTCGTCCTCCTCAATCACGGCGGAGACTGCTGCAGGCTCACTGGACGACACTTTGCGCGTTTTGATGAAGAACACGGCCGACGGCCCCCCGCCAGAATCCCTCCAACTGTGCTCCTCGGCCAGCTCCACTCTCCCCTTGTGGGAGGCCCTGCCCCTCATCTTCTCCCTACGGTGGATGTTCAGGTAGATGCTGAAGTTGAAGAAGGCCACGGACACCAGCGGCGAGAAGAACTCGAAGGTGGACGCGCTCAGCAGGAAGTACCAGGTGCAGTAGAACTCGGCGAAGCACTGGTCTGCCGGAACTATGCTCTTGCCTGCCAACCACTCCCAGAAGATGATGGCGGGGCCATAGAGAAGAAAGGCTAGCAGCCAGACGAGCAGCATCTTCCCCACTGCCTGATTGGTCATACCCTGCTGGGCTCTGTATCGTACCTGGAGGGGAAAATGTACACTAGAGCTCAGAATTGAACATTTAAACAAAGAAATCAGAATGGCTCAATCTGAGTTCTTTCAGATCACCATGCAGTGTACTATATAGGGTGTGAATTTTGTTTGGTTTTCTATAAAATGCACTTGTATAGTGATTGAGTGAAAGTCTCTCCCCATTAACAAAGCCTGCTAAAATGCACCAGACCATCTACACCAACACAGCATCTGTGTTAAAGAACTAAAGTGGAATTATCATTTCATATCTGAAGTAATTCTGACTACAAATAGGAATCTCGATAGCTGAAGTGGTGCAAATGTCATGCATGTCTCATCTCTGACAGCCGGACAAGGACAACGGCTTGCAGATCCTGCCAACATCTGACTGAGCTGCCACAGTGTGAAAGCTGTTCATTATGCATTTCACATGATTTAGAGTGGGCTTGTTTAATGATCTGGCTGATTTGCTCGACACCATGTTGTAATGTGATTGCCACAGATTGGAGATATTGGCAATTTACTTATCGTAGTTACTCCAGTGTAATGAAATAAAAATGATTATACTTGAGCTCCAATTAAACGACTTGTGGTCTGTAGGCTGGCATCTGTGGTGCATGTTAAATGGAACAGCTGGCATCGGGGTAACAGCCAACAAACAGAATGGAGCACAGGAGCAGTAGTAAAAACACAATGCAGGGATGCAGGTGGAAGTTACTGTGCATTCTTAAATAGTTACACGTTGTCTACATTTATATCTTTGGACATATGTCATATTATATTTACTGTGATTATTTAGTTATTTTTTGCAAAAATGTCCCAGTGTCATCAGTTATAATGATCACATCTAATTATTATTAAACAGAGGTACATAAACCAAGCACAGTCCAAATTATATTCATGATTACTTAAGACAATGTAAAGGATGAGAAAGGCTGTCCTAGTTTAATGGTACAAAGTCTGAGGTTTATGTTACTCACTCAGACTCATGACTCATTTTAAATGAGCTCAAGGTCTAGCTGTAAAAAAAACACTAGAGGAAACAAAAGTCATTTTTCAGTGCAACCTTCTGGGGAGGATTTAGTTTTCTCTGTGTACTTCTTAGAAACGTAAAGCCATTTTAGGTGGCACTGTCACATCAAGCTGTGCACAGTCTGGCTCTAGAGAGATGCCTGGGAGTTGGAAAATGACACCCACTATATCACCCTGGATTCTTCAGGATGCCTCTACCCATGTCTATTATTAGAAGTACTGTATTTATCTTGAAAAAGTGTCACTGTGCTTTGCACATTCGTTGTAAATATAGGGAAGAGTTTGAATCATTACCAGTAAATACATAAAACAAAGGGCCTGAATCATAAAGAATCATATAAATATTATTTCATGTACATTACTGTGTGCTCTTATGTTGATGAAATATATTTCTCTCATATTTTATTTAAGTTCTCTTTCTCCAATTAGACCACTACATCTAAACCAGCTCTTTGTGTGTTTTTTCATGTAGTAAAGTACATTACTTCTTTTCTGTATCTGAGTACTCTGTATGACCCTGTTGCCAGAGATAAGAGGAACAGCATTCCTCAAGAGCTGTGTTTACAGTATCTCTGTTTCTACTGTGCTTGGTATTATATTTGTCAATTTAATGACTTTGTTATCACCAGGATGTCACCGATTCAGGTATCCTGAGCTTTCTACTGATTGACTATGGTCCACATGAGCTTGGCCAAGCATTGTGCACCAATCTCCCATCAACCTGCAATGATACTTTAACTGTGTTTTTCACTCTTTAGTTAGAAGGATGGGTGAATGTCTGTGAAGTCTGGCTTTTTCTTCCTTGCACACACCACAGTGGGGTTGCGGATGAATTGAATTGTGTGGAAGGCTTTGTTCTCTGACTTCATGTGCATCACTGTAATGAAACCTGGCTCTTTACTTCTGCCTTTGACTGAGTCTTCAGTACAGTACACTGTAGCATTAAAGTTACCATCATTAGAGATAATGATGCCAGTCTACAAAAGTGGTTGGAGGGGGTTGCTTTACAAAGACAGAGGCATCATTATTTATAAATTCTATAGCTAAAACATCATAATGATCACAGTATTAGACAAAGTCTATTTTTTGGATCATTCTTGGAAACATCTCTCTCTCTTTCCAAAGAGCTTGTATCCTGTAGTGATAGTCATGTTTTCAGACCACTGAGTTATCTACACAACTATGCGTGATATTTTCTGGTTCAAACTTTATTGGTTCAAGGGTGTTTCAAGAATAAAATCAATATTTGTATTTAATACTTTATTCTCAGTGTGTTATCATATGTCAGTTCTGGTCATAAAAGTGTCTAGGCAGGGTGAAAGTCAGGCACTGTAGGTGCCATGTATTTAGCTGTCTGTTGACAGATCTAATAATATACTCGATATGTGTTATTTATTTAGTGTTACCTATTATCTGTTTATAATGTGTGTATTATGACAGCAGCGAACAACTTTAAGACAGATTTAATAATAATAATAATAATAACCTTTACTTGTATAGCACAGTTCATACATACAAGATGCAGCTCAAAGTGCTTTACAGTTTGGCAAGGTCACAAACAAAACAGCATTAGTCACAACAACGCAAGATTTCTCTTACATTAATTGTATTTTATCGAATCATACTGTATCATACCCTACCGTACTTACGTATCGTATGCTGTACATGCGTGTAAACTTCTGTTCACAAGTGCTTCTCACTATTGGTTACTTCAGGTTAAAATAAGCTGCTTTTTAGAGGCGGGAATCATTATCACCATGCTCATTTTCTGAGTATTTTTTTATTAATCCTGTCTATAAATTCAGCCAAAAATTAAATTGACAATTTGATCTTGGTCAACTCAATGTGGCCTCAACATTTTCTCCAATGGCTTATAAAAGGTCATCAAGATGTGAGCAATCCTCACTTGCATCCCCTGTGGTCACAAAGACATTTGATCTGCGGAGTGCATCAAATAGCAGTCCCACCCCTGCTACAGTCTCACGCTATTGATCTAACAGAGAAAGACTCGACTCACTAACACACAGCCATTCAAGGATCTTGTAGCAGAGATGATTTCCCATTCTATTGACAGTGGGCATGTCAAGAACACAGCTGCATGTAATCTCAGTGAATTGTGCTGAGCTTATCTAGGCCGTGCCATGCATTGATATTTTTGTGTTGTGTTTCTGTCTGAAATATGGGGCCCTATTAAAGAAAGCAGTTTTGGGGCCCCACATCAATAGTAATAATAGAAATAATAGAACTGTCCTCTAAACCCCATGTTAGTGTTGGATCCTTAACACTAGGACTCCGCCCCTTACCTGCTGAAACCCCTAGTTTGTGTAATATGTTTGTTTGTGAGTGTGTGTGTGTGTGTGTGTGTGTGTCTGTGAGAGAGAGAGATGAATTACTTTAACAGCACTCACCGCTCTAGTGACAGACAGGAAGCGATCATAGCTGATGAGGACAATATTAAAGACAGAGGCGGTGCACAGGAGGTAATCGATCACCAGCCACAGCTTGCAGAGTCCACGCCCAAGCATCCAATGCCCAGTCAGGATATAGGGGATGTAGATAGGTATGCAGAAAGCCCCTGAGAAAACAATGGTTAGTACTTGGGGCACAGATGGACAGACAGACAGATGCATACATACATACATACATACATACATACATACATACATACATACATACATACCTACTGTACATAGATAGACAGACAGACAGACAGACAGACAGACAGATAGATAGATAGATAGATAGATAGATAGATAGATAGATAGATAGATAGATAGATAGATAGACATTCTATATATCCTGGAGGAATTGTGTTATCATACAGCCTTAAAAATCAAGTGCACAAGCCCATATAGAATCTATTAGCTATTCTCTTGTGAAAAAAATCCAAGACTTAAATAAGAATAGTGTGATGGAGACTTCCTTAGATTGCTTTTTAGTCCCTGAGGATCTGCATATGGCTTCAGAAAATTTCCCTAATGATGAATGCATACAGAGTTGAACTAACACATAGCATGATTTAAAAGACTGTGGAGCGATGTAGGTGTTGCTCTCAAATAAAGCATTCTAAAGGGCAAAGCACACTACAAAAAAAAGACAATAGAAATCAATACATCAGCCAAGCATGGGAGAATTCCAATTTTCTCCTCACAGACTACCCTCATTGCAGCTCACACTCCATGTCAAAGGAAGACAATTCAGTCCATTAACTGGAGAGGCATGTTGCAGTGCTGTTTCTAGTACTCCAGTGTTTTACAATGCAAACCACATTCCATATTTAATGCATCTCATTAAATGTTTCAAACAAAACAGACAAGGCTGGAAGCGCAGACACAGACACACAGACAAACACCTTTATCTTCCCTTCCTGGTTACAAGCTGAGCATTTTTATTTCGGTTACCCTCACAATACCCAAACACTAGCGAGTTCCCTTCCTGTAATCTGTGCGCCTTGCTGAAGAACAGCAGAAGACCTGTGCCACTGACAATCCCTTAATCATCTCAGCACACACACTTTCTTATGTGGACACTTATGGTGCCCACTTGCAGAGGTTCCTACAGTCATTGGTATAGGTGTGTCAGAGATCTGTTAAGATTTTTCTGCATGCACTCTCTTTCTCTCTCATGTCTCTCTCTCTCTCTTTCGCTCTCTCTCATGTCTCTCTCTCTCTCTTTTCAAGGTTTTGAGCCATGAAACAAATCTTCAGTAGCAGGGAGAAAACTACTGCAACCATGTAGTTGTGGGGTTTACAAAAGAAACAATTAATAAGGACCTGCACATTTGTTACTATGTAATGCTGACCAAGGAGCATTATATGTGCTTTATGGCGTTTCTATGTCTTTCTACCTTGATGAAAATAATACTACCATTGTGATATTTGTACGTAGGTCTACTGCAATTTGCAGGTTATACTTTTTTCTGCACTATATATATTTGCACACTGATACATTTAAACGCCAAAAATAAATACATGAAATGCATCCCGTATGAAATATGCTCCAGTCATTGACAACCAGCCGATCCAAGAAAGCGAATTTTACTCACCTACAAGAAAATCAGAGATGGCCAAGTTCAAAAAGAAGTAATTGCTTTGATTTCTAAGACTTTTGTCCACGATAAAAGCCAGTATAACAAGCGCATTACCGCCCACTACAACAACTATTAGAGTAATCATTAAGATAGCCAGAATCACCAAAACGTATCCTGAGAGCGCAGCAGCATTCTCGCTTCCGCCAGCTGTAGAATAACCTGAAGTCAAGTTCCAGCTTGCGTTATGGTCAGGTACATAAGATCCCATCGTGGTCATCGAGGCAGCAGTCTTTGTTTGCTATCAGAAAAAAATACTAATCCACTAAGTTAGATTTTCGCCCCATCGCCCACATAACCTACCATTCGGTTTATTGAAAAACATCTTGAAAATGCGCAGGTAAAACACATAAAAATGTCTAAATATGAAGTGCAGTCCCGAGGTGTTCCACTTAACTTGAACACTGTTGTTCTCCAATAGGTACTCAGTGAATATTCCCGTGCGATTCAGTGCGGCACTCCGATGCGTAGCACAAAATGCGTAACTGAAACCAAAATGCTGACAGACGCAGTGCTAGTCATTCTAGGCGGACTAACATGAACGACAAAACGCCTATAGCGAAAATGATCCCTGCGAAGGACTGTACCTGTTGCACCTGTTGGATTCTCAAGTGAATTTAACGTGTTGAACATTTAACGAGTTGTAGGCTAAAGGCTTTGGGCAGTCATGAAACATTCATTTATCGAACATAACTCTTCTGAATGACTACGCATTTAACATACAATACCAGATTTCATCACAGATTTGTTATTCGCAATGCAGGTGGTAGGTTCCCATGGAGTAGGGTAGGAAGGACTCTGACACTGAGGGGGATCGAACTTGGCCGTGGGGGAGAAGGGGGGGGGGGGTGTTACTGGCATACTTGCGAATTTACAGTTGCAGATCATTTTGTAGGCCTGTGCCTGAAACGTGTGATTGTGTCAATAACCAAATTTTAACAAGAACGTAGGCTACTGACAACTATAAAGCGAAATAAAAGTACTACAGTAGGGAATTACAGATTTAAGACCATTAAAATGCATATGCCATGGGTCATAAAACACAACGCGGCAATTTGACAGCTCCATTAACCTCCCATTACACCCTGTTTATTTTTGCAACTGAACAATAAGTTTGTATAGTTTTACTCACTTAGGTGTTATTTGTAACAAGTCTTCATATTAGAACAACGAGTAGTAGCCTACAGGACTTCAATCTGTCCGTCAAATAAAGAAAATAGGTTACAGGGCTCGAGCTCAATCATTAAAATAAACAAGTCCAGGTCAACTGTATTCACAGCATATTTTACACATGCTGTCATTTGAAGCGTTATATTAATATACTTGTTCGGTGTACTACAGCAGACCACTTCAAAGTGTGCACATGAATTTGCATAGCCTACATGCAAACAAGTAAAGGCTTTGCAAAATTAGGTTTGCACTTGACATGGGCTTTTGTCACATTCTGTGGCAACTGTGTGTCCCATTTCAGATAACATGCTTTGTCCTAATATCCTATGTGTAACTATACACAGGAAAAAAACTTTCCAAAATCCCATAAAATTGTAGTTAAATTTGCATAACGCAGTCACCCCCAGAGAAAGCCAAAGGCAGCGATACGCTAGTCAAGCAGCTAATAACGGGCTGATCTCATAATTAACTGTATGATTAATCTAGTATATCTAACTGGCCGCTAGCAACTAACCTTAGGTGACTGAGAGACAGCCTACTTGTATATAATCTGAAATCAGGTTATCCAGTGCTTGATGCGTTAACTCCTGTGAAATTCACCTGTCAAAATCCCAATAACCACGTAGGCTACCATGGCTGTGATATCAACTTAGAAAATTGATTTGAAACTTAGTGTAGCTATCCCAGAAATCATATAAGCCATCATGTAATTGTATGTAAATTCAATTTATTTGCAGAGTCAAGCCCATATTAAATGCAATAATTCCACAGGCGTACCTTCACCACGAATGCTGGCGAGTGATTTGAGTAAGTAGCAAGCGTGGCATGTAACCCTAAACAGATTGAAATTTATTGTAATTAGCATATACCCGCTCACATAAAGCAAGGTGAAAGCCTAGATGATGAGGGCAGAAGTTAATTGGAGAGGAAAAAACTGGATTACACTCCCAAAACATGATGACAAGTAGTTATATATTAGTCACTGTATGTCATTGTCAATTTATTGCCAAAGCAATTAACAAAATAGATTGTTGTATTTGTATGGGGGGGGGGGGGGGGGGGGGGGGGGGTCTTCCGATATTGGGGGGGCATGTTCACATTACACACTGTAGACACAAAAACCTTAGCTAGAATTTGTAAATAAAAATCATATGCAGAAGTCTGCCTGCTGTGTCAGTTGTGGTAACCTTTCAAGATTTGCACATGATTCATAAGTATGCATATGTAACCCAGGCTGATCCACTGTAGTGGAGAACACTTCTGCCGCCTTTCATAACTCATACAGGAAATAGGCTTTTAGAGGCAGGCCATTTCTTTCTTTCTTTCCAAGAAGTCATGATTAGATAGAAAATAGGTCTTCTCTTCTGGCACAAAAAAAAAATTGAAATTTAAATTTTCATGAATACCCTTCTCAGTGCAGTTGTTATTTCAGGGGAATCATAAATTGGGTAGAGCCAGGCAGGCGGGCACGCAGGCGGGCACACAACTCAGAAAAATAGCCCCATGATGACAAGTGCCAGCCTGAGCCCACTACCAACAATGGGATGCAAAACTGAGTGTGCTGTGACCCCCCTCACAGTGAACACTGCATGGCATGGCACTTCATTTTTTACCAGCGCAGGCTCTGACGTAGGCATGGATGTTAACTTGGCCAGCGGCGCCTCAACCTCTGGTGTGGTCTGAAAGGCTCCGTGTGACAGCACATTGTGTTTGCTTCCCCCCTCATGCCACTGTGTTTATCAGCCCTGCTATTGTGAGGCCAGTAATTACTACCCCTCTCAGTGGTGCTCTGTCTCCTCCCAGAATGAGTCAGTTAACAAGGACTCTGCAGTAAATAGTTGCTAATATTGGGTACATCTGCCCCGAAGGTGTCTTTGGGGTGTGAGTAATGATGCTGGCGAGTGCTCAGCCTGCTGTATCAGGCATACAGCTGTCACTGGGGAAGAGCCATGATAAATGTACTGTAAGTGGGGAAGCGTAGGTGTGATTGGCTGCCTGGTAGACCAATAAACTGGTCGGGTCAATCAGCGTTTTTTAGGTTGAGTAACCTACCCATGGTGACTCACTTGGAAATTGGAAATCAGGGCGATCGAAGTGACAATTGGAAGATGCAGACCATTTTTTTTTTCATAATAAACCTTGATATGTGTATCTCTGTTCTGTGTTCATTTTCAAAACTGTTGAAGCACTTTGAGCTACATCCTTTTTATGAAAAGTGCTATACAAGTAAACATTATTATTGTTGTTGTTGTTATTATCACCATCATCAGATACACAGTTACAGGGTTATGCTTACAGAAATACTTCGCAGTCGCGGAGAAGAATTTCAAAATAAGAATAAAAGAAAAATACAGCGTGTCTATTATAACCACAAGCAAGCATAGATGTAGAGGCCTATATGCATAAAGTAGAAGAGTAATAAGAATTTAAAAAACTTGAGGCATAAAGTATAAATATTTATGCAAGTATATGCATAAGCATTATGTGCACAGGGCATATAAAACAACAAGGATATGTGCAACTTGCATACTAAACAGTAGTCTATGCAGTCCACAGTGGTGCAGGTAGGATGAATGTCCGCAGTTATTGTGTAGGGGTAAGTGTGAAGGGTAGGTTATTGCAGTGTTCCTCAACCATCTTTTTTTAAGGCGAGGCACCCTTTAAATTCATGAAAAATCTGAAGGCACCCCAAACTTTTTTTGCAGGTTTATTTCAGATAGGCAGTGTGTGTCGTCGGGCCTAAATTTACTTACTTAACTTAATGCTACATGAAAGATTCCACTGCCTTAGTATTCGAGTATACATTTAGACAATTATTTATTATATTACATTATTTATTTATTTATTTTGCTTATTTCGTGTACTGTCAGATGTGTTTCTGCGGCACCCCTGAGGGGGGTGCGCGGCACCCCAGGGTGCCACGGCACCCTGGTTGAGAAACACTGGGTTATTGCACAGATTAGCAGCAAAATAGCCTGAGGAAAGAAGCTTCTCTTCATCCTGTCAGTGTTGGCCTTCAGCTGGCGGTAGTGTCTTCCTGATGGCAGGCAGGGAGGACAGTTTGTTGTCTGAGGTCACCAGCAATCTTCCTGGCTCTTACTCTGCAGCAGTTGGTGTAAACATCCTGTGCGTTTGGGAGAGAGCTCCTGCTGGTTTTGTCACTTTAGCAAACCACCTTTCTGGGAGCCAAGCGGCCCATTTTTCATGGCACCCCCCAACTCTGAGACTCTTCAGATGGCGGATGTCTCTGATTTCTATTTAGATAAGGGAAGTGCTGGCGGGCTTTCTTAGCCAGGGAGGTGATGTGACAAGACCAAGAGAAAGTCCTGAGAAATGGACAACAAAATATTTGAAGGTATCTACCCTTTCTAACTGGGGCCCCTGAATGCTGAGAGGCTGCTGGACCCTCTGCTGCTTCCTGTGCTGTGAGCTTGCTGCACTCACTCTAGTCCACAGGTTGTCTGGCCTCAGATTAGTAGCCAGACTCATGATTGTTGGAGATGAGGCCTAACTTCACTGCAACTTGATTATGACACTGAAGAATGAAGTGGCCATACAATCATAGGAAGTACAAGAAGTACAGCAGGGAGCTTAACTGAACGGACAACCTTTAAATCAGCTAGAAAGCACATGGCATAATTTTGTTTAAACACCACTGTATGCAAAGGTAGTAAAAGCTCATGGGAGCACAAAAAAACCTAAGGCAAGCTGATTTCCAATTTAAGAGTTGCCCGCTGGTGGATATCACCCGAACTACAGTAGTTTGACATCAAGTTAAAGCCAGGGAGCCATTAACACAGCCAAATTAAACAAATCCATAGAGTATTACTGTCACAGCAGGATCCAGGTGGTTGGCAAAGGCCTTGAGAACATAACCTCTGATCCCTCCCAGACTAGCTGCACTCCTGGCCTTCACTCTCATTAGTGTCCTTCTCAGGTCAGGCTCAGTCACAACGAGCACCAACTCGACCGGTTATAAGGTGGCACGAGGACAATTTGCCTTGAAACGTGCATAGAAGTTCTTCTGTTGGTCAGTAAAAGATTTTATGACGTTCATCAGGAAATTGCAAAGTGTGTCACGGTCTATAATAATAGTCCATAATAATAATAATAATATAATAACATGTAGTCCTTGCTATAGTCCTCTAGGATAGGACTGCTGCACATGTTGTTCAAGCTTCCTCCCATATTGCTGTTTAGCCTCCTTCATTGCTCTGCAAGCATTGTAAGAGGCTACCTTGTGTTCCTTCATGCTCCCAGTTAACAGCCCCATATTGTTGGCAGCTGCCCCTCGTCTCTGATCTGATACAATCCAAATCGGATGTAAACCAAAACAGGCAGTCAGCTAAAACAAACCTTTGATTAATATTAAAGCAATTAAAGACAAAAGACCCTTTCAGTGCCTCGATTGCTTTCGAGTTGTCGGCTGCTGTTCCCCCTTTGCAAGTGCTTGAACAAACCCGCTGCCACTGGCACACAAGCCTGAATTCATTTCGCTCTCCAGCTGGCTATTACCACAGAGAACAGGCCCGAGAGACACTTCATCAGAAAGGCACTTCCCTCTCTCCGTCATCTTTGATCTTCAGATGAAGAGTGTGGACCCCACGTTTGGGTGAACAGGACCTAAAAATTCATGAGTTCAGTTGGGGGGCAAAATAACACATTCACCTTCCTGCTTAGCATGCATGTTATTGAACCCCATAGGTCCTATTTTGATAGTTAATGGCACTATGCAATTAACCTGTGGTTGTAACACCCTCTGAATATGTGGTTTCCACAAACAAACAGCACAATTGAGGTGAAATGGGGTGGGAGTTAAATAACAGACTTAAATGGCAGGCTCTCTTTGCACATAAAGAAATTGCTTGCCATTCGTTATGGACAGTTTTCTCCAGCAGAAAGAAATAGGTTATTACACCATCTTTATTTAAAATTAATTTATTAGTTATAATGTGAACTTGGAGTACAAGGATTACTTCTGCATCTTTTGTGCATTTTTGATAAAGACTTTAAGTTGCTGTGGGGAACGTTTTAGGTTGCTGTTCTGTCCCTGTAGCTATTGATTCATTGATGAGAAAATTATACTGAATCCAAGCCTGTGGCCCTCAGGACATTTTAATTTACAGTATATGAGCATTGAACAGTTTTAATGAACAGTGTAGAAGTATTCCTGCGAGCTGAACTGTCAGTGTTAACACCACGAATACAGCTGAAACTTAACAGAATACTTCTACTCGAGAAAAAAAAAGACATCAGACTATCTCTATACCTGACCTTTGCTAAGTATTGCCTTGAGATTATGGGGGATAAAACCTTTCAGGAATGTGCGGTAAACAAGTAGATACGTTCTACTGAACAAGGAAGACTCTGCGGAAAAATACCAGGTGACTGTGACCAAGAATAGAAAGATGGAAAAGAAATGGGCAAGACAGGAGAGAGAGAAAGAGAGAGGGAGAGAGGTACATTTGGGTGATGACACATCATGTGAAACATAGGAGACTTGGAGAGAGTCAACACAAAGTAACAATCCACAAGAACTGGCAAGTAATGACACACCACCAGCTAAAATAAACCTACTTGTAATGATACCCCACCAGCTAAAAACCTTATTTTGCCTAGCTATTTTCTTGTTGTTGACGGTTAGAAAATACAAAAGCAGAGACAGTTGTGGGCTGCATGCCCTACATGATGTTTTTGCGATAAAATGCACTGTAGGAATGCATTGTACATCAGCCGTAACCCATTAATATTAACAGATAAACAGACAACTTGACAGGTCACGCACCGGGTCCCACCTGTTGAACTGGGAAATCTGTCATCTTTACATACTAAGCATAACTGTTCAGAGTCATTAAGAAATGGCGACAGCTCCAGCACATAAACACCCTAACAAACCAGTGCAACAGTTCAACGTGGCATTTTATCAGATTGTCTGCATATGCAATGATCCACTGCCAAAGATCCATGCTTGTTTTGTAGGCTGGCAGAATTTAAATGCAGAAAAACACATGGCTTCTCAGACAATGCAGCAGCAAGACAACAATAAGTAAAAAACAACAACAACAAAAAGTAGTGAGACAAACATGATGAAGATGCCGTGGGATGAAATGAGGGAGTTTTGACCTGCATTTGTTAGAGAAGCTCTGCTGAAAAAGAAACATTAGTATTCAACAGCTCTGTGTGCCTCGGTTGGGGACGGTGGCAAAAGAGAAGCAACAGAAGACAGATTGGATAGAGAAAAACAAAGACCACTGGGACACAAAGTGAGGTATAGAGATGAGTACAAGGTTTAACAATGGGGGAGAGAGAGAGGCAGGGACAGGAAGGAAGGTAGAAAAGGGTGAGATGAAGTCTTGGAGTGGATGGAGAACACAAGTACAGAATGCAACTACGGTAAATGAGGAGAGATGTGAGGGAGATGGAAGATGTGGCACTTCCAACAACGGAGACAACACACAATAAAATAATAATAACAATAAAAAACATAAACCATGCTGACCATAAGAAAGAATATCCTGGGGAGAGAAGAAAACATCTGAAGGTACTAGATACTGTTAAAAAAATACACCGCTGTAGAGGTCGACGTAACTGAGACTGGTCAGGATGGATGTCTCTCACAACAAATACAGCTAGTGCTGTTGCGGTTGCAGTGGATTAGTATGTAAATGAATCAGATTCTGTAGTGAAAGGGATTTCACTGGGAAGATTTTATATTTCATAAGGGGGCTGCTTTGAAATATTTACTTGAGGGCTTGGGCTGGAGAAAGACAGCACCGTGGGAGGAAAAAGGCTTCTAGAGAAGAGGCTTACCCAAAAATAAAAAAAAATTAAAAATAAAATAGTAACATCTTCAGGTCCAAATGACACAATGGTTCTCAGTAACAGTATTTGCATAGTAAATTCACTTGCTCATCAGTGTGACAAAATGCAAAACACAGGGAGGCCAACATGACAAAAGATTTTTAATGGGAACCCAGAAATCAGGCCAATCTTTTACTAATCATAGAATTCAAATAAAAACAATCATTTGCAATGACATGGCAGGTTATGTTTTGTGTGTGTGTTGATAAGGCAGCCAATATGAGACGACATACCCCAATATGACCTCTCCACACCATCTGTCAGTACCTGACATAAAATGTGTCAGCAGGTAAGTGCCTGACTTGCAGACAGCATGTATAAATACAGCTCATCTTTTAAATGCAAAATAGCCCTTAAAACAATACAATTCTTCACAAATAATCAACAAAAATATTATTCTTTGTCTCCCCCCTTTATCCCTTTCATTCATGAGAATAATTATTTCATCATCAATTCTCAATATCCAACATTACATAGACATTTTATATATACGCACACAAATAACAGTTGTTATTGTTGTGGTGATGCTTTCAATTGCCATTCAACTTTTTCGACAATTATATGTAATAATAGATCCTGATTTTTTTTCAATAATCCATCTCTGTCTGTATTTTACTTTTTTGCATGGCCTAGAGATGGCACCACCTGTAGGGCCCTCAGTATCAGTATCAGAGCAGACTGACGAATTAATGTCAGCCACATGGTTCAGGGTAGTAAGCCATTAGCACAGCTCCCCTGCCTGACAGCATTCTTACATTTAGAGCATCAGTAATGCCCGTCAATCCAGGCACCATTATTCAACCATCTTGTCAATGCTGCTGTCTTATTCTGTATCTTTTCCCCTCTCTGCACACCCCCCCCTTACACCTGTCTGTCTGTCTCTGTGTCTGTCTTTCCATCCGTCTGTCCCTCCTTCATGTTTCGTTGTGTACTCAGGACAGAATCCACTCGGCTTCCTTTCCCTCCTCTTCACTTTGTCTTCTTGCCTCGGGGCTTCTTGCTCTTCCCCCCGCCCTTGGCTGCTTCTTCCTGGGGGAGCAAGGGTAAGGCAGAGGGGTAAATAGGCAGCTGTGGGGGGATGTGAGACGTGAGTGAGCACCAGGTGACTTCATCAGTGGCTCCGAGCCGCTGTGTCCGCCGGCCTAAGCGAACGGCAAAACGCTTTCACTTCCCTCCTCACATTGTTTATTCTTTATTTTCACGCCCGCAATGACTTGTTAATTACAATTCTCACGTCTTTTGTGTGAATACAGCAGCACAATGGCATGTTTTGAAGATTAGAGCTTATACACAACAGTCAGCACAAGCAACAGTATTAATCCTACATTAAAGACTTGGTTGCTGTTTTTGCACTTGAAAGGATGTGGTGCTTAATCGAGGAACTAACTGAATTAAATAAAACTGAATGGGTCTTGACTCAACATGTGGTTGTCCATTTTAAGCATGGCATACTTGTCAATGCATAGTCATTTGGTATGGTGTTGCTAAATGTTATTTTCTCTGTTTCATGTCCTTTCTTTCCTTGAAAACTTAAAAACACTAAAAGCCAAAGCCTTACTTATACTTGCTGCTACTCTGAGTTTGTATCATTACTTTTATGCACCACAACAACAGTACCTTGTCTGGGGAACTTATTGTTGAAAGATGCAAATGCATCAGGGCATACTGTGATCAGAATATGATCAGATCAATTCCTTTCTTTCCTTGAAAACTTAAAAACACTAAAAGCCAAAGCCTTACTTATACTTGCTGATACACCTACAATACTGCGGTTACCCACAGTTGCATGACTCTCTCCACTAGTGTGGTAATTTCACGTGCTATAACTGGAAGCTAGAAGCCCTTTTTCTTCTCTTCCTGAAATGTGCCGAAAATGTATTCCTGAGTGTGGAGACCTGTGGCCTCGTCGTGCATGCCTGGTATCACACCCACAATCAGCCCAGGCTGCAGCAGTGTTTGGCTCTCTACGGGTAGTGCAATTCTAGAGTAATGGTGCTTTTAGCCCTTTCCTTTTGGAGCCAACCACTGTGAAACACCTGCTCTTTCCTGTCTACTCTGCCACTGTCATCTATGTGACCTACTGCCTGCCTAACAAGCTTCCGGTGTCACTCCAGCGTGATGACATCATAACACCCAGGGAAGACTTCTTGGAGCAGTTCTACATATCACAATGTGATATGAACACACACGCATTCATTAAGCTGTCCAAAGACAACAGTTAGGGTTGAATTTCCCTTGTGGAGGGGAGACGGCTTGAGCTACATTTTAACATTCATTGTTCGTTCTGCTTGTGTTCTGTGCCAACATGCCACCACACGGTGACAGACTCTGGCGTGCAGCCTGGCAATCAGAGGACCCAGCGTGTCGGAGCTGGAAAAAACAGCAAAGGCAGATATCAGCCTGATGGAGGTCGACTCCAACTGATCACGCCTTTTGTGTTACACCGCAGCAGCAATTTCAGGGTGGCAGACCGAATCTTAAAAGGAGAGGTGTGTGTATGTGTGTGTGTGTGTGTGGGGGGGGGGGGGTGTCTGTGTATGTATGGGTGTGTGTGTGTGTTGGGAGGGGTTGTACATGTCATCTATTTTTATGCAACAAACAGTTTTGTTTGGGGCACATTCATGTTGTGTCAGTTTGATTGGTGACTAGATACAGGGAGTTCTCTACACACACACACACACACACACACACACACACGCGTACACACGCACACACGCGTACACACACACGCACACATACAGTACACACCCACATACAGTACGTACACACACACACACACACATATACAGTACACACATACAGTACAGACATAGAGTACACACACACAAGGCAGTGTGAACAGTAGCTGATCATGTGATAGCCATGTTGCTTCAGGCACAGTTGCTGTGGGCGTGCTGTAGCTCCGCCGCCTAGCGATAACATGGCCTGTGCTAGTCAAACTGCCTCATCAACTTAATTAGGGTCACCGAAGATCCATCTCACCAACGCTCAAGTAGAGAAAAATGACAGAGGCAGGTACTTCATTGTCCCTGCATTTTTTTCCTTTATTGAATTGTTCACATGCCCCTAAATTTAGCTTTGTATTTGGTTCACTGTGGTCAACCTCTTTCCTAAGAATTCCACATCAACAAAGAGCGGTACAGCGCACTTCAGCCAACAGAGTTTGTTTTTTTAGAATCACACAACCATAACAACTAGTTAAGAGTTGTATTAAATTGGAAACGTGTTGCCATCAGATCACAATTCTCATTCCGCACCGAAGAAGTAAGCACATAGACAAAATAGAGAACAGACAATGGCGTAGTATTTTAAATTGTAATTTCATGGTTGTCAGGTAAACAACTCGTGCTGAATGAGCAACAAGGGTATGTCGTGATTGTTTTCTCAAAGATACGCAAGTGCTCACTTCGAGAGAACTTTCCGTTGCGTCAACGCCATTAGGGACTGACAACAGGGGTCTTAACAAATGCTCTTGTGTGACTGTCAGTGGATGCTACATTTTGGATTCATCTCCAGACACCGGTATGAGTCAGAGTATGACTACTCTGAGTTTGTATCATTACTTTTATGCACCACAACAACAGTTCCTTGTCTGGGGAACTTATTGTTGAAAGATGCAAATGCATCAGGGCATACTGTGATCAGAATATGATCAGATCAATCAGGCGACCTCCCAAGGATGTCTGTCTCACAGAGGAAAGAGTGTGTGGAATGGGTGGCTGTCTGTGGAATAACTGGAAGGTGTCTGTGCCTTGTTCACAAACTCCTTGACAAATTGGATAGTACAGAAGTCACAGTAATTAAAAAATAGCTGTTGATATGAAAACATTCTAGTATCAAACCGGCTTGATACTATTTATGTAATCAATTAAGAATTTGAGAATTTCCATTGAAGAACGGTTTGGAATTAACTTCTTTAAAAGGGCTGACTAGTTTGACACAAGCTCTCTCAGACCAAGATGGTCATCAAAACACTGTCCCCTTTAGCTGCCAGCAATGACTGAAAAGACCTAGTCTAAATAAGATGGAGGCAACAGCGCAAGAGGAACTGTTTATCTTGGGGATTTTAAAGAAGTGCCCAGACAGCCAGACTTAAGTCTTCTTAAGAGTAAACTCTTCAGCAATGTGTTTGGGCAGAGCAGGGTCATACAGTGTGTTAAAGTGAGCACTGCCACTTATCTAAGCCTCTATTAAAAAAAGGAAATGCATGCTAAAATATGTTTTTTTTGAGCTGTTAATTTATTGATATGACTGTGGGAAAACGCATAATTACTGATGCTCCTGTCAACAAATTCGCTTTTATAACCAAAAACATTTTGTGGCATTTCGGAGCTTAAAAGTAGCTGAAGGCAACGCTGTGCAGCAAGAGTACACAGACAGGTCACAGGGGATACCCAAATAAGAAGTGATACATACCTCTAATCAGAGTTGGCCAGACCTACTTTACCCTCACCCTCTCCTCTCAATGCATTCGGCCTCCCCATCCAATTTAAATGCTTTTTTTAAAAAAGTGGTGTGGATCAGAGGAGGGGGTGTGTGCTGTTACATTTAAAATCTTCATTTCCTGCATCCTAATGACATATTAAATATTAATTGTTTGTTTTTCCTCCAACATGTCAACACAGTTGTATAGTTTTTTTTTTACGGTTGCTGTAATGAGATTTAACTTTTCTCAATTTCCATGACGCTACCCTCAGGAGCAGTGAAAAACCATGGGGACCTAACCCGTCACAACCAACACGTCAGCTGCCAGTATCCCTGGAATCTGAGAGAGCCCTTGTGCATAATTTAATTATGACACTCCGAAGGGTCTGGCCCTGCCTAAGTGCTTGCGCCGTTCATTTTCATGTTAATAAATGGCGACAGGGGCATGGGTCTTCATGGCACGACAGGCTCATGCGTCTAACTGCACCCAGCTGTGAGCATTTTCATTCTGGGCTCCATGTTGAGAAAATACTTTATTTCCATCCTCTCTCTCTGAAACCTCCTACATAATTGCACATAAGCCATGTTTTACAACAAGCACAGTTCTCAGGTTCTGTTTGGTGAGTGATTAAGTGTGTGGCTTGGCAAACGTCCAGTCATTACATGTACAGTGAAGACACACTGTGTCCCATGACAAATATCCCACCCTGACCCAGGAACCATTAACTCTTCATTTCGTTCAGGAGAAATAAAATATGTACTGTGTGTGTGTGTGTGTGTGTGTCTCTGTGTGTGTGTGTTTATCTATCTGCATACCCATCTATCTTTTTTCATCTGACTCATGATAATGCAGCACCTTTTCACATGCAGAGGAATATACTGCCAATGAACCATGGAGGCTGTGCCACACCACAAGTCAAACTCCCTCCTAAAGTTTGTTCATCTTTTCCACACAGAGAAGCAGAGCTCTCAGTGGGCCCAAGTTGTGGCTCACCAAAAAAAAAAAACATTACTCTTTTGCCTGCAGTGTTAAGTCCTCTGGAACATTTAATCTCTCTCTCTGGTTCTCCCAAAGTCTTTGAGAAGTCTTTTAGAGAAAATAAAATAAAATAAAATGACACAAATGCCAGTCCCTTGATCCCTGCCACTTATGCAAATAGGCAATTAGTCAAAGCTGATTGACAGACCCCATGAACCCTCAGGCCCCTTACCGGACTGTCAGTGTAGCCCTCTTGGACCAGGATGCTTCTGGCACAGTTGTTGATGTGTTTGAAGCGGTCAGGCCCCAGCAGAATGCCCCCGTACCAGCGAGTGACCACAACCATCACATTACGCACATCCAGAATCTAAAGAAAGAGAGAAAAAAACAGGAAGGTTCAGAGGAACATAAATGTTTTATCATTGAGTAGAGGAACACACACAAACACAACAAAAGAAAGTGTCGATGGAAATTTGAAACCTGAAGTATTATGCGCTGAACAAACCCAAAGTAAATATAATGTCCTTGTGTTACGGTTGCAAGCATTTGTGTAATCAGATATTTCAGCATATTGTATGAAAATATTATTTTGAGATTAAAAATAGAACTTATTTGACTATGTTTTGTATTTTCATATGGGTTAATGTAATGAAATAAATGTCTTTTTTTACTTTGAAACCTGTAATGTATGTGACATGGCTAATGTGTGCCTAACGTATGCCAACATTACATGGCAAGGAGACTGGCACAGGCAGCAAAAAGAGTTGCACAGTCAAGTTTAAGATTAAGGTAAGGTAAGGTAAGGTAAGGTGACTTTATTGATACCCAGAAGGGTAGATTTGGTTGCAGGTAAAAGAGTACAAGCTTACAACAGCACACAAAACACTGACAAAACACAACAGAAGACAACAGGATAAAACAACAAACAAACAATACTGACAGCTGGACAGACAGACAGATGCTCCTGGCTTGATATGTTATAAAATGAATAAATAAATAAATAAAATAGATAAAAATGATTAAAAAAAAAAAGATAAGAAGATAAAAAAGCTAAAAGAAGAGAATCATCATGTGGTGTTCAGGGCTTTAGTGGCTGATGGAATGAAGCTACACCGATATCTTTTGGTTTTGCATATGGGCATTTTAAACCTACGACCAGAGGGAAGAGGCTGGAATTCACCATGCAGTGGATGGGACATGTCATCTAGGATGGACCCAGCAAGTCTGTGTAGTTGCCCATTATATAAATAGTCTAAATTGTGCTGTTGCTCTCCAATTATCTTACTGGCCCACCTCACAATCTGATTGAGTGCATTTTTATTTTTTAGGGGTAGATTTCCGAACCAGGACACCAGGCTAAAAGAAATTATAGATTCAATAAAACATCTATAAAACATAGTAAGCAGCTTTTTCTCAACATGGAATGATGAAAGCTTCCTAAGACAGTAGAGGCGCTGGTTTGCCTTTTTATAGACAGACTCACAATTTGCCACAAATGTAAGTTTGCTGTCAATGATGGTCCCAAGGTATTTATAGCTGTCAACACATTCCACTGCTTGGCCTTTTATACTGGTTATGTCCTTGTCACCTATGTGTCTTCTGAAGTCCACATACATATTTTTAGTTTTTGAGATGTTCAGTTGTAGAAAGGACTGCTCACACCAATCTACAAACTCCTGCACAATTTCACCATGACCTGTCTCATTGTCTCTCAGCAGGCTGACAATAACAGAGTCATCTGCGTACTTTAGGATGAATCTATCATCTCTGCTACTGCGGCACATGTTAGTGTAAAGAATAAACTACAAACAGCATTTTATTTGTGTACTGCAATATACTGGTGAACAGAATTGAAGATAAGGAGCCTAGTTTCTTTCATAAGCATGCAAGCCAACGAGGTAAAGATTTGTCATTTTGTCTTTATTAATTTTGGTTGTCAACATCTCAGTTATGTATTAGCTATAGGCTGATGTCATTTTAATCCTGTGTAGTATGCGTGTTATTATTTTTCACAGTTTGTCTGGACCCAAGAAGACCTTAATAAAACCCATCAAACTACTTGCACCTTGAAAGGGAGTAACACCTTGTGTGAGGCATCTGCATATTGTTGACAGAAATCACACTGTATAAATGCAGAGTGGAGGGATAGCTTGTGTCTCACAGTGCAGATGACAGCGACAAATGAACGGCTGAATCTTCAGCAAGAGTTTTTCATTTTGCCTGTCAATCACATCATGCCACTGGCCGGGTGTGGGGTGGTGGGGGTGTTGTATGTGTGTGTCTGTGGTGGTGATGGTGATGATGTTTTTTTGTTGTGTGGGGGGGGGGGGGCTGGTGAGGCAGAGATGCAGTGGAGGTCTGTGCCATCTGCCTGTTTTCATCTAATTTCTGAAGGACGGGAGCGAAGCAAACTTCAATGGCAATGGTCTGTGCCCTGGGAGAGCACGTGCCTCCCCATTCAAGCCACATTCAAAGAACTTGGCTCATCTCACAATCAATAGGGAAGGAAGTCGGGAACAGATGGGGAGAAAAAGGGGAGAGAATGTGGGGAAGGAAGGAAATAAAGAAAGAAATAAAGAAAGTATGAAAGTAAGACACAAGGCATAGTTATTACAACTTTTCAAAACAAAAGTTATTTGGAGATCTAAATTTGGTAATGCTTTACAAGACAAAAATGGCTGTTTTATTCTGAGAAAGTGGGACACTGTGAGCAAAAAGAAATAGACCCAAATGCCAAACTGCAAAGGAAAACTGCACCCTAGTCAGCTTGACTTACTATTGTTATCCAAGCTTCAAAAAGGGCAATAACAGTGGGGTTCTCCAGGAGTTTTCAACATCCTGCCCTAGATGTCTCTGAGCCAGGTCTGCCAATAGCTGCCCTATACATTTCCTGGTTAGTGTTGCTCTAAGAACATGGATTAGTAGTCCACGCATGTAGGACTAACTGATCAATACCAGCTGACGTGTTCCCACTGAAAATCAGAGCATTTGGCAATCGACATTTGGTTCGCGATGGGCACCAAGTAAAACCTTTAAGCGAACTGTGACCACGTTTTTTTTTTTTGATGGTGAAGCAACACCTCGGTCAATGACGCATATGGTATAAACCTGCCATTAACGGGCAGGTTCTTCCCAGAGGAACTGGTGTGAGAACTGGCTTTCATCCCAGGCTGGACACAGTTAATGAGTTCTCCTTTCTGTGTCAGGAATGAAATAATGCTTCAGCTTCAGATTCAGTGTTTCCTACATCATTTTCTAAGACTATGGCACTGTTAGGGTTGTCATACTGCAATGTTTATACTTATAGTCTACGTTGTGTATTCGACCAGTTTAATGCTCTAGCTAATTAAAAGCTGAATATCGAACATACTAGCTAATGTCAAAGGTCGAAGAAAAATGTCAGTAAAATATTTCCCTTCTCTGACATTGGAATTATTTATGTCAACAGTTTTACGTGAAATCAGATTTTTGATGAATATAACAACAAACTAAATGTCAACTATCTTAACTTATTACTCCAC
>CM059276.1:22720787-23075787 GCA_030347295.1 Setipinna tenuifilis
GTAATTTTATTATTATTCAAGACATTATATACCTACAGTGTATGCAGCCCTCCTAAAGCTCTAGGCATTAATAGAACAAAGCAATGCCACATGTTGCGGGCCACTCAGCCTTGTCCCCACGATTGTCCTGATTGACCAACTAGCTGCAGGTGTTTGGGGGGGGGCAGAAGTGCCTCATTACTGATCATCTTCTCCAGGTGTCTCATCATCTTAATACACTGCTGCTTTCCCCATTCTGGGGGCCATCTTTACTTTGATTTTGACACAGCAACACTGCACTTAAAAAATCTTGCATCCAACAACATGTATGCATTACTGATGACTGACTTTGACCCATCTCACTGTGTTTGTTTTGTTTGTAATTTAGTCAATAAATATATCTTGTTAAAAATCTAACCTCTCACCTCCCCTCTTTTTGTTTCAGCCTTGGCTTGACTCGTCCATGTCTAGGGGTATGATTTTCGCTTGGGGTGCTAGAGGTCCCAGATTCAATTCCCGGACAAGCCCTTATTTGTTACGACTCTGTGCCAAGGCCGCAATAACAAGAGGGAGTTGAGAGGTTGGATGCAAGTTGCTGGACGTGAAATGTTTTGATGTTGTGCAGTGTTGCTGTGTCAAAATCAAAGTAAAGATGGCCTCAGAATGGGGGAGGCAGCAGTGTATTAAGATGGTGAGGCACCTGTAGCAGCTCATCAGTAATGAGGCACTTCTGGCCCCACCTAAACACCTGCAGCTAATTGGTTAATGAGCACAAGGCAGAGTGGGCCGTAACACATATCAAAACCTTCCGAAGCACATCACCTGTTAAACTAAACCAAAGATGTGCACTAGAATTACAGTGCAAACAGATACGTATACTGGATGCTTATAGGTCTTTAAATGGAATCATGAACGTCACATGATGATGAAGGTATGCGAGGAACTCAGTGACTCATCCTCATGAGCAAAGCTGGCTGCGGTTAAGTGTTTGTGTGGTTCAGACATACAGACTAAAAAGGAGATGAAAATGAGAGGCCAGAGAGAGGGACAATGAGTGGTTGCATTCATGATGCTTATTCAGAGCGCTGGATGACCTACCCGTCACCACCACCACCACTGAAACAGCTGCACGCCCCTCAAAAGAGCTCTGATGGCAAATTAACAAATAGCTCGCTACACATTAGGACTCTTTGTCCAACTGTCAGGCATAAGCTATGCTGCATTCAAGCCTCTACAACTGATTTCATGCTGCCTGTGGATGATGTATAGACAAATCAAGCATAGCGTTAGCTCTGGCATGCTACAGAGTCATGCTAAGCTGTCCGCTGCTGGCTCAGCTGACTGCATCAGCTGGTAGCTCGGCAGGCCAGATTACCTGGTTGATCAGGTGACTACTTCCTGCTGCCTTGTTGGCTGAGATGACACCAGGTGCTGCTATTTAAAGTGCTTGAGAACATGGCTGTTCTCGCTGCCTTATTTGCAAGCCACTTTGCTACGCAACTCCACCTCATTACGTATCTGACTTAATCAATAGGTGCATTCGACCTGATGAAAACGCTTGCAGCTGTTTGCTGTCAGTGATGCATTGTGGGATGAAAATCTAGAGAGCACCCTACTACAACCCTTGTAATGCCCACACATGCTGTGACAAGCAGTTCTCATTGACGTGTGTAGACAGATGCAGACAGACGGGTTTGTAACTCGAACGCAGCTATTGTCTGTTGTGATTGATGCTTAGGCTCTTCTGTATTCCTTGTGGGGAAATCTTCTGTACTGCTCTGCCTGCCTTAGGCTTTCCATGCCGGCATATGGAAGGGCAGAAGGGACCCAGAATAGAGCCATACCACCAAATGCATTCTGCTTATTGATAAATTATTTAGACTCAAGTGGTCCTGACAGCACTGTGCTTCCTCTTCTCCTGCCAAGGCTGCTGCGAGATCTAGTGAGTATTCCAGAAAGCAGGTTTAGCCATGAATCTGTGTATGTTTAGAGAGTTGGTGGTAAATCTACTAAGAGAAGAGGCCTAAGGCTTTGTTTTACTTAGAGAATCAAACCAAAATACCCTTTAATTGGGAGCCTTACCTCTTCACTGAGTTACCTTGGCTGGGCTAGTCAGTAAACTACATACTTGGAATACACACATGTTATTATACCCACCCATGGTGTAATAGCAGGTGATTCCTAAGAAAAGTCTCGCATACACATACCTGTTTGGGGGTAACCACCATGGCTAGGTGAGGCTGGAACGTACTCCGTCTGTCTGTGATGGCTTCACCATGTTTAATTTCGGGCAACTCTTCATCTGGATATTTGCACATGTGCACACACACACACACAGACGCGCAGGCGCACAGGCACACACACACACACACACACCACACACACACACACACACACAAAAGAAAAAGAAAGGGGAGGGGGGGGTCAGAGGCAACACATTTACATGTTAATATATCTATGCAGACCAATGCATCTGATTACTTTAGAAATGTTGCTATTGTATAATGAACAATTACTGAGGCAGCGGTATGTGTCGACTTCACTTAACATCACAACACTTCCCGACCTCATCCACCCACAAGCCGAATGTTCAGCTCTCAGTCCACACCAAATTTCCATGTGAACCTCTTAAAATAAGGGGCAACTGTCATTACAGGGAACATTTATAAATAAATAAATAAATGAATACTGAGAGTGCCCAGAGTAAGAGGGAAGCACTATTTTTTCCTGTCCACCGGCCAGCAAGTAAAGCACGCAGAATGGTTAGAACTGTCAGGCCCTCTGCTTCACTTTCATAATAAAAATCTGAAAACTAAATGACGTCCACTCTCAATGGTGTCTGACACTGCTAAGTGGATTGGGCGGGATGCAGCCCACTGAGCATGTCATACCTTATTGCTTTGTCTTCTCTGAAGCCCTGTTGGTAAGAGCTGAGAGCAAAGTGCCACTGTGAATATCATGCACCTGTCTGACAATCAAATGGCCAGCAGCTATGTCTCTCTTTTATTTTTTAGGTATTTTAAGTCATCACTGTCTCGTTGCTCCAGACCTGGAGTTTCAGTCTCCAGTCCAGTGTTGCCCACCTCAAGGAGGCTTTAGATAACTAACAACACCTTTGTTCACTTTGGCATCCAACCCAAGACTTAGTGCATGTTGTATCTGGTATGGGTTTACAGCCCGTTTACAACCATATTATAGACTTTACTGCTACAGTCCACAGCCCATGATTCAGGAGATGATTGATCCTAATTTGACCTCCATTTTTACACCATTTCTACCCGTGTAGCTTGAAACAAAAAACAAAACCCAAAACATAGAGGGTGTTAACTGCAGATGGTGACACTGGGGGGCACTGTACTTGTGAAACGTGAAACCACCCCATACCCTTATCTCTGCCCAGGTGGTGCCCCCAGCTGGAGAAGGGCAAAAGGCATTACATCTGTATTACATTACTGCAATATTTTACTGGCTTTGGACCAAACAACCAGAGGTTTCAATCCCATGTTTAGAAAGTAGAATCCCTGCCATGTATTCACTCTGCCTGTGCACTTAACACAGCTGACTCCACTAATTAGCTGATCTACCTGTCTGATGACGTGTGTGCTCGTTAAGATAAACAGGTTCAGAAAATGGTTACACCTGGTTTTGAAAAGGAGCTCTGTGTAGGATTTTTAGATTTAAATATTTCCAGTTTCTACCACTTTGTGGTGGTAGCAACCAACAGAGCAGCCAGTCGGTTATTTAGCATGCTAACTGGGATAAATATTTCAGCATCCCAATAATTTCTGTGACATATACTACACTTACTTTTACTCATTGTTGTTCACAGCTCATTTGGGGATAAAACCTAAAACCTAACAATCCTACACATAGCACTGTCATCTTAGTGTATTGGACACGGAGCCACTGTCAAGACTGATATTCCTTATCAGACCAACTAGGTGCAGAGGCACAGACAGAAATGGTGGGGCCCTATTAAAACTGACATTTTCCGGGCCTTTACCGATTAATTAACTATATTAATTTTGTCCTCAAAGGACTTCCTGCCACTGCTGAGCCATTACAATCATCCTTACTTTTCTCATTCTGGCTATACTCCTGTGTTTTGTGACTGCAGAGAGAACTTCCCAATTTCAGTTACACATTTTCAGCCTACAGCAACTTGTGTAGCATACCTCTTAAGTGATCAACAAACAGATGGGCTTGTTCCGTGTTCTTTAGTGTGCTGTAATCTAGAAGATCTCCTTCGTCGCCATCATCCTCCTCCTCGGTCACCATAGTTTTTCTCAGCTCAGACTCCTCTACTGCAACAAAACACACACACACACACACACACACACAAATGTGCATGCACACACATACACACACACACAGAAACAGACACACACATACACAGACACATACATAGACAAACTTTAACCCTAAAAAGCAAAGAGATCCTTTCCACAACTATATAAAAAGCAAGCTTGAGAGATCTCCTGAGGAGGCACACCATAAAATAGCAGCAACCCTAAAAAGGTAGCAAAAAGTACATTTAGAAAATGACACTGCAGGCGAGTTATATACCCAGAGCCCTTCACAGCTTCAAGGCTGGCTGAGTAAGCCCAGCACACTTAGGACATAGCTTCAGTTAATTGGGCTACTTTGGACAAGCAATGCCATTTAGGAAGAGAAACCAACCAGCATAAAGTGAGATTTAATTAGTTCCTTCCAACACAGCAATGACTCCCCCTTTTTTAATGGTAGTTAGGGGGCTGTAAAATAACGGGAAGTGGACAGCATGATAGCATACTAATAAGGAGAGGCCACTGCCTCGCTGCTTCACCTCTGCTAAGTCACTGAGAAAGTCTAGTGTGTGACATGGATTGTGTCTGGTTCGCTGCCTAAAAGATCGCCACCACTTAATCTTACAATAACCACTCCACTGGCGGCCTTGACAGAAAGAGGGCTTTTTTTTGCAAAAGGGCCCTCGGCTCAAGACTACTCTCTGCACAGATGAATGAATAAAGCTACACTCTTGTCCAATCGATGGCACAAATCGCTTTTGTGGTCACAGAACATTTTTGGTTAGGCAACATCATTGTCTGGACAGTGCTCATCATTAGAGATTACATAAGGATGAGTGGCGTTCCATGATCAAACTGTGTCATGACCAATTTTTAATTATCCGTCAGTAACACAATGGTATGCAAAACAGTTCACCCTTTTTAAAGCTAATGCACCAGAAAATAACAGCTAGCGAGATCACAGGCTTAGCATAACAAGGGTAGGATTACAGCTAGATAATGACTTTGTGCCAAGATGTGGTGGTGTGACTGTAATGGTGTGTCAGTGTGTGTGTGTGTGTGTGTGTGTGTGTGTGTGTGTGTGTGTGTGTGTGTGTGTGTGTTCACATGCCAGGGTGAGGGGCCAAGAATCACATGAGCAGAAATCACATGTAAATTCTAACTTGTCACAGCTTAGCCACTTTTACTCCCCCCCCCAGCCCACCCCACCCCGCTCCCTGTGGCCCTGTGACCTTTAGTAACTTCAGCTCATCCTGCCGAACTCTTTCTGCTTCCTGAAACCGCCTGTTGAAATATTCATGACTTGAGCTGGGGTAAAAACCCTGTTTGATCTTTCTGACAGGAGCGCGCTCCTCAACTGGTCTCTGGAATACAATTACCATAATTATTTCCCAATGGGAACAACATTTTCACTCCTTTTCATGAAGGGACATGCAGATCCCCCACTCTGTGGGGCTAATTATTGGTAAACAATGATGCGGTAAAACATGTAGGACCACAGTGACAACAGCAGTTTCAGTTGCCACAAATTGTCAAATTTAGCAAGTAAGGGAGGTACTGTACATTGCATAAATTAGACTCACTTTGAAACTCATACCACGAAAAATCATGAACAGTTTAGTTGGTGGCCAACAACAAACTGCTGAGGTGTCACAAACCTCCAAGGGTACCTTAATATTACCAGTAATTGTTACTAATCTCTGATTTGTGTCATCCAATATGAATGTAGTTAAACAGCAGCATGCTGGTTCATTGACATTTAACAAGCGCATGGGGACTATTTGCACACATACAGGAGGAAATGGTTCATGTAGGACACCTGAGAACACTCTCAGACACAGCTCAATACAGACCACTTTGGTAACACGTAAATACATCTGAAAAGGAGATAAGTGTTCATTTATCCTTCGACAAAAACAGAGTGCAACCTTTATTTAACAATGCAGTTTGTGTACCGGGGTTTTTTAGTGCAAGGTTGGTACTCGAATAAAAACATGCCGTTTTATAGTTCCACTTATCTTTGTTAAAAAAATGTTGAAGGAGGAAAGAGTTTATCCACATTTGGAACACTATCAGGCGATATCTCTACACACTTTTTATATAAAAGCTGCACAGAGACCCATCTGGCAATGCAGGTAATCCACCATCTTCTTCAACTAACACTATTACACCTACCACCCACCAAATCTTGATGACAGATCCTGGGAAGGTTTTTCGAACAGTAAATGTTCAGCAGACACACACAAACCTCTGTATCCATGTCGTGCAATGTACTGTAATGCCACTGGGTAATTAAAATAGCCCGTAACTGCAGGGCGCATTCAGGATAGCTTGTCAAAAAATAAAAAAAAATCTCTCCACTCAGACAGACAGACTGTAATCAAGCACTGCGGAAAGCGACCAATTAACCTGAGCAGAGCACAGCACAGATGATGGCGGTCTGAGGCACATGTGCATAAAAGCACCCGCTAGGGAAATTAGCCAGCCAGAGGTGTGCTACGACGGGCAGCATAATAAAGAAGCAGTTCAGCTCACATTTGGGAAGAAAAAAAAAAGTTTTCACTCATTTTCACATCTCATTATCTTTTGTGCGATTGCACTTCACAGTTCAGTGGATCCTCCCGAAAGGTCACCCGATCTAAAGTTTGGATGTGTGTGTGTGTGGGTCTGTCGTCAGATTTCAACATTTTAAAAATGCTAAATGGCAAAAAAAGGTTTATTAGGCCTATGGTTGGACAAAATGGGTTTGGACTGTCTTGTCAAGACAGTATGTGCATCAGAGGCTAGGAACATAGTTTGTGTGCATCCATGAAATCCTTTTCAAACTGGTGATGTGGAAATTAATAGGCAACGACTAAAGGGGATAGAAATTTTAAAGTCTTTGAAATGTGAATGGCAGTATTCACCACACTCTTATCAAGGAAAGCGATAGCAACCATTACCGCACAAAGACATAAAGTGTCTGTGAAATACAGCGCAATACTGGTGCCTCAGAACATCCTTAAAGTGCTTTTCTGACCCCTAGACCTAATGTATATGGCATCCTAAGATATTTCAAAGGCATCACTTTGTTACGAAGGGGAAAAAAGCCTTTCAGATGAAATTACTGTTACAATCGGCTGCACAAAGTGGCATAGACTACAGGCAGCAGCAGTGATGAGGCCAATAACCCAACGGGTGGAGGTGTGGGTCACCATAGCACCTTGCTGACATCTGTGGGCGTATGGGTTATAAGGATGCTGTAGGCTTGCTCCCTCTCTCCTGAAGCTCAACTTCCTTCTCATTTCAAGACATCCTCCTCATTACCAGAGACACGTGTGTGTGCGCGTACGCACACACACGCGCACACCCACACACACTGACAGCCAGACAGACAGACAGACAGACAGACACACACACACACACACACACACACACACACACACACACACACACACACACACACACAGCACTCTTGTTCACCCACAATTTTTTTTTTATTCTTCTGTTCTGATGTTGACTTAATATATTCCTCTTTTTATTTACATTTTAAGCTTTGTTGTCTTTCTTCCTTCTTTTATTATGCCACAGCCCCATGGGACAGCCATAACACTACAAAAAGCACTGGAGTGCCATAGGCGAGATGAGCAACTCAAGCCAGTAACAGGCACAAATGTACACGCCTATTTCCAACTCCAAATATCCCCTGCCCTATGGCATTTGTACATCAAGGACCCAGGTAGGCATCTTCTGAGGGAGACAAATGATATTTCAATGTCTTCTGCTCTAATATTATTCTACCTCAGTTCTGCATGTGATACAGCAGATGTTCATAGTGCCCTGATTGCACAACTGCGGGCATCAGGCACAGCTCCACACCATTACACACACACACACACACACACACACACACACACACACACACACACACCCTCCCCCCAGTATCTCCTTCCAGACAACCAAGCCTCTAACACACACACACACACACACACACACACACACACACAGTGAGAAAACACAGTTTTACCTCGCCGAAAAAAGTTTCACTGTCACAGTGGGGGAATGGATTACTGATAATTGTAAGAGTTGGCACTTCTGAAAACCTTGGCATCAAAACCACCTTTCTCTTTGCTATTTACCCAAGACTTCACAGGGACTAGAACAGGCCATCTTACATCACCCTACACAGATCACTTTATTGGCTCCCTGTTGCTAAGGAATTTTAAAATTCGTATCCTTACACAACATACAGAGAAATACTGAGAGCAAAACATGTAGTGAATTTAAAATTCTGTTTAGCAGAGGTCTAACCTGTGCATAAGTGTGTGTGTGTGTGTGTGTGTGTGTGTGTGTGTGTGTGTGTGTGTGTGTGTGTGTGTATACAGGGTACTGCACCACATACTGCCAAGGGACTACACATGAAAAGTAGCGCATTTGGCAACTCGTCCACATTTTCGGTTTAAGCTGAAATGTTGAGTAATGTGCATCGGCCCCTTTTAAATAAGCGAAATGAGAAAATAAAAACAGACAGGCTGCTGCCTATGTTCCTGATAATATACCAGACGAACTCAGCAGCTCCCTCCAAGATTGAAAAGATCAGCCCCTGACATTTGATGTGGGCACAGATCATTCAAGGTTGTAGCTCTGAGACTCTGCAATCCTCCCCCTTGAGCCAACGCTCAAACGCTGATGACTATTTTATATAGATGTGGACAGCGCATCTATACACACAGGAGTTTGGGCAATCTACAAGTTTTAGTTCTGAACATCAATGTAATATCTTTTTTATGTGCTGGGTCTGTACATTTGGTTCTGTTCTTTCTGCATTACGTCTTGTACCTTTTTTTTTTTTAGCATTTCTGTAAAATACGTTATGATATTTTTCTGTGAAAAGCGCAAGACTTATGTGAACACTCTAATAATATGTGATAACTCCACCTTATGTGTACACTAAATGTCCAATCCATGAATTGTGTACTCTCTGAATCATGATATCCCTAAAGCTCTTAGAAATACGTCAGTAAGGATTATCTATGGCTCATTAAAGTCTGGCTTTGGGAAAAACATGTTTATGATACGATAACACTTTGGAGCACATTACTGTTGAGAGTCCCATAATTCTGGACCCATAGGAAAAAAAAAAAAAAAATTATTATGTAATGTGTTCATAAAGTGTCCACCATTGTGTCACACACATAATCCTCCCTTTGGGTACAGACTTATGAGACACCCTGTATATTAAAAATACTGTGTCTTTGCCATGAGCCCCGAAACATATCCACACATTATACTGCTGCGGAACAGAGAAGTGGAGTTATAATTACGCCTGAGCTACTACTTTATCATGCTGGAGCCACAAGGGAAAACTGGCATCGTTTCATCGCCTCACACCAGTACATACATTCGGGGCTGGCTTGTGGTGGGATGTGATGTTGTGGCTGGGAGCCTCAAAGCTGGAGAGCTGTGCTGGAATGGAGCCACAGGCTTGACACCAGGATCAGCCCTACTGCTGCACTGCACTGCACTACACTCAGTCCAGCCCAGCCAGCACAGATCCCCTCATCTGGGGGGGATATCATGCCAACCAGCACAAATCCCCTGACAGCCAGCCTGACTGGGGAAAGCACATCTGCCAGGACAAGGCAATCTGTACAGCGAAGTGGACAGAGCTCAGCTAAGGAGACATGGGGTGGTTCACAGTACACGTGTGTATAGGTACGTAATTCACAGCAACAAATGCAGGTTTTATGCACTGCTATTATTACCACTATTACTACCACTTCAAAACTAACTACGTACAATATGAAGGAGCTATTCATATGAGGGCAATATTTGAAAACAAATCCATCAATGATTATGACAGTGACTGCGTTCACATGGTGAGATTGGTTTGGTTTGGGATTGGTTCACAACGGGTGGTCTGTCCCCCAAGTCCCTGTTCACATGCAGTTTGTCTAAGCGGATTCGGCGAGAGTTCCGGCCCTTTCCGCTACGCTAGGCGGGGGCGCTGTAGTCAACTTCTATCTTTCTATTATTATCTTTTAATACAAGGAACGTCTCTTCCACGCATAACTCTTGAACCACTCATCCGTTTGATCTCAAATTTGGACGGCGTCATCATAATATTACCAGTGTGTGCAGTACCGAGTTTCGTGTTGTTTGGGCAAAAAATGCCAAAGATATCGGTCAAAACGTGCCGACCCAGCCATGACGACCCAGGCTGATAAGATTTACAATGCTAGCTGCTACAATGTTGGACATAACGCGACTAACGACACATAACTAAAATAATGGACATAACACGAGTAAACATTTGCCCACAACAAAGCTGCTACGTAGGTAAGATGTACAGGGCTCTGCACTGTTCCTACTAAATAAAGACAATAAACAAACTTTCTGGCGGCATACGAACATGGTGTTCCAGGAGTTTGACGCATTCGCGTACGTGTTGTGCATTCTGCTGTGTTAGAAAGTCTGTATGAAGGAACAAACTGCGTTTTTTATTTCGTTGATACATGCGCAATACATGAAAACCAATCCGATCCCGTTCACATGGCAGTCGAAGTGGTTTCGAAAGAGCCCCGGCCTGGAGTCGCAGGGGGATTAGGAAAACCAATTCCAATCCAAACCAATCTCCGTTCACATGAAGCTGGTTCGATCCCAAACCACTTCCAAGTGGTTTCGACTTGTCCATGTGAACGCACTCAATGATGATGATGATGATGATTATGACGATGATGATGATGTTCTTTCAGTCCTCATCTTATTGTCACATTGTACCATTTCACCATGGATAAGTTGATTACAGTGATCTTGTCGGCTAATGTTTTTGTAGCCCTATCCTTTCTCACCGCCTTAATTGAATAATTACATCGACCCCTGTCAAATGTGCTGCCCACTGTGTTCGAGCAACACAACATGTCTGCAGACTCATTATAGACGATGAATAATGACTATCATATTTTCATAAAGTCCCATTAGGAGTACCCCCCCAAAATTTGCATACAGTTTTTGTGCCAATCAGAAATTCATAACAGTGAAATTCCTTTGAGAATGTGCCATCCACAGACATGCAAAGACTGCACACTTCTGCAGCTAAAAACACCAGCAATAAAGTCTGTTTACCCACACCTTCTAAACTTTCCCATCAACTCCCCTTCAACTTTCTAATCAATTTCTAGTTGACAGCTTCTCCACAGAGCATGCAGTCCAATCACGTCTTCAGCTGACTTCTTCCTGATAGTCTGGAACCTTTTGAGTTGAGCCATTTAGCACTCAATTTCACACTTCTCCCACAGTGCTACTGACACCATCTAGATCAGGGGTCTCCAACCTGCCTCGGACTGAGGGCTACCCAAAGAAGGAGAATCTGTATAGAGGGCTACGTGTTCAAAATAATCTGCTATATAATACTTAACATCCCTTTCAAATTACACTATGTATGATTGTTTGTTTTTAATTGATGATAGTTTATTATTTAATAACCTGGTATTTAAAAGATAAAAACATGAAAACACATCAATTTCAGGCACCTACCAAATATCCTGGTAAACCAGCCCCTCTTACTTAATTTCCTGCAGAGGGTCTGGCTGTGGTTTCATTGACATGGTTGTCTCAGGCAGCATCTTGCCTGACCAATCAGCAAACAGAGGGAGTCACGACCACATGTTAGCAATTGGGTAAAGGCAGATCCAATCGTCTTAACCTTCAGCAGAATCTCCACCTCCAAAAAGAAACTGTTTGCTGATTGGTTTTTAGGTTTGTTGAGTTTTTAAAAAAAGTCTTAGATCTTCTGATTGATCCAGGGCTATTGTGAAAACAACTGTGGCTATAGTCCCAAATTCCCAGGTCTAACAATTCCCCTGATAGCATCTTTAAATGCTGCTGCTGCATAGGAAAAGACACCCACACTTCCTTGTCTGCTAATCATTTTAACTTATATACTAATAGCTCACCCAACAAACATTTAGGACCTAAAGCCCCCCAACACAAACCATAACATACTGCAGAGTGGTCAAAATACTCTCCGATGTGGGACACTTCCACAGGATTAAATACTGCATTTTGTTCACCTTGTAAACTAAAAACACACAACACTAACAGCATGCTCCGTAAGCACACAGCATAAATAGCAAACTCCACAAACACAAACACACAGCATTAGTCTCCATATTGTTAAACACACCTCACATGCACCATTCCACAGCTGCACTGCTTCATACAGCCACCACACTCTTCTCACTACACTCAGCATGACATCTTATGACCTATACAACTGCAGCTGCTTTTATGCTGCATCAAAGCCAACACAATATTGAGGTACCCATTCAGCAAGATTTCTGCTAAAGAGCGCTGTTAATCGAAGACATGGCACACGGTGCTACGAGGAGCGTTAAGCAGGTGATGAGTAAGTCAGTGAAATGAAAGACATGTAAATATGGAGCTGGAGGCAACCTCTGAGAATAGAAGCTTCACTGCAAGTCAGTCAAAGCAAACTTGCACTAAAAGATGTGAGCCACACACATTAAAGAAACACACAACACAGCATCATTACTCCAAGTATCATACGCTTATTAAGACTTACAATTGACCCTGGAACCATCTACAAGAGGATAGAATCAAGGAAAGACACATGAACAAAAAGAACCAATGCTGTTAGGCTACATGACAAAGTATTTATGGTCATAATCTTTATTTAGCCTATGCTATATCACTATACAGTCTTGTCACAATAAGATTCATTTAGGAACTTGAGTTAACAATGTGTCACATCAATTAACTATTTGTTAAATATAATAACCTATTTGAAAAGCAACATTGGAATATTTTGAACATTACTTCAAGGCCGTGGTAGAACTCTTAGGTCGCACTGCAAGGCAAGATGTAGCATATGTTTTCATACAAACCTGTTAGTAGACACTTTTGTGAGTGGTTCAAAATTAGATCTAAGTAGGCCTGTGAAATGCAGATTTCCATGAATACTCATAAATAATAATGCTGCAGACTTATAAAGGGGGGGGGGGGGGGGCAAGATGACAAAATCTCCCTATTTGAAAGTCACTTTAAAACTGCCTCCATTTCCAGACATTACTGTGTTATCTAGGCCTACATCAGAAACTTATTTGGAAACTGAGAAAAGACTCAGAAGTGTTTGCCTGAGAGAAAAAAAAATGATGAAAAGAATAAGGAATTAGCACAACAGACCAGGTGTATTAAAGGAGCCCTTTCCATCAAAGAGGTCTCGGTCCACACAGCCTTGAGATAAACACACGGAGACGAAACACTGCCGGGTCAATCTGAAGGCCGTCATCAATACAATGTAATCTTTTTTTGTCCCCATTAGAAACTCTAAGTAAGAGTCTGTGGCAGTAATGGAGGTGCTCTTCAGAAGCGATCGTATCTCTCAACCTTGTGTGTGTGTTTGCCTCAGCAGACGAAACAAACAAATCAAAGAAAAAAGGGGGGCTCGAGGCACCACCCACCTGTGTTTGCGAAGAATGCTTTGCACATAATTGCATTTTTATAAAACCAGCCGGATCAAAAGACCTTTGTTCAAAATCAAGGACGCCCATCAGACTTCCATTACTTTGAAAGCAAAAACATGGTGGTGGATCTGTGGTGTCTAGGAAGAAATGGCTTGTGCAGGGGTAAACGGACCATCGAGAGATTCTAGCCATACCCCAATGGTAATCGGTATGCATCCTTTTTTAGAAATGTTTAATGTTAATATTAATGTTTAATCATTTGTGGCATTACAATCTCATACTTATCACAAGTTGACAATTCTCCCTATGGACACATTGTTATTGCAGTGCTTGGGTTACAGGAAACTGTTCGCAGGTATTTCTATGCACTCCAGACAAACCACACAAAAGTGGACAATGTCATATTGTGATATTGATGAGCTGTAGCATGCAGTACATGTAGCTGTAGCATCATTAATGTCGTCAAAATATGGCTGCTTGTGAAAGGCTGTCCATGCTGCACTCAGTTGTGTAACATGGTATGGGACCACCATGGAAGAAGACTGACTGCATATTTCATGTTACTTCATCATCTGGCTACACTGCTGGGTAACTCCCAGACTCCTGTGGTTACAGAGCTGTTGTGCCAGTTGTTTCAGTAGCGCCCCCTAGTGTATGAATCATGACACACAACACTGACTGTATAGGGAATCCCTTCAACACAGAGGACCAATGCATCATTAGCAGCAAACACATGCTGTTCCACACAGAACACCAGAGAGAAATGTATGCTGCATAATTTTACAAATTACAAGCATGGTGTGTGTGTGTGTGTGTGCGTGTGTGTGTGTGCGCGTGTGTGTGTGCGTGTGTGTGCGTGTGTGTGTTTGTGTGTGCGTGTTTGTGTGTGTGTGTGCGTGTGTGCGTGTGTGTGTGTGTGTGTGATGCTCTTTTGCAAAAATGGGACGCTTACCAGAATCAGAGCTTTGGCACTTCTCCACAAGAAATTCCCGGATTTTCTCCACCCACAGGTAGAGAATACTCTCACCAGTATTCTCCCTGATTGAACACAAATTCATGGACATATGGAGGAGTCAGTGAGTGATGCCATTGGGAGAGCAGCAGTTGCTTTCTAATTAGCAGTCTTTAAAAAAATCAGAAATGTACTTGAATTTGCAGGAATAAATAATAATAATTCTCATTATTAAAAGAATATACAAAAGGCACATAGAGAAGACTACTTTAGACTGTATAGTTGCTGTATAGTTAATTATAAAAATTATTAACCATTCAACTATTAATCATTTATGCAAACCCTATATATCTATGTGTCCAGATAACAGAGATGCTCTTGGTCTACTCACAAATAAATCTCCTCTAGTCTGTTCGACAGCTCCATCCTTTGTGGCCCTCTTAGCCATGCAGCACTGAAAAAAAGATGTGCAAAACACCACATGATTCATTTTTTTTCCTATAGCCCTTCAAAGAATGGTTTACCTGAACTGTTGAATAAGACATTTTCCCCTGGAAGAGGATGGACTTACTCCTGGTTCAAACTGGATATATTGGTACTAAACTTCATTCACATGAATCATACTTCTTGTATGTGAATTCGTTGCTCTGTTGAAGTTGCCATGACAACTGGGAAACGGTATGCATTTTTACATGCAAAGCACATAGGCAAAGGCTCAAACTTTTCCTTATGTTAAATTTTCATGAATGCAAGAAAATATGAATATCACTCAAACAGAATAACAACTTATTATCATAAGTATAACAATGTTATAAGCATACATATTATAAATAAATTATTATCAGTATAACAGCAGTGGTCTAATACTGCAGTGGCAAGACAAACACAAAGGGGCTAACAGCACCACCTCGAATATCGATCCTCTGCTGATGAGCAACATCTGTGCACTTTAAACACCCACTCAGTGGAGCATTCACAAATGTCTGAGAAAACAGTATAGTTCATCAGAGGACTTCAGTTAAAGATGCAGTTTGCAGAATTCAGTGGCATGTAGCGGTGAATGTGCAGAATGCAACCAACTGAATACTTCTCCCTCATCCTTTTCATCATATAGAAAGATGTATGATGTCCAAAAAGAGATCCTCATTTATAACTGTAATATGCCATTATTGTTTCATTCAATGCAACGAGAGCTTGCAACGAGAACTTGCTGACTGAAAATCAAAACCTGGTCATCTGCATGTCACTTAGAACAAGCAAACAGATTCTGATTTTGACACTTTGACAGCTATGTACAATTGCCATCCTAACCAAATATCCACAGCAGAATAAGGACTAGTGCTATGGTATAAGGAAAGGTTGTTAATAAGTCAACTTCCTATTCCTGTTAACTGTAGTTGAACAAGGTGACAATGTGCCGAAAATGCTCTGGCCAACTATCCTGATTACCTCAAATCTGTGACCATATCTTAAGGGGATGGTGGCACTTTAAGTGGATGCTGATTGGTAATGAGGGCTCCATTTGTAACCTCTCCAGACAGCTTTAGTTCATTTATTTACCTTCTCCATTCTTTGCATTGAAGGTACACTCACTGAGTACTATATAGGATACTGACTATGAACTATAGATTATATGGTTTCCTTGCTTGTCATTACTGGCAAAGTTACAAATGTGTAGGCCAGCTATATCTTTGTGTGTTCTTAGATAAATACACCAAGTATGGGCTGGGTTCATTTACGACTCCGATAAGAGCCTATGGCTGTGTTTATCTTTCAACAGACCCATAGGGATCTATTCTTAGGCGGATAGCCTCTTCCTCTGAGTTAACCAGTTAAGTCACTAAACCCACTTTTCAAAACACCCTGTTACATGATATTCAACAACAAACACACCATTATAAACTTACTTTATTTGATAAAGAGGTGGGGCTCTGCTTGGGTAATCTGGAGGTAGAATCGTCTACAAGACAAATTCAGGACATCCTTCACAAACAATGTTACATTTACAACAGATATGCTGACTAACTGTACATGAGATTTACCTGTAAACAAGCTGTCCATTTTGGATTGTCTGAGGTGTCAGATATTTTGATGCAAAAAATTCTCGAAGCTTCGTCAATTACACACCATTCGTCACCATATATGGACGACAGGGCTTCAATCTCATCAATCTGGATAAAAACAAATAACTATGATGTAAAAATGAAGACTTGAACATCAGTGGAAAATACTGCATCAGATTCTGGTTCTGTCTGTGAATTAGCTATTAAGACATGACTGAAATACTACTGCTTAAATGATGCTGTGTTACTGTCACTTAGCTTCCAGGTCTATTTGAGGACTTGTTGTTCCGTACGCCACTACCAATCTCAAAACCAGTTAAGTGATAACCAATTTTAGCTAACAATGTCAACTTGCTGTTTCAGATCTTTAAATTCTTCTAAGATTAGACACGAAGTCTGTGATGCTTTCTGCCTGTCAAGGTACTTGTACATGTAGTGCACGATAGCATACCTGAGACTGAAGATCGCCCATATCCTGTTGAGCCATAATTAATAAGCTAACTCACTCACTGAATTCATATTGTTAAGTGCTTGACCAGTCAGTCCACGTTGCTCTTTGGCAAACTCCACAACTCTTTCACTAACAGCATCAACGGAATGGATTTGAATGTGCCTTCCAGCGAAAACCAAACAAAACTTAATATTTGGAATGTATGAATGGATAAAAAACAAAAAAGTAATTCTAACTACAGGAATAAATGAAAACATTCACTATCCGTTGCCAACAAGTTAGCCATGCAGCATGTGTTGACAATGCACGTATTGCCTCTGCTCCCGCCCCTAAACCAATCAAAAGCAAAACAACATTGACGTTTCCCAATTCTAACCAATTACATCTTCTCAGTCTACTGCGCGTTCACATTTTACTTCCGGGACACTTTTTTGGCTTAGGCTCCAACAAACACAAATTTCTGATATTTTTTTGTTGTTAATTTGTAGTCTTTGCAAAACAATTTAAATTGGTTAAAGCCAGCTATATTTTTTTTCCTCCAATACATTATAGTTTAACGTCATTAACAAACATGTTACGATTTGTGTAAGCATAACTTTATACTAAATATGATTACACATATTTAAGTTTGTTTGCATAATAATGCGCTCATACTGTATTTGTTTTTTTATTAAAATAGTTGGTGTCGACTTGCTTGGCCCAGGCTTGTGGTGAAAAAATGCGCGTGCACGCACAAAATCCCTTTGGCCAGTCTTCTACAGAGGGTAGCCTAGCCAATGCTGAAGAGTTTCTGGCTGATAGATTAAATCGCCATTTCTCAGGGGACTACGTCCTGACTAGCCGTTATTAAAGGCCACCTTTGGAATGTAGCTTGGGTGATTTCGAAACCTGTTTGAGAGTGGCCTTCCACTCAATTTTTTAAACAAACAGGAACAGAGTGCGGTGCGAGGCTTAGGACATCACATGCTGGCTCAAGAAGGAGGGACAAGTTCCCCCTGCACTCTCCAGACTACACAGCAAAGCCAGCTGGTCCATCGACTTAACGTTACCGAAAACGGAAACATGAACTGAGCGCTTCGTATCTGTCAAATGTCATGCTGACAAATGACATGCTGTTGTGAATGGTAAGTCCACTCGTGTGTGCGACGTAAATACCAAACTGGATGCTGTCACCAGATGTAGCCTATCCCACACAGAAAGTGAGTTGTTTGTCACTCACCCTCCCTCTGGCAGTGACTCATGGAAGTTTGGAGTGGAGGTACTTTCTCGCGTTGGGTGTTGGAATAGTAAGGGATGTGTGGGCAATGCTTATCTCATCAACACTACTGTTTAATGTAAGGCACATTGTATTTTTCACTCATTTTTAAAATATGGGTCACGCCCGGGCTTTTGTCGATGCTGTTATCTACACGATTGGTGTCATTGGTTTGTTGGCAACAGAGTGGAATGCATTGTTTACCTGAGGTTGTCAGTGCTACTTTAGACAGACTACATGAATACTATGAATCTGTTTTTAAAACAAAGTTTGCAGCGGTCTTTTCATTTATTGTAGCTTACCATTGTGATCTGTGCATAGTGGGTGTGTCACCAATTGAACAAAGTTGGATGTCTTAATCTATATAATGTAGCCTGCTTACTCATGGGTTTGCAAAGTGCAAATGTCATGAAATTGACTTGGGCTAATGTTAGTCAAAGGTTTTCAAGCCTGTATGCAATAGTCCATAATGCGTTATTGAACTTCATAATGAAGTAATTTGAAAGTTAAAGTAAATCCGGTGTCTGATGACAGTAGAGTTGTCTGTCTGGTTTATCAAAACAAACTAGAACATCTGAGAAGAAATAATCATGTGATTGGTGTTTATCATTAATATTTTCACAACTTCCTGTAAGCGTTTGGCTGCCAGTAGTAGTCACAAGATTTGATGACTTTTCATCCTAGAGAACTTTTGCATGAAAAGCATTGTGCTGTTTTGGATTGGCCACGGTTTCATACACTAACCCTCTTTTTAAGGTTAGCATGATCAAATAAAGACTGAGTGCAGTAGGCTATATTCACAGTCAGTTCACCTTTGAGCAAGTGATTATTGAAACCCACAAAATATGTGTATTTGTGTTTCATGGGGAGACCTACAGTATATGATTTCACATATGAGTTGTGAAACAACAGAGGTTCAATGTGTCCATGTCTCACACAACCCTTGAACATGACCAAGTAGCCATACTGAGCCATCTTTGAACATTTTGAAAATTATGTAGTTTTTCTCATTCAGTTAAGTACAGGAGTAGTTCATAAGCCTTCCCCATGCAAGCAGGTTGAAACGGAGACTGGCAACCGTTGGAACTTGTTGTGACTTAAATTGTGAAGCAGAACAGGGCAAACCTGTTGATGAAAGCGGCCTTAAGTGCCTTGGGAATATCTTCCCTCCGGATTCCCTTCAAATTATTGTAAGACAAAAGATGAAGAACAGCTCAAGAGTATATCCGATTGTATTTTGGCATGCATACATTTAACTTATTTAATTAAGGCGCATATCAAGGTAAATGTGCCAGGAAGAATCATAAAAGGCTACTTCAGAGGCTATTTGATCTCCTTGTCCCATTGATTTTTCCACAGCATTTGAATTGACTGAGCAAGTGTATCTACATTGACACAATATTTGATGATGGTAGCATTATAGCATATGTAAACTGGGTGACATCCCAGGTCGTTTCATTGGAAGACAGCCACAGACATTCCAGTCAGTCTTCATGAGACCACACAAAGCCAGCTCTGTGTGTTCGCTGGTCTCTGACACAAGGTTTCTCATTTTGGCTAAATTAGCAGCACATCCAAGCCACTTTTTTATCACAGATATCCAAATGTCATTTCCCCCCTTCATATATTCCAATCAATGTCTCGGTCAGATAGCTTGGAGAATAGTGGCCGCGTAGCTGGGAGATGTAATAAATCAAACCTGTCCCGTTTTCAGTTTTTGTTATTTGTGTGTTTCTGTGTGTTGTTTTTTTTTATTTTATCAAGCAACTCACTGATAGTTTGTGTAACTTGGACAGCAACCTGGTCTTCCTTTGCTTTTTCTATCACGATTTTAATAATGTTGTTGTGGTGGAGACAGAAGGATTTAACTTCAATTGTATGAGTTCTTCTGTTGTCAAGACGTGTTTTGATTGTCAGTTCACAGATCAAGCCAGCATATCATTCAAAAAAAAAAAGAAAAAAAATTATGTGACCAGGTCATCTAGATAGTTTACAGCAGCAATGACTCCTGCTCTGTGCCTTATGACTGTTATTATAGTAATTGCTTGTCATGGCTGGTATTGTTCACTGCTGCTTTTGTTGGTTTGTGCTCTCGCCCCTAAAGAACGATGGAGGAGGTGGACCCAGAGGAGCAGTTCCTTCGGGATGCCAGGAATGGGAACCTGCAAGGCATCCAGAGGCTCCTCATGTCCAAGATCAAGGAGGAGGCCAAGATTGACATCAACTGCAAAGGTCTTTCTTTCATGTTTATCATCCAGAAATCTTTCCCAGTTATATGCTGTAGGTTTTTAGCCTTGCTGGGTCAGGTTTTTTATTTTTTATTTTGTGCAAATCTTAAAGGACACTGGGGGCTGCAGTGGCACAGTGGGTAGAGCACCTGTATCATGCGTGGGCAAGTGCCCATGGGGACCTGGGTTTGAATCTGGCCTGGGTCATTTCCCAACCCCATCGCCCACTCATTTCATGTCCTACTCTTCACTCTCCCATCAGTCAAAAGGCACAAAAGCCGCAAAAAAGAGTGTGGACACTCTTGATGGGCATAAGTTTACTTCGCAGTGGAGTTGGGACTTTGTTTGAACTTTAAAGCTACTGCTTCTGCATTCAATATCTGTTTGCTGGTTGGTTGCTTAAAAATCGAGGGAAGCTAAAGACTGTAGAGTTCCCTGGAGTGGTTCTGTAGTAAAATACAATATTGAGCCGAGGCACTACAGAGGTGTAAAGTTCTTCAATTTTTTCTTTATACATCCATAGGAGAGAGTACTTATCTAATATTTAAACATGTACAGTATATAGAGGATCCTGTTTTGGCATGATGTCAAGACTAAGATAGATAGGAGCATGATACATGTACAGAGCAATTACATTTTGTCCTGTCTTAGTAAGTTTATGTGAGACAAGATGGTGTACAATATGTATGTCTTAGTATGAAACAAGACCTTGTGTAAGCATGTACACCAGTAACACCATCACACATGTCCAGGAAAGAGCAAGTCAAATCTCGGCTGGACACCCCTCCATCTGGCCTGCTACTTTGGACATAAGGATGTGGTGGAGGAACTGTTGAGGGTATGTATAAAATGAAGGCCACAGATGAGTGAAGCCCATATCTATATCATGGTCATTGGTGTTTGTTTGGTTTTAATTAAGTTTTTTTTTTGTAATTGCTGTTGTTTATGTAGGCAGGAGCTGAAGTAAATTTGCCCAACAATGTTGGTGACACTCCTCTTCACAAAGCAGCCTTCACTGGGAGGAAGGTAGAGTGGACTCATCAGACATTAGTTTGCATTTCAGATGCCAGTGTGATTTTGAGATCCTTACCTCAATGTGTGGAAGGGGTTCTTTGCAGGGATTTTTGTGTGTCTTTATAGGAGGTGGTGATGCTATTGTTGAAGTACAATGCTTGCGCTACCATCATCAATGGAACTGCACAGATTCCCAAAGACGTCACCCAGAATGAGGAGATTAGAATCATGCTGGAAGGTAAAGCAGGCATACTGTATATGTTTGAATGTTAAGTCTCTTTCTAAATCTTTTATGTTTTTAGTCTGTCTGTTTGTGGGAAATGCATCCTATAAGCCAGCATAAAAAGAAGTAAGTTAAGATTAATCCTCACTGAACTTGCACATCATCACAAGTCAATGTCTAGCAGCACACTACAAATGTACTGCAATGTACTGTACTGCAAACTGCATTAAAATTATTGCTTTAAAAATGTGTTTGTACACGTGTCTGTTCATAAGAATTTTATTTTGTCTGTTTTGCCAGACTAAACTCCTGCTTACATTTGTTTAAGCACTTAATCATGAGGGTGATGCAATGCTGTTGATTTGCATGATAATCATTACAGGAGAGTTTGTTAGTGTAACCGTTGGTCTTCACGGGTTGGTCTATTTGTTACTAATGCTCTAAAGAGTATTCATGAAGATTTGTTGTATATAATCTCACACCTACACATTGTGAGTTATACATGTAGTGACTTGCTAGGCAGTACTGTGGGAGATTTTCATAAAAGCTACTGAAACTGCTGCTCTCTCTCTCTCTCCCTCTCCCTCTCCTTCTCCTTCTCCCTCTCCCTCTCCCTCTCTCTCTCTCTCTCTCTCTCTCTCTCTCTCTCTCTGTCTTAATCTCAGTCTTACCCGTTATGTAAATTGCTGTCTGTTATATTTTTTTGTGATTATCTATTGCACAGATAAGCTTTGCTTGTGTTGTTTAACATGACATTGTGATGACATTTCCCAGTCAGAAGATGAACTTTTGCTGATATGTGTTTTTCTTTTTTGTATTACCAGCGGCAGAGAGAACAGAGGACAGAAAACTGGAAGAGCAGCTCTTGGAGTCGGCGAGAGAGGGGGCCGTGTCAAAGCTAACCCAACTGGTGAGGTCACATACTGTGTACATCACACCTGTCAGCCTCTCCACTCTCTCACCCTCTCCACCCTCCCCGTTCCTGTCTTGTTGATACTGCCTTATGATGTCATACACCAGGCGAATACACAGTTTATATCTCACTGACAGTTTTGACTTTCTCAGCACCATTGACTGAGAGTATCCCCATTAGGTAGTTTAGGCTTTAGTGCACAGTTATCTCTAGTGCACATATATCGTGCCATCATTTTTACCAAATCTAATTCCTTGTTTTTTCTTGAAAAAGTCCCTGGTGAAATAAATAAATTCTTATTTCAATATCAAATAATTAAACCACAAATGGAGAAATTCTTGTCACTTGGTGTCACTTGTGAAAAGTAGCATTAAGCAACATCAGCAAGTGTTCACAGGCATGTGACATGTTATCTCTGAGCTCATCTCACTGACGGAAATCCTTTGTTGCCACACTGTACACTCTTTTTTTTCTGAAGTGTTGCAGGCATTAGTGCAAGCTTTTCAATATCCCATAATATGTATTGCGCTTAAATCTCTCACCATGGTAACAGTTCTTATGCAGATCATTCTCTCCAGGTCAAAGGTGCTGTGATTTTAACCCCTTGTTCTCACATTCCCGTTTCAACAAAAGTGTCTATATGAGTAGCCCATAGAATAGATGTTCAGAGTCAGACTTGTTGTTCCAGTCTGTCCTCAGGTCATGAAACTGTCTATATTAACCCACGCATGGCATCTGCAATGAAACGCAGGGTTTCGCAAATGTCACCGTATATTTCCACACTTCTTGAATACCGCTGTCACCAGAAGACCCGTGTGAACCTGCTCTCCCTCTCACTTCTTTACTACGTCGTGCTATTAACCCGCAACCTCTTGTGACAGTTAAACAGGAAGAAGCCACCTGACATTAATTGCACAGACCTGCTCGGGAACACGCCTCTGCACTGCGCGGCTTACCGCGGACAGAAGCAGTGTGCCCTCAGGCTTCTGCAGAGTGGAGCCAACCCCAACATCAAGAATAAAAATGGTAAGACGGCCCAGTGTAACAGGATCACGTCTGAAACTGACATTCATTTTATTTGCCTAGTTACTGACATGTACATATAAATCAGTAGAATGGACTTGTGGTTAGGGTGCAGTGTAGATGATTTGGTCACATGATGAACAGTGGCTCAAGTGGCCAAAAGCATACTAGGTTTTAAAAGTAAGTTATTTACAGCTTAATGGTAACAGATTCATACATTTTGGTATGTAGGTTTGGGTGTGTCTGAATGTATGTCTCCCTTCATTTAAGGAATCAATATTACCATTACTACCATCTCTATTACGTTTTGTTGTTGTTGTGATTGTGTTGTACTGCATTGTTATTGTATGCTGCAGTGAAAGCATTTTATTTGCATAGTTTATGTGTTTTTGTTGTTGTTTGTTTGTTTCTGACAGATCAAACTGTGTTTGACCTCATCAGTGACCAAGAGATGAGACAGATCTTGGAGGGCAACATTAAAAAAGTCAGTATTTCCCTGATGTAATTAAAAAAAAAAACCTTTTTGAACCCGTTTGAATCAAGTCCCACATAACCAAATTGTTTGACCTTGTTACGGGAAATGGATGCAATTAGTAATTAGCTCCTCTTGTTCAGACTCCTCTTGGTAATACTTCTGCTAAGGTTAAAGTGAAATCACTTTTAATGAGGTGTATTTCACTTGTGCCGTGTAGACATTAGTTTTTCATCAACATTACAACTACTGAGTTATCAGTCATTAATTAACCTTTCTTTGCTTTCTGTGTCTTTTAGGGCATGACACGGCATGTTCAAATGTTTGAAGGGCCACTTCTGAAGGTAAGTGTTTCATTCATGGTTGCAATACTTTGGATTGCTAAAAAGAACACTTGAATATTAATTATATACAGGGTGGACCAAAAAAACGGGACCATTTTTTTTAAATGACTATATCTCCTCAATCCGTGAGGCTACCACACATTTCAACTAGGCAATTTGAAACTCATTCAGTTCTCTTTCCAGTGATAGCATTGTTTGTGACTATGAAAGCAATGGTATGACCACCACGGCCATTTGAAAAAAAATTGTCTTCATAACCTTATGATTCACCACATCACTGAATATCAGCAAAAAAAGACAAAAGTGGTTCCTTTTTCTCCCTCCCACAAATTTGAGAAGGAAATGACAAAACAAAAAAATGAACATCTGGCCAACTGATGGCACCAGCATTCATAACCTGCATCTTGAAGGCAAACTTGACCTTTTAAGTTGACAATAAGGTTGTATGGGGCAAGAAATATTATTCAACTGGTCAGCTCCCCTTTGCTTCACGATGAAGATGTTGTCATTGTAGAAGGGGGTGGAGCACACACCATAGTGTGTCCATAAAAAAACATAAACCCATATTAAGTTAGTTTAAAACAGGATCTGAATTCACTTTCATTTTTTTTTATTGTAGTAGGCTAAAATATTGCGTTTCGGTGATCCGCCCCGTATTAATGACATAACACTTTATGCACACATCATCATAAAAACATTACATCTCATCATCATAATCATCATTGACTTTAGATGTCATGATATTGTCATAAAAACGCCAACTATTTCCACATCAGTTTATGAGAAACGGTGTCGTAGTATTCTGTATGTGAAGATAATACTCTATGTGTAATTACACTGTGTAACCTCTCTTGCTAAAATAACCAAACCTCGTCTAAAGACCACTTCTGTCTTCTTGTGGTCTATGCAGAGCTCTCGTTTCTTCGGCTGGCGTGCCTATTGGGTCATTCTTCAGGATGGAGTTTTGTCATGGTACTCCAAACAGTATGTACCTTATTTTTTATCAGATGTGTCAGGTTTTTGTGAAATGAAAAGCATTTTTATTATTTCAGTTCACTTTCAACACCTATGTGTGTTTTGTTTGTTTCTTTGTTTGTTTTGGTTTATTCATGAAGCATCATTGTTAATTAGTGTAGTGCTAATTCATTCTGTGGAGCAATTTGTTGAAACATTTGCATGCTTAATGGAAACTCACATGATTGCCCCTGAAATGCACAATGCAGTGCGTTTACATTGAGTATGCAAATGCCTGTTTCTTTTGTCTCACATGCTAATGATCTGTTGGATGCAGATACAGTACGTTCCCTATTACATCAATGTTTTATTAGACAAGTACTGATTCCTGACTGAAGCTTTGTCCTATCCTTGTGTAGTGCTCAGCTGTGTATGATGCGCTTTTGTGTATGTTGTAGTTTGAACTTTTGACTCACAGTTTTGCCCCTATCAAGGTCAGATGCGGCAAATTCAAACAACAGGCAAGGCTGCAAGCCCTTAACACAAGCCCATTGCATGGTAGGTGTGTTTAAAATGAAGTGTTTTTTTTTCCACTAATTCAGCACTAGTTCTCAATAGAGTGCTGTGATGGTGATACACAACATAGGCCAATATGCCCTAGTAGAATGTTTTGTGTCCTAATGTTTAAAATTAAATAAATGAACTAGCATGGATTTGCAATTAAGTCATAAACTGAGTGATTGGAAAATCTGATCATAATTTCTAGCACAGGACTGTACATTTTTGAAAATCTCTATTGTGTATCATTACATGTAAAACAAACTTGAATATGTAATAAAAATAAGATTTTTGTTTTTTATTTGGTTGCAATGTTGGTATTGGCATATGAATTGCTTCATTTATAATAAATTAATTAGAATTGTGCGTTGCAAATGTACTTTATTTGTTTTCTTCACATATAGATCAAAGCCAAGGATAACAGCTACTTTACCGTGAAGTGTTTCGATGACAGTCTCCATCATTTCAAAGTGCTGCCAAAGAGCAACGCAGAAGTAACCAGAAAAGTGAGCCAGTGATAAATTTAACCTTCATTTTAAACTTCACCTCCATCCATCATAAATATATTCATAGTGTTTTAGTATTTGCAGGAGGATATTATTAAAATCTATAACTATCTGTTTACTTGTGGCATTTAAAACTTGTCAGTTTTTTCAGGGCAGACTGTGTGACTAAAAATGGTGGATAAATAAACTGGATAGACATTCACCTTGTACACACCCATAAATACATATGCCTACGCACACACCACACACATTCACCTAAACACAAATACCAGAGCAATTGTAGTTTAACATTTTCCAGTCATTTGTATTTTTTATTTAGTTTTTCAGTGCATTTGTTAGCTTCAGTTTAGTTTTAGTTAGTCTAATAAGTGCATTTGTAGTTTCAGTTTTTATTTTGATAATTGGCTAGTTTCAGTTATCGTCAGCCATAAAAACTTATACAAACACAAACAGTATTGGAGCACTGGCTGTCGAATTGGCATTGAGTGATTAAGAAGATTTGATCAGCACTGCTGGAATAACCTTCAAAAAGGACACTCGCATGAGTCTCGTCATGTCTGTGTGATGTAATTACCTGAATAAGTGTGAGCAATTCCTCTCTCTGTCTGTGTCTCTGCCTCCTTCTCTCTCTCTCTTCATTGCTCTCTTGCTTCCCTTTCTTCCCTTTCTCTCTCTCCCTCTCTCTCTCTCTTTTTCTCTGTCTGTCTGTCTCTCTCACGCTCTTGCTTTTTTTTAACTTAATCTCGCTCACACTTTCTGTCTCTCTTTTTCTCTCACTCCTTTTCTCTGTCCTTATTTCTCTCACTTGCTCTGTATGTGTGCCTGTACATGTGCGAGTGCATGTGTGCATGCTTGTGAATGCCTACAAACACTCACACAGAGCCTCACGGGAGCTGTGCTGTGTAAAAGCAACAAGGGGTTGACCTGATGTCACTCATTAGATGGCTTTCCCCAGACTCCCTCAATCTCAATGAACCGCACAAACATCTCCCCCCACTAACACCTCACCCCCCCACCCCCACTAACACTTCACACACTCCCTCACCTCCGTGGTAAAGCACGAGAGCCAGGGGAGCTGACAGTGATCTCTGCTCTCCTCTCTGCAGCGCTGGCTGGACGCTCTGGAGGAGCACTCTGCCTTCAGCACGCACTACCACTCCCAGGAGCAGGCCAGCGAGGAGGAGGAGGAGACCGAGGTCATGTCTCTCAGCGAGCTCAGTGACTCACTGCAGGTAAGCAGCAGCAGCAGCAGAAGCCGCAGACGACGTGTTCTTTTCAAATTCTTCTCACCCCCCCCCGCCTCCCGTCCCCCTCTTGCTTCCCCCTCCTCTCCTCCCCTCCTCTCTTCCCCTCTCTGCCTCTCCCACTTTGTTTGTCACTCTCTTTCCCTTTGTCTCTCTCTCTGCCGCTGCACTCTCGCCTCTTGTCAGTCACCTTTCTCCCCAGTCGACTGAGCACAGCTAAATGTCAGAACCCCTCCCGACGAGGGAGAGAGAGACACAAAAGAACGTCGTCTTGACATGACGAGTTGCATCACGGTGTGGCTTTCCCTTAAAGCTGGTTATTATCAGGTTTTCTTTTTTTCCTTCTTCTTCTTCTTCTTCTTCTTCTTCTTCTTCTTCTTTTTTTGGCTCATTGATGGTAAATGGCAGCAGTATGGTGCTCAGCTCCCATATGATTTTTTTTGTTGGCTCCCATATGATTTTTTTTGTTGTTGGCCTTTTGTGCGAGCATTTGAGGGGAAGGCTGAAGCCAGCCAAGGCAGAGGCAGCTGTAATTCCCATCTCTGCCGTCCCGAGCAGCCATCCCCGTAAAAAAAGAGACTGATTGCTCATTTATCATCCAGGCCTTTGATTTCTGGGCTTAGGGAGCCAAACCTGCCCAGGGATTTTGTCAGCCTTCACTGACTCAAAGATTTTTTTGGCCAGGCTTAGGTTCTTTTCATCAGCTTAGGTTCTGCTGTGTGTGCTGATGTTTTGTTGTGGTGAGCCTTTGATCGACAGATGCTCTAAATATTTTTAGCAGCCGACAGTTTCTAAACAAGAGGTGTTACCCAAAACATGTAAAATACAAATGCGTGTGTGTGTGTTTCTGTGTGTGTCAAAGTCCATGTATGTGTAGGGGTGTGTGTGTGTGTGTGTGTGTGTGTGTGTGTGTAGATGTGTCAGCTTTGTGACACATTCCCATTAAAACCAATTTAAAAAAACCTGTGAACACCCCACCACCCCACCCCCGCCCCTCTCGTTCCTTTAACTCTCCTCTCCCTGTCCCCCTCCTTCACAGAGAGCTGAGACATGTCATAAGAAGCTGGAGACAGAAGTGCTGGCCTTCCTCTCTATGGTGAAGGACAATGGACTGGCCGAAAGTAAGACGCCTCTCTGTCTACTTCCTCTTACTATGCACCACACTCTCCTCTGTCTAGGCAGTGTTGCTAGGCGATTAACATGTCATGTGAAGGCCAGTGAGGGGGTGGGGGGGGTGCATTACGATGAGTCAAAGGTCCCAGGCTTGACAGGGAGCCCATTGAGAACAATATTTATATTATTACTAATACCTGGGGGGGGGGGTGGGGGGGCAAAGTTGTATCCTTTCATTCAGCTGAAAGTTTGCTGCGGCTCCCCTCATCATGTGTATTGTTTAAACAATAGATTTTTTCTGGTAAGTTCCAGCTCAAATCTAGACAAAATGTTGCCTCAGGCCCTCACCTAAAGGCCCTCATTGCCCTCTCCATGTCTTAGTCTATGTGATGATAAGACGGGAGTCTACGACCATAGGGAAGAGCTGTCTTCATTGATAAGGAGCAGTCACACAGGGAACATCTTCAGAGTGCATACTGCATACCCCTTATCAGTCAGACGAAATTGATCATAGCATGGGAGTGAAAACACAAACTCCAAAGTGGGATGGCATACTAAAGACTTCAACCACAAATATCCACAAACAATTAAAGTGCTATTCATTTGGCTTAATGGGGGGAGTGTTTGTTATCATACCTTTATAAAAGTCATGAGGTTTTTGCATGAAGCCATCAACATTGATTAATCATTTTCCAATCTCGTGGTTGTGTTCTCACCATAGTTGGCACCGTATGTTTTACTGTCTGGCTCTGCTCCTCCATGTGCGGTCAGCTAAAATCTCAACACCAAGCATCAATCAACAAACTTATGCGAGCATTGTTGGAGTATATATAAATAAATAAATAAAAAAAAAAAATATATATATATATATATATATATATATATATATATATATATATATATATATAAGTTTAAATATAATTATACCTAAAAAAATAGCCAGGGGATAATAAAATCCAAAAAAAATATTTTAGATGTAGGTTACCTTAGCCTGTCATGGTAACATTGTGAAAAATGGATTGTCAGTATATTTCTTTGAGGTGCAAAAATGATTTAAAATGTCAACCCCAGTGGCAGATAGCCCACAAAAGCCAAGATGAGAGACACTGACACTTTGTAATTGCATAGCTGTGACTGTGAAGTGAGGAAAAACAGTTAGTGGCGGTTTATGACTTTGAAAGGGAAGTCAGTCTTGTTAAAGTTCATGGGACTTCCTCTCTTATATGATGCAACAACTTTGCCACTGCAGTGTCATGGTCACTTGTGGGATGCCCTGGTGATGTGTCAAGTGACATTCAGCCGCAGAAATCTAATGCATCTTACTCCATCTACGATTGAACGTGAAAATCATGTGAGAATGATGATGACAAGTTGTTTTCAGCCTTCTTGATACTTATCTCAGCATTGACCTTTGGTCTCATGGCATCTCCTTTCCTTTAAGTTCTTTTTAAGTGTGTCCTCTGTATATTCATTTGGACAGAGCACCATTCAAAACATAGGTCACTAGATGTTAATGTTTTGGTGTAGTGGGTTCTATTTGCTTTGTCATTTTGTTTAGGGATTTCAGAAATGGAAAGCTAGTTATCATCCCAGTGTGAAAGTATGGTTTGGTTTCGGTTTGGTTTTGTTAACACCACAGTCACCTTAGTAGACCTTTCACTACACTACAAGACAAGTTCAGCATTCTCACATTCTCAGCATATCTTTGCATTAGGTGTTTTTACAAACCCCAACCACAGTCACACGGAAGCAATGTAGTACTTGGTGATTATTAACCCATGAGGACAACGCAGAGTTCCTTTATTAGTACGCTTTCCACAATCACACAGCAGCCAAAGCCATAGGCCATAGCCAAGCACTATGTTTTGTTCCTCTTAAGTCCTGTTTTTGAAATCTATGAGTGTTTTCACATGAATGAAACTGTGTTGACCAATCTGCTGAACAGTAATTCTTTTCATCAAAAAAAAAAAAAACAGTGAAAAAAGCATCTGACTTCGCCTCTAAGGCATGGGTAGATGTGACTGTTTTTGACGTGTATTAATTAATATTAATTAATTTAATGGGTTGCTTAGACTTAGTTTTCTGATACATTAGTCAGTTTTATTATGATTCTTTCAGCTGCAGTGTTGAGGGTGTTAAATGCATTCTGTTGTTATCTGCACTCAACAAGATCCTAGGTTATGGCTGATCGGTTAATAGGCAGAGTTTGTGTACGTCTTGGAACACTGCCTGTCTGGAGCATGTCAGTTCTGCAGCATAGGTCACCATTACAGTGAACCCCTAGTAAAAAGTCAGCTCCTGTCAGTATACAGAAAGGCTTAAACCTGAAGTGACCTTGTAGGTCATAGAAGTCTGCTTCATCGTACAGTGCTGTATGTGCAGTCAAGGACTATAGGTACGTCAATGAAGACTGAGCACAGTGCACCACCATAAGCCTTTGACTTTATAATTGAGTTAACAGAACAGGTTATGAACCTAAATGAAGTTAGGCGGCAGGTTCCACTTCAATGAGCACCATTGACTGAGGCTTAATTTGTCATTAGGAAATACTGGGGGCTACAGCACCAAGCGAACCATGTGATTGATTATCAAATGAGGGTAATAGTATGAATGGCAATAGTTTGTTTTCTCCAGCTAAACATCTAAATGCCTGTGTAGGTTCTAATTCACCCAGCAACTAAACATTAACTTCTGGTGTAGTCTTTTTTTTTCATTTGACATGGTAGCAAATGATCAAACTGCACAACCACAGAAAACCAATAACTCTAGAAACAAGCTGACATGTTGTAAAGAAGAAGGTATTACAGCTCATGTCAAATTGCCCCTTTCCATTATTTTTCTCACTACAACCTTGAATGGATGTATCACCCCAAGGTGTAGCATGTCATCATTTATTCTTCCCCCTTAGTTTGTTATTGATTTATATTTTCAGACAGGAGGCTTAGACAGCAGCGTGCCACTTGTAATTAGGCACAATATCTTTGAGGCGGAATGTGTTGTGTGCTTTGTTTTTGTTTTAGACGCATTCTGTTACATAAAACCTACTCTACAGCACAGGCAGTGGCTGACTACAAGTATGAGTATAGGTGGATAATTGCATATTTTCCCACAGAAATCCCACAGAAACTGATCCAATCTTGTTATATACAAATAGTTGTTTATTAACAGTTAAAGACTGGTATACGGCAGTGTTCTGCACTGAGGTGAATATAAAATGCACATCTACAAAAAAAATTAACAGGTCTGGTAAAAGACAAAGCCAATGGGAATACAAGAAAGATAACGTGCACACTGTTTTTTTCTGCTTACAAAGTGGTTTAATCGCACAGCAATTTAACCAAGCAGGTCTTTGTCAGGTACAATGAACAGTTATTGTTTTGTATTGAACAGTCCATGCAGTCATCTCCCTTTCACATATGCATTAGTGCCCCAAACAAACTCTAGGATGAACTATGTTTGCTCTGCACCACATCACAAGTGAGTCATGGGCATTATTCTCTTAAGTGATGGGTTCTCTTTTAATAACCATCAGCCTGTTGTTGGTGACTGTCGGTGCCAACGGTGACGTAGGCAGGAAACGAAAGAGCCGAGTGGCCCCTTGTCTGATGTGCCCCCTTTTGTTTCCCCTCCAGGGCTTCCTGCGGGCATGGTGCAGAAGATACGGGACGTGTGCGAGCTCTCCAATGAGACGTGCACTTCCCTACGCCACTGCATCAACGTGTTCTCCAAACAGGAAGGGGTAGGTGGCACCATATGTTTTTTTTTCTTGCTTGGTGAGAATTAGAATTATTCAGTTCATGAGAAAAACGTATGTAGGTGTATTATCATTGTGTATTTGCGATGGTACCATTTGAAACCTGATCATCTTAGATTATTATTCAGTGGAGTGGATTTGTGGTGGCATTATCTAAATCTGACTGTAGTTTAACAGAATATTAAAATGCTAAACTTTTTCCATTACACAAGGAGTTGGACTGTTATTGTTGAATAACACAAACTGCTACAGTAGTAGGAGCCATGTCAGAATTAGGGCTGTACTCAAATTACCTTATGTGATATATCGTGGCGTACTCTTGTATCGATTCAGTTGCTGCTGTATCGATACACCATCACAAAACTAAAAGCATATGAGATGACCAAGTTAATAACTGTAAAATTTCAAACTGAAATTTTATATTTGGGGGGCTCCATTGAATTGTTGTTAAGTGCAATCTTTAGGCTATAAAATTAGAATAGATATTACAGAGAGAATTCTGTTTTGGACATGGTCACCATTCAGAGTCGACATGTATTGTGATAGGGTATTGAACCATGGCCCCTGTATCATAATACGTATCGTATTCTGAGGTTGCAGGGAATACCCGGCCCTAACCAGAATGTGTCTTGTGTGGCAGCTTTGTGGTTTCTGATTGCAAGCAAACACCATGGGCATAGAGTAGCACTGGTTGGCTGGGAGTGTGCAGGGAAATGCTTGTGGCACATTGGGCACCTTTTGGCTGGGAGAGTGTGAAGTGATGTTTGACGGGGCCACGGGCAGGGGCCTCAGCTGATTGGTTGGGGAGGGGGGGTAAAGTGGTCAGGGAGCATCCGTGGGTCATATGGCTGTGACATTTTGGCAGGCGGTGGCTAGGCTTGTGGTATCAGCAGGGTAAGCGTGTGTGTGTGTGTGTGTGTGTGTGTGTGTGTGTGTGTGTGTCTCATTTCCCCATTCATCACCGCCACATGATCTTACCCCATAGCAGGTAGTATTATATGGCTTGGTGGACATTTGATGCACTGGCCTCAAGACTTCCCTTCTGTTATTTGTGTGTGTGTGTGTGTGTGTGTGTGTGTGTGTGTGTGCGCGCGCCCGTACATAAGTTACAGTGTTGGTATAAAGCCATCTCTGTAAACTCTCCTTGTATGATAAAACATAAAAATGCACGTGTTCTTTAAGGATTAATGATAGGAAGTTGCTCCATTAATCACAGAGGTTTGTTCGCGGTTAGCCTCAGGCTTCTCCAGATTAGTGTGCTATTAATATTAGAACTCAGGGTTTGTTGATGACTAAAAATTACATGTAAAAAAAAACTGAAAAATGCTCTGCAATCGTATGAAGTGATTATCTTAATGTGCCCTCATTTGCTATCAGAAATTGGCTTGAATTTCAGGCGAGTAGACTTGATCATTAAAATTCCCTTTGTCTGACCTTTGTTCTCTTTGTTTTTAATGGGTCCAGACTCAGAGCCATTTGCTTTTTGACTTCTATTTTGTCTTTATCAGATTTATCTGATAGAATGATGCATGTTTTTTTAACATTTTGTTACATTTCTGCACACGTTACCCAATGTAAGTCATTGTGTAGTTTTGTAACTGTGTGTGTGTGTGTGTATGTTGTGTTGGTGTGTGTGTGCATGTATGTTGTGTTCATGTGTGTGTGCGTGTGTATGTTGTGTTCGTGTGTGTGTGTGTGTGTGTGTGTGTGTGTGTGTGTGTTGTGTGTGTCCATGTACCAGGCACGGAGCCAGAGGCTGGAACAGGAAGTGGAGAAGAATAAGATCTTATCGGAGGCCCTCCAGACTCTGGCCACTGAGCATCATGAGCTGGAGCAGTCCGTCGTCAAGGGCTCGTCACAGCGCAGCGCACTCAGTGAAGACGAGTTTTATGACGCCCTGTCTGGTGAGACAGAAGAGGTTGAGGGGGGAGTTTGTGTGTTTGTGTTTGTGTGTGTGTGTGTGTGTGTGTGTGTGTGTGTGTGTGTGTGTTTATATGTGAGGTGGGATGAGGTTGGGGGGGGGCACATGAGGGTAGCTTTAGCTATGGTTGTTATGGTGATTAGGAGGATTAACAGAAGCTCAAAGGGATCATACGGATGCCAAATTAACAGAGAATAATGGCTGGACTGAGAATTATTTTAGCAAACACGATAACTTGGCATTAATCAAACTGCCACGAACATGTTGTACTGTTATGCACTGTATATCCTAACAATATTTACTGTCATTTAAGTAATGACAGTTGTTTATAAAGCCATCGTTTCTTTTTTACAGGAAAGTCAGATTTCCCTATTCCCCATATAAAGACAAGCCATAAATCTGCTGTATGTCATAGAACCAATTTTAAAAAATATGGCAACATATTGCATGGATCTTTTTCTACGTTGGTTTAACCTAACCTTACACAGAATTGTTCATGATACTTGAGAAATAATGCAAGTTAAACCAATGTTAACAAAGATCCATGCAGCACATTGCCATAATATTTTTAAGTTGGTTCAATGCTTTACTTTTTACAGTGTGTGTGGTACCCAATGACCCAGCACAATGGAAAAGTTTGTGTGAAATGGTAGTGTTTTCTCCAGTGCTTTATAGTTAAGGCAGCCAAAACAGTACACTCTTCCCACCTTAAGATGTCCCCGTAGAACCCTAAAATTAGACTTGGGCTTCGAATGTGGTGATGACCTTATAGGAACATGCATGACAATAGACACTTCATCAATAGCCCTCCATTCATCAACAGCTGGAATGCTTTAAATAAACATGGTGCAAAGGATGAATAGAAATAATTTTGGAGTGATCCATTTCTCAACCATAACTCTACACTTCCCCAGACAATCACCTACTTTTAACTAACAAATTCCCTGTGGGAAACACCGGATGGCTTGCTGTTACCTAATGTTATTATCAACTTTGCGCTCACGGCTCTGAGTCCAAAAAGTTGGTGCGAGCGCCCTTTAAAAGCCACGCGATACCCCGCTCAGGTTACCAGAGGTGTTGGATGCTGCCGGCAGACACCCCATCCCGTCTAAGCACATGCCTCCGCTCCTCTCCCCCGACCAGACTCCGAGTCCGAGCGCTCGCTGAGCGGCTTCGAGACGCTGGCCAGCCGCTCCGTGGAGGACGACGAAGAGGAGGAAGACGAAGAGGACGGAAGCTCGGAACTGTTCCGCAGCACGCGCAGCAGACCGGCCACCGGCATGTCGCAGGAGGATCGCCGCGGAGACGAGGAGGACGAGGAGGCGAGGTCCAACGGTGTCAAAAAGCACAGGTAAAGTGCGTCACACACACACACACACACACACACACACACACACACATACACATACACACATCTGCATGCAGCACGGACATTCAACAACCCACTCACACACAGGCACTAAAACCCTACTTTTGCTCACAACACCTTGTGGTGGACAGCGGTAAGCCACTTTTGGTGGCCTATTTAAGGCATTGGCAGGAACAGGTTTTACATGCACACTTGGTAGGACTCTGTTACTTATTCTGCCTGTCAAGGCTGAACTTTTCATTTAAACTTTCACAAGTCTAATCGATTTTTGCCTCCCCTCCCACTCCACACTTGGAGTCTGAAGACTCTGGAGTCTGAAGTCTAAAGAATGCTGTTTGCAAAACAAGTGTCTGCACCTCTGGCACCACCATTGTTGTTGCTAGTCAGAGCTGGCAGGTGAATAATTTAGGCGGGATCGGGCAGGGGAGGGTCTCACAATGAAACGCTGGCATTAAAGATTGATGAGCTCACTGTGTAACGGCGTAATTGGAACTGTGAAAGCAGGCTGTGTTGATTGATGTGCTTAGTGTCAGTTGCTGAGTGATTGACAGCCAAAGCAGTTTCATTAAAAAAATGTTCGTCTCCCCTGATGGGTATTTTTTTAATGTAACTGTACTTTACTAAAACTTTGTTTAGTTTTTAGGTATTTATTGTCTGTGTATGAATTATGAATAATATTATTATCCTTTTTGGTTTTCTTTGTATTGTCTGAAAGGGTACTTTTTCTTTTGTTTAGCAGTTAAACAGAATCTGAAATAGAATCAAAGGCTTAACATATTCTGAGTATAACTTGGCAAAGTAAAATATTTAAATACATTTGACAGATTTTGAAAAAAATTTGTACAACCAGTTGACGTTTTGGCATAAATGGAATGTCAATCAAAGTTAAGGACCAAGGGCTGTTGCATATAGCCCAGCAAATCAAAGCTAATCCTCTGCCTCTGTACTGCTGTGTCAGTGGCTGGACGGGCAAAGCAAAGCACTTGCCAAACTTGTGTCATCTTTTCTTTTTATTTTGAGTGTTTATTCTCACTTTGACTCTATCCTTATCCTTCATTCTCTCTCTTTCTCTATCCGTGTCTCTCTTTCTCTCTCGCGCGTTCTCTCTCTCTCTCTCTCTCTCTCTCTCTCTCCCTCTCTCTCTCTCTCCCTCTCTCTCTCTCTCCCTCTCTCTCCCTCTCCCTCTCCCTCTCTCTCTCTCTCTCTCTCTCTCTCTCTCTCTCTGTATTTAGTATCCCTTAAGCATCTGTATAAGGTCTTGGTAGTGTGGTAGTCTGCCCTTGGGCGGTCACTTGAGCCAGGTATTGAGGTAATAATCGTCATGAGTGGCTCCCACAGAAATGGCCTTCTGTACTTCTGAACTTGCCCTTCCAACCTTGTGCTTTGCCCTTTGCCCTTTCCCCTGCTGTTCACACCACTGCGAGTGTGCCCAGCCAAGGAGCAGCTGCTTACGCTGATTGCCTGGACCCGCAAGAGTGGGATCCTATGGGCTGCTTCCCTGAATATGATCTGACCAGAGGCGTGGTTCATCTGAATAAGACATAAAGCATCCATTTACCCGCCTGTCCGTGTTATGCAGTCTAGACACGGCACTTACACTAAAGAATGGGTTACAGTGAACCCCGCTACTAACTACCTTCATTCACTGATTAGCCTGTTAAATGGTAGGTCTGCTACAAATGGCAGTCTGCTCGCAGACAGCTGGGTTTTATTTTTCTGCAATCTGTTAAAATCCTTGTGGATAGCTTCTGAATAGTCATTTTAGTCATTCTTCCCAATTGTGTCTGAATATGTATGCATGTTTTGTTGTAGTATGTGTTTTTGTGTGTGTGGTGTGTGTGTACGTGTGCCTGCTCATGGTGCAATTGTTTTTTTTTTCTCCAGAACGACTTTACCGGCACCCATGTTTTCCAGAAATGACTTCAGCATCTGGAGTATTCTGCGGAAATGCATCGGAATGGTACGATACACCCACTGGGACAGCTGTCTTTGAATTTCAAATAAAAAAATCCCACACTTGACTGTAGCAGGTGGTCAAGTGGTTCAGCCAAGGCAAAAATTTCCAGACTACCCATATTAAAAGCACTGCATGTTTTCTTCCATGTGTAAGTCAGATGTCCATGGCAGTGTGCCGTGGTTGACGATTGAAAGTGCAGAGAGTGAAGTCTGCTGGTTGTAATTTTCATGTACATGTGTCAGCTCCTGAGACATGTCATAACACCTGTGCTGATTGGACTCAAATCTCTGTCCCTATCTCTCTCTCTCTCTCTCTCTCTCTCTTCATCTCCCTCTATGTCTCTCTTTCTCTGCCTCTCTGTCCAATCTCCAATCCCCTCTCTCTCCCCTCTCTCTCCCCTTTCTCTCTCTCTTCATCTCCCTCTCTGTCTCTCTTTCTCTGCCTCTCTGTCCATTCTCCCTTCTCTCTCTTCATCTCTCTCTCTACCTACCTCCTCCCTCCCTCTTTCTTCCTCTCCTTCTCCATCTCCCCTTGACCCTTTGGGATTCCTTTTACCACTCTCTCTCTCTTCCCTCCTAACTCCCTCTCTGACTGTCAACACCTACCCCCAATCTCCACCTCTCCACCTCTCTGTCCCCCATCTTCACCCCTGGTTCCTCTGTTCCACCTCCAGGAGCTGTCCAAGATCACCATGCCCGTCATCTTTAACGAACCCCTCAGCTTCCTGCAGAGGCTGTCTGAGTACATGGAGCACACGTACCTCATCCACCGGGCCAACGCCACCACTGACTCCATCGAGAGAATGAAGGTAGCGAGGGCAAACCCACATGAAAGCTCATGCTTTCATTTTCAAATGGCATAACACCACTTTAGAGTGTCTTCAGTTCAGGTTTTGTCAGAAAAGGGGGGTTGGTGACTCGGCTATTACCCTTGAACTGACTCCTAGATACTTACATAAAAATAAGGAAATAAATAAATATAAGAAGAAAGTACCTTTGGTGGTATGAATATCTGTCTAGACAGCTCTCATTTCCTCCATAAAAGCTGCGCATGTAGGGTAAGCGGCAACCTCTTTCTTGCCACCATTTTAAAATTTCGATGTTATTCTGCACTACGTCTGAATTGCCCTATTTTGTGAAAATGCTTCTGGTGAAAAGCAGCCTCTCTCAGTCACGCTTGTGATTCAGGCTGTCAGCTGTGCTGTGTATTCATGCTGTCCTGGTTTGACACCCTCCCGTGGTGCTGCTGTGTTGCAGTGTGTTGCGGCGTTCGCGGTGTCAGCGGTGGCCTCTCAGTGGGAGAGGACGGGGAAACCGTTCAACCCCCTGCTTGGGGAGACCTATGAGCTTGTCCGGTGAGAGCCTCTCTGTGTTATTGTGCCCTACCTCAATGTTCGCTGGGGATTGGATTGTTTTTATGTCTCTGCTGTTGTATTCCATCTCAGTTGAAGGCCTTTTTGTTTGTTGCACTGCCTCATTCTCTGTCATCTTTCCATGCCCTGGCACTTTTTTCTTTGTCTCCCACCTTCCTCATTCTTCCTCTTTCTCTCTGTCTCTCTCTCTCCCTCTCTCCCTCTCTCTCCCTCATCCCCCTCATCCTCCCTGTCTTTCTCTCTCTGTCTCTGTCTCTCTCTCCCTCTCCCTCACCCCCCTCCCCACAGAGATGACCTGGGTTTCAGACTCATGTCGGAGCAGGTGAGCCACCACCCTCCTGTGAGTGCCTTCCATGCCGAGGGGCTGCAGAAGGACTTTGTGTTCCACGGCTCCATCTACCCCAAGCTGAAGTTCTGGGGCAAAAGTGTAGAGGCTGAGCCCAAAGGGGCCATTACCCTGGAGCTTCCCAAGTAAGCATGCTGTGCTTGTCTTTACTTGTCTTTTGCACTGCACAATAATACAGATGTGCAAAATAAATGAAATATAAGTTAAAAGCAAGAATGAACGAAAGTAGTTATGCATTTAGTTATGTTTTTAATGAAAAATGTCATTAGGATAGTGCAGCTGTATTAAAAGAGTAAAAGTAAAGCATCAAATAAATAAAATATTCAACATTAGAACAGTTTGTCCACTGGTCTTTATATCAAGTGTCTCCAAAGGTCTAAGCACACATTTCTCCACTACCAAGTCCATTTGTGTCAGTAAACGCGAACATGATCCTGTGCTTCCTCCCAGCTTTAATGAGGCCTACACATGGACAAACCCAACGTGTTGTGTGCACAACATCATTGTGGGCCAACTGTGGATCGAACAGTATGGCAACATGGAGATAATCAACCATCAGTGAGTTCTTCAGTTTCCACCATCTTAACTCCGCTGTGTGGTGTTCTTTTGAAGTCATTATGTTACAGCTTTTATCTTTTACATCTTTTGAGCTGCTTGACTGCTTTTATGTCTGGAAGTTGTATTTTGCCCTGAAGATATTTTGGCGCAAAATGCTACATAAAAATTTAATTTAAAATTATGTTTGATTTTGTTTGATTTGACTTTGTACTTCCAGATTGAAATCTTTAAGCTCATAAAAATGTCATATTTGCTGAATAAATTAACATGAAATTTTGTAACATTTTCACAGAACTGGGGAGAGATGCCATCTAAATTTCAAACCCTGTGGGCTCTTTGGTAAAGAGTTGCACAAAGTCGAAGGCTACATCTTAGACAAAAGGTACCTCATGACTGCCTGCCTGACTGAGTTTGGAAATCTGTGAAGTAACAGTACGGCACATGACCTGTTCACCCACAACTTCCCTTAGAGTATATACTATTGCATTGTGTTTTACATGGTTATGTTGTTGTGTTTACTTTAGTAAAAAGAAGCTGTGCATGCTGTATGGGAAGTGGACGGAGTGTTTGTACACAGTGGATCCTGCAGCCTTTGAGGCCAACAAGTCCAATGACAAGAAGGCTGCAGAGGAGAAGAACAATAAATCGGTGTGTTACCCTGACAACATAAGCACTCATTCCTCAATTTCAAATTTCTTTATTTATTTTGGGGGGGTTTACAGGCACTCATATTTTGGGTGATATAACCTCTAAGGTGTGTCTTTGTGTGGTGACTGTGACTGGTGTTAGCTAAAATCTTTGAATCCTTCAGCTTTCTGTAAGATGTCTTGTATTAGCTGGGCTGATGAGAATCTTAGATTAAGGATGGTGAAATCCGAATGGCCTGCTCCTGCTGTTCTGATAGCTGAGATTAAAAATAGTCATTCTCTGATTAGGTGCGACTGTGTAATCAACACCAGACATTGCATCAAGGTCTGTCTGGATTAGTCAATCAGGAACCCACTAATGAAATGGCCACCCTAACTTGCCTGATTTAAAAGACTCAATGCATTCTGCTCACGAACATGATTAGGTGCTATTTTCCAGCAGCTAACCCTGGTGGAACTTAGCAAAAGGGAAAGCCAAGGAATCTCAACTTTTGCCCAGTGCAGTGCAGGGTTTTAGCATCTACTTGACCCCCTCCCCATTGTTTCCCCCTCTCTCTCTCTCTCTGTCTCTCTCTCAGGCCCAGGGCTCAGGGGGCGAATCCGATGGCAGCGGATGCCCGTTACCCGAGAGTGACACCGTGGAGGTGATCCCTGGCAGTCAGCTGCTGTGGAGGATAGCGCCACGGCCACCCAACTCCACGCAGGTCAGTCAAGGGCCACCCAGAGCCCTGCTCGGGCCTCCCACAGCACTCTCTTGTACAAGCCACTGCACTGTTTTCAGGAAAGGGCTTTAAACTGATACTCACTGCTAACAAACTCCGGAGCTTTGCCACTGCCTCTGCAGCACTGTGTGTGTTGTTCACTGTGTGTGGAGAGTGACACATGACCACAGGTGTTTCTAAAAAGTCCTCACACCTGCATGAGCCTGACTGGTCATGTGACAGAAGTTTGTCATAGAGTGTTGGGAAATGATGGCGTACTTCATCTCTGTTCAGTGTGGGGTTGCGGGACGTGATGTAAATTGTCTCCTTTAAGCCATTGCATTTTGCAGATACATGTGAGAAAAGAGAAGGGTGGGTGAGGGGGGTGGAGATACATAATTTTGTCAGTAATTGATTGCAGTTTAGTGGAGGAGAAGGAAGGAGGTTGCCCACCCAGTGGTGCAATCAGGCTTCTCTCACAGATGCTGACACAGACACTAGTGGGTAAACATTTATATAGACAGTGAAATGGATGATAATAATCGCACAGCCTGTCTAGCAGTCTTCTCTTTCTTCCCAATATATTGAATGACACATGGAAATGATAAGCTAGTGGGAGCAACAGAATCCATCATGAGGCTGATTAAATAAACATAGCAGTATCTTTGCACAGACTGCAAATCCATCATGATTCAAGCCTCTGGATGGCTTCAGTTTTTTTGCCGTGTTATCTGGCACCCAATGCAGTGAAGCACCCCCTCTCATTCTCGTTCCTCTCCCTTTCTTCTCCACCCACTCTTGTCTTTCTCCCCTTTTCTCACTTCTTCTGTCTGTTTTTCTGTCTGTCTGTCTGTTTCTCTCCCACTTTCTCTCTCTCTCTCTGTCTCTCTTTCTCTCACTCTTTCTTTGTCTGAATTGCAGATGTACAGCTTCACTCTCTTTGCAATGCAACTGAATGAACTGGACAAGGAGATTGAGGAAGTCATCCCCAAGACTGACTGCAGGCTGAGACCAGACATAAGGGCCATGGAGAACGGAGATATCGGTTGGCTTTCTTTTGCTGGTTTATTCTGCACTAAATAATCATATTTGGCTTGTTTTTGGCTTTTTTCCACCTTTGAGACAAAATGCAAGTTTGTTACCTACAAAAGTTGTTGACTCCTCTGAGACATTAACCTGGCTGCTTTGAAGAGCATCTTGGCAGCTCTGTCCCCAGTCGTGGCGCCTTCACTTTAAAGTGCTTAAAAGATGATTTTTTGCATTTTGTATATTCACAAGTTTTTCCTGAAGTTAATCCTCAACCATCCATTTCCCCTGACACAGACTTGGCAAGTGAGGAGAAGAAGAGGTTAGAGGAGAAGCAGAGAGCAGCACGTAAGAAACGCTCGCAGTCAAATGAGGACTGGAAGACCAAGTGAGTGCAAGAAATCTCTCCTTCCCACAGGCGCCAAGACGTCTCTGATCCGAGTGGGGGGGGGTGTGGAATTTAAACGACACTTGCCCTACATGGCCTACATGCAAACTAAACCCCCAACAAGTGTCTGTCTCTTGTATTCAGAAGCTTCATATCATTTATTTTGGGTTCTCTAGTCTTGAAATAAGAAAATTCTTGAAATTAAGTATTAGTCATAAGAAAATGATTCACCAGTGCAGTGCTGCTGTCAAATTCTAGTTGCAAACTCTAGTTACAACAAGTAGAAAATTCACAGAAACCAGTTGGCAAAAATAAATGTGGCTGAATAATCTGTGCTTGTGAAGTAAGCTTACTGTAAAAGTCATGAGAGACAAAACCCTGAAAGCCAACCCAAAAGCCAAGCCAAGTCTGAATACAAGATGGCAACACGGGTTACGATCTTTACCTCACTGTAGAACTGGCTGTCATTAGTGTCATGCCATCTTCATCTCCTGAGCTGTGGATGGTGACCGAAGGGAATGCTAAGAGGCCCTTTGCTCTGCTATTAACTGCCTGCAGCTGTAGTGGTGCGGTGGGGCGCTGGGGCTTGTAGAAGGGGGAGGAGGGCAATCATTTCATGCTGGCTAATGTTATAATGTTGGTGTGTTAAAACCTGCATCTCATATGCCTGAAAGCTCATCTCTGGTCTTTTCTCTCTCGCTGTCGCGTTGCTTTGCCATTGCCATGCCTCCCACGCACCATGGCACACAGAAGCGCTGCCCTCGGCCCCAGGTTTGATCTACCACTCTTCCTCTTCTCCTCTCTCTCTTTACCTCTCTCTCTCCCTCTCTGCCTTTCTCTTTTTTTCTCTCCCCCTCTCTTTTTACCTCTCTGCCACTACTTTTACCTCTCTCTCCCTCCCTCTCTCTCTCTCGCCATCTCACTATCTATCTATCTCTCTCTCTCTGCCTGTCGGCAGTCTTTGAATAAGTCGGAACGGAAAGCCGATACTCAAGTCCCTCTCAATAATAGATGTGGTTTAAACAAAGGTGTTCTGATGCTCGCACTGCTCTGTTTCCCTTCCTCCAAGAAGTTACAGAAACAACACTGCACCGCTTTACAGGATTTATTTACATATCTTTTGCCTTAATGCACATATACTCTGATGTATGATACAGACACCTACTTTTGAGGAGAGTGCCTTGTGTTTCACTCCACAGAACTAAGACAATGTACTTCTGTATAGCTGAAATAATATCGCCATCTAGTGGTCAACATAGGCAATGAAGTGACATCAATAAGCTCCGTTAGCAGTTGATTTGCTGCTGTTATTGGGGCTGTATGTGAGAGTTGGGATTGTAAAACATGCTTACCTCTATCTCTTAACAGATGGTTTCACCAAGGTCCTAATCCCCATAACGGAGTTCAGGACTGGATCTTCTCCAGTAGCTACTGGGACAGAAACTACAGCCAGATGCCTGACATTTACTAACAAAGACACCGATTCCAAGACACGTCCTCGAATTATACACTGTGTTGTTGGCTTTTATAGGTGGTGAACTCCGCGTGCTAGACAATTGTTTTGACTTCACCCAACATTCCAGATCTGTTACTGCTGCTCCCTTTACAAATGTTGCACACCTCTGTACGGAGCCGTTGTGGTGTTAAGCAATGTTGGTCCCATGTTTAACTTTTTATTCAGCTATTATGTAGCTGTAAGCAATTCCTGCCCCAGTGTTTGTACTGTTGAGTTTTACTTTGGCTTTTTTTGAGTTTTAAATCAATATGACAATGATTAAGATTGTGATTTAAAATGCAAGCATCCAGTGGCCTTACAGTTGAAGGATAATGTGAAAATGGTGCTGTTCTTGAACTTAGAAATCACAGGGTAAGCAAAGGCAAAACTAAAAAGAAAAAAAACAGATCTTAAGTTAAGATCTTAAATGTTAAGCCATTCCGGTTGTGCTTTCAAAATGCAGCACTGTTAGTACATCAAAGAAGTAAAACGTTGAACACTTTCACGTGACCTTCATTCTGGAAATAGGAAGCTATGTCATCATCAGAGTTTTAGTTTAATTTAATCACCAGGAAGTGAGACAAAATTGAGCTGTGATTCATTCTGAATGTTGCAGTCCTAATCGTGTCCTATTTTTTTTTTATTAGTGGAGAAAAGAAAACACTTAGTAAATGGAAATAGACATGCAAGTCTGTGGGTTTTGGGTTGCAGTCAGTATGTCTGTTTGAAAGCTGCGCTCACTTCAAAATCAGTCTGTCACCACCATGTGGCCAGATGCTGTATGTGCAGTTGGATACATGCCTGTAAGGTTAAGCTTCGTCAGGCTTCATTTTAGTGTTCCTTGCCCTGCTTGGACTTGTATGTCAGTGCTTATTGACGTGTTTTTGTCATTCCTTCTGCCGTGTTTGTGCACGCAAATCATTGTTTGATGAACAGCAATTACATAAAGGTTTTGGAAAGGTAACAGTGGTTCTCTTACGTGTAAGGAAAAAAAGAAACTGTGTTTGCCTTATTTTGGCCCTACACAAATGACTAACGATAAAGGGGCCTAGTATTTCAAACTAGAGATCACATTTTGCTGTAACTCTGAAGTGAAATGTGAAATGTTTCTTTGTAAAAAAAAATGAAAATGTCTGTAATTACTAATCTCAGTAGATAGTCATTACTTTGTCATTTCTGTACATTAAGTGCACCCGTGTGCTGTGTTGCATGGATATGAGTGTGTGTTAAGGAAGAGAGTGTTGGAGGAAACGGCTAAACCCAAGTGACCTACTGAATGAATGTACAAAAAAAAGTATATATATATATATATAAATGTATTAATGACTCTTGTTTGAAAAATGTCTTTTAACCGCAATAAGCAGAATTGCCTGTTCGCTTTTCAGTTACACATCATGTTACTGGTGACCCATGAATATGTTTATGAGGTCCACCTTATACTCCATGTACAGATAACTGGGAGACCTCTCAGAGGGCTAAAGGCGCATCAGTTTAAGTGCTTTGAGTGTTTGTGAATATGGGCTGTCTTCACTGACAAATCACTAAATAAACCATTTAACAGTCAACAGCCTTGGAGACTCATAAATCCCTCGTGCTAATCCCAATTGACAATTTGTTTTCCAGGATACATAGTATATACTGTATATATGGTAGTATATGGTTAACAGGACAGGCAATATAATGCCTTCCCTAGATAAACCCTTTAATTTTGGTGATCCATCAGTCATAATTAAAATGGCTGGCACAATTAAGTCACTGTCTGACGTCAACAGAAATTCTCACCAATAGGGACACTTACAATGAACATACTATTTATTCAAACTAGCTCATCCGTGTTTATTTCAAAGCCCCTGGTTGGTTTGCCAGCCAAGGGCATAAACAAATGTCAATGACCAGGGGACAAACAACCGCAAGGTACTGTCTGGGCTTGGCTAGCTCCTGCCATATTAGAGATGAGGTTCCGATCGACCTCCTCAGTGTCCACCACCAGCACGTACTCTGAAGGATTTGAGCAGGACCTGTTTGGTGGATGAGGGGGGAAGATGACCATCTGGTTGGGCCCGAGAGAGGGCGGCGTCTGCCCCAGCTTAAAGGCACTGGCTGACACGAGCTTACCCCTAATGGGGGCTGTGAGTGTTCTCAATCTCCTCCCAGGTCGCTCTGACAGAAGGACGGACCCCGGCCCAAAGTTTCGAATATAGGCCTCTCCATGAAACGGAGGTCCAGAGAGTGCCTGTGTTGACAACACCCCTTCGTCTTTCTTGTGCCCCAAGTGATAAACAGTCCATATTTTCTCTTTTGGGGTTTCTTCAGCCACCTGACCCGTAGGATCTCCAAGATTGGCATCATGTGCAGTGTGCTTTTCATCATCTAAGAACGAAAAATTGACCACAGATATATGTATACTGTTATACAGTAGGTTAATGACATGACATTCCTAAACACACTATGCAGCAATATTAAACTGTTAGCGGTTTACATAGTCACAAATGTCAATATAGTTTAATGTTGACAAATGTTAAAAAAATTGCTGAAACTGTTGTAGAAAAGTACGAGTGAGAGACAGACAGACCCTGATTATTTGCTGGTGAGGTTTGGCAAGCTGGAGACCTCGTCTCAAATGTTGTTTCAGCTTCTGACACCCCAAAGACCATAGTCATTTGATTGTCCTGGCTCTGGAGACTGACCGATGACACCTGTGAGCCCTGGTCACATGACTTTATGGATGCCGTGGACATCTGAGTGTCTTTATCAATGCCCTGGAATGATGTACGGGACATCTGAGTCTCCCCATCAATAGTGGGAAGTAATGGTCTTGGTTCCGGTGTCGCAACTGGCAGCAATGTTTTTGATGTTTGAGCAGCTTGGCTGACGAAAACGAGTGAAGTTCTGGATATCTGTGTGGCTTGATCGATCCTGGGCAGGGATGACCTGGATGTCTGTGTTGCCCTTTCAGCTAAAGACAGACACTCTGAAATCAAGATGAGCAAGGACATCAAAATAAATGTGATACATCAATTACTGCCCTGCCTACCATTGCCAGTTTCTCAGTCACCTCACCTGTGACCAAAGATGGTTTTCGTGACAACCGTGGAGATTCCAGTTTCTCTGAGGAAGTCCTTTTTTTAATTTCTATTTCTTCAGAACTACACTTAACTGGAGGATCAGACTGGCATCTTATCCTGCTTGACTTTGGTGACAGGTCTCTGCCTTGTAGTTTATCAAGGGATGATGATCTCTCTAGCAAAAAGAAAAGTTTTTATTTATTCACTGGTTTGTTTATGATTCATTAATTACTTAAGATAATAACATATTTCAGTGACTTCATGCAGACTCTTAACTTAAAATCTACACTTACGGAGAACCAAGGACGTTTTAGGGGACAGCCTAGGAGATGTGATTTTCTCTCTTGATAGTGCGGGTACCACTGCTACGCTGTCTGTACTTGGTGTTCTGGTAGCAGATGCTGCTAATGCTGAAGCAGACACTGTTGTTTCAGTAGGTATGGTGTCTGTTACATGTTCAGCACAGTAAGTTGTTGGAGACGTTGCTTGCTTGGACGTCGGTTGTGGATGCACTTCCTCTACAGTTGCCACTTGATCCATGTCATCCTCAGAGTCCAAGCCCAATGACTCTGCAGGGTGCCAACCATTGAATGAAATATTAACACTGACCTGACCGCAGCCATGCCTGAGGACATGCATGACGTCCTCTAACAGCGGACATTACAGAGATGCAAGACTGTCCTAGTAGGTTTTCTTTGAAGTGAATGCACTTGGATGATTCCACTTACCAGTCACATGTGCTTTTGTAAAACTAGAACTAGACAGGTCATCCACTGATTGGTCAGTTTCACTTAGCTGCTCTTGAGATAAATTCTCTATTAAATTGGGGCAGGGACACTGATTACTCCAGGTACACACAGGATAACATTCACTGGTAACTCACCAAAGAAAACTGACTGAAAATGTTATGGCTGTGGATAGTTTTCGAACACAGTGACAGCACAATGGGACAGAGAAGAGAAGCACTTACCACAAAAGATATCTATAATTTCTGATACTGTAGGGGACAGTCCTGGAGTTTTTTCCTTTGAAAATACTTTTCCTTGTACCAGCATTTCTTTACTAACTACTTTAACTTCTTTTGGTAACAGCAAAGTAGCACAGGGATTCCTGGCAAGGCTGAACCCCTGCGATGGATCCGGATGCAAAGATGCTTCACTCGACATTGAGGAAGTTTCGGAAGATAGTTTGTGTGAGCTTGTTCCGTTTGCTGAGTGTGTTGTTTTCATCTCCCTAATGTCCTCTGCACTCAGTGCCTCGACGGCAGACACAATTTGAACTTCTTGTTCAGCAGATGGTGTCTTATTAGCATCACTACATGCCTGTCTCGTCTGCTTGTCAGTCTCGTTCAGCTCTGCAGATGAATTCTGAGCACGCTCACTACAGGAAACCTCGAGCGTGGCTGTATGAGTGAACCCTTCCAGCTCTGCACTGCTTTGTACAATAGACCCTTGGGGAATTGAAATACAAACACAAGAAAGTTCTAATCAAACATGACTCCAGAACACTCCTCAGAAAGTTTTGCCGGTCTAAGGGAAAATAGACTATATGGGAACACGATCATCTCAAAGCAAAAAGGACTGCCGATGTGCCGCATGCCCATGTATACAGCTTGTGTGTGTGTGTGTGTGTGTGTGTTTGTGTGTGTGTGTGTGTGTGTGTGCGCGTGGGTGTGGGTGTGTGTGTATGTGTAGAATGGTTCTATAATGTGCATATGTCCTGGGTGTCCTTTTTAAATAAACATATAAATACAATAATACTCACCAGACTTGTCAGACATTGTAAACTCTGTCTTCATACCTTCCTGTTGTTGTTGCTTTCTAACAGATGCCTCTGGTGTGTGGGGATCTCTCAGAGTGCTGTCACAACCTAGCAAAGATTGACAACCGCTTTGTTTATAATAATGTGTACTGTGCCTTAGTCACTGAGGCAGCCATTAATTCTACTCAGTTGTGATGTAAACATCCTTTTTATTTGAGGATATTTCCCTCTGCTACAGTATGTCATAACAATGGTATAAAAAATGCATAAGTACTAACTCACTACTCATAATTCATATCTTTATTGTAAATGAGCTGTGTAATTAGTGCCTTTACCGTCAGTGTCAGCAGTCTGTAGTTCAAGAGGTCTCAGTGCCCCTGCTGGCATTTCTGCCTCAGAAGACATCTCAGGCAATGTGGTCCCCGTTGGCATTTCACATGCTGACTCTTCAATACCTCCAGTGGGAGAATGCATTTTAATTACACTCAGTCTTGCAATTGGTAATGGTACATTGCACGGAAAAGACAAAGCTGATGAGGGGAAACAGTTAGATTTTAACTGTGAGACTGCAAGTATATAATTTTGGTCTCACCTGATGTATGAGGAAGCTCAGGGGACCGTTTAGTACTGTCTGTCTCAGGTGATGTGACTGACAGCATTTGCTCAGCATCCTGTACATCATCCAGTCCAGAAATATTTTTCATTATAGCAGAAAGACGCGCGAGAAGATTAGCAGCTGCCACTTGAAGGTGCTTTGTGGAAGACACATCGCTGTCAGAGGCAGCTGAACTTTCATGCTGAGGCAACAGTCTTGGGGAGCTGATTCTCTCTTGTGAGATCTCTGCATGGAGTTGGTCTTGATCTTGATCTTTAGGTGTGGGTGGCCTTACAGAAGCAACTTCTTGTTCTGCTAACTCAGGTGTTGCGACATCAAAGTCACTTCCTGATGTATGGACATCAGCAGTAGGCAATAACTTTACATTATCCACTGCGTCTTTATCCCCTGTCATGCAACCTGGCACCTCCTCGACATCTTCCAAATGATCCAAGCCTTCCTCAGTAGCTTGTGACACAGAAGTGGACCCGATAGTTTCAGAGCTTGGTTGTGTGGATGCTCTTGTCACTTCAAGTGTAGTTTCAGCTGCCCTTCCATCAGATCTCTCTAAAACAAAAATGTGAGATACTGTAGGTACTGTATGGCGTAAAAAGGGCAGTAACTTCACATTTAACATGTACTGTAAGTGTGCACATGTATCTTACCAGATGTCCAAGATGATTTGGAAGACAATGCTGGAGCTCTCACTGTGCCACCTAAATTCAGCGTTTCAATAATGTCTGATAATTCATCATTTGGGAAAATGGGTGGGCAGCACCGGGTCTCTGACACCTGTAAAGGTGGCTCCGTCTCTAGATTACTGTCACTTGAACACAGAACTGCATCATCATTGAATTTCATTGAAAGCATTTCTGCACTGGGTGTCCTGATAAAGGAAACCCCTGGCTCAGATGACTCCGCAGGTGCTACAACAGCGATGTCACTTCCTGGGCTCTGGGCATCTGCAGCATCAGTGAGCGGAGAGCTCACTTCGTCCAGTGAAGCTTCTGCTGATGTTTCCTCCAGTAGACCTGATTGGTGAGTATCTTCATCATCATCGACTGAGCCTTTACCTGATGGTTCTCTCTCCAACACACCTGAAATCATACCAGATTTGGGAGGCTCCTCCTTGGAATGTGTGTTCTGAGTGAGCAACCCGTATGGACTGAATTCAGCAACTTCCACATCCTTTGAAATGGAAGAGGGCTGAAGCTTTTCTTTACTCAGTTGTGGTGACAGCGGTTTCTTTTCAAGGATGTCAGTTGTACAACAGCTCTCTGAAACACATATAAACAATTAATTCACTGAGTATTGAACGTTGCAAAATCAAATTCATACATAAACAACTGCAACTTGGAATATCTGGTTAAACTACAATGACTGTTAGTGACTTCAGCCCATGCTGTATATCTTACCAGATGTCCAGGAGTGTTCTGGAGACAATGAAGGACATTGGAGTTTATCATCTTGCTTAATGTATTTACTACTGGAAGTCTCTGTTAAGAATGTTGGGTTTGCTACTATTTCAGAAGATTTCTTTCCTAAATCCGTATGACTTGAACACTGAGCTGCATCCGATGTTTTCTGTGAAGACAAATCATTACCAGCTGACAACAGTTCAGGCAAATCATTAACAGCTGGCAGCTGATCTTCTGCTGACACAGTGGCAGGCAGCCCTGTGGATGATATCTGAAGGTGCTCTAAGGAAGCTCTTTCAGAGATGTCTGCACTTAATTGCTGAGCGGCAATCTGCACTTGATCGCTGATTTCTGTACTAACTTCATCTTGACCAGCTGTCCTGCTATAGTCAACCATTGTCTCTGATATTTCAGTTGGCTCCACAAGAGCGCTGTCACTTCCTGATTTGTTAACATCCAAAGCATCCTTGGCTGAAATGCTTCCATCGTCCATTGAGCTTTTAGATGCAGCGGAAGGTACACTCTCCATCACTGCAGACATACAACACTCAGGCAGCTGCTCCACAGAAGGTCCCTTTTGAACGATCACCGCATGAGGATTTATTTCTGAGTCTTCAGCCACTTGGGACATGGAAGGGAACTTACGATTTTCAGTACTTAGCTGTGAGGATGCTGATGCATCAAGTGAAACATCAAGTGGTTCTGTGTTTGCTCTCTCTAAAACAGAAGTAGATGCAATACAGAAAGTATTAAAACAAGAACGAAGGCTAAAGGAAATACATTAATATGAACATAACTAAAACTGGTTATGACTAGGTATACTGTATCTACTGTATGTCTCTTACTAAAGGCTACAAATATTACCGGATGTCCAGGATGATCTAGGGGATAATGCTGTAGATCTCAGCCTGTCTACTGACTTCACTGTTTGGGCAATGTGCTCTCCACTTGGTATAAGCGGTGGTGATGCTGTAGATGTGTCATGCATGTTCTCTCCACTAAGAATTGGTGATGCTGCTGATACCCTCTCCAATTCTTCTGTTTTGGTGCCAGTTTCAATAAAAAGAAAAAGAAGTGGTTATGCCACACATTTGTATTTAAACAAGTTGAAAATATGAAGAAATGCAAGGCCAGGAATAGACATTTAAGGTACGTAATATCAAATAAACTGCTTATACTAAGTTTTGATAGGGAACATCCTAGCTGTCACCTGTTATACAAGACGACTCAAGGCACCCTCTACTGGTTTCTAAAAGCATTTCATCAACAACCAACTCTGGGTTCAATTGATCTTCCACTGGAGCAGATGGAGCTGTTTCCACACCAGAGGTTGACACAATGAGCTGATGTGAGGACACTTTACCAGAAACATCTCTCTCTGAAAGCTGTAGAGGCATTTCGGGGGATTGGCTTCTGGTTTTGTCCTCTTCACTGGGTGTCCTTTTTAATGTTAAGCTCTCTGCAGCTGTGTTCAGCTGTTCCACCAAAGCAGCGTCACTCCCTGTCCCCTGGGAAGTAGCTGATGGCACTTTCACTACCACTGATTCAGGCTCAATAAGGTTGTTCTCGCTTGACATACGTGGGTCTCCTAGGAGTTTGTCCACCATGGTGTCCACAATACATGACACAGTAACACCTTCAGGCATTAAGGGTGTGTCAGAACATTTCACATCATTGGTTAATAAAGTTGTTTGATCCGATGATGATCTACAACTTGCTGATGGCACCTGGTTTAGAACCAACTCTGACTTTTGTCTTGCAGCAATAAGTGTAAGAATGCCATCATGAACACTCTCCACAGATGGAGGCTTGTGAATGATGACCACACCAGGAGTACTGTCTGACTCCTCAGCAGCCTCTGAAACAGCAAAGGAATGAATCTCAGCTTAGTTTGGAAAAGTACAATTAATGGGGAGAGAGGCAGCAGACTAATAGTGTACTCTTAACTAGTTGTTTTTTAGGTCAAAAGCCCAATGCTGTAAGGAGCATGACATGTTGGAAAGAAGAGTCCAACAAATACTTTTGAAAAGTGCTGAGGATCATTTTAGTGTGCACTGACAGTGCACTGTAACCAGTAGATTAGCCATTCCTTACCTAACATACAGGATGTCTCTGGTGTTTTTACTGTTTCTCCAATGCCTTCATCACTTGATGTGTCTTTTGGTGGTTCGGGAGCAGTTGAAGCAGTTACTGCTTCAGACAATTTCCATAAAAATAATGAATGTGAGAACAACATTAAGGCATGTCACGTTAAAACAACAAATGAAACAATATTAATAAACAACTGAGCAGCATGTAAAATATAATGAGAAAGATTAAAGATTAAAGGTTTTAAGGGTGTACTGAAGACACTTTACCTATAGCTGATCCTTTTCCAGGAACATTTTCCACCTCTGTTGATTTTACTGTATATCCAATGGCCTCATCTCTTGATGTCTCCTCTGGGGGTTCAGGAGCTGTTGAAGTGGTGTCTGCTTCCAGACGATTTCCAAAAAAACAACAAATAAAACAATATCAATAAACAACTGATCAGAATAAAAATGTAATTAAAAAGATTAAATGTTAAAGGGTGTACTGAAGACACTTCACCTATAGCTGATCCTGTGACAGGAACAATTCCTACTACTGGTGTAAAAGAAGTTTCAATCAACTCTTCCTCAGACAGGGCTTTGTGAATAATCACCACATGCGGTATGCCGTCTTCCTCCTCAGCACCCACTAAAACAGTGTAAAATGAAAATGTTTTTAGCCTTTGAACAGAGGAAGCAATTTCCACCTTTAGGTAATAACTTGTGCTTTTATGTTCAGGACCAGAATTGAGAACTGAAAATGAAATGTAGTTAAGTCAGCACAATGTTACATGATGAAGCACTAATTCGGATACCTGTTGTTTTGGCAGGCATTACAGGAGGTTGTGACCCCTTTGCTACAGTGAGGCACAGTGTGGGAGTCACCGAAGATGCCTCTGATTTCTGAAGGTCCTGCATGTCTGCTTTAAGATCTGTCTCAGGCATTTCCTCAGTCGATGGAGCTTTGTGGACAATCACCACATCTGGGACGGAATCCATGTCAGCTAAACTTTCAGTAACCGCTGTGAATTCATTTTCACTTATATCATATTCTTCTGAGTCTTCAAAGAGCACTGTAATGGAGGAGTCTGTGTGTGCCGTCAAGTAAAGGTTGTATTCAGTGCTGCCACTTGTTGAACTCTCCATTTCCTTATGTTCTGAAGCTGTGTGTGAGGTCCTTACAAGTGACGACAGTCTGGAAAGGTCTTTAGCTGTTGGCTTAGAACTGGAGTGAAATCCAGTCTGGCTGTGACTTAATGTTAAATCAATGCTCTCTACAGAGAGCCTCAAAGGAATTTCTCCAGTTATCTCATCGTCATCACTTATGATGCCCTCGTCCTTTGGGGTGTTAACATCTCCAAAGACATCAGATAGTTGCATGAAAAGAAACACATATGGACAGAAAAAATACGGTCAATCCCTACCTTTTTTCTAAATCAGAAAGCCTTAACAAGGTTAGCTTTAACAATATACTGTTTGTTACGTAGATTACCAGGGCTGAGTCCATCTTCCAAATTATCCTGTGGGCTTTCTTGGGGGCTATTCACCATGTCTCCAGATGGTACCTCTTCAAGCCCTTATAAAAAATAAGCAAGAAGTAATTTAAAACGTACATGTTTTATCACACCAACATTTTTTAGAGGGATAGTGAGGGAAATTGGAATCTCTCGAACTAAATTTATGATTTTAAAAAGGCGCTTACCACTAGGTGCAATACTTAAAGCTGCCTCATTTGTTGTCAGGTCAGGCAGTTCACTTTCCTGGTAAACAAGTCTTAAATTGTTATTAAAATCTGTCATTTTGTCTGAAGTCACTTCCTCAACATTTAAAGGCTGTTCAGAAATGTCTGTTGACACAGTAGTAGTTGGTTCCAGGCTGGACATAAACAGTGGAACATGTTCTGAGGAAGCTCTGTCGGAGATATCTACATTTGAATGCCTAGGTGACAATCTTGGTGATTGTGAAACTTCTATACTGATTTCATCTTGACCATCTGTCTTTGCATAAGCAACCATGTTGTGTGATGTTTCAGGTGGTGCACCAACAGCATTGTCCATTTCTGACTTCTGAACATCCAAAACATCTTTGGCTGAAAAGCTTATGTGATCTAATGAGGTTCTGGAAGCTGCTGCTGATATATTCTCCAATTCTCCTGCTTTGATGCCAGTTTTAATAAAAAGAAAAAGAAGTGGTTATGCTATTGCTACACATCTGTATTTAAACAAGTAGAAAGTAAGAACAAATGCACTTAAATTAAAACAACTAAAAATTACACTGTTTTAGTACACTGCATCATTCTGTTAATGCCTTTAAAGTTAAAGTAAAAGTCTTACCACAGTTCCAAGATGATTTGGGGGATAGCGTTGGGGTTTTGAGTCCCTCTGACTTCATAGTCTCAGCTATGTGCTCTCCACTAGATACATGAGGCGGTGATGCTGTAGGTGTCACCATTTTACAAGGATCCTCCATCTCTAATGGTCTCTCATGGTCACTTAAACATTCAACAACACGTGTGGTTTGCTCTGATGGGACGTCTTCACCAGTTGGCCGCAGTTCAGGATCATCTTCTACTGACATGATGGGAGTTGGCAGCGAGCCAGAAGCTGACACCTTGAGGTGCTCTGGGAAAGCTCTTTCTGAAACTATGGCACTTGAATGCTGAGGAGATAACCTTGGTGATGTGATGCTCATACATAAAACTTCTGTACTGACTTCATCTTGATCAGTACTGACTTCATCTATATGCTCTGTTGACTCTGGTGGTGCTTCAACAGCAGTGTCACTTTCAAGCTTCTGAACCTCCAAATCATCATGGGTTGAAAGGCTTACACCACCAAGTGAGGTTTTGGATGTTGCAGATGGCACTCCCTCCACCGGTGTGATTGTAATGCCAGATTTAGGGAGTTCCTCGCTTGAGGGCACCTTCTGAAGAGCATACTCAGCCTCTACAGCATCTTTTGAAAGAAAAGAGGAATGAGTATTTGTCTGTAAGCTTGGTTGTGAGAGTATCACAATCACTTCAAATGTACCACCAACTGGTATTTCACTCAATCTTTCTGTTTAAAAAGGAAACTATACAGTAAGTATTTAGGAAATTAGAGAGGAGAATATGTTAACTCATACGAATTTGAAACTTGATGGAAAAATGAATACAAGTAAACATAAATAAATAAATAAATTCCTTAAATGTATCTACCTATGCTGAGTTTGGTTAAAGTACTGCCTAGCTGTCACCTGTTATGCAAGATGATTTGAGGCCCCCTTCACTGGTTTCTGTACACATTTCCTCAACAACCAACTCTGGGTTCAATTGATTTTCCACTGGTTCAGATGGAGCCGTTTCCAAACCAGAGGTTGACACAATAAGCTGATGTGAGGACACTTTATCAGAAACATCTCTCTCTGAAAGCTGTAGAGGCATTTCTGGGGATTGGCTTCTGGTTTTGTCCTCTTCACTAGGTGCCATTGTGAAGATGAATCTCTCTGCAGCTGTGTCCAGCTGTTCCACCACAGCAGTGTCACTTCCTGGCCTCTGGGAAGTAGCTGATGGCGCTTTCACCAACACTGATTCAGATTCAGTAAGGTTCTCCTCCCTTGACATACTTGTGTCTCCTAAGAGTTTACCCACCGCGGGACTCTTGTTCATGGTGTCCACAATACAAGACACAGCACCACCTTCAGGCATGCAGAGTGTGTCAGAACCTTCCGCATGTAGAGTTGAAGATGAAGTTTCCATCGCAATGTCACCATTAGATGAGAATTCAATAGAATTGTTTGAAACTGGAATGGAAAATAACGTAAATTTAAAAATGGAATGTTGTTGAGGGGACATTACAACATATTAAAATACATTAATTGAATCGTTCATCTTTTACCTGATAATTGAGGTGATTCTCTTGGGGGTAGGGACTTCTCATCTTCAACTACATTTTCAGCACTGCCCTTAGAGGTTACTGTTTCAGACAGAACACTGGCCCTTTCATGGCTTGAAGATTTAGTTGCATTTAAAGATGTACTTAAGGGTATGTTCTCTGTACTTGTTTGTAGTTTGCAAACATCCTCTACCAGTAAAGAGGGAGCTGTGCCATCCAAACATGAAAGACCCACTACCATAGAAATTTCCTCTTCATAATGAGTGTTTTGTATGATTGCCACATCTGGAGACATTTTAGAGATCTCTGTAATGGAATGGACACATTCATTCTAAATTGCACTCAACAAAATTCCCACAAGCAAAAATGTCACTTTTGCCTTGAAGACTGAAACACAATAAACAGGACAAATATGCTTAGACAACTATAATTTTACTAAGAGCACACATAGGGCATCATCAGAAAGTTGTGTGTCTTACCAGATATGCAGGAAGGATCAGGGGATAATGTTGGAGATCTGAATCTGCTGACTGAACTGGCTGTTCCAACAGAGTTCTTTTCACTGGTTAAGCAGCCTTCACTGGGTGTTCCAAGTAGGTTTTCCTCCATGTTTTCACTTGAAGATGTAGCTACAATACACGGTGTCACCAAAGGCACACTGTCGTCCCCGAACTGTGACTCACAAATATCTTCAGAAGCTGCTCTTCCCAGGTGATCTGATGATGTGCTACAAACATCTCCCTTGGATTGCTGTGGAGATGTTCTTAGAGATTCTGTTGCCACTGAGGCACATTCATCACTTTGCTCTAAACTTGGTGTGCCACAAGAGGCATTGCTCTGTGCTAATTCTGAAGCTACTGTGGCAACAGTGGTACTCAGTGACTTGTGGGTGCACACTGCATCGTTGGTTGATAAAGTTGTGCAAATGAATGATGGTGTAGAACTTTCCGATGGCACCTGCTTTAGAACTAACTCTGGCTCCTGACTCTCAGCATTAAGTGAAAGACTGTCGTCATTGTCAACACTCTTCTTAGAGGCAGTCTTGTGAATGATGACTGCATGAGGAGTACTGTCTGACTCCTTAGCAGCCTCTGAAATAGCAGAGAATATGTGTGTAAGAATTCTCATTTTTCCGGCTCATGCTAGTCAAAAGAGCTAAGTTGCATGCAACTGGACCTCTTTTTAAGAAGAGTCCAGTTGCATCCAAATCAAAGTCCAGTTGCATACATTGTAGCTCTTTTGACTAGACAGCAGAAAAGTAAATATGAGCTTAACTTGAAAAAGTAACATTCATGGCAAGAAAAGCACTAACTACAAGTGCACTCCTAACTACTATAAATAGTGTCCCACAAATAATTTTGAAAAATGCTAAGGATTATTTCATTGTGGACTGACTGTCCACTGGCATCAGTAGATTAGTCATGCCTTACCTAACATACAAGATGTCCTTGATGTTGATGTAGGAGATGTGAGTCCCTCTGTTGATTTTACTGTATCTCTAATGCCCTCATTTATTGATGTCTGCTCTGGTGATTCAGGAGCAGTTGAAGTGGTCTCTGCTTCAGATGATTTCCAAAAAAAACAATCAATGTGAGAATCAAAATAATATGCAACATTAACACATATTCAAGTTAAAACAACAAATGAAACATTATTTATAAACAACTGATAAGAATAAAAAATGTAATCAAAAGGTTAAAGGGTGTACTGAAGACACTTTACCTATAGCTGATCCTGTTCCAGGAACATTTCCTACTACTGGTGTAAAAGAAGTTTCAAGAAACTCTTCCTCAGACAGGGCTTTGTGAATAATCACCACATGTGGTATGCTATCTTCCTCCTCAGCATCCACTGAAATAGTGTAAAATGAAAATGTTTTTAGCCTTTGTACAGAAGGAGCAATTTCCATGCTTAGGTAATAAGTGAAAACTGAAAATGAAATGTAGTTAAGTCAGCACGATGTTATATGATGAAGTACTAATTCTGATACCTGTTGTTTTGGCAGACATTACAGGAGATTGTGACTCCTTTGCTCCAGTGAGGGACTCAGTCCTGACCAAAGATGTCTCTGATCTGTGAAAGTCCTGCTTGTCTTGATCTGTCTCAGGAATTTCCTCAACTGATAGAGCTTTATGGACAATTGCTACATCTGGAATGGAATTGATGTCAGCCACACTTTCAGTGACAACTGTGGATTCATGTTCACTTATATAATCTTCTTCTGAATCTTCAAACAGTACTGTGATGGAGGAGTCCATGTGTGCCGAAAGGTTGTGTTCAGTACTACTACTTGTTGAACCTCCCACTTCCTCGTTTGTTGAAGCTATGTGTGAGCTCCTTGTGTGTGACGACAATCTGGAAATGTCTTTAAGTCTTGTGTTAGAACTGGAGTGAAATCTGGTGTGGCTGTGACTTGGTGCCAAGTTAATGTTCTCGAAAGAGAATCTCAAAGGAATGTCTCCCGTTATCTCTGTTCCATCATCAGCATCCTCACTTCTCATGTCCCCTTCCATTTGGGTGTCAACATCTCCTGAGACATCAGAGAGTTGCATGAAATAAACACATGGACAGAAAAAATATGCTTAGTCCCATCTTTTTTTCTAAATCAGAAAGACTATACTAAAATATACTTAATTCCCTACCGTTTTTCTAAATCAGAAGGCTAGCTTTACAATAACATAATAACAATAACATAGCTTACCAGGACAGAGTTCATCTTCCAGGTCTGGCTGGGGGTTTTCTTGTGGGATATCCACTGTGCCTCCATATGCTACCTCTTCAGGCCCTTATAAAAAAAGAAACAGGAGGGTATTTTGGTAAGGTTAAACAAATGTCATACTCTAATACTACATTTTATTCACAGAGGCACAGCATTTGAACAGAAATAAGTATTTCATGTCATATCTCATCTCCTCTGTGGCTTTGGCACAATACATGTCAATGTGCAGGACCTGACATGTTCAAGCATACCTTTTGGGGGGAGTTTTTAAACCAGCGGTAGGAACAATTACAATTTTTTAGAAATAGTTTTGCCAAAACTAACAAACGATGAAACAAAAAGCTGCTCATCGAAAGACAAACTCAGTGCCAGGTGAAAGGATCTTTCAAAGAGGCCTTGACTGCACCAACTCTTTCAGTCTATCCAGTTCCTCAGTTAGATATGTGTACAGTCTGCAATGAGACACTCCCAGATTAACCTGTATATGTTGACTTACTGTTGGCATCTGGTGATACATAGGACAGTGTCAAACATCTTGTTGAGGACATTGTTCTCATTATAACATTCTCCTGATGTATAGGCAGTCCAACAGGTGAGAGTGTTGCACAAGACTGCTTCCTCTTCATTTGGTCATGGCTTGAGACTTCGTCTTCTGTGACATGAAGATTTGAGTGTGCAGATACCGCAGCACTGTCTTGAGTCTGTAACAGGTCTTCAGACGCATCTGTATCTGAAACACAGCAACACTATGCTTTCATCCACAGGTGAAGGGCCCTTGAGCAAGGCACCTAACCCAAGTTGGTCCAGGGACTGTCCCTGTACCTCATTCACTGTCAGTTGCTCTGGATAAGATAATATTATCGTTATTTTTCACAACTTGTATCATATAAACATGTTAATTAAAGTTTTGTGATGAGCAGGCATGCATGGTTAATGCAATTGAACTGATATTTGGGCTTATTTAGTTGATATTCATAATAAATTAATTTATTAAATAATAACAAAAATGTAACGTATGATAAACATCTTACACGTGGACGACCCCGAACTTGAATACGAAATTAGACATTGATCTGAGGGCACTGCATAAAGAAGAAACAGATCAGCATCCTCCTCAGCATCATCCGAATTAGTTTCATCCATTTCTCCTGAAAAGAACATAATATGATGTATTTAGCTTTACAAAACAAACAAAAAAATCAAAAGGATAAATCTTCAGATGTGAAATCCCTCTGATTATTGACCCTCATTCTGGTAATTACCTGAGGCCCCAGAAGTTTTCCCTCTACCCTTTTCTCTTTGGCTTTGCAGTACAGTTTGGGATGGTGACCTTTCTAAAATTGTCTTAGAATGAGAATCATCCTCCTCCTCTGACAAAGAGTCATATGAGGACCTGTACAGCAGGCAGCTGGACGTCAGATCAACTTGCTCAACAGATGCTCTCACAGAGATCTCATGTGTGTGGTCTTTCTGATGGTGGGGCTCAACTCTCTGTGGAGGTGATGGAATTCTCACTGCAATAGAGGGGAAACCATTTCACAGACAGAATCTCAGTTTGACACATAATCTGACCAGAGTTGCTAGTTTCAAAAACTGCGGCCTGAAACCCATACCATGTTTATCCTCAATATTACAGGGATATGCCATAAGTAATTGCCTGCTTTAAAACCGTTAGTGCTCAAAACTTGTATTGTTTACCTAATTCACCTGATGACTCCTGGGATTTTTCTGGAGATCCGTGTCTGTCCTCTGACACTGTATCTTGACCAAAGAGAATTTTTTTTAATGCTTCACTTGGAACCTGTGGAGCAATCCCAGATTCGCAAAACTGTTCATATTCCGCCAAGCTTTCTGACAGATAGCTTGCTACAATTGTAGATACACTAGACAGTTCATTGTCGTATGGAGTGCTACTGCAGAGATCTTCTGTGAGAGTTTGTTCAGGTGTCTGAAAGCTTTGTTGTAGAGTTGAAGTGTGTGGAGCTTGGCAATATAATTCATTTTTGACCTCACAGACTTCTTGAAGGTCACCTAAAGGAGCTTGACTCAGATTTGGTGTGGGTACAAGTAAGGGCAGTCTGTCGTCAGTGATATCCTCAGAGGCGGTAGCAGAAGGCTCCTGTTGAGTATCTTTGCAGGACTTTACTAGACAAGACTGCAAAGGACAATGAGTCATGCACAGCCCAATAGTTTTGGAGATATCTTTGCCATGAGTATTGATCTTGTCCTTTGACGGTGTATCCTTCTGGATGGTTACAGACTGCCCCAGCTCATCTGTCTGACCTGTTCCTTGGAGCCCTGCTTGGAGATTAGCGGTGCCGGATGGAAATAAACTTTCTTGAAAGTTATGGGGGTAATACTTTTTAAAAGACGGTCTCATTCCTACGAGGGTTTGGAAAAATAATACAATTATGAGAAAATAGAAAGAGGGTTGTCATGTAACTTCATATTTCATTTATATTTATAAGCCAGAGAAGGCGTACCTCTTGATGTGTGATATCTTAAGGCAAGATCTCTGATGTCCATCATTGGGTTTTCTATATTTAAAAGAGAGAGAGATCATTTTGAACAGTATTAAATTATAAACGACGATATAGCCTATAGCTACTGTAAATTGTTTTATTCCGGCCCTCAATTTAGATTTGTCCTCTACTTTTCTGTTGATGCATAATAATTATTTACCGTCTCTGTACTGCAAGAGCTCTTTACAGTAATCAGCAAAAAACTGTTTCAAGTTGTCAGGAGATTCTCTCACGACAGCAAAAGTGATACATTCCAACCACGTTTTGAGTCCGTAGGGCACGATGACAGTGCGTCGGGTCTTGGGCCTTTCTACCGACATCTTAATGTATGAATGAAAACGTGGTGGGAGAAATTTAAAAGTCAAATTATTAGCTTTTTTACTTGGCATGGATAGGTAATATTGTAGTTAGCTGTAAACGCTAACGTTAGCAAACAGGCTTTTGTTGTTCTAAGCGCTCTTTCTTGAAATGAAGTAAAATGGACGGTTTGGCTTACCTCTGCAAGTGGCTTGCGTCTCCCTGGTGATTCTAAGATCTCCACCGGAGTCCAAACAGTTTTGCCACTCTTTCAAGGCGTCATATTGACCTGTGTGAGTTGTTTCCAACTGGGCCCATTACAACCCTCCCGCTACAGCAGGAACGCCGGCCTACACTTGCCCAATGTAAATTCAATTAAAAATAACAAAATGACGTCTGATTGCATCCGCACATTCCATCGAATAGATTACATAACATTCTATCTGTAACAGGCGCGTTCTGGCACTGAATGTGTAGCCTAATTTTAAGAGGCCTTTTTGCATAAACGATTTGGTGACCCAACTTTATTATGTCTAAACGCAAAAGGTGACCAGACAAGAACCCATTTGATAACTTTAAAAATAATATTTTTATATCCAATTCATAGGCTATTATAACGGCACATTTTAAAGGATTTCAAGCCCTGTACAAAATGTAAATTAAATTTTTTATCTCTTTTAAAAGATAAAGATTTCTTTGCCCTTCATTCCTATACATTAATGCTATACAATTTGGCCTCCCTTTTGGCGAATACCCAATAGCAAGTCTCTGTCATATCAGGTTGCATGTCCCATTTTAAATATGACAAAATATTCATATGTGTTGTTTAAGTTGGTTTATTGTTCAAAAGGTAATACAATGTTTCTGTCCTATCTTTTGTCCATGAACTGGTGGGAGTCACCCTTGTTAAATGTGGTACAGCATGGACCGTGTCTTTCTGCAGCCTGGTCAGCATTAGCTGTATCTTCACTTGGCAGGACATTTGTAGGCTGACCTTGCCTACTTGATGACATCCGGGGCAATTTCTGTTGTGAATGTGCTGTGTTCATCTGCATGGTTTGATAGGGTCTCCCTGTCAGACAAGGAGACATGGGCATTTGGCCTGTAGGGGGATAGTGCCAGCATGTGCAGTGGTGTGGTGGCATTGGGTACGGCTGGTAAAATGGCATTGCTGGGCAGGAGCACCTGGGAGCATATAAACGTCGTTCCCTTTCAGGATTTTGTTCTGCTCCTTGAGCAATATCACCATCATATCCATATGAACTATGGCCATAGCAAGGATTCCTCTGATGGTAGGCATAGTATGGATAATATGGGTAATAGCTATAGGGAGGGTAAACAGATCCGGAACAGAAGCTGGGGTTCCAGTTAGGATGTTGAGTGAAATGGTGAGGTGGTTGGATGCAGGCACCTATATACACATTTACACACAAACGAGAAAAAATATATACATAAATTAGATTGTTTGACGGATTTACATATATTAACATTCAAATATTTGTCATTTTTTTGCTGCACAACCTTGTTTCATTGAAACTAAAATCTTGTTTACATCTTTGTTGCTCTAGCAATTCTCTTTTATTCAGAACTAATATGGCTCTTGCATTTAGTAAGTGCATGATAGCAAAAGGATTGACGTACCATTGCTACTCCTGCCTGGGGACTGTATTTGTTCTCTTGCATTGCTGGGCTGAGCAGCACACTCAGTCTGCGTAGACTGTGTAGTCTGTGGCCTGACCACCAGGTCTACCTGTTCTGAGGTATTACAAAATACCTGTGGTGCGCTAAAAAGTTGCAAGTTCTGAGTGCACTGATTTCCGACAGTCTCAGTAGTGGGTTGTTGGTTATTCTGGAAGATCACTGATGTCTGGGATGGTGCTGAAGAAGAGGCCACCTCTGTGTCTGTGGTCACTTTGGGCTCTGATGGCTCTGTTTTTGCTGTTTTTGTTACTTCAGCTGCTGGTGCACTGCATGGAGGCCAAGCTGATTTTTTAAAAACTGTTGCCCCATTGGACATTTGGCAAACAGAAGTGGGAGCCTTACTGGGAATTTTCTCCTTTGTTTTTGGAATAGTTACTCTGTCTCCTGTTGCCAGGGGCTCACCCAGTGCTGAAGTCGCATCACTTTTCTTAACAGAGGCTGAAGGTTTGGTCATACCTGTGCTTAATGGCAGTTGTGGTGTGTTTGTTTTAAGTCCCTTTCCAGTACATGAGTCTGCACTGGACTTGGGCTGCTGGTTCATTAGCTGTGTGGTGGCTAATGACTTTCTAGAGGTGTTACATTTTTCTTGACTTTCATATTCCAGTGGTAAAGGTTTAGGGGAAATCATTATGATTTTTACATCACTAGGAATCTCTTTTAAGACTGCTGTTTGCTCAGACTCTGGTTCTGGTGTGAGATACCCCATCAGTTGTAGCTCTTCTTCAAGCCCATGTATAGGGAATTTGTCCGCTAAAAATAAACAAATAGAAATGAAACGGAAATTAAGGGATTGCTTCAGTGTAGTCTAGCTTTTACTTGTTTAGTTGTTACTATCAACTGCCCAAATTCCACAGTGGAACAGACTTCCTACCTATGCCATGATGAAATACCTTGATAAGCCTCTTATGGTTGAAATTAGGGTGGTCTTAGGGTGGAGAAAAACGAGACATTTCGTAAAGCATTTGATTATTATGATCTCAATTTCTTAACAGAGACATTGTATTTCTAACTTTAGTAACATAACGCGTACCCTTTTTGAATTCTTTCAATCTAGCAAAGTAGTATAAGACAAACAACAGGATGTCTGGAGGCTTCTTCTTTAATACGGCTCTCGATAGGCTCTCCAACACTGTATGTAGTCCGTCCGGGATATGTATGCCCGTTCGTGATTCAGCCATTTCAGGGATCCTTTATGCTGTGTGAAAATTTGTAACTGTACCATTAGACATACCATACATGATTTCTTTTTTTCTTTCTTTTTTTTATTTTTACAAAGTTGTAGTAGGCTACTTGACAAATTAAGCTGCAACAACTGCTAGAGAAGGATTTGATATCCTACCAAAACAATCATCATGAACCTCGTTACATATGTTGAATTTAGTTTTTATCGTTACCCGTGTAAGTGCATAATAATTTAGCCAGTGAGGTTTACTTAGTGTCTATGTTAATTCGGCAAATAATAATACATAGCCTATCTACATAAAGCAATTGAAACTCACCGCTTGCTGAAAGATGTCATAACATTTTCCACTTAGGCTACTCGATCGAATTCGGAATAATCACCATCGCAACGGATGATAACAGTTTATGGTGCACGAGAGCGCTGATGTGCGCTTTTAAGTGATACCAAACAACTGCGGATTAAAATTAAAATGTCCCTTTGTGTATTTTGATTTATCACATGAAATAGTAATTATAAAACGAATCCTGCATCGCGCTTGACATTCATTTCAGCACCATGGACAGGGAAGGTAAAGAAGCCATTAGCTTTCCCGAACCAAAAAAAAAATCATGAGTTTACACTAACCACAAACGTCATGTGATCATATTTTGCTAGAATGTATGATCACACGTTTTTGCTTTAAAAGGCACATCTGCTGAGGGTGCAAAGTCTGCCTAAGAAAAGCCTGTACTGAAAATGACTGGATTTGAATTGCTCTGTGTGAGCTGTTACTGTCATGTCAGTGCCCAGATGATAAATTATTTGACCAGTCCCTGAAATATACAATAATAATACACATTTGTGCCACAACCAACCTAACAACTTACAACCTTTAATATTTAAATACATTGTAAACACTGAACAATAAATTCTCTTGTTTCCACCCACTACCACACTGTGTGTGTGTTTGTGTGTGTGTGTGCAAATGTGTTACTTATCATCAAATACATCTTAAATACAGTTGCTTACACACAAGTAAAAAAACATTTTAACAACACTATTAGCCCCATTTAACATTAAAATATATGTTTTTATTGTGCAGTGTCTGTGCAGTAGCCCTACTGCTTAACTAGTGATATGGTTTTATTTTACCCTCATAGACTCCTGCAGAATACATGTAACACACCTATTACTATTTTAAAGTAATATTCTTACACACTTTTCAATACAATATTTTTAATTATGGACAGCTGTTACATGGAGCAGCAAAAACAGACCCTGCAAAAGAGCAATTGAACAAACGGGTTACAAAATTATGAAGATGTTATTGTTACCATTACGTTATACACGACTGACATAAACTTTGACACTCAGAATTGATTAAATCTACAAAATGTGACTGCACGCCAAGTAAAAAATTAAAAAAAAAAAAACAGATACTGTCAATTTAGTGCTGGCCTGCAAGAACTGATACAAACAGATAGTAGCAAACTATTACTAGTAGTTAGCCATTTAATATCTACTATATTACTACTGCTACTACTACTGCTACTACTAAACAATTTCTACTATCTGCTATCCAGAGTATTTGCAAAGACATTGATAATGCAGATCGAATACTATGGATACCTCCAAAACCTCATTTAACAATAGTAGGCTACCTTCACATTCTCTGCATTGTCCTAACGTCCTTTCTGAGGACTGTTCTCCGGTATTCCACGACTAGAGGGTGAGCCTTGCACTGGAGCCTGGTGAACATGCACTGCTGAGGAGACAGCAGTGTGGAGTGGCATGTGATTCCCCTCCTGTGAGGCCCTGCGGGAGTGTGCTGAGTGGTTCATTGGCAATGTGTTGGCACCCGATGGGCAAGGAGTATGCACAGAAGGAGTCATCATCACAACAGGTGTCCGAGGATACGTGGAACACTTCTGGTTAGCGGGCATAGGTTCCTGGGTGTGGGAGGAGGCTTGCTGAGTGTTCTGAGTTGCCTGGCATGGCTCTGAGGGGCCTGCTGCCCCACACTGGCCAGCTGGTGCCCCTGCTGAATGCAGCGGAGTCACAGGGCACAAACCCCATGTTTGGGGGCTAAAGACTGGGAGAACCATGGCAGGCATCCCCATAGGAGAGCTAGACTGACCTGTGGGTAACGGTAACAAGGAGAAAACACTGTTGACTTTTCATGTCTGTTAATAGGTTCAACTTTAGAAGAACATTACGTACTTCACATCAATTCACACACACACGCACACACACAAACACACACACACACACACACACACACATCAATTCACACACACACAAACACACACACATGCACACACACACACAGACACAGACACACACACACACACTATCTGGAGTTCTCTGAAACTGACCTGTGCCTGTGTATGTGTGCATGGCATGCTGTGGGAGTTGGAAGACAGCCCCGAGTGGCTGAGGTCCAGTGGTGGGGGCCTCTGTTGTCCCAGAAGGAGCAGCAGAGTCACAGACTGGAGGAGGACTAAACTGGACAGGAGTCAGACACAGTGTCCAATACACAATTTGCTGGGCGTCATGCGAGGCTGTAATTGGGGGGGCCTCCGTGGTGCCACTTGCTAAGTCTTTTTGAGAGGAACTTGGCAGCTCTTTGGGTCCTGTTTGAGCCTCTTCCTCAGACAATAGTGTCTGTGATAACACTAAGTGAGAACTCTCTTCTTGAGCATCATGGTCCGTAGTGCTGTGTGAGTTTAATCTCTGTTGTGATGAGGCGGACGCCTTTTGTTTGACAATGTGTGCTACCTTTCGCTTCGCACTGAGAAGCCTCTTCAGCTGTTGGTTAATCAGCTCTGCTACCACAACGTCCTCCATTTTAGGTGGGACCCACTCTTCATCGGCCACACCACGCAACTCTGGGTCCTCGGCAGGGGCTATGGGCCTGACAAGCTTGTTATCACCCTGGTACTTCCTCTCGGAGGTCAATGTTGCAGAACTGTGGTCAGCTGCAAGTTCACTCTCCAATTCCAGCATATCTTCACCATCACTTTCTGGGCTTACGTCAGTGGAACTTTCTCCAAGTTGGCTATGCTGAGATACAGGCACTGCTCAAGAAAAATAACATTTGATATAAAAAAATATCCTATAACTCAAGTTAGTCAAGTTTAATTTATATAGCAGGTTAAAAAAACAGCAGTTCACCCAAAGTGGTTTAAACATACATTAATACAACTGGTGATATGAGTGATTTTAAATCATATTTAATATAAATAATATTTAGATGCTTTAATACTCATATTCTTGAAAATATATTCAGATAAGTGTTGTTCCCAAATGTAAAATTTCAGCTACAAAATAGTAAGAGCATACCTGCTTCTTGTGAGGTAGCCTGAGTTATTTGTTGTTCTGCTGAAAAAAGCACTTTGTCTGGAAGAGGGGGATAAACCAAATGAGAGTGTTTTGCTTCCAGTTGTATCAGAAGAGATGCCAAATGACTGGCACTGTCCTCTTCTGCCACGGGAACTTGTGGGCTGTCCAAAACAGGAGTGTCATGCTCGGGTCCTGAAGCACTCAAGATCACATCCAGATTTTCCACCTCAGGTTCTTCAGTTGGCACTGCAGGCATGACTAGTTTACACTCAACTTTCCTTTTCTTCCTGGGCTTTGTAGACAGTTCTGGTTTCTGCGTAGACTGGCCAGAGTCAGAAGCTTTCTTGGTGACTGCTATGTCTTTTTTAACCTTTTTTACGTTATCTTTTGTAGGCCTGAGACGCATTGCGACCTCGGCCATTTTGGGACTTTGTGTCTTGCTTTTGACATTCTGTGATGGGTCTGCCACCTGGGCCTCTTTAGGCTCTGGGAGTGTCTGGGAGTGTTGTTTTTTGTCATCAGCAGACTTGACAGTAATGGAGCCTGAGGTTTGCTGCATTTTCTGAGTGCGTATGATGAATAATGCTGCATTTGCCACTGCTGGGGGTTTCTTGGTGGTCACATTTTTCATAGTACCTAAACCACGATTAGGCAATCTGTCCACTATTTTGAAAGAGACAATAAAGAAAAAGTTGTCATGGTGGCTTTTTTTTTTTTTTTAGGTATTTCACTTCAAAATCACAAGTGATTCAAGTAATCATTTTACTTATATGGGGCTTCTATTGGGCCTATTAGGCTACTTCAACTGGTATAGTGGTGACATTTTTTTCCACTAAATTTCTTTTATGAGTAAATTCTACCATATAAAAGAATTTCATTTTAGTATCACTAATTCAACATTTAGACCTACTGCTAGGTTTACCCTATTTTGTCAACATATCCTTACCTCTGCTTTCATGGAATTTTTTCACAACCAATTGAATCTCTTCTTTCTCATGCCCTGTGGAGCAAACAGCAAGATTACAAGGTAAAACAAACTATATGGAAGTGATTTACAGTTGTCTTTTGCTAGTTATATTATTACTACACTCAACGTACCTTCTCTAAAACGCATCAGTTCTGAAAAGTATAGCGTAACGAAATGTGGTACACTTTCCGGCTGTCTCTCCACGACAGCTCGACTGAAGCTTTCGATGATAGTTTTGAGGCCTCGCGGCACTGTAATCTTTGGGGGGTATTGATACTCGAGGGCTTGCTCCATGTTTTGTCCTACCACAGCAGATAATATATATTTTTAAGGTATCTGTGGGTCAAAGGTAGACTATTAAGGAAAAGAACAAAGTATCGAACATAACAGCAAAGAAAACTTACCAAGGATGCCCTGAGCCCTCTGGCACTGCTTTCCAAAGCCTGCCTGTAGGTATCAACAACCTCCCAACCTCTGCACGTGTGTTGGCTGATGAATGAGTGTAAGCATTTTCGTCACAATGGCCTTCGAACTGTGTTACGATATAAATCATGAAGTGTTGAGGGAGAATAGATGTAGTGACCTTATCATACTAGTGATTTATCAATGTTCCGTAGGCTACTATTCAAAATATGACAGCAAAAGTGACCTGAAAAACATAGGCATATATCGTTACTGTCGCTAATTATTGATTAAACTATTTATGCCTGCGCTGAACTACAAATAAACATTCTTTACTGGATCAGAAAATTCTTTTGAAGGTGTGAAACGTCAACTATAATGTAAAAAAAGTTTTTTAAGTATACGTCTTTGTCCAAAAAAAACAGAGATATGACAAATATCAGCTCATTGGTTATATTTTACTTTATTGTTACAGCTAACCCAGTTTAAGAGAGAAAACACTACATGCAGGAAAACCAGTTCCTGCGGGAAAATTTACCATTTTTCATACATAGCAACACCCCATCCCCTGAGACATTGTAGACGACTTGCCACTCTTTACAGTGCATGACCCACAGTGAGACCGCACAACTCAAGTCCTTCAACTCCACTACACAGACTTCATGTACACCACTTTGTAAGCCATGAGCCAAGCAATAGTATAAGAACAACCCCTGGCAAACCCAGTCTCATCTCTTTTCTTTTCTTCTTTTTCCAGATGTCCAGACAAAAGTTTGGGGCTTGAAAGCACAGGGTCAAGCATATAGGTTCATCATCAATGAACTGATGTTGTTGTGCAACACTCCCTTGTAGGAGAATAAAGAGTCTTGGGCGTCTATGTGAGAGATGACCACCCATCCATTCCATACCATGGCACGATATATGACATGGTCACATTAAACAGTGCACCAGTATTTTCAAACCACTTGACATTTTCGGTGGGTAGCCACATACACAATAACACACAAGTAAGTATCAGATTAAATCAAATAAACCCTTGCTACAGTACATTGAGAGTGAGATAAAGCACGCATGAGAACAAAGTGCAGCAAAGCTTTTCTTTTTTTCACCAGCCTTCCACAGAATTGGCACACTTTTTTTTTTTAAATAGCTAATCTTTATTGCTCATTTCCCACACCTCGAAGTGCATATTTTTTGTTGTGGTGTTCATATACCCTGCTTCAAGCATTTTAAACCTAGGAGCTGCACTCGTCACTAGCATGGAAGTAAAGAAAATGACAGACTGCTATTCTGACAAAAAGCATGAATGATGCAATAATTAAAGGTATGGCTAGAACTAGGAGGAACTCTCTTTGCTGTATGGTCAATGATGTGTGATGAACAATGAAATTCCATCTGACTGTTCTCTAAAGGTTAATAAAGAACTAAACAAGTAGTAAAACACAAGTGGCGACACTCTGGAAAACACTGATTCTGCCAACTTAAGGCATATATACTGCAATGATGTAGAAGATATCCCCAATAAAAGAGATACCAAAGTATTAATCTATTAAGCTACATGTTTTGTGTGTTAACATCAGTAGTGAGCACTAGTTTGAACTACAATGAAATGTATAGGGGGTCTTGTCAGATCATTTGTAAGTATTCAAAATAAGGTCATGAGGATCTGGTGAAATATGTGTGTCACAGGGTGATGAAGAATGACTGTCACATGTCCTGAGATGATGTTTGCCTTGCGAATCATAACAATAAAACAGGAAGAAGTTGGACGCAATACAGGAAAGAAGGTACAGAATATAACGAAAATAAATCAAATCTGTACAATCTGAGATGACCGTCTTAGCACATTTGGCTGTATGTTGCTATTTTTAAGACCTGTCAAAAATGTCCTTGTAAGCGGGTAGTAGTTTACAATTCCTACTGCCCAAGATGCAGTTATTTAACAACAGTTACTGATCGATCTGGAAAACAATAACAGCAAGAAAAACAATGAAACCCTGTTTCATTTCTGACCCAGAGTAAGACTGAGACTCTGCAGTCATTTGTCAGCTGCCAAACTGTTTGTTGTTGTTATAAGTAATATGTATAACGGTATTTATGAAACAAATAACAACACTAGGGGGTGTTAAGGGTACACAGCAAATTCTATAGTGTTACATCAACTCTGAGAGAGTCAGTTTTAACACTGTGCCAGTGTTCATTATATCCAAATATTTGTAGTGTTAATTTAACACTCCTCTCTTACATATTTAACTCCTTTACAGTTAAATCAACTTCTTGCAGTGCAATTTTAACTCTTAAACTTACACTTACACTCTTAAAGTAACACTTTTGCTGAACACTGGGAAATTAACTCTCAGAATTTTGCTGTGTAAGTGGTGTAGGTACTAACCCATCTAAGGTTATTCAAGAGCAACCCTGTGGCTCCAACAGGCACAGAAGTGGTTGCGGAGTGGAATTTCTGTGTAGAACACTGGTCTACTTTTTTCAAACGGTTTCGTGTCTGGTGTGGCCACTTCAAATTGATTATAGTGTAATCTCCCATTACAGTGTATGCTCTACAACTGCTCTGCAACCGCCTCCATGCCCACACACAGGGTAAGTGGTAAATTGCTTAATAAAAGGGTCTTATGGCTTCATTCTACTAGCAAAACAAAGCCATATGGCTGTTCTATTAGTAGGTTTCCCATTTGCTCTGAATAAACATACGCGGGTAAGTGAGTAAAACTGCTTGCTGGAATACCCCGCGGTCCCCCCACTTCCACTGCACCAAAACAAAATCCTAAGCAGGCCAAAATCATATCCTTTCAAAAACCTTGATCCTCAAGTGATTAGGAACTAACATATGAAATTAACGGAGACTTATAATAATAGGTCACACAAACAGTTTCACAAGGATACAAATAATGTAATGTGATAATAAAATATGTTCTTTTGTCTGTCAAATTGTTTGTCAAACACTGTCAAATTAGATGGCTTGTAATTTTTTTTGTTAAAAAAGGAAAAAGGGCAGAGGTCAGAGGTGGAGAGGAGGAGGGAACTGAACAATAACTTCCTGCTACTGAAGACATCACTGCGGAACCACATCCTTCAAAGACGCCAGGGCGGAGTGAATACGGACGTGTAGCCTGTTCTCAAAGTCATAACCAGTAAAGTTGTCCTGCAAAACAAGTGACAGAGAGTGAGGACCAATAACAACATATCCACCATGCCCTAGCAAATCAGTTTTAACACAATAAGGTTTTTTAAGTATGTACGGCCAGTTACTGTAGCTGTCTTACCTTTGACTGAAGAAGCAACGACCGTCCCTTTCCCACCGTCTGCAAGATAAGGAAAGATTACAAAAACAAAACATTCACATCTTACAGTAAATGAGTGGACTCATTTCACTAGTGAAATACACAAGCTTCCTGTGAACACCATACAACAATCACATTATAAGCAAAACAATATGTGGCAAAAATTGTCAAATTCAACAAACATTTTAAGTAAAAAAATACAAGCTGGTGATAGTCATAAACCCTCCTAGTCTCTTTACTGCACAATAAATGACTAGGGCACCATCCTTGAAATGCATGCTCTGGTTTGTGTAGGACATATGATTAACAAATGGGTTCTGACATTTTGTCCAGACTGGCTTTCTTATTTTCAACTCTGAAGAAGCCACCACTAGTCTGAGAGAGGACATTTTCGAAAGAGCCTGCTTTTTAATCCATAGTTCTTGGAATTGGATGGGGAATTCCAAAATGTACATTGGGACCAAAGAAAGTATGATTAAAAAAAAATCAAAGAAATATAATAATATAAAATTAAACTCTTCAACACTGGCAACACGTCTTGCATAGCATTTCTGTGTATGGAGTCATGCATTGTGTGAAGAGGGAAAACAAACTGTCATGCTACCTCTGGTTTGGAGAGCAGCATACAGCCAAGTTCATAGACAGAATACGGTTGGACGTATGAGTTAGTCTGCCTGCCCAGCTCATCCCTGGCTGCCAGTTGGAAGGACTGGAAGAGGAACAAACATGCACCCATGGAAATAGTTTGATTGTGTAAGGAAAAAAACATTATTGGAAAAGAGGTTACTGAGTTTTAGTACTGAGCTCTATGTTCTTGATCCATGTACATAAAAGCAATCCACATGTCCTCTGTAAAGTTTTACAATTTATTTCATTTTATGGACCAACAGTTTGTGAAAAAGGGACAACACAATAACCCTTTCTTGCATAAGTATTTGGAATAAAACGTCAAATACTGTATATCCAGTACAGGATCTGTAATGTGTACTTTCAATAGAGATCCTAAATGAGTTTCATTAGTTAAAATTTATGAGAGTAATAATACCTGAACTGCATCTTTAATATTTCCAAGACACTTCTGTATGGCACCAAGCAGCAGATGTTTCAGGCCATAGCAAGATGGGTCATCCAAACTGTGTAGAACTAACAAGTAAAATATACCAACAATTAAATATTAATATCAGCTTATTTAATAGGTTTAAACAACATGCATGGTAAGTAAAACATGCACATATTTTAAATATACAGTTTAAATTGTGAATGTATTCATCTATGTGTGCAAACAGAAATTTGGCTTAACTTCTCCTGACCTTGGCTCATGACCTGGAGTTTTGTGGGCGAGCAGTTGGGCAAGGCTTTCCACAGATAAAGCACCTCCACCACTCCCAGAATGCAAAGCTCTCTGGTAGGAGATGTTTTTCTAAGCCTTTCAGCCTGGTTAAATGAAAAACACAATAAACTTAAGACTAACTCAAGAAATAAAAAGCAAGTTGGAAAACGGAGTAATCTGTGAGTCATATTTATTTTAGCCTTTAAATAATGCTCACCTTTCGGAGGGCAAACTGCTCAATCTGATTGTTCTTACGTTTAAACAGTTTCTGCACATCTCTGAAGATGCCTCTGGCTCCTTCTAGATCTCCAGAGGCCCCCTGGTTCACTTACAAGGGGAGAAAGAGGATATCAAATTAGGAGTCTCTCATGTATACAGACCAGTCATAGACTAATGTTATATCTGTTATAATACAAAATATTCAATTCATAAGTTGTAAGGCAACAGGACTTCATCTTAAAGGTTGAAGACGTTTCAACTCCCATCCAAAATGGGTTCTTCTGAAGACGCGCTTAACATGGACAAGAGGTGAAATGTCTTCAATCTCCAAGATAAAGGCTTGTTACCTTAGAATTTACCACCTACACAGGCAACGCATTCAACTGCTTTATCCTTCATAAAAATGAGTGTTCTTAATGAACCACACAACACATCACACCACATCACAATTATAACTAATAACATGATAGATATGATAAAATGGAATAATAAAATGTTGTAAAGCACACAGACTTCTTACCTCCAGTCAGGTATGCATAATAGCACTGAGACCATCGAGATTCATTCTTCAGCCTCTCAAACGCCTTATAAGCATCTTCAAAGTTTAGCTCAATCATGCTGCACCAACCTTTAGGTGTTTGACCGTAATACCAGTGAGACAGAGAGAGGGATAGAGATAGAGACAGAGAGAAAGAGAAAGAGAGAGAGACAGACAGACAGAAGGAGAGAGACAGTAAAGACCATGAGGGGCAATTCATAAGAAAAGATGGTCTAACAGATCGTATAGTCAGCTTGTAATGGACAGCGTAGTAATTAAAGAACAAGTTCTTTATAAAGAATAAAAACAGCTACACTATATAATAGGTTTTGTGTGTGTGGTGTGTGTGTGTGTGTGTGTGTGTGTGTGTGTGTGTGTGTGTGTGTGTGTGTGTGTATGTGTGTGTGTGTGTGCGTGCATGTGTGCGTGTGTGTGTATTTAGTTCCATACCAATTTCATACAGACAGACGTGCTGTATCTCTCTTTGGTCTGAGACAAGTTCGAGGGCATCATGAAAGGATGTAAGAGCACTGTTGATCTGACACTGCAAGACCAAAGGACACACAATCTCACTAATAGAATAAAATATGCGTCACACAAGAACGCAATAAAACAATAACAATAAGAAAGACCCATCATTTACATAATACAGCAGGGAAAATAAGTACTACTGACTTCATATTTTTGCCATATACTGGTGTTATTTTTTGTCTGGTAAGCTCAATATTTTCCCCCTGCCATTACACTTTGTTTCCCATAGATTTATTTATGGGCTATATGGTTTTAATTTCATCACGTGTGGATTTTGTGGGTTATTACCAATGTCAATAGTACAACTGGAATTACACTTACTGAAAATGTTGACACTCTATACTTACTCTCCCTGCTGTATATCAAATAAACGCAAGTTTTTGTGCTCACAATGGACACAAAATACACCAACCTCAAGCCTCTGCACTCGTCCTCTGAAGAAGATAAAGAGAGAGGAGTTGGGGTAAACCACTGACTTCTTCTGCAATATGGCCTTGGCCTCCAGCAGTCCAGCTCGAGAATCGGACCCATCCACAGCAAAAAATGGCTGCACTACTGTGTGGTACCACAGGAGAGCCAGGCTAAAATGATGAATAGCACAAATTAGAACTGTGTCAGTGACCTATTTAACATTAATTATTTCATTACAATGCACAAAAATCGTAATGGGTTTTTTTTTACTCCTTCTGTGAATCAGCGCAATTTCGGCCATTTTCTTTATCATTTTGACTCTCTTTAGGCCAGCGAATAAATATCAGTTAAAGTGGTATCCAAACACCTCTAAAAATATATTTTTGTGTCCTATTACAACCAAGTTTTGTCCAGCAGCACTTCTTCATCTGACACTAAAGCAAAAACTATGTATGTAGACCAAATCTATTCTTGGATTGCAAGAAACGAGCTGACAGCCTTTAGGCTACAAACGTGAACTATCTTTACTGACATATTTGCCCCATAATGCCCCAAATCAAAGGAACACCTAAGCAAATGAACAGAACAGGCTGTACTGAATCATTTTTTACTGATTTTTGAGAAATAATCATCTCCCTAGACCCACCAAAACCAATGTATGTGATTACCGATAACATTACCATTAGATTACCAATTTCATGACTAATAAATATTCTTCTAAACATTATTTCTTAAAACTATTTGTGTCATATTGTATATGTTATCTACACCTCTAGCCCACAGTAACACAGTAAGTATAATGACTGTATCATGAATATTTTATTTGCATGCTTTTAAAAGCTGCATTAGTGTGACAGACTTCCTGTTAGGATATGAAGAATTAATGCTTTTTTATTGTTTGTGGACGTTGTAGGAATTATGACCAAAAATAGAAAGAAAGATTAATGGATGAAAAGAAATACACAGATTGTGTTTGTACAGTACAGCATGCACAGATAGATAGATAGATAGATAGATACATACATACATACATACATACATACATACATACATACATACATACATACATACATACAAACTTGTATTGATCTTTGGGAGACTCAAGAGGGCTTACGTGGCTAGCGGCGCCTTCATGTCCTTGCTCTCGCTGGCGTAGGCCAATGAGGCCAGGCCCTGGTGCCGGTCCCCGGGGAAGCCGAGCAGGTTGACGATCTTGAGGAGGTGGGGCGGCACCATGGAGATGCACAGGTGGAACAGGCCGTAGCCAAAGCTGACGGAGCCCTTCAGCCGGCTCAGAGTCTCTGACGTGACCCCGTCTGCCTCGGCTCCCAGCGTGTTGTGGTTGGCCTGGTCTGGGGAGAGCACCTCCTCCTGGTCCGGAGACCGCTGCCGACACGACTCCTGCAGCTGGTTGATGTCACTGTAGCACTTGTTGTACATTTTCCAGGCCTTACGGAGGATCCAGCCTCCTTTAATGTAAGCTGGAGGGTCAGAGGTGAAAGGGGGTTAGGAAGGTCTCTGTTGATAAGGTGTCTTTAGAGTTTTTAGTTAGTTTATGTTGTGGCACAGAGTGTCATAGCATAAGGGTAACAAGAACATTTGCACTATACATCCTAGCTAATTTGTGAAGCTTTAGAGAGCATTTATTATATCGTAAAGAATTATTTCTTAAATCTTTATTAGCAACCAAAACAGCAGAAAATCTATGACATATGCAGTGCTCAAAAACTATTCTGGGGATGCCTTTCTCAACCAATAACTTTACAAAAATGTCAAATAATTATTAGGCTAATGCACCTTATTGTGCATCTTAATAAGTCATGAAAATGCAGTTCCATAAAGGCCGAAAGGGAATATAATCCCGCTCTACTATCTATGGATGCCTGTGGTTCATGATGAAAGTGACCTCAGCCAAGGGACCACAACTCTGTCTATGACTCTAACCTGAGAGTTCCTGTTTCACAAAGGAGAGGACAGCGAGGTACACCTGGCAGTCCGCCACAATGATCTGTCTCTGGAGACGATCCACCACAGACACCTCTGCCCGCTGACTGTCTACCTGCAAGAACCCACACACAAATGACTGTCAAAACTAACAGTGAATAAAATGGGCACATGGACCATACTTTGTATAGTAATACATCACATCAAAATTGTCATACAGATGTTAACACATACTGCAGTTTATCATTATTGCATATTTATGAACTCTTTTCATGAGTATTTCAGATGTTTTGTATTACATTACTTCTTTGCATGGTTTACCCCATACAATGTCAAGAAAAGGTGTCCAGGTGTAAAGTCAAGAAAAAAAAATACAAGTTCGCCAATTGTCTACGACATCATAACAAAGCGTGATTGATCCTTCCAGGAAAACATCCTCTAAATAACAAACACCTGTTGTTACTATTGATCACCAAGAGCATCCTACACAGTTGCCATCACTGACAAGAACCCTCCTACATCCATTCTCCATCTCTAATCAGATTTAATGTTACAAGAAAATACAAAAAGTTACAAAATTTCATCCTTCCTGCCTCCAGAGTTCTCAAAGAAGCATTTCAAACCTAATGTCGGTTAAGATGGAATGGTCATGTTCTTTATCTTAAGAACACAAACAGCATTCTATAACATGCATTCTATATACAGCATTCAACAAACAGCATTCTATAACATGTTTAGAGGGCGGTTGGGATTAAGGGCATACTGGAAAGAGGTTAATATGTTAATCAGTCGTACTGTTCCAGAACCTTTGGTGAGCCTGAAAATGACCAATGAAAGAAACACAGGATAACTGACAGACTTATGATTATACTGTATATGCACTGGATCAATGGCTAATGCTCCATAGAGATTTTGTAGTTAAATTACACATACACGCCTATACACATAAATACACACAAAGAACACACAAAGAATTATGGGAGGTGGCAGCTTAAAAACAGCAACACAAAGACTTACACTCTTCTTGATTTTGTTACGAATGGTCTCAATGACCCCAACATCACTCTCACAAAGCTTCTCTGTTGTCTTTAGGTCATCACATGCCATTTGCATTTTCTCCTCCTCAAAGGTCATCATTGCGTTCTGCATAAACACAAACACAGATTCACATCACAAAATTATGGCAACCACTCATTGTCAAGAGAACACATTTTAATCAAAGCCCATTACACTGACAACACATTATCATGAGAACATATTTTAAACAACAGGAGATATAAGCAAAGTGCTTTTTTGTGCTGACTACAAAATATGTTGCCATTGTTAAGACTCAGCACAGTCCTTCCACTCTGCACTATCCTTCATTAGAACAGCCACAATATCAACACGCGTTCTCTACAACTGCCTAGATCGGCCTCCCCTAGGTCTGGAAGTCACTCCCCCACCCCATATTTGCACATATTTGCATATTTATATTGTCTTATAACAACATTTATTACTTAGGCTTAGGTTTATATTGGCACCTGTGTTCACTTGTTTGGATGTGTTCACCTTTTCTGTTCTACATGCTAAAGTATACCAATGAAACCGCCATTCACATGTAAGACAGAGAAAGGCACATGGTGGGAACAGCTCTTAGCCTTCTCTTTAATATCCACTTAAGTCACCAGTTCACCCGATTACCGGGTCTCAAGCTGATAAGAACCAATGGTTGGCAAAGTGAGCAGATTAATGGCTTACATCACAGCTGGTGAAATCCTTGTAAAACTGTCTGAATTTTTCCTGGTTGGGTCAGGAACATGTGTCGCTTAACAAGACATGCTTTCATGAGACAAAAAAAGACTTTTTTTGGTAATCAGATTGGCTATTACACAATGGGGCTCAAGAAACAAGGTACAAAGGGACCTTTATTCAAGACTTGGTCAAACATGGATGTGTACTGTACTGTGTGTGTGTGTGTGTGTGTGTGTGTGTGTGTGTGTGTGTGTGTGTGTGTGAGATTGCTTTCATCAGACATCCTTTTGTTCTCTGCAGCAAAGGCCTGAAATATAATATAAATGGTGTGTGGGAAATTCTATTCTGTCTGTAAAACCAAGAAAAAAAAATAAAAATGTAGTGGCTTTTAGAAGGTAGAAAGGGGCTTGACTCAAACAACTAATTATTACTCACCATTCCCTGGGTCAGCACGCACAATTAACTAGGCCAATCTCTGGGTCTAATAGATGTTTATTTACATCAGGCAGACTGTGAGATCAGCATTCGCGTCATGCTGCTCTATCTATGGCACAATTAGATGTGGCCAGAGCGGACTTGATTATGGAGTAGACCAGCCTCTAGCCCACTTCCTGTCCATTCTGTCTTTTTGTGTCTCTCTGTCTCTCTCTCTCTGCCCCTCCTATTCTATCCCTAGTTCTTGGACGGCATGTTAAGCCCACTACACACACACACACACACACACACACACACACACACACACACACACACACACAGACAGAGATACACACACACACACACACACAAACACAGCGACAGAAAACAAAATGCTTTCTGGAATCTATAAAATAGAGGAATGAGGAAAAACAAAGCCCAAGCTAGTGTTGGTGAACAGGAACAACAACCCTGAAAACCCCCTCATGTTCAAATGTGGATCTACCCCTCTACTTAGAATCTAGATTTAAATCCCCAAAAATGTGCTGTGGTGTAGCTACTGACAAAGTATAAAGGTTAAGGAAGAATACTTCATTTGAGATACTATCATTGTAAGTGAACCATCAAGTAAGGCCATGACTTACCAGGAAGCTGACAAAACTGGCTCCAAAGCTCATCAAAGGACTGTGGGTCCTGTGGAAGTAAACTGTGTTAAAGTAGGCTTCCAAGAAAATCATTTTCTACCCAACCTGAAGTCTTGGTGTGAGTTTGGTAACCACTCATTGATTTACAGTACTTTAACATTAATCTATTCACAACAACTTCTAAAACACATACACCTACTAAATTCACCTTGGTTTATCATGAAAGCATTTGAGTTTGCAGAACACAACTAAAAAAAGCAATATTGTTTTGCAATTTTGTTCTCACACAGCACAGGTGCCTTTACTGTAAGTGTAGTGCACTAGTCTTTTACTGAACAGTAGTAACTATTTGGCTAAAAGGTAAATATATCTGATCCTTACCTGTATTTTCTAAAAAGCTCATCACTTTCTCTAAAGCCGTTGTTTAGAAGCATATTGATGCCCTGGAGAGCTAGCTCCGCATCATCAATTTGATTTGCCTTCTCCTCTACCTGCTGCTGCTCTTGCTGGGATTGGTTAGGCCCCGCCATTGTCTAAGAGCTGGAAACAAAACAAAATGGTGAAGTCGGTTTGGAATTAATATAAGAAGGAAATAATACACATTGTGAATAATACCATAGCTTTAAAAGAACCTCATAGGTACAGCTGAAGCTATGCACCTTCCGTAAGAGCAGGCAGACGTGCCTTGGTTTTTTTCTTTCAGCGGTCACTGGAGCATCAGCAGACCGGGCCAGGAACTAGCGCCTCAGATACGAAAAACAGTATAGTCAATCATATAATTTTCCATCGCATTTTTCTTCTTCTCTAGAAAAAAACATGTTGTGTTCTCGGCAAATCCTTTTCCTCAGAATCACCAAGCTACGATTTCGTCAGCCTTGCTGGGAATCCAGCGGTGTGTACATAATCATCCAGACGCTGCATCCGTGCAATTACATAACGAGATGAAACGCTTCTTTGCCAATCCCGGACTGCACAACGCAAAATCCTCTCTCAATCTCCCAGCGTTTCGTCGTTCCAACAAGCTGGATGTCGCAGATTCAGTGCACGAAAAGGATGCAGATTTTCAACTAGGTTATGGTCTATGCTAGCGTTACATTAGCCGTAGATGGTTGGCTGAGCTTTGTCAAAGCCACCGTCTGCGCGAGCCACTCCTCCCACTACTTTCATCCAGCAATCGCGGCAGTGATGACAGCTACAACCTTTCACCTTCAACGCAACAACGTGAACCAGACTGGCGGGTTGGCTCACTGACAGTCATACATCAACAGTCATATTGTGTGCCTTTATAATTAGGAAAATATGCGACAAGACTGCCATGTCAAATAAAACGAGACATTTTTGCATTTTTCCCTATGTAGACTTGTATTTTCGGATAGGTTGGTACATAGCTGTTTAGATAAAGTAATTAGACATTTTGGCCCTTTCACTAACCCATGCCAAACACTTTGCTGTGCTTGTATCAACAGATGGGTGCCCGTACATGCGTGATTTAAAAAAAAAAAACATAGCCTACCTTTATTTATTTATACTACCCTTTACTGAATTCAACTGGCATAAAGTAATGTAGACATTCCACTGTCTCACTCCAACACAGGGACAGCTGCCAGCCAGACATTCAGTTGGTAGGCTACCACACCCTAGCGTGAGTGGATGTGAAGGGTGAGTGAATGTGTGTGGATGCGAGAGCTATAGAGGGCACCGGAAGAGGCTCGGCATGGGTGGACTAGCCATGGATGCACCAGGCGTGGTGGAGAAGCACACACGCTTCATGAATAAATTATAGGCTCATGATGAAAGCATAACTGCCTTTCCACTGCATGGACCTGCCAGAAGGGCAAATAGTTGTTTTCTTAAATGCTGGTTATGTTCTTTAATCTATTTTGGTCAACAAGCACACCATGTACAAACAGGCAGAGAAAATGTAGTGATTGCAAACTCGGTTATAACACAATAATTCAGTCGATGGCGTAAAAAGGTTTAAGATGTGTATTTTATTTTGTTATACCAGGTTTTATTGGTGTAACAAAAACAGTAACATTTTGTAAAATGTTTATTTCTGAAGTAGATATATTGTATTTAAAGTAGACCAGTGGTCAGAGCACCAAAATACATGTTCTTTTGACACAACTAAAAAAAGTCTGTTAAAAAAGAAAGTAAAACACACACACACACACATTTACACACACACACAGCCCAAAAAAACCTTTGACCAGACAGGTTAGAACACAACTAAAAGAACAAATTAGGACAAGAACGGTGTTAAAAACAAATTGACCATCTTATAACAAAATTGCTTAAGCACACAGATGACAAATGTTGCTTAAATTCCCTCAGCAAAAATAAAAAAAACAAAACAAAAGACAACAAAATCCACAAACAAAAATTAACCTTACCGTAGAGGACACCAACACTAAAAACTCTAAAACAAGGACATGTGCTACAATATTCCTCCCCTTTTTGAAAACGTTTAGATTCATTACACTAAAAAAAAAAAGTGTTTACATGACTGGGTAGAGGGCATAGCTGGCGATACCACAGGAGTTGCTTCCGTTTCGGATAAGCCGCATGAATCCACCCTCTCCCCACCCGCTGCCCCAGCTGGGAATAAAAACACAATAAACAATAACAACTTAGTCAAACTGCTACTGCCAACAAACACACAACCACAAAGTGTCCTTAATTTTTGCATAGGAAAAGAAACTGTGATTCATTGTGTAAAAAAAGTAAATGTGCATGATCTATTCTAAATCATCCAATTAGCACCACCAATGAGAATATAAAACTCAAGATAATGCAAAGAAGGTAAAAAGAAAGCAAATAAAAAGCAAATTTAGACTAACATTATTGTCTAAGGTTTGAATATAATCATCTTATAAACCATTTGACAGTTTTGTGTCCTCTTTTGAAAGTCACTTTGGATAAACATGTCTGCTAAGTGTAACGTAATGTAGTTAAATGTGTAATGTGTAAATGTGCTCACCTGTTTTTGATGATCCAGTAGTCCTTTCCTCCCTCTGAGCCAAAGCCCACCAGCACCACAGCATGGCTGAGGCTGCTAGCACTGCACAGCGGCTCCTCATAGATGCCTGTCAGAGCCATGTCAGAGTAACAGTGCCAATGACCATTTCAGTCAGATGTATTTACATTGTAACGCACACATATTTTATTGTTTGAATGTTTTGTGCTGCACTATGATTTCTATCATACAAAAGACAAAGTTGGACAGATACAAAGTCACAGCATGCATGGGGAGGTGAGGCCAAGCTATTCAAATATTAGGAAGTAATGCATTGTATTTTTATAAATAAACATTGTACAATGTTTACAGTGTAATGCTTATTTGTCAGCAATCCTGTTCTGTGATGTGTACCACAGTATGGGGATGACTTACCTGAGCTATAGAACAGGAAACTAGAGTGGTCAGCATCAATAGCAACTGTGATTGGCCCAATGGTTGCCACGGCATCAGCCAAGGCTTGCTCATCTCCAGCTGGTATGAACCTGTAGCCATTGATTCTGGCCACTGCCTTGTTGCTGTCAAAGAAACACGGCTGGGTATCCTAACGAGAACCACAACAAACCCTTTGTTAGGAACCATTCTCTATTGGAGCGTGGCTTTGAATGTGGGACCTAGCCAAACAAGGAAAAGCCTCTTTACGACCACAAAGTTTGTTTGTTTGTCTGATGATCATGGTGATGTAAAACATCTTAGTACCGACATAATGACAACCTCCAACAACCCCAAAGAACATACCACTGATGTGTAGGGGTACGTGCTAGACGGCTGCAGACCGTTCTTCACCACATAATCATAGGCATTGGCCATCCAAGCACCACTGCAACCGTGGGTTCCAAATGACTTGGAGCAGTCCACCAGGTTCTGTTCGCTGAGAGATGTCAGCTTGCCAGTCTTCTTGAACAGCTGTCCCTCAATGGCCCCCGTAGTGCTGAAAGCCCAGCAGGAGCCACAGAAACCCTGCCAGGGAAAGGACAGTATGGGGCGGATTTCTACAGGCAACTTTGGATGCAGTTCATTTTTTTTCACTGTATAAAAGTGAAGCATAGAACTAGTTTTAAAACATTTGGAGACAACATGCTGCATGAATTGTTTTATGTTGGTTTAACTTGCACTGTTTTTCAAGTATCATGAACCTAAATGACAATGCAACATAGAAACATCCATACAAAACACAATGACTCAATTTTTTAAGTTGGTTCTATGCACCACTTTTTACAGTATTTAAAGTCTTCACAAATAAATATGTATAATTCTCTCACATGTTTTTTAATATGTGGGATTAGTAAATAAACCACCTTAATTTGAAAACACTACCTGGTCCTTGACTTCAGTGACATAGCCTAGACTTCTGTAATCCACGGTAGCCTTTCCAAGACGCTTGGCCCCAGCCCTAAGCTTACGGGGAGACACCTCCCTCCCTCTCTTGGCCATGCCGTTAATATTAGCTCCCAGCAGCAGTTTGTACTCTTGATCTTTCTGTGGGCATGGGAGAGAGTAAAAAAATACATTAAAATTACTGAACAGACAAAACATCTACTTAGTAATTTTAAGAATGATCCTAATAGGATTTTTTATTGTCAGCTAATAATCCTTAAGTTATGTAGTTCAATGTTTTATGTCTCTCCCATATTGCACAATAAAACAACTGGTTCACATGGAAAAAAAACAGGACACAAATGTCTGCACAGATATGATTATCATAGTAGTTATACTTAACTTTGATGCAGCAAACAATCATTATATCACTCCATAAGGAAAGCTTGCTTTGCAAGATGACCACTTGAGTCATAACTTACTGTCCGTTGTGGGTGTGTGGGGTGTCAAATTAAAAGTGGTCTTTTGAAGATCGTCAGCATTGACAAGGTTCGTTCACCCACCACAGTTATAAAGTAAAAAGTTATAAAAGTTATAAAGTTATATAACTAATATTGGACGTACCAGGTCTCCGTACTTGTTCATTGCCATCTTGAACCCTGTACCTCCTTGGAGGAACTTCATATTGTTGTCTTCGATGTACTTCTTGTGAGACTCCCAAATCACCTTTCTTTCTGAGTCATCCATCTATCATCCATACCGACACAACAAAGGTTAGCAGAGCAGTTAATCAAATAACAATGCTGTGTTTCAAACAACATAAATTGAAGCATCTTCATGTGTGTTTGTCAGTGTGTGTGTGTGTGTGTGTGTGTGTGTGTGTGTGTGTGTGTGTGTGTGTGTGTGTGTGTGTGTGTGTGCGTGTGTGTGCACGTACACATGCGCACTATGAAGTTGGGATGAGTACCCAAAGCAGTGTGTTGAGTTACCTCTTCATCATATTTCACATTATTCATCCGCTTCCACAGTGCCCATTCACTGGCTACCTCTCCCGCTTGTTCCTGCTCCTCGTCTGAGTCTGCAGAGACATGGCAAGGCTCCCACAGCAGGAGGGCCACCAGAAATGCCCTGCACAGGGCTCCACTCCAGTAAACCTGTACCATGACTGGAGACAATAGGAATCAAAAATGAGAAATAAAAAAAATTACATTTGTACCTTTAAGTCAAATTATGTGGTTTACATTAATTTAAAAAATATTTGTGGACATGAAACAACTGAGAACAATTCATTGGTCTTACACATAAAGACATCATAAAGATATTCACATTATGTGCATAGACTGACATATGTATTAAATGACTCCTATAATTGTCCTTGGACTATACTGATATTTATCCTACATACTGACATGTGATTATCCTTGTATCACTGTGAATTTATATAAGCATGAGATCAATATGATGACATGAATCCAAGACTCACCCATCTAAGTGTATAGGTCCTCTATGGAAGGGTGGAAAATCAGTGTGCCTGCAAGAATGTACAAAATGTCTGCGCACTCCTCCTTTTATCCCTTTTTGTGAGGGGTGTGACCACACAGGCTTTCCTGTCTACCCAAATTTAAGAAAAAGACCTATGAAGGACTATGTTTTAAAAAATCCCAGGAATTATATCTTGTTGTGCCTTAAGTTAAAATACTTAACTAAGCAAATAATAACAAAAAAAATTGACTTGCTCTGTGTTTTGTCATTTTTGTGTTACAGCTACAGGACAACAGCTGAATATTTGTGTAGGAGTTTACATTATGGTCAAAAGAACTGTGTTAAAAGTAAAAATTGATTTTGTCACCAGCTAATCATAACAATAACTGGAAAACTCAATTTGTAATTTATAGATGGATTCTTAGTTGCGTGAGAGCACCATCAATTAGAAGCAACACTCATAGCAGAATCAACAATTTGTTGCAGCAACGAGAAATGAGGGCGCCCTGTTAAACCTTAGAAAAACAAACAACTTCATTGACCCTGGAGCAGAAGACTAATGAACAGTTGTTAAAATAGATTAAACAATTATTTTCAGTAAATAGGCACAGACAAGTCAAACTTGAGAGACAATTACACTTTCTTGACAAGGCTGGGCCTGGCAACATTAACACCGTGTACTGCTCTTGCATAAAGTGCAATGGAAACAACCAGACAGAGACCAATGTGCACCAGACTGGTGGAATGAGATATGGATAAATGGGTCATGATCCAGATGCTACTAACGTCTCTATTTAACCACCATATCAACAAAGTTTGAGGTTGTGTTGTTTTATGAGTATGTGAGTATGTGTATGGCTGTCACTGTGAACAGCTCATGTGCAGGCGACACAATTATGACATCTCCTAATGCCAGACTTGCAGCATTAAAGTATAATACAGAAATATGTTTCCTGCTGGGGTCCGTGAAAATGTTCTACAGCTCAATGATTGACACTTTATCAAAACAAAAAAATTCTGAAAATGCGAGATGTTCTTGCTGACTCTGCTTAATGTAATCATGCATTTTAGTTGAGCTTAAGACCATAACTAGAGCATGGAGGCACAGCCTTTAAAACAAACAAGAAGTTAAGGCATATGTCCAATGCTTTGGGTAGAAAAAAATACAAATCCCCTGATGAGGTCTCTAAGTCACAGATGAATGGCTGCAACGAATTTGCCACAGCATGTTCAATAAGACAAAACTTCTTTAGGTTTATCATAGCCTGTCTCACAACCTGTGTGCTTAAAAGACTAGACTACAACTCAAACCTTCATGACATAATGATTATGATAATGATTCTCACCGACAGAGATTACAGTTAACTCCAAAAAGCTCCAGGATCTTAAAAATGTGTCACTTTCAAAATAGACTGTACTTATCTAAGCATATCTTGAAGTGACTGTAGATTCAGCAAAAAAAAAATCTCAGAACTGTTTTAAACCCTAACTGACACCTCTACTTTTTTCGTGCCAGCATACCATTAACGTCTTATGTCTGACTTGAAACAAGCCTAAACTTGTAATTTTTTCTGCTATGAAGAGCTCATAAAAAAATAGTGTATCTTTGCGCAGGCAGCTTCAGCCCAAGTGCATGGCAAACAGCCAGTGCAAGTCAGGTGTATTTGTCAGTAGCTAAACAAAACAACCCACCTGTCCAAATTATGGCACTATTTCCAAGCATATGTTTCGTGAAAATTGATGTGCTTTGTGCTGGGACAACCCAGATAATAACCGTTTTTGATGAGATAATTATACGTGTGGAAAAGCGTGCCCTGCAGGCCATTAGAGTGAAAATGACAGGTAAAATGGAGGGTAAAATATGACTTTCATGCTGACAGGTACGCAGTGCTTCCCTCTGAAACTTATGATGAGTCTATAAAGACTAATTTGGGGCCACACATGGTACTATTTATTTGGTGTGCATTCTTTCATTTTTGTTTTACTGTGAAACATAATACGCAACCCACAGTTTAAGATCAGGTTTAGTTATTGGCTTTTTTATAGGCTTTTTTATTGATACACTAATACTCAAAAGACGTTTCAAGTCTATCTTTGTATTACATAGAAATAAATATGTGTATTAATCTATGTTAGGACAGGCACTGTAGGTATATACTTGTTATATCGTATGTATCAAGTAATGAGTCTCTAAATTCACTATAACAAGCATAAAGCCAAGTATCTAGTATAGTCAGCCAAGGCACTTTTAGCACCCCTAAAAAATAATCATAGCATTCATGCCCCACAATTATACACCTGAGAGTCTTTCATTATGGCCATCAAATAAAAGCATTATTGTTTAGCGAAACAATGGAAGGTTGAAGCTGAATGACACGAAGCTAAATGACCTCAAAAACAGGATGACTTCACTGGTGGCATCTAAACATGACGTTACATTACACTACATCACATTGCGTGCCTACAGCATCACCAGTTTACTTGAACATTTCCATCTCCTTTGAGACACGTAAAACATGCAAAGTTGTAATAAACAACTAGAAGAATGCAAAAATGTAAGAGGCTTGGCACTGTTGTCCCAAGTTTGATTTATCTGCTTCCATTGTGGTGGCTTTTTTTTTTGTTTTTGGTGGCATACCATTGCGGTGGGCATTTATTTCTTTCTTGAGCGTTGCTTGTCATTGTGCACAGCGTGCAGCTTTCAGAAGGCTTTCTAGGTTTAAGTACTTTCATTCTTATGAAATACAATCTCCCCCACACATAAACACAGGAAAAGTCTGCGTGTATAATCAAACTAGACAACCCTATCATATTCTGCCAGTACTATATACTTACATGTATATATATAAGTGTCAGTGAGGGAAATGACCAGTGCTTGTTTTGCTCTCTCATGTGGGCCTAACGCATGACTTCTGATGCTGTCAAAACAGAAGAATGGTACAAAATGTTGCCTGTTTCCAAATGCAGATTACAAACCTGAAGGGTATTTACATGTCTATGCCTGCCTGTCATCAGCCAAGGGGCAGCAGTGGTTAGAAATCATGTCTCAATGGACAATATCCAAAAATATGCCGTGTAATACACAAAGAGCAAGTCAATCCTAACCAAATCTAGAAACCAAATGCAATTGAAATTAAATATTGGCATGAATGTTTGAAATTGATAACATGTAAAATACACATTATATAACATTATATAACATAATAGAGATGGAAAAAAATTCCAATGGTTTCAAGTTGACCTTGGAAGGTCTGTAATTACAGATCTGCAGTGTTTATTAATGTTGTCGAAAACACCAAGACACTGCAGAGACTGGAGGGTATCAAGACCAAGACAAGACCAAGACCAAGACACACTAGGCCAAGACCAAGGCCGCAAGACTACTGTTAGAATGGAGGTCACATGATTACTGATATCAATTGTGGAACAAAAAGGGCCATATCTAATTAAATCAAATTCATGTTAGCGTTTTTATTTCACTGTCCATATGTCTTTCATTTTCAATCACCCAGATTTGTCATAGTTACACCTTATGCCTATATTTTTAATGAATGTCTTAATGAAGTCTCTCTCTGGTAGCGATGGAAAATAATATTCTCATTACTCCTCTCCTATGACCATTTTATCAAAACATCTTGTAAGATGTTTTGCAGATGAGATCATTGTGCTCTGTAAAGCCAAAGTTGCTTGCTGCCAAGTTCACTGATATTTTCTTGACATTGTGTGTGACGCATGTGTGAGATGAGATGGTTGGCTGGTGAGCTACACGTGTGGGTGGAGCGCTGGCACCGTCCACTGAGAAAATGTATACAATTTTCATTACACTCATCCTAGGGTGACCATATTTGATTTTTTGAATGACGAAAAAAAGAGAATACCTCAGGGAAAGCCTCTCTTGGAACAAAAGATATACTGTATGTTCTGTGTGGTATGGAATGTGGAATAGAAGTTCATATGTGGAATGTGTTCTTCATAACTAAGCCAGAGCTACACCTTAACTTGATACTAAGCTGGGATAAAGTTCACACATTAGGCTTCACAATTTGTAGTATAGTACTTCAATGTAATTTGAAACGTTCACGTTCTGTTAAAATATTTTTTTGTAGTAGACTATTTGTGTATGCTTATGCCTAGGTTAAATGGTGGTGGTGACAAATTAAAACATATGTGTGTGTGTGTGTGTGTGTGTGTGTGTGTGTGCGTGCGTGTATGTCAAATTAACTGTAGCCTACAACACAATAGTGCAACACAGAGAGGAACCCCCTTAAGTGCCATAATACGGGCGGAAGTTACATAAAAAACATGATGCCTTGACTGATGTAGCAGACAGCTGTGTGGGTTGTAGTTTGGGGCCTACTTTCACCAAAATGATATCCCATACAGGCTATGTATTATCTAGCAGGCATGTTTCAGTGACAGCTCAGTATGTTCACTATAATGGCTTCATCTGTTTTACAGAAATTGTACTCAACTCAACTACTGTATTCAGCAGCCTAGCCTATATTTGGGGAGGTGGATGAAGGGAGGGCCTATGTTGTGTTGTGGTCAGCCGCTGATATCACATCCAGATGTCAACTGGCCAGGAAGTATAATAGACTTCAAAAAGAAAAACTTAGGTTGCAAGGTTTTCAAAACAACCTTTGATGTAGGCTACATGAGTCATTTCTAGGTCAACCAGTTACAATGCATTATGTTTGTTACTTTTTTATTTCAATGTTCAGAAGTTCTTTTTTAAAAGTACACTTTAAGGCACAGGAGGGGCATGATTCTGTGTTACAGATGGTGTGGTCACTCATTTAAATTTTTAGGTGCATAATAGATCATTTTAGATGTGAAGTTATGTATAGGCCTATGTTGAGTATTTACCCCGGTTTATAGAAGAGATGTAAGGGCAATAGCGCTGCGTTAGCTGGTTGGCTTGTTGTGGCTGCGTGAGATAGTTTACAGCAACGTCAAAGGGGCAGGGAAGGACAGAGTCTTTTGATTTCTCAGACCGTCACCGGTCCGTGAAGTCAGCCCTCAATAAACTGTCTTTACCTGGAGCAATGAGTCGCGAATAGGACACAGAGAATGTCGTTCAAGGTGAGCACGCCTTTTAGTCACTATGTCCAATCCTTGTTTTTTGATGATACAGCTACAGTATGACGAGCTGCACCACTGAAGCACTAACAGCGGTCTACCTTGCAACTGACAGTTCGCTGCCGAAGGCTAATTGGATAGCGTGTTTTGCTGGTGTGGGAATAAGTTCTCCATGGCACCGAATGTTCCCTAAAATGTAAATCTTTGTCCCTGCTACAGCTGACCTCTTGTGCCTTGCGACATACATAGGCTACAGACAAATTACTCTTGACCACAGTCTGCGCGGTTAGCCAGCGAACAGTATGGACAGAGCAGCAGTAGCAGTCATATGCAGAAAAATTGCGTCGTGTTGTGTACTGTGTTAGTCTATGGTGTTGCGCCTTTAAATGTATGCCTTCTGTTTCGATATTAAACGCAAACACTGACTGCTTATTTTGCATAAGAATTGTGCAGACATATCCGACTGAAAAAAAACCCCATGTGGTCATGAATGGCCATTAAATAGCGAGAGTCGGTTGTTTTGACTGCGTTACTTAAATAGCCTTCCAAGTGCAGGTTATGGCCGGCAGGACTATGCATGCATAAACCGCCATGCCAAGCCCGTCTGAGTACTATAATGGCCATGTGTGACATTTAGGTACATGTGTTTTGCAGAAGGAGACGCCCCTCGCCAACGCAGTATTTTGGGCAGCTCGGAAGGGGAACTTGGCCCTGTTACAGCTGCTTCTCAACAGTGGACGAGTGGATGCCGACTGCAAAGACTGTGTATGGCTAGCACAGCATTTATGAAACACGACTCTCTCTCTCTCTCTCTCTCTCTCTCTCTCTCTCTCTCTCTCTCTCTCTCTCTCTCTCTCTCTCTCTCTCTGTCTGTTACATTGTGTACATTATGTACAGTAACCCATGACTGTATATTCAACTTCCAATCACTGTGTGCTCAAACCTGTAAAACTATTATGTGAGCATTGATTTACTGTTTACATTCTTAGTTTTATAGCACTTTAGAGTTTCAAGTTATGTACACAGGAACTGATGATAAACCTGTACAACTATTATATGAGCATTGATTTACTTTTTACATTCATAGTTTTATGGCACCATAGAGTTTCACGTAGTGTACACAGGAACTGATGATGATGTTTGTGATGCTGTTGCTTACCTCCTCTAGTATGGCACTACAGCACTCATGGTGGCTTCGTACAGTGGACATTACGACTGTGCTCACGAGCTTATCATGCAGGGTGCAGACATCAACCTGCAAAGAGAGGTACACAGACTGCTCAAGACACACTGACCCAGAAACAAAATCTGATACCAGTGAAAAAGAAAACACACACACTCACAGTGAAGTGTGTGAAGAACCTGAGGTTTCCTGTTGCATTTTATCATGGCTTAAATCCAAAAAGTCAAAACTTTAAAAAGCGCACGGCCAGATACATTGTCAGGCCTTATTTTTACAGGTGTGTAGCTGATTAGTACTGATAGTGTCATGCCAGGCAGAAAACATGTATGTTTTGATTTACTCTGATGCTTACATGGAATTTACCCAGCAGTACAAAAATATTTGGATTTTTTCAGATGTCAATTAGATGCAAACTATTGCAGTTCCCTGGAAAGATTACTTTTTGCTCCAAACATGGAGACCTAACAGCAAGTCACTTAAATTATTAATGTGGAAAACAATCTCTGACTGCTGTCTGTCCATTAGTGTTAGTTTGATGGCTTTTGTGCAGACTTACAGTCGTGAAAAGCCCTGACTTGAAGTTCATGGGGGCAAACACTTGGAACGTAATTGAAGCAATCAGCTCAACATTCAAACGTGGAACAGAGGGCTAAATTACATGTTGAGCTCGGTGAGTTCGTCTGACTCGGTAGAAGGCCAAGTCATGATGCTGTCTGTGTGCCCTCTGCTTTGATGTTGTTCTAGACGGGCTCCACTGCCCTCTTCTATGCGGCCCAGCAGGGACACAATGACATTGTCAAGTTGCTGTTTGAGTTCGGTGCCTCCACAGAGTTCAGGACAAAGGTATTTGGAGTCGACTATTTCTGTTCTTGTGTTAAGCATGATATATAATGAGAGACATTCCACATTCTGACTGTGAGTGTGTGTGTGCGTGCATGTGTTTATGTGTGTGTGTGTGTGTGTGTGTGTGTGTGTGTGTGTGTGTGTGTGTGTGTGTGTGTGTGCGTGTAAGAGAGAGGCAAAAGGGGTACAGAAGTTCCATGTTAAACCATTTTGTTTTCATGACATCTGGTTAACTGTGTATTTTCACAATACATTGGTAGTCATGGTGACAAAATCAGGTGCTGTTGTACCAATTGAAAATATTGGTTTCTAGTAAAATACAGTACCAATATTGAGATTGTAAGGTTTTGCCATGTCAGATGTATAAATACAGTTACGTGGTTTCGCTATCCACTACATTTTTTTCTTCAGTTGTATTGAATACAATAAAGTCAACAACGTTTGCACATTTATATCTGATGCTTTGCTAACGGAAGCATAATATTTGTACAGGATGGTGGCACTGCCATTTCCGCCGCTAGCCAGTATGGCCACGGCACAGTAGTGGAGACCTTACTGAAGAACGGGGCGAATATCCATGATCAGCTAAATGTGAGTATTTCCTGTAGGTCGTAGGCCCATTAAATGTGGCACTTTCTACATACATGTCCAGGAGAAGATTGAGGGTTAGCTTCTCCATGGGGCCCTAATACATATGTTCAAACAGGGGTATTTTAGTGAGCCTAAAAGGGGGTTACAGTGAATTGCAATGAGGATTGTCAGGTCTGTAGGTTGGGTGGGGGCATGTTGGGGTGGTGGTGGTGTTGGTGTTGGTGGTGGTGGTGAAGGGTTTAGGGTTGTGGGTGTGGTGGCTAGTGGCCACTGAATTTAGGTCACTGAATTTTGGTCTGCAAGGTCTTGCTTATGGGCTCTGGGAAAGAGAACCATCATTTTGCAGACAATTTTCGAGTATTAAAAGCAAAAAGCAAATAGACAGGATACCTTGACTCTTGACTCTTTAAAAAAAAGATGCTGAAAAAAGACTTATGTTGAATTTCTTAAAACACCCAAACATAGGCCTATGGCCACTTGCATTTTTGTTGCCATCATTTGATTATAGACTATTAGGCAAGCTGGTGAGCTTAGTCACTTTCACAATCCTTAATTCGCAAGCTAGTGCTTAAGGGCAGTGTACTATGTCACATAATTGTGACCATTTTGTTTATTTTTAGAGTTCCGGTGGATAGAATTACATGTCTTGCATGTGCCTGCTAAGTAGAATTACATACACAGAGTATATGCCCAATACATCTGTCTCACCAGGTGTACTCAAAATGATGGTGATAGTGAAAGTGTCTTTTTACTATATCTGTAAAGTGAACCTACTCCTTCTGGCACCCAGCCATTAGCTACCCTGTCATTGCCACCTCTATCCAAGGAAGAGGCCCTGAGAATGGTCTCCCTTACACGGACTATTTTTAAACCTTCTGTTGGTCAACACATGCTACGTATGACTTAGCTGCCTGCACATTGGCATGACCTCCATATCATGTTTCAGGACGGAGCCACCCCTCTCTTTCTCGCAGCCCAACAAGGTCATGTGACAGTCGTGCGTCAGCTGATTGCTTCTGGAGCCAAAGTGAACTACCTGCGTGAGGTGAGTGGGCTTCCATTTACGATCGACCACAAACCCATATCCTGGAGTACCGCGCAACCTAGTAGCCTCATTTTGATTAGCCAAGAGCGGAGACTGGTGCCAAAATAAGCAGATTTATGGTTCCATTATGCAGCAGGTCTGGTCTAAGCACTTTAACCAGTTACGTAACGTCTGACTTGATTTGATTTATCCTTTCAAAACATTTTAAACTCTTTTTAATAGTATAGAATTTCATGTATCAGTGGCTACACACAGTATCACTTATGCACATGCAAAACAACACAAACAAATATGTTTTTTCAACAAAATGTTCACCTAGGAACAACAAAGAGGTGCTTGGGTGGGAAACTTCAGATTAAACGCCAAAAGCACTCTCACATCACAAAAGTTAAAAAGGTTTTATTGTTATGGCTTGGTCATATTAACCTTAAACTCATATGTGTTTTGGCAATTAAGCTTCCATCAGGCCTATTTTGACTTTTTTGGGTTTTTTTAAAGCTTAATGTGACGAACCCATAACAATAAAGGCTTTTTAACTTTTGTGATAATAAATATATATTACTTGAACCTATTCAGGTATATTTTGTTGTTTAAAATAAGAAATTATAAAATGTTGTGGGTGAGTGGGATGGCAGCCAGGGGTTGGGGGTGTCCTTCTCAACTTAGGCCAGTCTTCATTAAGACATTAAATGACAGAGCAGTGCATTAATCAGCTGTCTAAATCATACCCTGAATCAATACTAAATTGCAAATGATAAAACAAAATACTCTTGTGTCTCACCTTTGGTTAAGCATTTCCAAAGCCCACAATGAAGCATAGTTTATATAAATGTTTGTATAGACATACATTTGTTTTTATTTATTCACTGCCTGCAAGATATAGCAGCAGTTTTTCCTAACTGCATTGCCTGTATACATCACCATAAGGTAACATACAGTGTTTTGTAGTAAAAGTAAAGTAAAATGATCTGTAACTCAAACACCTCAACGGTGTTGTCCTTTTTAAAACTTTGCAGATATTACATATACGTACATGTCAGGTGTTTAAAACCAAGATGCAGGTAACATTTCCAAGAAGGAAGTAGCAGCCAACATGCCTTCCTCAAACCAGCTGATACAGCACACACCCCTGTCTGCCTTCCCGATCAGACATGCCTCAAGGGGGCGAAGGTTCGTCCTCGAAAGTGCGTGGGTCGTTGTTGTGAAATTGCCAAATGTATGTGCCCCAGTTTTCGGAATACCTTTTACACAATGTTCTTCTCACTGTAAAAAGTGCTGCATAGAACCAAAATCAAAGCAACATGCTGCATGGATCTTTGTTGGTTTTACTTAACAAGGCCATGTATGTTCATAACAGACCAATGTGAAAGCATCCATGCAGCATGTTTGCTTCATTTTTTAAATTTGGTTCCAATTTTCTTCTAGGCTTTACTTTTTACAGTGTGCACTGTGTATTGTGTATGCATCATTAAATGAGGGCCCAAGTGTTAATCCATGTAGGTAAAATGTGTGCCGCCTGTCTTTTTTTTTTTTCATCCTCAAGTGCTTAGGTCTTTGTTATCAAAATTGCCCTAATGAATGTGCCTCTGAAATCAGAATACCTTTAAACAATGTCCTTCACTTGTCTGTGAACTGTGTGTGTGTGTGTGTGTGTGTGTGTGTGTGTGTGTGTGTGTGTGTATTATTAAATTAGGGCCTAAGTGTTAACCCGGATGTATCTATCTATGAGTCCATGTTGTGTCTAGTTTTTTCGTTTTTCTTTTTTTGCTCCACTTCAGGATGGTACTGCCCCCTTGTGGATGGCCGCCCAGATGGGCCACAGTGAGGTGGTGAAGGTTTTACTGCTGCACGGCGCGGACCGCGAGGCCGAGAGAAAGGTAAACACTTCCGCCCCCCACATTTCTTTACATGACCACCGAGATATTGTTTAAACAGATTTTTGTTATGGTTTTGAGGGGGACCTGTCCATTAATTTTCTTGTCTCTGACCCCTTAACCCTTTTCCTGGACTGTGTGCTTGTGGATCCCTTGTGTCCTTAAATAGGATGGTTCTACAGCACTGTTCAAGGCTGCCTTCAAAGGACATAATAAAGTCATCGAGGAGCTTCTGAAGTTTTCCCCCAGTCTGGGTCTTTTGAAGGTTGTCACTACTTTAATCCCATAAAAAGGCCCTGTAATTAAGACGTATAGGTATTTAAAGTAGAACTAGAGAGTTTTCAACCCCTGTGGTTTAAAACAGTGGCCCTGTCATATGTGTAGCATACAATCAAATGAAATACAGAACAGGTGCTTCTCACTATATTTCTCACTATATTTACTTTGTAATTATATTAATTAACCCTAATTCTCAACAGCTAGGTGATAATGGAGCATAGAGTGTGGTTAGTAAAACATGTTATTATAATGTTATAAAGTTATTTTGTCTGTTCTTTGTCTCTTTTTTTGTGTTTTATCTCCTCTCTGTGCAGAATGGTTCAACAGCTCTACATGCAGCTGTTGTTGGAGGGGATCCCAAGACTGTATCTCTTTTGCTGGGGGCAAGTGCAGATCCTTCTTTACCAAATAATGTGGGTATTACAAATGTTAAATCTGCTTTAGACACTAGTCAAACACAATATCAAGGCAACTCCTATGCATACAATTCACTACATATACGAATGGTAAAGCAATGCAAAGATTCCTACAGTTTTTTGACTGTTAATGCAAAGATTCCTACAGCTTTTCTTAGGCATAATGAATGGTTGTATCTTCTCAAAAAGGCCAGTATAAATCAAGAGTTATTGTTTTTCCCAACAGAATAATGATCTTCCTGCTGATCTCACCAAGAACGACCGAATTCTCTGGCTTCTACGACCAAGCATCGCCAATGGAAGTTGATGACCATTTAACCCTGGTCCTGAAATTTGACCATGGGTTTCCTCAGAAATAATATATTTCCTGCCAGGGGTCAGATATCAAAGCATTTTGAAAAAATTATATTATATTTAAGAGGATGTATTTTATGGTGCTTGTTTGCAACTGAAGCTTTACGACTATATGGACAATAGAAGTTGGTCACTCAAATCATGTCTGAAATACAATCAATGCATTCAACTGAACTCATTATAACAAAATTTGCTCATACTTCTTGTTGGAACAATTGCCGTTGAAACAATCCTTTACAAACAAGTATTGCCTTAATGAAGATATTTGTTGTGTGTGCTAGTGGATATGTTAACTTACAATTTTCATATTTTATGTGGAATCAACTGATGGTTTGAGTACTATGTGAGAGCCTTTGTACTGTAAATGACAGAGCCATAACATCATCATGAGTGAAACATGAATGATATCTGTGTGCAAATGTTGCTTCTCTTGCCATTCCTTGTTAGAATTACTGTAAAGTTGTTTGGTATTAATGTTGTTAAAGGCTAGGCTATTTATATTTTATTATTATTTGCTCATTTGTTCGTATGTGTGATTAAAGAAATACAATATATTTTGTTTTCGTGGAATAAAATATTTGTGTTCATGACTTAGGTAAGTTTGTCAGTTATTGTAATCAAAGTTCAATTTTGTTTTGGTTGTTTAGACGTGTGACAAACCTCCCAAGCTACTCGGTGTCAAAAAGTCAAGGAGTAAGCATGGCAACCTAAGCTACAGTGAGTTTTGAAAGTTTTTAAAGTCTTGAAAATGGCAAAACCACGAAGTGCCACCAGCGGTCCGTCAATTTAGGGGTAGTCCACTAGGTCGCCTCCAGCTTCAGCCACTCCCACAATCACTCACCGTGATGATGCGACAGTGACTACCAACTAGGAAGCAACGGTGTAAACAAGAGTGAAATTGCCTTTTGGTTTTAAAAGCTTATATTTGTAAAGTCATGTTCGGGTTGACTGTTTAAGAATTCGACGCACCGCGTGTTTCATCTTGTACTACAAACACTGTCAATTCGTTACGTTTATACATTCGCACCAATGAGCAAATCCAACAACTTACAGGTAAGTACAGGTAACTACATAAGACGACTTACAATGAAAACAATCGTTCAAAATAACTTAGAATTTGCTTGTACTTCTAAGTGAGTCTGTTATGTTGTGGACCTCTGAAAATATTCATTTTAAGTAAAGTAAATGTGTAAAGGGTGATTCTGATAACAGCGCGGAACAAGGAAGCTAATTAGTCAATGTACCTGTTTTTTTTTTTTTTTTTTAAAGCTCGTCTGGCTAATACATTTACAACCGCCAATTATTTATCACACAAGTCTATTAGTAGTTTTGACAGAATAAGTATTACCCTACATTAAGGGTTCTACTGAACATTAATGTAAGACATTTAAATGTATTCAAAATTAAAAGGTGACAACACAGCACAGCTCTCGCCATGCTTATCTGTCATCACAACCCAACCAATGAGGGAGCAGAGCATCTTGCAGAACAAGGTGTCTGGTATGTCTGAGTGGCCTCACCCCTCTCTTTTGTCCTACAGTTACAGCTGTTTTTTTTCTTTCCACACAGAAAGCCATCGACTTGGCAAATAAGGCATCAGATGAGGATAAAGCCAAAAACTATGAGGAAGCTCTTCGTTTGTACCAGCAATCAATAGAGTACTTCCTCCATGTGGTGAAATGTAAGGAGTTCTGGACTGTTGCCAAGCTGCTCAGAAGTCCACCCCAAAACAAACCAACACTTTCAATCAAATATGCTTTACTTTATCATACATTATATATGATAAGACAGTGATAAAGCTTATTTTTAGCGGTGAACCTTCTTAATTTACACTCCTGAAACCGTGAAAGCCAACATGTCTAATCTTAGTTCAACTTAAGATCTCAAATCATATTATCCTGTTTCTTTTTTTTCTAAGGAGGTTTTAGGAGCAACAGATTCAACAATAGGATAGTTGAGGAAAATAATATTTTCCTCTGAAATCAATGTTTATACGACTACCAGAAAAGGGATGCATCTCTGTGTGTCAACTATAGATGAAAGCCAAGGGGAGAGGGCCAAACAGAGCATCAGGGCCAAGTGTATTGACTACCTGGCCCGTGCAGAGGAACTGAAGGGCTACCTGAAGAAGAAAGAAAACGCCCCACCTGCCAAACCTGTGAAAGAGTCAGACAACAAAGGGTAAGGGAGACTCGTGCTGTGAGTTAGTGGTACAATATGTGCAAAGGTGTCACCCTGGCTTTGGAAAGTAAAAACCCTGACACATATTTTATCCCACCACTTTCTTCACCAGCTGGTTCTAATGAGGATCTTTTTTGTAAGTCGCTTTGAATAAAACTGTCTGCTAAGTGTCATGTAATGTAATAATGAGCACACAAGTAATCCGATAGGTAGATCAGCAAAGTAGTAAACTCACCTGTGTTAAGGGCACGTAGGCAAAAGGAAAACATGGCAGGTTTTTACTTCCTGAAGTGCGGATTGACACATCTAAATACAAAATGTACCATACAATTATATATGTGCAGGGCAGTTTTATTCTCAACGCACTTCAGTGGCAGCAGATTGTGCAGGCTGTTCAAAATGGCACACCGGCCTCCCAGATTCTTTGCTCTTTAATTAAGTCATGTAGAAGGTGTATGTGAATTACATGACAGTGCTGTAAGGATTCCTGTAACATGTTCTAGTCCTCGAGACACTGGGTTGGCATTTAGTCACAGTTTTAATTAAACGTCTGCCACAAGAGTCTGGCAAACTGTAATCACTTGTGACAGAGTGGGCGTGTATTAGGTGTGTTTGTAAGGTGTGGCTCTGGGGCAGAGAGAAAACATTTGTGTTTATAATGAAGGCACAAGAAAAGCAGGAATAAGAACCCAGCAGCCTAATGCACAGGTCCTGAACCTTGTCTGTCTTTACAAAACATGTTGTTTCTTTTAGTCATATGCACATTTGGCTACTGTAGAAGAGCTAAATCCATTTATTTCAGCGGCAGTGGTCAAAAACATTGACCTGGTTGAGTTGTAAAACTATGGGAGATTACTGGGACAAAACAGCAGCGTGGTGAGAGATGGGTCTGAAATACAGGAAAAAAAACCTTGGAAAACATGCAAGAGTTGGCAGCTATGGCTATATGACAACTTGCTGTGCTCTCTGTACTCATTAATGTAACCTGCTAAACCAGTGCTGCTGTGTAGCTGCTGTTTAGCTAAATTAGTGGAGCATGTACAGTACATGCAGCATGTTTTACAGTGTGGTTCCAGTGAGGTAGCAAAGCCTCGCCTTTGGATTGTACGTCATTGGCCAGTGAAGCAGTAGCTTACCCTGTGATCAAATAACCCAGTCTGATTGATTTGAATTTATTGAAGCTAATGCCTCTTGAAACTACAGTAAACCGTTCTCATTTTAAGGCTGGCTTTTGTCATATGATGTGTGCACCCTGTTGAATGACTGGTGGATAATATGTGCACATTAACTGTAACTAAGGACATGTCATCCTGTTACAGTGGTGACAGTGATGGAGAAGACCAGGAGAAAAAGAAGTTTCAAAATCAGCTTCAAGGTAGCAGTCAGTCAGTGCTTCTTTTCCATAAGTAACATGTAACAATGTTATAATACCGTTGTAATAATATCATTTTGCCTGTTGTCCTCTTCAATGCATCGAAGTAAAGTAAGCACTAACAAGAACATAGGTTGAATTCTTAATCGAATACAAATATTGATTAAATATTTACCCATTTTTAGTTTAATCTACAAATATGAATGAAAATCTTACACTGACATAAAATGAGCACACACAGTAGTCAACATTATGCTCATACTCATACATCATTATACTGATTTTTTAAATAATTTCTCTGTAAATACTTTTATTCTGTCACTGTTTATGTGGTCAGTCATATGGTAAAATCTCTGTATTTGAAGGTGCGATTGTCATGGAGAAACCAAACATTAAGTGGGATGATGTGGCCGGTTTAGAAGGTGCGAAAGAAGCATTGAAAGAAGCAGTCATTCTCCCCATCAAGTTTCCTCATCTGTTCACTGGTAAAGCACTTCATTCATTCAGTCATTCATTCATTCATTCACTTCCTCACTCACCCACTTGTTCATTTATTATTTTTGTAACAAGGCTTGTAACATATGTTGGATTTGACTATGACATTATAATCCCAACTACAATTAATTACACACTTGTTTTGTTTCCAAGGGAAAAGGACTCCATGGAGGGGGATTCTGCTTTTTGGACCTCCCGGAACAGGAAAGTCGTATCTGGCGAAGGCCGTAGCCACCGAAGCCAACAACTCCACCTTCTTCTCCATCTCCTCCTCAGACCTGGTGTCGAAGTGGCTTGGAGAGAGTGAGAAGTGAGTGAGGCCGAATTTATGTTGGTGGGATGGAGTTGTTTGGAGTTAGGGTCTAGAGATGGTAATGGTAATACGAAGCAAATAATGAACCAAATGTATGCTTTTTTCCAAAGTCATGTATAATACTAAAAACACCACATTATAAACAGAAATTGTTGGCTTAATTTTTAATATGTAACAACATTCATTTTAGAATTTTTTTACACATACCTTGCATAGGTTAGTTATAGCCAGAAACAGTTAAACTACTTCAAGGCCAACAATAAATAACAGGTAATTAATCAACTGGGAACAAACTAAACCAACCACACAAGGCTTTGCATACAAAATAAGTAAGTGTCCTGTCCAGGAAAAATCCACTGAGTTGCCTCATTCTTTGTGGTCAGGTTGGTGAAGAACCTGTTCAGCTTGGCCCGAGAGCACAAGCCTTCCATCATCTTCATTGACGAGATTGACTCCCTCTGTGGTTCAAGAAGTGAGAATGAGAGCGAAGCTGCCCGCCGCATTAAAACAGAGTTCCTGGTCCAGATGCAAGGTAAGGCAAAAAAAAAAAAAACAAACAGGACAGGAGTCGACCAGCAATCGCTGGTTGGATTCCAGCTCCTCATGACTAGGTCAAGGTGTCCTTGTGCAAGACATTGAAGCCCATACTGCTCCAGATGTGCTAGCTGGTGCCTTGGATGGCAGCCTTTCACTGTCAGTGTATGAATGGCTCAATGTCAGGTTTTAATTAGGGAAGTGCTGAATATGAAAAAGCCCTATTTAAATGCAATTCATTTCTTTTGCATGGGTGTATTTCTTTTGAATGGTCCACACTCTTAGGTGTTGGAAATGACAATGAAGGCATCCTTGTGCTTGGAGCAACCAACATCCCCTGGACACTTGACTCCGCTATAAGAAGAAGGTAAGAATGACTGAAAATGAAGCCATGAGACACCTCTGTAAGAGGTTTGCCACTTACTCTGAGTTAACTAACCTAGACTAATCACTAAACCATCTATTTGGAATACCCCCCAGGCCATAAAAACAGTATATATTATATATAAGTGTATAGTATATATATTGCATGCTGTTTTTTTCCAGAGGGATGTGTATTTGTGTCTTTGTCTCAGATTTGAGAAGCGCATCTACATCCCTTTGCCTGAAGAACATGCCCGTTCCATAATGTTCAAGCTTCACCTGGGTTCCACACCCAATAGCCTGAGTGAGGCAGACTTTACCACCCTGGGGCATATGACGGAGGGCTACTCTGGTGCTGACATCAGCATCGTTGTTCGAGACGCACTCATGCAACCTGTTCGCCAGGTGCAGTCGGCCACTCACTTCAAACGGGTAAGGGGAAAAGTCAAAGGTCATCATTGCAATTTACATGTACAGCATGTGTCTAAATATACAAATATGAAAACTTTATTGTCCACAAGTGGAAATTTGTCTTTGGTTTATAAACTAAAACACATCTCTATGCTTTAAAAAAGTAATTAATTAAAAGGAAATTAAAAGGAGACCAGGAGTAGAGCAATAAAATGTACAGCACATAAAATGCATACAAATATTTAAAATTAAACTCAAAATAGATAATGATAACTGCACAAACATTTACTACATGAAATCAACAGCTGAAAAAATGTAAACCATCCTGAGTAGATACATAGTGTACTTTAAGATAAAGTTTTACATTTCTGAATGAATAATTTGTAATCCATCCACATGACCAGGTGAGAGGATCGCAGTGGAACAATCCAGATGTGGTGGTTAATGACCTATTGACCCCATGCTCTCCAACTGACCCCAATGCCATAGAGATGACCTGGATGGATGTGTCAGGAGATGAACTTTTGGAACCTGTAGTTTGCATGGTAACAATAATGATCTTAAGTTTGCTTTTTCATCTGTATACTGGAACAAGTAGTAAAGTAAAACAATATTTTGTTGTCTCTATTCACAGAAGGACATGTTGAACTCTGTTGAGAAGACCAAACCTACAGTGAATGAGGATGACTTGAAGAATCTTAAGAAGTTCACAGAGGACTTTGGCCAAGAGGGATAATTACCTTCAGAGGAATCAACACCTAATGCGTTAATAATTTATGCCTTTGTCTGATACCATACCCTTAAGAGTTTTCATACGTCTGAAAGTGCCAAGGGATGTTTGGTGTTACACACACACAAACACTTTTACAAACACTTTTTAAATTACTTTCTGTCAAATGTTTACGTTTGGGTATTTTTAACATTTTTGAGGAGGGGGGCATCAATGTACATGTGTCTTCTGAAGTCTTTCTTCTTTATCTTATACATGGGCAAATTATTTAAATGTTCAACATTTTTGTTTTTTATCTTCAAACCTTAACTTATATATTTTCCTTTGTTCCTGTGTGTGAATCTAAATTAGAGAGAGATACAGGAACTAAGATGGTTGGTTGAGGAATATGGATCAGTTTCATCCCACTCAAAATATACTTACAATACTCAGGAAAACATCAATGTTGTGTTACTGTATATATTTATTTTATTTGAATGTTACCTTTAAGCAAAATTACAATAAATAATTGAGGTTAAATGAATGACTTGCAAATAATAGCCGTACAGGAAGAAAGCATCTTAAAAATGAATTCTACTGAATCTCTTATTTTGCCATCCTTGCGAGAATAATCAGAAACTGTGCTCAGAAGATATATACTTGAAACAAGTGATGCGCTTCTACCAGTAACCCTCAAACATCTCTTTGGTGAAAAAAAACATCTTCGCAAGTACTCAAACAAGTACTCATCTGAAATGACAAAACAGACACCACATAATATGACAAGCATGATGTCGATGAATAATGTCAGCGGTTAGGTACTGGTTTTGAAAGTGCATGGTGTTTTAAATACAACTAGTCTTGACACCATCATTTACAATGACTGGACGCCCTGAGGCCAATATAAAGCATAAATGAAATAAGAAACGTATTCCCTAAACACCCTTCATATTTGTGCATCTTAAGACCTGTGGGGTATTCTACAGCGGTAGGTAAACCTGTTAGTAGATTGGCCCAGGGTTTCATTCAGTTCTCCTCAACTAAACAAATGCCAGCAGGCTACACTTCCATCAGGTATATGGCTCTGCACTGAATGAACCAGGTTGGGCTTAAGCACCTTTGTACCTTTGTAGTGTACCCTACAGGGGGGCTAATTCAGGTACACAGTTCACTTATAAACCTAGGTAAATAAACTCACAGTAAGTAGTGAACATGTCTAATAAGGAACCCTATGCCTTCATTTAGCATGACAACAGAGCTGTTCAAGTAAAGGGTTTAACCCTTACTGAATTAACCTATGGAAGTTTATCACTTAAACCATTAAATCAGGCCCCAAAACACAACGTGTTCCAGTTGGTAAATGTTAGATACAACAAATAATAAAACATTTTGCAAAGACATAAGGCGATGAAATGATAGGACAAATGTCAAGTCTTGGACATATCATAACTACATAGGAAAAATGGCCTCTAGGACTGAAATCCCAACTCTATGGAGTGTGTCACATTTAAAAAACATGACATAACAGTGTCATAGAACACATCAGAAAAAAACAATTACTTTTAAATTGAAAATGAAGGAGTAGGGTCGGCTCGGGTGTACAGAGGTTAAGGTGCAAAGCAATAATTGCCAAAAACAGGGTTACCCACTCCTGCAACAGACCAAGAAGGCACCCATTCATTTACAGATAAGACAAACATGTCAATCAAAGTACTCAATATCTACCCATAGCATGTCCATGAAGGGTTCAACTATCTGGAACTTTGAATCCATTATGGTAACTAAGTAAGCTTTAATGAAAAAGCACAATCTATCCATCTAACACATATCAAAATTAATAGTCATTAACAAATTAATTTAAATATTGTTCCCTTCATTACTGTATTTATCACACCAATGTGATTAATGTATTTTGAACTATTATTCTTATAGGAGTGTAACTTACTAAAGAGCCTGACATTAAGTGAGGTACAGGGGATAACTGGTCTTTGGTACAAAGACAGGGAGGTTAGTTCAGACGGATACACTTGGAAACTAACACATGGAAGTAACTATTATATTGCAGTGGTACTGCAGATAACCCTTCAACTAGGACAGCTGCCTGAACAGTATGTGATCTGAGTAGAGTAAGAAAAAGCTATATGCTGTAGTTGACCAATACATTAGAACACAGAGAAGAGGGATCCGAGAGCCAATCCAGTGGCAGCACCGGCGAGCATGCCCAGAGCAACATCACCAGCGTCTTCACGGCGTCGCTCTTGGACAATGATGTGGTTAACTCCAGGGGGAGGATATGCTCCTATTAGCCAGAAAACACAATCATAGGACATATTCCCTTAGTTAGACACCCTGTGGTTAATTTAATACAACGTATGACTAATTTAATATTTTCTTTCAGGAGAAAAGGGTAAACAGGAAAACCATAGAGGAAATCTAACCAAACACACGTCATTACATAATGTACTTTTAATGCATAATTAGATTTTTTTTTTCAGTGTTTCCCCTAGATATTTGTCGTCGTAGCAGTGCTGTTAGTTACGAATGTTAACCTTGCAAATGCTAGAGGGTTACACTTTGGAAAATAACCCCAAAAATAATGCCTACTGCCAACTTCTGAGTTAGGAAATCGATAGAATAAGACTTAAAATAGGGATTTGGATGTAGTGCTTACACTGTGTGCAAATCAAAAGGAATTAAGGCTTCTGCACACCAAAAAGACTTAAGAGCGTCTGTCTCTTGTCACCGTCTTGAGTTCTCTTGCCAAACTGGTAATTCACTTTCACAATTAGTTTGTGATTAGATTGTGATTGTTACTGCTCATGTCAAGATTTAGTTGTGGCGCTCACCGTTTAGCAGTGGCTGTGCGCCTCTGCTGAATGCATACAGGGAAAACACTGATCTTTCCATGTGGTTAAGATATACCTTGGTACTGGTAAGGGTAAGCAACAGTGTAGTACTGCCCATCGGCAGTGTAGACCATCTGTGTGCCATGGGGAGGAGGCTGGGGGACGTAGCCTCCATACTGGTCAGGACAGTAAACCTGTTAAATGACATATATATGGCAAAATGCTTTCTTGGGTGCAAACAAATAGTATGATGACTGAAAGGCAGTACAGGTAAACTATTTACAGCAAGTATTTAGAAAATGATTATATAACAATGTCACCAGAAACTAGGACAGCAGTGTGTCACTGACAGCAACAGTACACTACACAGGGTAATTAAATTTTAAAACATTTAAAACATTCACAGCCTAAAAAGTCTATTGATGCTTTGAATGTGAGCTTTCCATCTTGCCTCTAGGAGGAGAATAACACTTTACAGTATTTGTAAAGATTGCAGTACCAGTTTTGGCCACAGTACTACACAACATTTTATTCATATGGTACTGGTATTAAAAAATGTTTCTGAAAGAAATGTTAAACCTGTAGTAACAGTGCTTGACATACCTGAGAGGCTGGGGCACACTCTGAGTAAGGTGGAGGAGCTGAGGCTACAACCTCCTCAGCAAAGCCGACCTGGGGAGTAGTCATGACCTACAACAAACCCAATTTAAACACAGTCAACAATGCTGTTCAGGAAAACAACATATTAGTCAAATTAGATTTGACGTGCCCAAAGCCCCATGCCCTGTGCTCATGTTCAGAAGTTATGCTTACAACTTCTACTGAAGGGATACTGAGTTTGATCTACTATACTTAAAAAGAATTCTGATTAGACTGAGCAGAATTTTGCGCTCGCATTTACAGAAAAAAAGAATGAATTCCACAAATTAAAACGGATTATTCAAGTTTGATGTACAGACTTCTGATGGTTAAATTATGGGGCATACTCTCTCATTTGCACGCAAGTCCTTGTTTTTTAAACGCTTTCAATGTATCCATAGCCCTCTCTAAAAAGGTGTAATTTATTTAAAACAGCACAGAAAACATGGAATTTGGGCTTAAATATTACCAGTGGCAAATATCATTATAATCCCTGGAATACGCAAATTATTGTTGAAAAAAGAAAGCGAAGGAATAACAAAAACACATGTAGCCCCCAAAGTATCATGAGTAGTCACAAAAGAAAACATATTATCATGTTAACTTTGGGAAATTAAACAATCTATGTAACTGAAGCGCAGATATCCACTATCAAGTTTATCTGTTAAATATCTGTGATGTGATGGGGATGTGTTGGACTGAGACCAGTCTCACCAAACAGAATGTTACGATGACAAAATAACTTACCGTATTGACTCTTGCATCCTGCAGAGCCATGCTCCATGCCCTGTTACAAAAGACAGTTCAGACAAAAGAATGTCAACAGCTGTGGTACTTCCCTTTCTTACTTACACAGCAGTTTCCTCTTTAAGGCATTCCAATTGCAAAAGGGATGCGTCAGTACTGACAGCATGACTCTGACCAACAGCCTTAGCTGTTTTGCCACCACATGCAGAGAAAGGTATTTAGGATTACAGTGAGCGTCTTACAGAGCATCATCGGAGCTGTCGGCACAGATGCTGATAATCCGTCCATCCCTGCAGACGATCTGCAGAAGGGAATCCCGACCCTTGCCCTCAGGAGGGGTCAATTCTAGGGAGAGAGGGGAAACCTGTTAAAAAAGACCCTTAGATTGTTCACAAACAAAAATCTACATAACCATGATGGCAAAGGCCATCAAGAGTCCAAACACAAAATATACTGGAGTGAAAAGCACAAAAGACGCAGTTTGATTCTACATAACTGGGGATGTATCAGTGTTAACATACCCAGTTTACTTTGAGTTAACCTGAGCCTTCTTGGTCAGTCAGAATACCCCACTGGCCATGTTATTTTACATTCACTGCTCACTCTGCTAAGCGAGACCGAATAGTCACACGGACATGTGCCCACCTCGACAGGCATTGGCATTGCGAATGTTTATGCAGTCAATCCTCATGTGTATCTCATCCTCCATGTCACGCCGCTGCTGGTCATCATAGAACACGAGCCTTCCATCAGACCAGAGGTCAAACCAGTTCTTCTTCCATCGCCGCAGGATGGTGCCTGTGAAGTCATTTGACGTGTATGTGTTAGTGACCGCAAGCGCACTGAACAGTTATTGTCATTCTTTGTCAGGTGCATCACCACTACAAGCGTGACCCTTAGATGATGGAAATCATGAAAAATAAAAATAATTAAAACGATAAAAATTATTAAAAGAAGTGGTTAAACCCTTCCAAAGACCTGTGGGTGATAATATATTTTATTATGTCTGAGGGACCAACACTTATTCCTTCGCGGTGTGTAAACTATAGTCAACCCAATGCAGTTGTCCTTGAGTGCATTCAGTAGCTTATAACATCAGTCCACCATGGTGCTATCATTTTTTGTACTTTAACTAAAAAATAGAGTTGAGAAGCCCAGCTTCGTAAAGTAAACCTTGAATAACAACATTTGTTCCAGCCACTTAATAGATCATCTGATTCAATTTAGCACAACTAAATTGATGAAGTAACTTGTGAAATTATCCATTTTAAGAGCATTAGTAAGAAAAGTGATGCTGGACTATTCTTTTTTGTACACAACTGTACTTTCTGCATGTATGCCAATTAAACTGGTCGTTAATATTGTCAGTTATTTTGTAGCAGGCATACTCACTTTGTCTGTGGAGCCACCCACTTTTGACCAGAGCCATCCTGGACAAGGCCTACAAGTAGCACTGTAGAAAACAATTAACCACAATTTTACATGTTTACTTCCTTCAACCTCCAGTAACCCAGTTCAGGCTTAGGATCGCTTTACCACATTTAACTATGACTGTCTCTTTCTTTAAACTGTCAGCTGGTCGGGAAATTAGGTTTATTCTTTGTTCCTGAATCATGTCTGTAAAACAAACTGTAAAACAAACAAACAAAAAACAGACCACTGCTCCAACTGCACTGGCATGTTTGTATTGGAATCAAAGAAGTATTATCACGACAGCATCATAGCCTAGTCGAAAACAGTTATAAACCATTAATATTATTTATGGTTTCTACGACCAAAAGGATGTTTGCATAGAGGGTGTTTACATAGCATGTTTAACTGCTAACGCCACGCTAGCATCAGCTGCTTAGTTACTACAGCTGTTCGCATAGGTCAGACTAAGAGACACAATACAAGATCTATGAAATTATCCATTAATATGCAACGTGTTAACATACCAGACAAATACCGGTTAAAGCGTTGTTTCTTTGATGAAGTCTTTGAAGGGCCTGTAACGGTAAAAGATCCAGGGACACCCACTCGATGACAAGAGCATCAGCTGACTTGGTAATGTTGGTGTTGTGAGAATGTTCACGAATATCCGGTGTAGGCATCTTATCCGCTTCGTTTATGGGATCCGCTTCGGATGTGACGTAACAGTCGGCCTTCAAGCATCATGATTGGCTTAAGTACGCGAAGGGGCCTTATTTTCATGTTGCTGTCTTTGGTTGCCTGTTTATAAAGCACTCATACTTAATTTCTCGCTGATATAGTGATTGTTTTAATTCAAAACAACGCCGTTTACGTTATAAGGAATTAATAACCCAAATCGTATCACTGTTGTCGATCTAAAGACATCGAAATGAATTACGACAGGCTTGTTGTTGTACCATTCCGTTTTACCGCTAACGCTAATGTAGCACATGTTGCCTGTATGAAGCAATAATAACGCAATTTATTCATAGCGGATAAATGATCGAAGCGGAAAAGTTGCCCACAACATCGCAAATGTGTCATTTTCACTTTGTACTCACCTAGATCCTGAGATACCGTGCAAATTTGACTATATGCGCTGATACATGATCATAAATAGGCTCCAGAACACTCCAAACAAGGCTGTTGTTTCACGAACACTGACAGACTGACCGAATTACATTAATTTGTATAATTTCTTTGGTTGTGGGCTACTTGCTAGCCAGTAAGTAAGCTTCCAACACTGACAGTGTGGATTAGATTAACATGCAATATTGCATTGTACCTTGTAGCAATTAAAATTAAGAAAATTAAGACAACTTACTGTGTCTTATCAAAGCATGAACATTCATACACATCTTCTGTATTTACCTGAAATAACAGGTACAGTACAGTAATAATCAGATAACAGTTGAAAATAATTGGGGGGCTGCACTGTTGCACTTTGTAATATTGCATTGTACCTTGTAGCAATTACAATTAAGAAAATTAAGACAAATTACTATGTCTTATCAAAGCATGAACAGTAAAAACACAAGGACACCAATGTTGTTTTCCACCTTTTATTTCACATTCAGACAGGTACAGTACAGTAATAATCAGATAACAGTTGAAAATAATTGTGGGGCTGCACTGTTGCACTTTGTTTTATGCATACATAAAATTAACTGGTGCATACTTGAATGAAAATAACATGTATATTATTGTTCTCTAAAACCAAGAAGTCTTAGTTCCTAGACCATACCAGTGCTCTTGAAGGTTGATAGCTATTTTAAGTACACTGTCGCCATCAACTGGCCACTAAGTGAAATAAGTGCATATATCAGGGGGTGTCAAACTCACTTCCCTACGTCTGAGGAGAAGAAAAAGAACAACAACAACAGTAAAACAGCAACACCAAAAGACAACAACAAACCCATACACCTCAAACGGCTGTCGATGTGGATGGGGACGGGGACCCTGGTGGTGTTTGGGATTCAAAGCGAATGTTCACACTTAACTGTGATCCTACAGTATACTGCCAAAACAGTTCATAGTCATCTCTACACAGACAAAGAAACTCAAAATTCTCTTGTAAAAGTTCTGGGACGTCCCACCACAGATTCGGTTGCGAATTAACCTCTCTTCTGATTTCTGCCTTCTCCTCGGAAGTCTTATATATGAAGGACGGCAGTAAGACGGTCTTCTTAAACTTTTCCTTATTACTATTGTACCACTCAACTGCAGCTTCCACGTCCTCCTCCATGTCAAATGGCTCCTCCACATCCTCTACAAGTGGCTCTGGCTCACAACTTAGATCTAAAACATACAAACGAAACAGAGTTAGTTATTTTGGAATGTAGTAACACTTCTAACAGTGTCATTGTACCAACATAGAGATTCAATTCACCTTTGTCTGGTACTTCAAAGTAATTGTGCTCTGCTAGGACCATACCTGTGTAAAAAAAAACAAACAAACAGAAAAACACTCTTTATGCAGCCCACACTTGTGTACCCATGCTTCAGTAATATTGTGCGTGCCTAGTGGTGTACCCATATTACAGCACACTTACTAATATCAGCCTCCGCTGCTACAGTGGACATGTCAACGGGGCTTGAAGTGGAAGCCGTAACGGGCATATCAATGGGGCTTGAAGTGGAAGTCATACCGGGCATGTCACTTGAAGTTGAAGCTGTACCTGCCCGGCAATGGTACGGCTTCAGATGACGGACATTCACCTGCCGCCGCTTCCTTGACCCTGCTCTCTTATCAACTATGGTTGCCACACCTCTATCTGACAAACTCACAACCGCATATGGCCCTTCCCAACGCTCCTTCAAACCTGGACCTATCTTTACAGCTTTTTTATTTACTGCCATGAGGACCTCATCTCCCTCCTTAACAACTAAGCTATCCTTCACTGCATGTCTGTGCTCAAAATATTTTTTTTGTTTATCCTGGGCATTCCCTATGTTGTCATGTACTTTAGCATGTATATCGGCAAGCATATTTGCCCGTCTGCTCATAGTAGCCTCGTCTATCTCTACAACTTCACATTCCTCCAACTGTGGATCTGCACGGCTACCGGGATGCACTCCGTACAGCGCAAAGTAAGGGCTAAACTTAGTTGAACGCTGTTGCTTAGTGTTAATGGCATGAACAGCATACTGTAGGAAACTATCCCAGTTATCCTGTGCCGGATTACAATACTTGGCCAAATGACGTCTAATATTCTGGTTTGTCCGCTCGACCTGCCCATTGCACTGGGGGTGATAGGCAGATGTCACTGCATGACCTACTCCAAAAACCTCTAGCAACGAATTATGAATCTGTAAGGGGAGAAGAAAAGTAAAGTAAATTTAGTAATAGGCAACAACATATTATGTGCATGTGTGTGTACCGAAAGACATACATTCATTTGTGGGTGACTCACTGCATTCACAAACTCTCGTCCCTGGGGCCTCATTTATCAAGCGTTCTTCCGAACAGAAATGTGCGTAAAGGGTGCGTGCGATCATTCCTGCGCAAAGTGTGGGATTTATGAACTCGTACTTGAACGTAGGAATGTGCCTAAATATACGCACAGCTCTCAACTCACTCACTGTAAGGAATAACATTATTGAGAAATGTTAGGGCCAAATCAAGCTTTGCAAACTAAAGAGCCAATGGGGGACTGCTATAAGGAAAAGACAAGACTGTATGATAAACTTCAGTCTGTAAAATCAAGAAAAACAGAATCGCTTACCTGCCAGCTTAAAAACTCCCTTCCTGTGCAGATCCATGATTACCACAGGTGGGTAAAACCCGCAGTTTACACAAGAAAATGTGTAGTCTGTGTCGGTCAGTGCCTCAAAGTGGCAGTAGGCATGAAGGATGGTGGTCATTAAAGTTGTGCAGACCATCTGTCCACTCTTGATACCTGTACAACATTTTGCACAGGGGACATTGCCTGCTGTATGTTGAGATGTCTGTGGAAAACAAGTTACATTGGGACATTAAAATCATAGTTGTTATTGCTCATTTGTTCTTTTAAATATATGGTATTTGTTAAATCTATTTCATTGAACTTACTGTCAAGCAGGCCCATCATTCCAACAATGCAGGCCTTGTTGGTGATCAGCACCGCATCGTTAAGTGTTGGATGATCTGCACATAGCTGACATTTATTTTCCATAGGGAAAAACTGATCACAGTCCACCTTGGTCATTACCACTTCCTTGGGAAGTGGCTGGGGAATTTTCTGCTCCTGGATATACTGGACTGTTCGTCTCACAGCCATGGTGTCTTCTGGACTGGAGCACTTCATCTTCTCTGTCGACTTGAACAGCTCTCGGTCATTTTGAAATACGTGCCACTTGCTTATGTTAATGTGTGCACATGACATGCGGGGCTTTGCGCAAGGGCAATGCCAGCTGTTTTTCCCTTTGTTATACGTAACCATGACCCTTCCCAGGGCACTTGTGGGGTCATATGCAGATGGTGGTGATGAGGCACGTGGGTGTTGTCCCTCGATATGTTTCTGCATATCCACCCTTCTGATAATTGTGAGTAAGCAGTATGGGCAGTGGTAATGCCCAGAAGGCCGACATGGCATTCTACATCTTGTTAAGTCTTCCATTGTTCTGGACCTGAGAAAGCAAGCATTTGAAAGTTTACCTGAAGATGTATTGATGTTAATTGTTGCTCGGTATGATAGGAGAAGGTGACTCAATCATGACCCCATGACCAATTAAAACTGGGCCGGACCTGCTATGCATGGCATGATGAGCCACATATGTAAGGGACATATGCAGCAGTCAATGTTTTAACGACCCGCACCCGACCGACGTTTTCAACTAACCCGCCCCAAACTCGAACATACATGTATCCATAACATTAAAACAGAACCCTAAATCAGCTTACTATAATTGTTTTTCCACACTGGCTCAAGCTATGTACAAAGATATGACAAACCTAACATTTTTCAGGTCAATGTACTTGACCACAACTACATGATCCAACATGGCGATAGCCGATACCAACGAGCTAGATAATCAATCATTCGTTGTAAATGTTTAACGTAGGTATAAATGCTGCACATATACTTAAGCGTTTGCAATTGACATTACTCACGTTCATTGAAAGTCTCGGAGCTCTGTCGCTGCCGTTTTAGTTCGCTAAACTTCTTCAAGTTCGCTAAACTTCTTCAAACTTCTTCTCCAACTTCTTCACCAACCTTCTTCTCCAACTTTCTTCTACTGTCTATGCTTTTGGCGGGAGTGTGGCTGACGTGTTTCGTGAGCTCCACTTCTCCATGTGTCTGCAGCTAGACCCCTCTCGGAGTGCTAGGGTAAAACAATGCATACCGAAATAGCATGGACCCATGCAATTAAACTCGTGCGACCGAGCCTTCGCAGGCAGGCCAATAAAAACTCTGCACAAACTCTGCACAAACACAATACTGTTTTTCACTTGAGAAAAGACAAAGGTTTTACCTGCCACTTCGTGACTTCACCCATCGCTGCCGTGCATTTCTGTCGTTGCATGATCAATTTTAAGCTGCACAAACAGCAATTAGCAAATAGCACACGATGCATGATGCACCATGTTAAGTCCATCCTTAAAAGTAATTGAATATTTTGAAAGGGCGGCTGGTGTTAACACAACATTTACATGCTGTAAATTAAGACATTTACACGAAACATTTAGAAAACGTGCTACGCCGTTGGAGATCCGTGGGAAAGACAAGGCTAGATCTGAGCGTTTTTTGACAGTCAAACTTACTGCTTGCACAACGGCGACTTCGTTTGTATTATCACATTTGCTTATGTCGGAGATGAACGAAACATCAATAAATTAATCGAACATATTTCCATTAAATGCGTTTTGTTTCAAAAACGATCAGAGTTTAACGAAACATAACTGTTTATTGATAGTTTATGATTAAGCAATCGGTAGGTAGTAGCCTACGTCATCCCATCGCGACGGCCGTTCCATGAAGGACCCCCCCGAAGCGGATCCCATAAACGAAGCGGATAAGATGCCTACATCCGGTAACCACCAGGGCAAACAGCGAGGGAATGTTCAAAATACGGAGTGGAGTTTCCTACGGAGCAGAATCCTGTTTTAGAAAATAGCTAGAAATTCTTTTTTTTATCTCCACGCTATTTACACATTAATGAGCCCAATTAAAGGACACTGGTTGTGGTGTTAACCACACCACCACCAATCAATATTAAATCTCCAGCATATAGGCAGGCAGAATGTGAATGACTTTATTAGCCCATCAACATGCCAGGCTGAATTAATTATTTTACTCCTCTAACTTAAAATGGTGGACACACTTTTTAAATTTATTCTTTGGTATGTAGGCTAAACACTAAACCAGCAAATACTGTTAATCCCATTTTTTATCTGTCCTGTCTCGCAAGCAGAAAAATGTTCTTCCAACCGTACTTCTTGACATTTGCCCATTTTTTCCTGAAATTATATGTGTAAGATAGCCTACATAACCAATTTGCTTCAGGCATATACATGCTTTTTTTTTAGAAGGAAGGAAGATAAGAAGGCTAGTTTAGGACATTGTAACAATAGGCTACTTATTGTTGAGTGCTAGGCCTATAAGGCCTATAGCAGGATATAATACTCTCTCCTAATAGTAATGACAGCCAGACGTAGCCTGCTTACCAACTGACTTGTGACTTCTTACATAGATTAGGTTAAAGTCCTTCAACACAGAACCAGTCTCAAAAATGAATGACGACAGGTCTCTGGCATCAGTGGCCATGAAGTCCTTCAAAGCAAACTGTTTAAACGGGTCATGGGGATGATGAATTCATGGGGATGCACTCTGAATGAATGCCGTCATCTGTCCGAGGGAGTCACACCAGCTTCCTGACACAGAACAGTAGAACAGTGGACATCTCTACGGCCATTCAGCACTGGCGCTCCCTTATGGGAAACAAATCAAAGAGGCTACTCTGCCGTACAGGACTTTCATCCCCTAAGCACAAGGGAGTGGGCAGAGAAAATCATTGGATTCTTTACACCATGCAAACAGCCATTTCCATTCCTCCCCTTTAGCTGGTGCTATGAACCTATTCCATGAAAACAATTACAGAGGAGCAGCTTTTTCTCTTGTAATCACGCTGATAAAAGGATGATCACTATCATGTGCCATACCTTCTCCTATTTTTTCAGGCCGTAAAACTGCGGACAGTTTGGATTATAGCCAGATAAATTGACATAAAGCATAACTTTTCTTAAAATTACATTATTTTTTAAATCTCCACAAATATCTACCTAATATCTAAGTTGGGACCTAGGATACCATCTGCTGTCAATAGGCTACTGCTCTACAAGAAGCAACTGTTTTTGCGAAGTCCTATGGGGACTGTCAACATATAAATGTGAATGGCACATAACAAAAACTTTTTACATTTCTTTTATTTACTGAATTGTCAGAAAGGCTGCGTGTAGCCTACAGCAGCTAGGTGTAAAGTCTAGGCTCTGGCCTACCGATTAGGTTAGAAGAGGAAGCCAAAGTAGACCAAACCCTCGTGTTATCCAATCAGAACAGCTTACCCTAATAAGTATTTTTTGACCCAATAGTAAAGAAGAACATCATGAATTATTAATTAGGGCATAATTCGGTTGCTGTTCACGAGGAGTAGTGAAAATATTTCAACTACCCAGAAACTGCAGAAATGGCGAAGGCAATATATCTTGAACATTACCTTGATAGTGAGTATAGTGATCAATCTGTGTCGCTGCTGTTATCTGTCGCTAACCTTTGGACATGATAGTTCGATAATTCCCTTCCTAGCACTTCGGCTAACGTTAGCTGGTAATATGTTATGTAGCTTCAGAACAAATATACGCAGATTATCGCTAACTGTTTGTCATTAAACTGATGGTATTCTCTTTGAACCCACAAGTTGTAACTCTTCTACTTTCTTTAAAACAAACCAAGTTTGACGCGTTTTGACCGAGGTAAAGTGTGTTCGATGCCCTACTTCGCGATAGTTAGCTCTACATTTAGCTTGCCATATGTGAGACGGCCATGCTAACGTTAGGAAACTGTAAAAAGCGGTTAACCTAGCTCTATGGCTTCGTTAGCTAAAGAGGCTGATGTTCTTGGAGGGAAGCGAGTTGAACAGTTTGAAGGAGTGTTGCACACTTCATGAGGTTTTGATAACATGTTGCACATAAATCGGAAATTACATTGATGTAAGCTATGGTTTTTCATAATGTATAACATGTTAGCTAGCCGTCCCTGGACTCAGTTTTCAGTTTTCACGAGTGGTTAGCGGTAGTGTTTATTAGCCTGAATAGGCTGAACACTGGTTTATTTTACTTAGTCTGTCAATACAATACTGACGTTTTATAACTTTACCGTACGGGTTTTTTATTGAACTACAATAACATCTGCTCTTATCTATTTGTATGATGTGAGTTGTCTCAGAAAGTCGTTACACATTACTGATAAGCTTGGCCGCTAATATCTTTCTAAACAACTCGTCTACCGACCTTTTCCTATCTGGTGGGTAAAAACCTTCCACCCAGCAGAGGGCGGGATCTGTGGTTTTAAACTGCGTCACAGACAGATGATGGTGTCCGACATGAAAATCATGCACTGTACATAGAATGCAAAACAATAGCCAGTCTGAAATTGTGTGTCGAATAGGGTTAGGCTACATAATCATATTACAGTCCATACAAAGTACAAAGAGAGTATAAGACATACTCACCTGTTACAATGTTGTGTTAGACTAACTGTAAATTGTTACTGTAAAATCAACCATTGTTTATTCAGGGAGAATTGACTGAGCATAAAGGTCTTTCATAGCAGTGCCCTGACTTTACATTCATACAATGAAAATGCAACAATAAATAAAACAGGTAAAAAAAAGAAAACTAATAATTCTAAAGAAAAAATCACATCAAATCAATTAGCCTAGAACGAGAACACTACAGTAGGGATGTCCTCCATCAAAGACTTAAAAGTGTCTTGACACAAGCCGTTTTAATTTTAGGACTTATTGTAATCTGTTCACAAAGAAACTAAAGGCTATTTTACCAACTTCAGATTTTATTTAAGGGGTTTCCAGGTAGATACAACTCTAAGTGTGTGTGTGTGTGTGTGTTATGATTGTGCTTAACTTTTGAAAGTGAGTTTAGGTAAGGCCATAATTTACCCTGTAGTGAATTATAAATAAATAGGAGGCAGTGTCTTTCCCCCCTGTCATGAAGAGAAGACTAGCCAACATTCTGTTAAAGGTTGCAATGATGAGTTCCGAAAACTTCACCAGTAATAAATCGTAGAGCACTGTGATAAACCTCATCAAGGGATCTTAAGGTGGAAGGGGCTGCATGCATATAGAAAACATCGACATAGTCTAACACTGACATTATGACATTATAGTTAACTAAACAATGGACATTAGCTTATATAATATACCTTGTGTGTGTGTGTGTAATATATACCCATGAATAAATGTGCATTTTCATGTTGTTTAGGTATTGAAAACCTGCCCTGTGAACTCCAAAGAAACTTCACTTTAATGAGGGAACTAGATAGTAGAACTGAAGGTGAGTCTGTCACAAAGATAATCACCATTTGCAAATTATTTGTTTGTTAGTTTATGTATTATACCAGTATTTAATAACTGTGTTATAAATATATATAATTTATATTTTACAACTTTCACTAACCACCTAACCGACACCTATGTGTATTCTCAACTTGGCACCCTGCACTTACCCTGTAATCTCTTCTGTTAGTTGAGCTTGGATGTTTTTCCCCCATTGTAAGTTGCTTTGCATAAAAACATCTTGCAAAATGTAATGTTTTGTGATATTCCTACAGAGAAGAAGGGGGAGATTGATAAACTAGCTGAGGAGTATATTGCAAATGTGCGGACTTTGGCATCTGAACAGAGGGTGGAGCACCTACAGAAAATCCAGAATGCCTACAGCAAATGCAAAGAGTACAGTGATGACAAAGTACAGCTTGCCATGCAGACATATGAAATGGCAAGTTTGTTCAAACTCCTCTTTGTGAAAATAGTACATTATTCTTGATGACCTTGCTAGAGGTGTGTGTGTGTGTGTGTGTATGTCTGTCTGTCTGTCTGTCTGCCTGCCTGTAACAGTTTTTGATGTGTGTGTGTGTTGCATTCTATCAGCTGACTTTTAAAATTAGACACCTGTCAAATGATGCTGTGATGTGAATAGTCTTGAGAAACAAAGTTAGCCACTCAGGTACATGACTCATCCAGGGTGTTTACATCTGTTCTCCTCAGGTGGATAAACACATCCGGAGACTTGATGCAGACCTGGCGCGATTCGAGAATGAGCTAAAGGAGAAACTGGATGTCAGTGGCTATGAGAGTCCAGATAACCGGGCATTAAAGAGTGAGTTTAAGATAAAAATAGGTGTTGGCATAATTAAAATGTAAATTGCATTTGTAATTTGTGCTATTATCCCGTCAGAGGGGGGAAGAGGAGGACTCAAAGAGAAAAGAGGCCCTAGGGGCAGAGGAAGGAAAGGATCGGATGAGGACTCTCCACAGAAGAAAAAAATTAAAAACAGGTAGGCTGGTGGACGATGCCTTGTGTGAGGAAGAATCCAAATGTTTTTTTCAGAGAATACTTTTAACTCAAACTTGTTATTTACAGTGTCCTCGAAACAGCTGATGTTTACTTGTTCACATGAAAAGATTGTTGTTGTGCTACTTGAAATCTGTGCTCCCTTTTGTAGGGTTTACTCTGAGGTACTGGTAATATACAATCGCTTATATATGTTACATCTGTAATCTGGTGGTTATCCCTAATGAACTTATCCTTTGCAGCAGAGGGAAGGCTTTTTTCTGAGACATTCCTCTTGAGATTAATTATTAGTTTCTTCATAGAATTGTCTACCACAACAAAATGGTTACTGCATGAATCTGTTTTGATTTTTCTGTTTTAGTCCTGAATTTGGAGACTCGCTCTTGGCAGTACAGCCATCAGACGTCCTGGACATGCCAGTTGATCCCAATGAGCCAACATACTGTCTGTGCCATCAAGTGTCATATGGAGAAATGATCGGCTGTGACAATCCTGACGTGAGTTTTCTATTAACCTATGTCAGTCTTAATTCACACATCTTTCACTTCACTTGACTCTATGCAAAGAGTCTTGCTACTCTCAACAGGTATACATTTACTTCCTAGAGGGTTTCCTGGTGGGTGTATGTGAACTTTAAAACTATTGGGCCTGTCTTTATTATATTACATTACACTTAGCAGACGCTTTTATCCAAAGCGACTTACAATAGAGGACATAAACAAGCTACAGATACTGTATGCAGAGGAAAACAGAGTAAGCAAATGCGTAACAAAGTTAGTGCAGCCAGGATACAAGACGGTATTGGTGAGTGGAGGTTAGTTAGGTTTGCTGATTACTTGCCAAAAAAATGTAGTCTGGGAATCCAAACAGAATCCAAACAGAGTTAGTAGTAGAGTTGCCTGACATAACAGTGTAGCAAAATACAATATTAATTGGAGTTACTACAGCGGTGGTAGCCTGGCTCTAAGACCCCGGCTTCAAAAAGTAAAAAGCAATGCTATGCATTTCTTTCTGCCTGTGCACTAAATAAATGTTATTTTACTAATTAGCTGATATACTTGTCTTATGATGTATGTACTTAATATGAAATCTTGTTTAGAAAATGTTTGGGTCACACACATGGCAGGGGTTTTAACTTTGGGATTTTTACCTCTGTTATCTATTTATTTAAAAAAAAAAACCTTATGTCCTTGGGTGTTGTTTTCCTCACAGTGTCCGATTGAATGGTTCCACTTTGCCTGTGTTGACCTGACCACAAAGCCCAAAGGAAAATGGTAAGCCTGAGTCATTGTTATGTCCTGTATAGGTGCGTCAGCATTGATTGTTTTCTGTCAACACTCATTCATACTTAAATCTTTCAGGTTTTGTCCGCGCTGCACCCAGGATCGGAAGAAAAAATGAAATGTATATTTCTGAAGCTAAAAGATTACTTTTATATAAACTATATAAATATATATTTAATATATGTATTTTGGTTATGTAGTAAAATAGTGTAATATATAGACATATATACATACAAAGATCTCCATAAAATTATGACCATGTTTCCCTAAAATGTGGTCAGATCAAAGGTTTTATTTTTTGAAGTACTTGAAATGTCCATTTTATTTGACTGGGGGGTGGGGGGCAGGGAAAAAGTAGGCAAAGTCATTTTGTCTCCATTCATGCCTCAATACTTGCATTGGACCTACTTTTAATTGGATCATTTTTTTTTTATTTCCATCACATGAGAAAAGCAGCACATGTGGTCTTGGGCTTAAGTATAAATATAGCACTTGCACTTGTCAGTAGTCATAATTTATTGAAACCCACAAAAGACAGGCATATGTTTTAACTCCGTCCAGGTGAGCACACCAAACTGACAATAAGAAAAACCTCCGTTCTTCCTAGTCTGCCTAATGAATGTATCACATTAAAAGGAGTTCCAGGCAGAACTGCTGTAACTTTGCCAGAAAACAAAGTAATCTGAATGCACTTTTATAAGCACTGCTGTTAAGTGTAATGGAAACAATCATACACAATTACGACATATAAGTTTAGAACTGACCTATGGTATGTCATTTAATCCCATACTAGATGTTTGTTTTTTTCTGCATGGGAAAGTTGCATTGAGAGATGCTCTACAATTGTCAGTTGAAATGGAAAAACACAGAAAGCTTACCAAAGTGAAATCTGGCCAATGTATCTATTGTGCTTATGCCATTCTCTGCTGTTAATAACATTTTGTATTGTTGGTCATTAGCCCTGTTGCATAAAATTGTAGCCCTACATAACTACTTGTGTATTTCTTTTGGCCATAATTAAATGTTTTGTTTAGACCAAATGTGAACATTTTATATAAGCTGCAGTTTGTATTTAGAGAAGTGGCACATTTTGTGTAAAGTTATATTTTTCCAATACGGGAAAAATGTACTGACACTTGCAGCTACCTTGTGCTACACAAAGAGGAAAGTGAATCGTAATTGTTATTTATTTTATCCATTATTGATGAGACAATCAGGAGAATACAAATTTTATGGCAAGTGATTAAACATTTTGCCCAAAGATAATTCCACTGCTGTTCACCGTATGTATATGTTTTTCCTACATTTCACATGTGCTCTGTATTTGTCCTACTGAAATGGGTACTTTTTGTATTTATCATGGGGCATAAAACTTCTCTTCACTTGACTGTGAATATACGAGTATCCTTATTCCAAGAACACTGTATCTAGAGAATGAGTGAGCATTTTGTATATCAGTGTTTCATATGAAATATCAAGAAATAAAATATTTACCAGTATTTGTTATGGTATTGTTTTTACTTTATAGAACATGTAACAAGTCAGTCATGCTTTTTTTTACTGGATCACTTAATTCTTGGTACCTTTCTCAAAAGTGTTGTATGGTGTGTAGTGCAGTGATAAAACTGCCCATTTATAGGTCTAGATTTTCCCCCAATACCACAATTGCATTCTACAGTAAAACTAACAGTTGTTTATGTTTTATAGAGATAGTAAGACAGTTCAATAAAACACATTCTCAGTCAGATAAAACTCAACTTTCACATCAATTAAAAGCCATCATCAGATTGCTCGTCCCAGCTGCAGGCACCCTGGTTCTCCACCTCTGGAAACTCCACCTCAAGATCATAGACAAAGTCAGGATCTCCTTTCTGTTTTCTGTTGCGCTCAAAGACTTCGTCCATTTGAGCTTTCCTCTGTGCAAGGTCTTCGTCACTTAGCTTATTGAGGTCCTCCTCACCGGGATCTCCAACTCGAAAAGCAGCCAGGCTTTGCTCCAGAGTGAGCCCTCGCAAGTGGTCACGCAGGAGTAAATGAAGCTTCTCCAGCTGGCTCAAGGAGACGGTCTCCAGGTAGTCCCTGTGTCGTGCGTTGTGTTTCAACCGTTCCGCAGCCTTGCCGCAATCTGCAGTCAAAGCACGATACAGAAGGCAGACAGCTTTAGAATGAACACCAGAATCTTTTATCTTGCACAACCAATTACTAGCAGACGAAGTAGCAGAATGCGTACGCAAAACACAGTTTCATTCATTAAAAGTTGTGTTTACGTTTCAATGACCAAATGTGGATCCTCGCCCAGTGGTCATTTGATCATCAAGACACAGGGCTACGTTACATTATCATTTTCTACATAATCAATGTAGTTTTAATAGAAGATGGGTTCTTGCCTGAAAACTGAGAGAAGTTCCTAACTGGAATGACACGTTTTCTCATCTTTCCACAGTCCTTGTCCTCATAAACAACGACGATAGAAGGTGGGCTGAAGTTCACGCCACATCGTTTCGCTGTGAAAGGCATAGCCACTGTATAGACAAGTAGTCATCTATGTCAGGTAATGTGTAGATGAAGGTGTCATGTTTATCTCCAATGTTGAAGCCAGGGTTGTGTGGCGTTATAACGTTGCTCGTTGCTAGCAGACTTAACGCATCGCCATCTGACGGTGTAACAGTCGCTAGATATTCGTTATTGACAAAGAGATCACATTAACGAGGTTTTTGCCATTTACTACCCATGTAACTTTTGCCTGTACCATTCATACATGTGAGACATCTGAAAAAATGACAACGATATCCCCGTATTCAAATTTACCACATATGCCCTGTTTTTAACTCTTGGTTGATTGCCACTAGCTCACCAGTAGCTTAATAGATTGCCTGATGTTTTCGTGAGCATACTGTGAAAAATACATATTTTTGTTTTCAAGTAAACAACAATGCTTTAATGTTGTTTTCAAAAAGTAAGCATGTATAATTTATAATGGGCATCTCTAGTACATAACGTATGAAAATAGCACTCATCTGTTCGGGCATAGATCAGGACAGCCAACAACGGGGCTTGATTTAAAGGAAAGTTCTTCACGGAACCATGCGCGGAACTAATCTGTCAAAACCAAAACATGGTCAAAACTCTTGTAACTGAAATGGCATGAAGGTTGTGCAAGGCCGGCAACACAGACGACTAAATCCTTAGACCTGATTTCCAAAGAATTTAAGACATCCCTTCAAAATAAAAAGAAACTCAATTAAAGTGGGCTCTACTAACATGGAAGTATCCGTCCTGCAGCTTGGTTGATTCACCATCTTCAGATACTGTCATCTTGACAATGCTCTAAGGAAAACAAAGACATCAAATGATCATCAGAGGATGGGCATTATCTTGCACATTACCGTCGTATTGTTTGCTGCTGGGCTTCATGCGACGCATACAGGAAACGGTAAAACAAATTAATAGATCATTTGCACAAGCTTTGTACATTAAATGGACAGCCCTGTTGTTGATGGAAAGGAGTATCTGCGATGTATTTCTGTCACAGGTGATGATGGTTGCAGCTTTCTAATAACGTCACAGTTGTTAGAAGGGGTGAAGGTGGCTGTGAACTTAACAAAAAATGGGTTCCACAGGTACTGTCTTTCATTGGGATTTCCCAGATGTGTGAATACAGTGATCACTACTGGTTAAGTCAGTTCTAATATTCTGCCTTGATTTTTTCAGAGATCTTACATATACTGTCCAGTTTGGTGCTCCTCTCTCAGGGAATCTCCAGGTCCTTTTGATACAGAATATATCCAGTGGGATGTATATGGACTTTTATCAATTGCAGTCCTTAAGAAAAGATTCAGGCTTGCATGTAGGTAATACTTTTGTTGTTTTCTTGTTTTGCCTGCAGTTGTTTATTAGTAAGTAATTTAATTTAGCTTAATATAATCAGTAACTGAATTTTCCTAATAAATCTACATGTATAGCCTATGTATGTGTCTTTGACTACATGTATGGGAACATATGTGAAATGTATGTATATTGAATTCACAAACATGTTAACAAAAGTTTGTGTCTTTAAATACACAGGTGTAACAATGTAATAACAACCCAAAATCCTATTTAACATGTAGGTTTTCTCTTAACCAGGTATTACTTGATTCGGAAGTGGATCTAGAGGCACCGGCTTATGAATCGCCAGGTTTTACCGCCTTCATATATCTCCGTTCAGATCCCTCAGTTCCAGGGCATCTCACCTCAACAGTACCTATTCATGGCCGTTACCACAGGCCTGCTGAATCAGGGACAAGGGAAAATGTGGAGATACAGTATCCAAAATTGCTTCTAACGTCAGACAACTGTGAAAATGGTAAGCTTTTTTTAAAAACCATAATGCTTGACACATTTGCATCATCCCCCTGATCAGAATGAACTTTACTTATTCATTAGGTGCTGTTATCCCAAACTAAGCAAGGACGCATACATGTACATGAATACACAGTGAAATACATGAGTGTCATAGTCAAAGCATTGAACCCTAAAAGCAGCTATACTAACATACTGTTGATTTCCTACTGCACTGCTGTACTAATCACAATATTCAGTATTCTAGTAATTTAGACAGCCAAAAACACAGTTGGTATTAAATTAGTACTTATCACCCCAATAAAAACTTACCTCCTGTCACAGATTTTACAGTACTGCTTATATGCCAACTACTGTAATGCATAGACTACATAGTCCATTTTTAGGCAACTAAACAGGTTCAATTCAACTAAACGGGTTTTTTCTGGAAGGGACATTTGATTGACCAAACAATTTAGCATAATCTTTGCACATGCCTGGTAATAGCGTTGATAGTTGCACAAGGATGTGTAGGTAATGCAAAATGTAGGTGACAGTTCTAACATTATCTTCTCACTCACTTTTAGGTAAAACACTGCTGTCTAGTCTCCCTCACAAGACTGTAAATGTCCCTTGTTCAGTACACAACCTGAGTGTTTGCACATGGCTTGAGATTGAAAGCTTGCAGGTATGAGGCACATACAGTGTTTATTTATTTGTGTCTAGTGTTTTATTGGTGTGAGTGTGTGTGTGCATTTTACAAGGATACAAGGATGGTTTATTGTCACATGCATAGACATGCTGGGTAGAGTAGAACATGCAGTGAAATTGGTGATTGGGAATTGGAGGGGGGGATATATTTGTGCGCGTATATGTGTGTGTGTGTTTTTCACAGCTGCAGCCTAAGGCCTAACCATCTCATTCACTGTTTTTGTTCCATAGGAACCGCAGTCAATCACACTGACGTTACCTGTGGGTGACAAGTCTCTTATATTCCTTGTGTGTGGTGGGACTCTGTTCATCACAATTCTGTGTAATTTTGCTCTTACTGTGACCATCTGGAAAAATGCACTATTTGAATTTCTCTGACTTATGCTTTATTTGTTTACAGTTATTTTAACAAATTGATGATACATTTAATTATCCAGATATACCACACATTTAATGTGGTTTTAGTAAAGTCATGATTTGCTGTTCATTTTTTTTGTCTTTGTAATTAAAAATAAAGAATTTAATGGGAAAAAAAGAACTTACAAAGCACTATAGTATGAATGTCCCTTTTTATTTCCAAGATACATGTCTGGGAGTGTGAGATGTGTGTGTTTGTGCATGTTGTCTTTTGATAGGCTGTATCTTCCCTAATGTTTCCACAACAAGTAAGATCAGACCAATGAGTTAAAGTCAGTGGATCATACCCATATGGCAAGTCAGGCGATATTATTTATTTGTTCTCCATACAAATAATTACTTTGGGAACGTGATTTGAGTTATCATTGTTTGTGCAGATACTGCGACTCTTATTTTGAAATGTTAAGGAAACTCTGACCCAGAAGTAAGTGTGAGAGATTAGCTAGATGCTAGGTTCATACAGGTCGCAGACACCCTCCTCGCGTTGTCCTGTATGACTGAAGATTCAAAGCCACTGTGTACATAGCCGCTTTCAGGGATTGAATTTGGTAAGTATCTCCTTAATGTACTATTGTGCAGTTATATCCCAGCTGTCCGTAGTAAACTAAAACGCCTTTTCTATTGGAACTGTCTGAAACCGATCATTTAGCGAGTTCGCGAGCTTTCAAGCTAGTGGTAAGTTTAGAGAAAGTTTAGCTAGAAGATATGCTAGCTAGCTTGCTAGGTAGCTATTTACCAGGAGTTAACGGTACAATGGGCAGGTCTTTTCCTTTCCTCCCTTGAGTAAGCAACGTATGTGAACTAGCATAGGTGTGTTCCAGCATTCAGGGCGCCTTTAAAATCGGAGTTATTTTGCAGCCTGCGCTGTAGTCTGTGTAACTTTCGATGCAGCTCTTTTTATTCGGCAGTTGTTACTTGCCTGGTACAAATAATCATGTTTATCGAAAGAAATCAGTTCAGCTGCTAAATTTCCTCTAGCTAGCTAAACACATCTATCAGTTAGCCGGGTAGGTACAGTGAACTTAGTGGGTACTGGGGTATAGGAGAGATCCAGTTTTATGTGGATAGCATAGAGATATAGATAGCCGAGCAATGCCAAATATTGATGTCAATCAAGTAAATGTAATTTGGATAGCTGGGTAGCTAATAAGCTAATAAGTGCCGTGATTTTTTTTGATAGCCGCTCTGACACTACCCCTACAAACATTCGTCCTTAGAGGTATAATGATAACGTCTTCAGGGCTTTTCTTGACGCATTTATACCCACCGCAAGACTGTAGGAGATAGGGAAACGACGTTAATTTGTAATTTAGTTGTCTCTTCGGTTGTTCCTGTTGTAAACAGCTTCCTGGCAGCGTAACCCCATTATTACCTTCTTGACATACCACCCTTGTCAATGAAGCTTTTCTTTATTTTCATGCAAGTGTATAGGAAGTCTGTTGTGTTTATGTCAGCTGAGTAATTCTCCTGTAACCTTTTTTTGTGCTCTTAGGGAAAGATTAGTGCATCATGCCATTTTCTCCCTGCTGTTAACATGCACTGCAGGTTAATCTGTGGTATTTTGTGAGTTGTATTTCTATGAAGGAGAATTGCAATGCTTTGTAGATGTTGTATAAAAGGTGTGGTGCAAAAAAGAAACATTCCCGTGTTCCGAGGCGTCATTCTAAACCACAGAATGTATTTCTGTTTGCAGTGCCATTCCCCATCTTGTACTTTGTACACTTTCACTGCTCTTTTCAGCCTTTTCTCTTACAACTGTCACTGCATCTCTCCTGCCTCTGCACACTTGTCACTCTGCTTCTTCGATTTTCCTTTCCCTGCTTCTTTCCTTCCTCATTTCATCTTTTGTGTCTGTCCTGTGCGCCGTCTCTTCTTCTTTGCTCTCTCTCTCTCTCCCTCCCTTTTCCTCTCCCTCTCTGTCGTGTTCGCTGTGGTCATGTGTGATAACGGGGATCATGAGGACAAACCCCCGGCTCCTCCAGTGAGGATGAGCAGCACCAACTTCAGCAGCGGCGGGAAGGACCACACGCTCTCGGCCAATCACAGCTCCAAGCCCCTGCCCTCGGTGCCAGAGGAGAGGAAACGCAACAAGATCATCTCCATCTTCTCCAGTGGGGAGAAAGGTGCCAATCAGCTTATATATATACACACACACACACACACACACACACACACACACACACAGCAAAGGTTTTAAAATGTCAGTTCAGTGCTGATGGTTTGGTTATGGCCAAGGTGACATGGAGCAAATAAAGCCGGTATGGGAGATATTTTGGTGCCTTGAATCCAGCTGCTTTCAAGTTACAGTATCAGTGGAAAGAAATTGCTAAATGGGAATATGGGAAAATATATTGTGATTAGTTTTTTTCCCATATTGCCTAACCCTAGTTTGACACAGTATCTTTGCAGACTATGTTTACAGATTCATTTTGTTTTTGTTCTGCTTATTTGCAGTGGGCAGGAGAAAAGACAGAGACAAGGAGCGACCAGAGATTTCTCCACCGTCTGACTTTGAACACACAATCCATGTGGGTTTTGATGCTGTAACAGGAGAATTCACAGTAAGTACTCCAGTATTCCCCTTTGCCATAAAACCTGCAAATAGTTGAAGTCTGTCATTAGTAGCAGTATAAGTATACATGGTATGATCTAGGCATCACGAACACAGAACTTTGAGTGCCGGTCTAGTCAGAGTATGTGACATCTGTGCAATTTCAATTTTTTTGACAACACAAGCTCTGTGACACCCTACCAGACAGAAGTTGTCTCTATCCTATGTCATATTTTCTCCAGCGACATTTGTTGTCTAGAGCAACCTGTCCTGTCGTCTAGAATATAAAGACTATATAAAAAGTAAACTTTCTCCGTACTTCTTCCCAATAGGGTATGCCAGAGCAGTGGGCAAGGCTCCTCCAGACATCCAATATCACCAAGTCTGAACAGAAGAAGAATCCACAAGCTGTACTCGATGTTCTCAATTTTTACGATTCCACCGGCAACGGCCGTCAGAAGTACCTCAGCTTCTCATCAGGTGAGGTTTTCAGCATTTCTTTGTCTTTAATGGAAAATATACTGATGTAAATAAGGATGTCAGGGTTGTTACCCAAGATTATTATTATTTTTGCAACAGTATGTGAACTATAGTGCAAACCATCAATTATCCTGTGGGGATCAGGCTTTAATTTGTTTGTCTACCAATAGCTAAAGTGGTTATGATAGTGGCTGGAATTTCATCCAAGCCTTGTGTATTTTGACCGTTCAAAGGGAAACTAATATTTTGTGTAACATCTTTTAATGCGAATAGAAATATGATTTGCCAAAGATGGTTGGATTAACTCAATACTCACATTAGATATAATGTGGCTGAGGTTAATGTCACATCATACACATGGTTCCAGTCTTTATGTCTGCATGTAATAGGATGGACTGGCTGCAGACCTCTGTGACAGCCTGTTTAAATATTTTGCACCTCTATAGAATTCGTTGGTCAGTGAGGTAAATTCTGTTATAACATGTTCCTTTCTTGTATGTATCTGCAGAAAAAGGCTATCCCCCAGGCCCACAGTCTGTAAGTATGAGTTTGAGATCTAATGCCTGGCCTCTCATTTTTGGCTGTTGTGATGGCTACAATGTTTGGGTTTTTTTGTATTTGTCATCTTTTGTTATAAACTATTCAACAGCCTGTCAAGAAAGGCACAGAACCTTCACCAGCACACGTCAAAGATATCAATAATGGTGGTGATGATGACGATGATGATGACGAGGCACCTCCACCTGTTGTTGCACCCCGCCCTGAGCACACCAAGAGTGTAAGCCTTTCCTGCCTCACATTTTTGCTTTCTGACGATCTTCTGGATCACAGAATAGAATACAATGCCTTAATTGTCATTGTAGCGTGTACAGCAAAATTAGAGTGCAGTCCCCATCAGTGCAAGCCAATATAGAGAATTTTAAAAATGTATATCCACTGTAAAAGAAGATTTAAAGGTTAAGCTAAAACTAACTACACACGGAACACATAATATAGAACATTCAGGACACACAACTACTCTAACCATTGATCTTCTGCCATCATTCGCATTAGTGATTACCATTTGCACACTTATGTTTTACACAGGTATATACACGACCCTCGATGATCGACCCGCTGCCCCCACCTGTAACTGCTCCAGATGGAGACTCCGCCTCCAAGGCCGCTGACCGGCAGAAGAAGAAGGGCAAGATGACCGATGAAGAGATTATGGACAAACTGAGTACGACTCAGACCAGTTGTTATATTGGTTTTTGGCAACATCTTTTTTTATATGCAGTGGTTTTCCAAGACATGTCACAAACAATGGTGTGTTTCTGTTTCAATATTCTACACAGGAACCATAGTTAGTATCGGAGATCCAAAGAAAAAGTACACCCGTTATGAAAAGATTGGCCAAGGGTAAGTGTGTTGGTAATGTATGCACGTGCATAATTTTTTTTGTTTTGAGAATTTGTTTTTTAAAGTATTCTAGCAAGTTCTGCATGATTTGTTTTTTGGGTTTTTTTTTGCAGAGCTTCAGGAACTGTTTTTACTGCAATCGATGTTGCAACTGGACAAGAGGTAAGAGAAGGATGATGGATTGAAATAAAGGTGATATGGGGTTTAGTTGAGATCCTGTCATACCTAGCATGTAGCTGGTCGGTTGACCTATTTGAACTTCACATTATCTGTAAAAGATCATTAGGCTTGACCTAATCCCAAAGCAATTAAGATATTTACTATGTTGGATATAGAAACCCATTAATTTATTTTAATGCATATTTAAAGAAATGACTGATTTTTATTGCTATACATGAATCTTGAGACATCTTTCATTGGCTGAAAAAAACAAGATTGAAGCATTCAGTGTTCATTTTCTGTTTTCATGTTGTGTTTTTGTGCCTTTGAACTCAAGGTGGCCATTAAGCAGATCAACCTTCAGAAGCAGCCCAAGAAGGAGCTGATCATCAATGAGATCTTAGTGATGAAAGAACTGAAGAACCCCAACATTGTCAACTTCTTAGACAGGTTAGATCACTGTTACACCTTTGCTTTCTGATCTGGGGTTAGAGGACAGAGGATCAGTACATCCTCGGCCTTGTTACACCAGGGGCCTATTTCACAAAACCTGACTAAACACATCCAAGATAAGTGACGAAAACGGGGCTTGACCTAGACTTGTCTATGTAAACACGCTGAATACGTTTCACTAACGCCGAGCACGGATGAGTTGAGGCAGCTAGGCCAAGCCAGGTGTAACGAATCCTGTTAAGAGCGCGTTCCCGTCATTCTATAAAAGACGGCATGGATCGATCCCAGAATGAGCGATGAAATGGAGAAGACGCGTGCGCAGTACTTCACCCCGGCGGAGCAGAGCCTCCTCATGGAATGTTATGAGGTGAAGCACGTGCAGCCTGTCATTATATACTGCTGTGATCACCGACTTAATTGAGAACACAAGTGAAGTTGGTTTGCGTATTCATTTAATTAATGAAATAAATAAAAGAAACTATTCGATTACAATTGGTTCAGAAATTAAAAGCATAATAATAAGCAAACAAACAAATATAATAAACAGCATAGAAATGTTTTATTTAGCCTATTCAAAGTGTTTCATACAGGCCATTAAAAGTTGGCTAACACCATTGCTGGCTGGCCGGCCGCGTCTCTTTACTTAAGGTTCACTGACAACTCTGAGTGACAGTTCATTGAGCCAATAAGGGGCAAGAATTAACTAATCCTGGTTCTTGGCCTGGTCGGGAGCAGGCTAGCTGCAAGGTATAAATCCCCATGGTAACTTATATGCGATTTCTTCTGTGAAACGACTTCAAGGCTAAAGTCATCTAGGATGACCAAGTAAACCCGTCTTAATCCCTTATCTTGGTTTTGTGAAATAGGCCCCTGAAACGCCATTTCTTTTTTGTGTACAAGACACACCATTTCTATTTTCAGCGTAAATAATAATAGTGGTGTGTGTTAAACAAGAAATGAAAATGTTGATATCAAAGCAATGCGCATAAAGCACAAGCTAACTTATGTGTAATAAAGGGCTACAGTTTTTTTAATGTATGAAATATGCTTAATATGATGGAGGTATGCAACGTACACACTGAACCTTGTTGTGGGCCTTCAGTCACATGATTCAGTTGGCAAGACACCTACCACAGTTCAAGACGTGTGAAGAACACAAAAACACACGCCTGTTTCTTGCATGTGTAAACAGATGTTGAAGACTCAGCAGATGTACTTGTAAGGCTCAGGCTGTTTTGTTTGCTATTTCTGCCACTAGTTTTCAATAATCGTGCAGCAGTATGATATATTTTGTCAGCAGTATTTAATTTGGTAATGACTCAAGTGTGTTGTAATTGTTGTCTTTCTTTTCATACCGCTTGTCTAACAGTTCATTTTCATATTTTGTCTTTAAGCTTTTTGGTGGGTGAGGAGCTCTTCGTGGTGATGGAGTATCTGGCTGGAGGTTCTCTGACAGACGTGGTGACGGAGACATGCATGGATGAGGCCCAGATCGCTGCTGTTTGTCGGGAGGTAAACAAGCAACCTTTTTATCCCCTCTCGTCTTTTAATGCTGAATCTTTCTTAATATGATATTTTATGCTATGGTGTTTTAATGAGGAAATGTTTGTTGTTCAAAAGTGCATTTCTGTAGAACAAACAAGGGTTCAAGGAAGTGGTCAGACCAAGAGAATTCAAATGGCTTTAATAACTGTGCTACTTCGTAATACAACTTTGTCACTCTCTGCCAAGATCTTTGAGCTTTTGTGTGAAGTTCTTAATTTTGCATATGCCATTCAGTCCACACATTGTGACGTTAAATGAGGTTTATGCAAGTGATGAGTTTCAAGATTAACTACTTTGATTTGGTTCGATGTAACCTGATTCTGTTTCTACTGTTGAATAGTGTAATTCAAGAATATGCTTCTTGTTCCAGCAGAATCCATCATTACAGCAAGGCCTTTGCTGCACCTTTGATTAGTGTGTAGCTGTCATAAAAAGATTAGGGTATCATTGGTTTTAATTGACACGCTAGTAACTGTATTTCTCGGCTCTGTCCTCTCCCTGTGTTGACAGTGTTTACAAGCTTTGGAGTTCCTCCATGCCAATCAGGTCATTCATCGAGACATCAAAAGTGACAACGTCCTCCTGGGGATGGACGGCTCGGTCAAACTAAGTAAGAAAGATTGACAAAAAAAACATGGGTTACTTAAGCATCTATTCGTGACTTTGTTTTAACTTGTACCCAAAGATACTTTGCTTTGGAGTTCAGCTTGCCTTCTACATTGTGTATATAACTGGTGACTCCTGGCAGTATATTAGATATTATATTTTTTATAGAAGTGTATGTGAATAATCAAGCAATAAGTCCGAACAATAATTGCTGACCCTTCAGGATTTTTAAGTTGCCTTTTTAATTCCATGGATGATTTTTAATTCCATCTCATTCTATGTCTGTGTAGTTCTTTCAGTGACTACTTCTGATTCATAATGTCTTCATTTCTGTCTGTCTCCATCTTTCATCCTCCAGCCGACTTTGGGTTCTGTGCCCAGATCACTCCAGAGCAGAGCAAGCGTAGCACCATGGTGGGCACGCCCTACTGGATGGCCCCGGAGGTGGTGACCCGGAAGGCCTACGGGCCCAAGGTGGACATCTGGTCGCTGGGCATCATGGCCATCGAGATGGTGGAGGGCGAGCCACCGTACCTCAATGAGAACCCACTCAGGGTGCGTATACACGGCAGCTATTTTGCACAGAGGAAAACTGAAGCTTACTCACAGTACTCCTTGTTGTCCACTATATTTCTGGATGGATGGATGGATTATTTATTAATACTTGCAGAAACCTATTCTGCACTATACAGTATGTAAGATGAAAAAGTCAAACAACAACTACAATCCCCACATAACATTGACCTGACCCACAAACCAAACCAAAGGCACCCAGTATAGTCTGCTGAAGTGCGGTACTGCAGTAGTACATTACAATTTTGAGTCTTGAAGTGCAGAGACTAGTATTACAGTAGTATTAAGTGCAGTTCTGCATTTCTGATTCCTGCTTATGCTGTTTGCATTTGTTGTTTCCATTTGTCTCTTATCACTGTACCTAACTGCATACTCTCTTTCTCGAAGGCGCTCTATTTAATTGCCACCAATGGCACTCCGGAGCTGCAGAGTCCGGAGAAGCTGTCTCCAGTCTTCCGAGACTTCCTGAGCCGCTGTCTGGAGATGGACGTGGAGAAGCGAGGAGGAGGAAAAGAGCTACTACAGGTGCGGCTGATGCCAGAGGTGACAGTCACCTCATGAGTTAATGGATGCGTAATTCTTGTCAGTTGTTTATATGATTATGATGATGATTCAGTACACTGCAATTGTCAAAGTAAAAGTCAGCTTTATTGTCAAAAACCATATGTACAGGTTGCACACACAGAATTTGAAATTGCAGCGCTCCTTAAGCCCACAGTGAACATTATACATTTTATAAACAAGACAATAAGACATGATGACAAAACAATATAAACATAGCAAAAAGTACAATAGGCTTGTATATAATACAAATCAGTAAAACACACAATGTGTAGTGTAATAAAGCTCAAATGGTGTCATTTAAGCAGCAGTGTCAGCAGTGTCTCCGTCCCAATTGTATTATTAAGTAATATGATGAAATAATGTTTATTATTGCCCTGTTTTACCTATTGCTTTCTGCTTTACTCTGTCTTTTACTTATGTTGCACATATTTTAAACTTATTTTATCTTTTATCTTTTATGCTTTTATATTGTCCTTTGCTTTTATTTTTGTTAAGCACATTGAACTGTCTTTGTGTTATGAAATGCGCCATACAAATAAACTTGACTTGACTTGACTTGACTGTCTGCTGCAGCACCCCTTCCTGAAGCTGGCCAAGCCCCTGTCTAGCCTCACGCCACTCATCCTGGCCGCTAAGGACGCCATGAAGAACAACCGTTAGCCCCTCAAGAGGCTCCTGCCATCCAGCCATCCTGAGCTGAGTGTTTCCCACCTGATGTCAGACAACACCTCCCCCTCTCCCGGTCTGTTTTATCGTCCTTTCTTTTGCTGACGTGCCATCACACAGCGAGGCCCCCAAAGCCATGCTGTCTCCAAGACCAAAAAGCCCCAACCTGCAGGGGTAGGAACTCTGGTGGCCTTATGAACTCTTCCTGGTTTTTGTTTTGTTTTGTTTGTTTGTTTGTTTGTTTTTTGTTTGTTTAGGTTTGTTGTTTATTTGCCTTTCCTTCCCAGGGGTTATGAACTCTTCCCTGACAAACTGAAATGGTATTTTCCTTTTATTTGTAAAGTCTTCAGAAAAAAAATGATGTGTTTGAAAACACTGAATCCATTTCATATGTCCGATTGAAAAAAAAAATCTCTTGTTACAAAAACTTTTTTTATTTAACCTCTGCATGAATCATGTCTCCATTTTGTATAGATCAATGTATTTTTCATTTCAAAAATATGACATAGACAACAAGACAACATTTAAAAGTGAGCCAGGAACATATCATGATTTCTCCCATTCATGCAAAAAAGAAAAAAAAGATGATTTTGTGTCCTTAATTTTCAGAGTCAGACCTCCGCATTGCCAACAACAGTTATTAAATTTACCAGCCTCCCCCAGAAGAAGGCATGCACCTTATTTACCGATGCCAACAGTAGCTTGTGAGTGGTAGGGTTGTCACTTGTGCCTTGTGTACTTGTTCCTACACAAAGTATTGTGCACTGTACAGGATGGAGTCTGTCTTATGTCACTTTCTTCATTTGCCTAGAACCTGGGAAGATAAACTTTCATAAGGTAAAAATTTATGTATATTACGAACTTCAAAAAAAAGGAAATGGTAGGATAAAAAATTAGGACTTTTAGACAAAGCTGTCATTTAAAAATGTATGTTTATATGTATAAACACTATTTTTGTTTTTAATAACTAACATTATAAATAGATCTGTTGAAAGTCGTGGTCAGGCCTTTTTTTGTGCCTTGGATCCAACTTTATTCCCATGTCAAAAAATTGTAACTGTGAAAATAAAAATAGTGTTTCTTGTCAAATTCAATCAAGTCCTTTAATGTGTAATGAGTTTGGATTAAGGTTTTTCATACATTTCTTCATACATACTATTCATACATTTCCATAAGTATGCCAGTATGGTTGATGTAGTAAATTGTGATTTACACCCTAATATAGATGTGAGAGAGGTGGAGAGAAAGAAACAGAGAGAGCTTGTGTGTAATACAAAAGCCACATACAGTATAAAGACAAATGGAGATTTAGTATGGTGGAATAGAGCAATACAAATAAGAAAGGGACTGTAGTGAGAGCAAATAGGAAGCATTTTCTGGATATTTACAAAGACTTCAGGAAACGCAATCCTGACCTGTTAGTCATATATGGCCGTCTGGCTGTATTTGATAATCTTCACTGTGAAGCCTTCCATACAACTGCAACAAGCTGCCATATTAAAAAGTAAGGTTCTTTCTTTCAGAGACCAAACTGAAGCCATTTCTCCAAGAAGACACAAGCTGAGTTTTCATCCGACTAATTCACATGCATTAAATGTATTTGTGGAAATTAGAGCAGGCTTCCACCTTCCTTCCTACCATTGTGGTAACATAAAGAAATAACAGTTATGGTTATACCTATGCAGATGATTCACAGATACATCTGTCTCCAGACCAACAGACTCACTGTGCACTACTATTTTGTGTCACTTGTTAAATGTTGCAAACCTAATCATATCCCGTGGGACAATGACAAGTGACACCAAGTGGACCAACACAGTAGGCAAATGGTGTGGGACAGTGCACAGACAAGTGGCACTGCCACAACATATTTGGTGAGTTGTGTACAGGACAGTGCTTCAGTGGTGTCAGCAGGCAAGTCAAAGAAAACAGTGGACGTGTACTGTGACAGGCAAGTGGCAAATGACCGATGGTGAACAAGATGGGCCTTCAATCTTTCAGAATGGAAAATAATATTTTTGCTGATAAACAACAAAGAAGGCTTTGACTATGACAAAGCATGCTTATTTTTAATCTAATTAATGTATCTATGAATCTAGTGTATGCACTTCTAAGATAAGAGCAGCACAGATTTTAAAACAAATTAGGTACATCTAAGAATAGGCTACTTCACCAGTCAAAGATCCATCACGAATAGTCCAGATGTCAGCACCACCAAGGCACGTTCGAGATCGACCTGTTTTTTTTTTCTAAGGACATTACTGTATCAGATTACTTTTTGATACAGTTTAAGTCTTCCTGGACCGCCTTGCTGAAGGTACTCAATGATATTCCGATATGGGATAACGTCCCATATCCCACCCTTACCAGTAGGAAGAATGTGTGTGGACTCCCTACACCTTCATCCATGGCTGTTTTGGATAAAAAACGTCAGCTAAGTGTAATATAATGACTCCGGGTGTTGTGCTGTTTTAATCCCACTTGACCTGAGTGCTGCAATTGATACAATTGATCGTGACATCCTGAAGAAGTGTGTTGGTCTTCAGGGCCCAGTTTTGATTTTTTGACGTAATACCTGAAGGACTGAACCTTTTCTGTTGAATTGGGGAACTACACATCATCCTCTGCCTCCATTATATGTGGTGTCCCCCAAGGTTCAATTCTAAGCCGCCTTCTTTTCTTACTGTACATGCTTCCACTTGGCTCAATTTTACAGAATAATTCAACAGAAAAGGTTCAGTGCTTCAGGTATTGGGTCAAAAAATCAAAACTGGGCCCTGAAAAAAAGCAACTAATCTAAGCAACATTTGTGCAGTGGCAGACAAGCAGGATGAGAAATGCAGCATTTCAAAGAAACCATGTACCCAAAAGTAAAGTGGAGAATAAGAATAATCACATTTTTGTTATTACAATATTATTACTATTGGCCGTCTGTGTTGTTATTGAGTAGTATTAACAATGTCTGATCTATCTAAAATAAATCCCCCAAGTTTATGGGCTCATGCCTACCTTATAAACTTCTCAGGCACATTGAAATAAAGGAATTACATGCTGCAAAAATAGCCTGGTTATTATGTTCCATGAGGGTGTTTGCCTTATGCTCTCTGTTTTTTGTTTGTTTGTTTTTGTTCATTTGCTGTGGATCACTTGTTGTAAAATCTCAACAGTGTTTTTTCCTGAGCATTAAGTCTGGTTTTTTTTTTCTATATTGAAACGAAAAGATGATGGGCACTGAGCAGACCTTAATACTGGCTTATGTTGCATACTGGTGTGGCATGACAGTTTCAGGTTGGCCTACCTGAGTGATGCTGTTAACCATCAGTCAGTTTAAATGAATATATTAAAACCAAAAGAAAATGTTATTTAACGTATTGTTAAATCCGGTTTAGTCCATATGAGTTACATACTATTGAAATAGGCCTTCCTGTAGTCTTTTTTTTTTTACTGTTGGGATATACCAACAGTAGGGAGTGCGCAATGACTGTGCAAAAGGTGCAATGGCATGGCGTGGCTTCCACCGCGTTGAGATCCGAGTTAGTTACTCTTGAAAAGGGGTTTCTTCAGCAAGACAATCCAGCAAAGACCGTGCTTTGTTTGGTTAAACTGTGTTTGGCGAAAATATAATGGGCGCATGTTTCTCATGTATTCGTGTGAAGTAGTCTGCAGTGCCCGTCGTAGAGGACCAGCAAAGAGGACTCCTTCCACGGGCCTCCGATAGGTGAGCAGCTTATTTTCTGGTTAGGTCGACGTTACGCAAAACAGATTAAATTAACACTTAGATTAGACATGTTCGGTTTAGATTAAATGAACACTGGTAACGATACGACCGGAGAAAAGTAAGATTTTGTCAGTTTTCAAATATTTTAAAAATATAGTTTCCATTTTTTCGCTAATGGCCGCTCAGAGAAGATTGCGTTGGGCACGTGTACATCTCGTGGCTACATGTGTCCAGTCCACGTGAGGTAAGTAGGCATATTTGACTTAGTGAAGGCCCTTTTTTATTTAACATTTGAACAGTGGTAGCCATACGACCGGAGAAAGGGCACTAGCTGCGACTATCCTGTTTGAACCTGCCGATGTTAATGCCAAGAAACGGCCGTCGATGAATCCAACATGACTCCATAAAAGCAAGTTATTATTCTGAATATTTTGTTATTAACCGTGTATCTGATGTATTGGTTTTCTACATTACAATATTATATCTATTGGTAAAATATTTAAACGGGAAGATCTACTATATCTCCAACCTTTAATGTCCAGACGCCTTAATGTCTAAAAATGCGCCATGGCGCATGGTTTGATAAGGCCTGGACGAGGCTTGTGGGTGAAGGCCTGCTATGTGTTGTCGAGTATTTGAAAAGTCCTTGGTCGTTTTTATCGAAAAAGGTTAGGTTTACTCAAATGTGCATTTCACGTAAATCATTTTCTCCACTGTTCCAAACTTTTGTAGAATAAGGTGACTGTTTCCATTACACGTGTCAATTGCATTATTACACGTGACACCGTAGACCATTGGGGCAAACGGGCTTCCTTTTTCGCAGTGTTTTCGCCGCAGTAAGATTTGGGCAGTTTTCAAATATCTTTTAAAATACGGTTTCCAATTTAACATTTGAACAGTGGTAGCGATACGACCGGAGAAAGGGCACTAGCTGCGACTATCCTGTTTGAACCTGCCGATGTTAATGCCAAGAAACGGCCGTCGATGAATCCAACATGACTCCATAAAAGCAAGTTATTATTCTGATTATTTTGTTATTAACCGTGTATCTGATGTATTGGTTTTCTACATTGCAATATCATATCTATTGGTAAAATGTTTAAATGGGAAGATCTACTATATCTCCAACCTTTAGTGTCCAGGCGCCTGAAGGCCTGCTATGTGTTGTCGAGTATTTGAAAAGTCCTCGGTCGTTTTTATCGAAAAAAGGTTAGGTTTACTCAAATGTGCATTTCACTTAAATATTTTTCTTCACTGTTCCAAACTTTTGTAAAATAAGGTGACTGTTTTCATTACACGTGTCAATGGCATTATTACGCGTCACGCCGTAGACCATTATGAGAAACGAGCGTCATTTTTCGCAACAGTAGGATTTGGTCAGTTTAAAATATTTTTAATATAGTTTACAATTTTTCGCTAATGGTCGCTCAGAGGAGATTGCGTTGGGCACGTGTACATCTCATGGCGACATGTGTCCTGTCCTCGTGATGTGAGTAGGCTTATTTGACTTAGTGAAGGCTCTTTTTATTAAACATTTGAACCGTGGTAGCGATACGACCAGAGAAAAGGCACTAACTGCGACTATCCTGTTTGAACCTGCCGATGTTAATGCCAAGAAATGGCCGTCGATGCATCCAACATGACTCGGTAAAATTGTGCAAGTCATTAGTCGGATAATTTTGTTGTTAACCGTGTATCTGATGTATTGATGTTCTACATTACAATATTATAGCTCTTGGTAAAAGATTTAAACTGGAGGGTCGACTATATCTCCAATCGTTAGTGTCCAGGCGCCTTAATTACTAAACATGCGTCATGGCGCATGGTTTGATAACGCTTCGAGGAGGGAGAAACGGGCGTAAGTAGGCTTCTTTGACTTCGTGAAGGCCCGTTTTTATTTAACATTTTAACAGTTGTGTTTTGCACCACACATTCGCTGTCGTTATATCCTCCACCGACGAGTATCAAAAGTTTATGAATTGAATGCTTTTACAGACAGGATCGAATGAGGGAGAATGCGCATTTAAAAAGTTGGATGAAAAGTCATTCACAGCATTTCACGAAAGTTTTGCTACTATTCGAATGAATATCTATGACGTTATCCGAGATGCTTCTAGAATGTATTTGATGGAAATTTCCATTGCAGGACGCAGAGCGAGAAGGCGTTCATCAGAACCATCAGGCTTCATTGATGAGCGAACAGCGCCACCTACTGTAAGTACTGCAGAAAGAATCTCTTAATAGTTAAACAAGTCATTGTATTGTTTATTAAAAATATGTTTCAGTGTATGATGTATTTAGTTTATGGCTAAATAAAAAGTCTTTATCTCTTAATGAATTTATTCACCTACATGGACATGAGACCTTGTTAGTCTTTGGTAGCAACAGTGTATCCTCCAGTGTTTTATTGTTAAAGTGGACAACTTAACAACACATCCCCTTCACCTTATTTTTCTTGTCCCAGTAAAACACTAAAATTAAACTTGGGGTTAAAATTAGATAATGAAATTGCTTGGGAATATGGATGACAAGAGACACTAAATCACAATTCATATCAACTGAAAAGCTTAATACAAACACAATTCAAAGAACTAATATGAATAATTTTGGAGTGATATTTCTCTCAACCGTAACCCCCCACACCAGAAATAGTAACAAGTACCACTTCAATTAACACATTTCCTGAAGGAAACACTGTAACAGATTGAGACAAATGTCTTGGTTAGTGTTCACTCACAGAAAATGGTAATAATAGTCTCTAAGTGAAAAAATGTTGTAACATGATGTATGTCATGTCATGATGTAACTATCAGAGTCTCTGCATTATGAAAAGTTATCACTCTAATGATAGGGTACAAATGGATAGTTATTGTCCAACAGGTAAGTCATCAGACCTGTACTTTTTAATTGTGACAATATGGTTCTGTTTGTTATTTAGAACATAAGTACTATTATTCCTCAGTGAATGGAAAAGAACAAATCCCTTTTCGTTTGGCATTTGCCATCCAGTTTCCTGTGTGATAGGCAGAGATGGTCAACACTATACTTAAAAGGAATGGCTAGTGGGTAGGCTGTCACGTAACATTGTCTGTTTTTTTAAAGGCTGTTAAAAGTATAGACAGTGCCACAAAAAGACACAGTTCCATTAGGTGTGAGGACAGCCAGTCTAGATTTGTGCAAAGAGTTGTAATTTGTCCTGAAGTCTCCACAGTAAAGACTGTTCGTCGCCACCGTTAGACGTTAGGAAAAACAGCAATGAATGAAATAAAAGCAAGTATTAATGTCTCTAGATATTTTGCAGCTAAAATAGACTTTAATTTCGTGATATTTCTAAGATGGAAAATCTGCCTCTCACCACATTACCTACTTGTTCACATGTAAAATTCAATGAACTCTCTGTAAATACACTAAGATTTGTAACCTAACTATGCATTAAATAGATAGTGGACCAAGATCATTAAGCTGAAGGCAATTGCCAGTCATCCAGCATTTAATGTCTCCCAAGCAGTTAATGATGCTAGCAATGGACTGGGGATAGTCTAGTAAAGCCAACAGGTGGGAAGCATAGCAGTGGTAGGAAATTCTGTGTTTTTTAAAAAAAAAGGACCCAAGGGGAAGCATGTATAGGCAGAACAAAAGAGGTCCCAGGATGGAGCCTTGTGGAATTCCACATGTAATAGGTGGAGGAGGAGGAGGAGGATGAACTGCTTCCTATTCTCACCAAAAAAATTCTGTTGGATAAGTAAGAATGAAACCACTTTAAAATTGATCCCTTAAACCCCAAATTATTCTCTAGTTGTTTTAAAAGGATGTCATGGTCAATTGTGTCAAGAGCTGAACTAAGATCAAGGAAAACTGAAATTGCACTGAAGCCAGGGGAGAATGAGAGGATGTCATTGCGTACCCATAATAAAGCAGATTCTGAGCTATGCATAGATCTAAAACCAGACTCAAATGTATCATAAATATTAAACGCTTTCAGATAAGATGAAATTTGAATAAAACCCACTTTTTCTAAGATCTTTGACATAAAAGGCAGCTTAGAGATAAGTCAAAAGTTGTTAAGGTTGTCCAGATTGAGTGAGGGTTTCTTTAAAATAGGCTACACTATGGCAAATGTAAAACTAGGTGGGACTGTACCATTTAGAAGAGCAATATTTATGATGGCCAGAACAACAGAAAAGAAAATAGGAAAAACATCTTTAATAAGCTGTGATGATAAGATGTCAAGAGGGCCGCGGGTAGGCTTCTTGTGCTGGACCACTTCAGATAGCTGAAAGCATGAAACTGGCTGGAACTGTAGGAGCTGGGAAGGCAAGGGCTGAGGAACTAAGGGCTCAGATAATATGGTAGTGATACTGGCTCACTGTACAACACTTTGGAGCAATGTTCATGTTTATCCTCAGGGTGGCGCCAGAGTCCACTGATTGAGTGTAATTAGAGAAGACACTGCTCCTCTAACAGGTAGATTTGGAGGACTTCAATTTGGTGGACTTGTTGCACAATGTGTTGAGGAATTGTTTCCTGTGAGTGTTAAAGGTGCTGAGGATGTTTCATGGTCATAACATGCCTAAATTGGGAATTTTGTTCCGGTTCAGCTATTTATTTCATGTGTACGAAGAGGACTCAAATAGAAATGTAGTCATTTTATTTTAAAACAATTTTTAACCCAGCATCATCTTTTTTTTCAAAGTTCAAGATGTTTGTTGTTGTATGCAGAAATAAAATCATCAGTCATAGCATACAGGTACAAAAAGACAAATATCTAGTGTTATTTTCTTTTTATATCTTACAAGGGTTTTGTGTCTCCCAGTGTTTTCTTTTCTGTGGGAAACGGGTCCAAATGGCTCTTTCAGTATTTTAGGTTGCTGACTCCCGAACTAGGTAATGTACAGTATCTGCAAATAATAGAATAGACTGAACACTATGGAGCAATGTTCATGTTTGTCCTCAGGGTGGCGCCAGAGTTCACTGAATGAGTGTAATTAAAACTTGGGAAGACACTGCTCCTCCAGCAGATAGATTTGGAGGACTTTAATTTGGTAGACTTGTTGCACAATGTGTTATTTCCTGAGTGTGTGGTAATTGTGATGAGCATGTTTCATGGTCATAGCATGTGTATATTAGGTATGATTTCTTTTCTTTTTTTAGGAAAAAATAATCTCGCAGAGCCATCTGAAAATCATTATCATTTGATGAACTCTCTCAATAGTTGTTGATTAAATTTCTCTCCCATGTCAAATTGTTGGCCATTCTGCAATCCAGAATTTAACCAGCTCCAGCTCCTATACTACTGTGTAATAGATGTGTAGTGGAGGATGTGAAGGCGAGAGTGGGGGAAAGTCCATGGCCACCCCCTCCATTTTATTCAAATATGCATGCTGTTATTCAAGGTGTTCCTAGAATGTTTTTGACGGAAAGTTTCATTGCAGGGCGCAGAGCAAGAAGGGGTTCATCAGAGCCATCAGGCTTTATTGATGAGCGAAAAGTGCCACCTACTGTAAGTACTAAGTATTTTTTATAGTTTGCCATCTTGTTGTCTTTGGGTAATTTTTGAACTGAAACTATATTTAATAGCAGAGAAAACCCTTTAATGTTTTAGCTTACTTATTAACTTACTGACTTGTTTTTGTCAGTTTTTCTCAAGTCACCCAAACTTAAGAACAAGTAAAAATGTTGTCTTTATTTATATTTTCACAAAAGCTGTACACCACATGTATACTAAGATTGTGATGTTGGGGTAGCTGATTCAAAAATTACCCTAAGACAGACACAGAGTTGTTTACAGACTGCAAGACAGACAGACACACACACACTACACACACACAAACACACGCACACACTTCACTCAAAGCACTTCTAACACATTATGGTACATCCTACTGCATACACATACTTAAATACCACTTTGCACACATTGTATTCCACCTCATAACCCACCAAAACACATACAATATAGACTCCTCCTACCACCACACTCTGTCCTTTTCTGTTTTTCTGTCTCTCTATCTATCCATCTATCTCTCTCTCTCTATCTCTCTATCTCACCAAAACACTCACAATTTTATTCCCTCCACCACACACACACACATACCCATTCAAATGCTCCTGATTGACTGATTTTACATTTGTCAATGTAATGTATTGTTGTTATTGCCCAACAGGTAAGTCTTTAAAGCCTGTGCTTTTTTCATTGTGACAATATGGTTCTGCCTCAGACACACATCACACACTCTTTCTCTCTCTCTCTCTCTCTCTCTGTCACACACACACACACACACACACACACACACACACACACACACACACACACACACACACACACACACACACCTGACTTACAGTACTCCATACACTTTATTATACACCCCAGTTTATTTACATACTTTCATACTCCACACATTTCACTTCCAACATCCACCAAAACACACATACTATAGACTCTTTTTTTTTTACACACATGCACACACACCTGACGTACATCACTTTATATACTGTTGTACACCCCACTGCACACATACTGACATATTGCTTTCCACACATTACATTCCACTCCACCACCCACCAAAAACAAACACACAATAGATTCTTCTCACCACACACACAAACATTTACACTTAAATGCTCCTGTCCTGATTCACTGCTTTGTCACTGTAATGAGTAGAATGTATTGTTATTGCCCAACAGGTAAGTCATTATAGCCTGTGCTTTGCATTGTGACATTAACAACTTGACAATATGGTTCTGCCTCAGACACACACACACATCTCACAGACACACACACACACACCCCTGACTTACAGCACTTCATACACTTTACTGTACACCCCAGTTCATATACATACTGACATTTTCAACAATTGGCTTACACAACCAACATCCACCAAAGCGCACACACTATAGACTTTCCCCACCACTACCAAAAACACTATTTATGTATTTTTCTTACACCGACACACACACCTGACTTACAGCACTATATAGACTACTGTATACCCCACTGCACACACATACTGACATACTGCTTTCCACACATTGGATGTAACTCAACCACCCACCAAAACACACACAATAGATCCCCCCACCACACACACCCATTTACACTCAAATGCTCCTGATTTACTGCTGTTAAGGTTGTTACTGTATGGATTGTTATTGCCCAAAAGGTAAGTCAATAAAGCATGTGCTTTCTCATTGTGACATTAGCAATCTGACAATATGGTACTGCCTCACACACACACGCACACACACACATACACACACACCTTACACTTACACCACTTTTGTGAGGCACGGAATGCGTTGATGGGGCAGCTGTGGCCTAATGGTTAGGGAGTTGATTGTTTTAGGCATTGTTTACTGTTAGATAGAGGATGCAGGGTATTACATCGTTATATTAATGATGCTGTTGCTCATAACTTAGTTAAATTGACTATAAAGTTTTGAGGAACCGTAAAGCATTGTTTACTGTTAGGTAGGAAATGTGGTGTATTACACAGTGATTGTTGTATTGATGATGCTATTGCTCATAGTTTGGTTGAATTGACTATGATGTTTTGGGGAAATAATAAGCTTGCAGAGTAGTCTGAGGCATGAAATGCTTTGATGGGGCAGCTGTGGCCTAATGGTGAGGGAGTTGATCTCAGTATTGGAGGTTCAGTTCCTTTACCAGTAGGAAAAAATGTGGGTGGGGGAGTGAAAAAAACAGCGCTCTCTTGCACCCACATCCATGGCTGAATGCCCTGGAGCAAGGCATTTCCTCTACCTCGTGCATTTAATTGGTTTGGATAAAGCATTGGCTAAATGTAATGTAATGATTCGCTCTCTTGATTATTGTAGATCAGGTTGTCTCCCATGTTAAGTTGTTTGCAGACATAAGTTTTGGTTGCCTTGTTGCACAATGTATTTTAGGCATTGTTTACTGTTAGGTAGGAGATGTGGTGTATTACACAGTGATTGTTGTATTGATGATGCTATTGCTCATAGTTTGGTTGAATTGACTATGATGTTTTGGGGAAATAATAAGCTTGCAGAGTAGTCTGAGGCATGAAATGCTTTGATGGGGCAGCTGTGGCCTAATGGTGAGGGAGTTGATCTCAGTATTGGAGGTTCAGTTCCTTTACCAGTAGGAAAAAATGTGGGTGGGGGAGTGAAAAAAACAGCGCTCTCTTGCACCCACATCCATGGCTGAATGCCCTGGAGCAAGGCATTTCTTCTACCTCGTGCATTAAATCGGTTTGGATAAAGCATTGGCTAAATGTAATGTAATGATTCGCTCTATTGATTATTGTAGATCAGGTTGTCTCCCATGTCAAGTTTTCTGGAGAACTGAAATTTGGTTGCCTTGTTGCACAGTGTGTTTTAGGCATTGTTTACTGTTAGGTAGGAAATGTGGTGTATTGCACAGTAATTGTTGTATCGATGATGCTATTGCTCATAGTTTGGTTGAATTGACTGAAGTGAAGTAGACTGGGAACAGTTTTTGAAATGAGAAGGTGAAAAGCAGTACATTTTACACATTTCAGAAGAAAGCTGGCAAATCTGTTAACAAACGGTAAGTGACTCTATATTATACACCGGAACACAATCATACCTGTTTAAAATTAAGGTTGTAAAGTGCAATGTTATTTTAAAAATGTAACCAACACACACACATGTTCTTTCACTCCCTCAAGGTATAATCTTAGACAGTATTTCTCAGTTATTAATGGATGTATTGTAACTCTATTGTAATTCTTTTTTTTGCACTTAATTCTTCCTTTACTCATTCACTGAAATCCACATTAACCCACTTCAATCCACTGTCAAACTGTGCCATACAACAGCACAACAGTAAAATTTACATAAACTCAAACTATATAAATCACATACAGACAAATGAAACATACCTCTCTGACTATATACTACCATGAAGGGATGAGGAATGGAAAAATTAAAATTAAAATAGCTTAAAATCGTGTGTAATGTGTGTGTCAATCTAGCCACGTTAGTGCTGCAACAGCTGTTAGTGTCCCTGTGCAACACTGATGTCACCTCATTAACACAATGTAGGAACACACAACACTGATAGAAAATGAATTTGAATGAATTCCAGACATATTTCGACATTATAAAACCAGACATAGAAAAAATTATAAAAATGAGAAACAAAACAAAAAATAACCAACTGACCTTCTGAAGAATGTGATAGAAAATGCAGGTAACAATTACTGTATGATAAAGTGTCTCAAAATAAGCACTAAATACCAAACTAAAACATTTCATTAAACTGTTTTAAAGTTTCAATTAAAACAAAAAAATTATAAATTTCTTGTAAGCTCTGCCATTTAACACCTGGCCATTCTTACTTTACATTTGCCATCCAACAACATAAAGACAACAACTAGATGTGTAATGCGTATCTATTGGCAAGGAGCCGATACTAACTAGCATGCGTGAGGACGCTGGCGCACTTGGCTGCCGCTTTTCGCTGCTCGTACCTGCTCTTACCCTTACCCTTCCAAACTCTGCTATCCAACGACCACAATCTACGCATCTACCTGCCATCTCTGTGTGTGTGTGCTGGCTGGGGACTTACCGGGGTGTTGTAGGACTTGGCATCGGAGCTGTGAACATCACCTGGCTGGAGGGAAACATCTGGACGGCTATCCATCTCCGCCAACCTCGGCGTCCGTCCACGACCTCCATCACCGCCAGAGAACACCAAGGCTCACCATCCTCCACCCCTGCTCGCCGAGGTTAGAGATCCGGGACGACTACCATCTTCCCCGGTGCAGTTAGCCCTCGCTGGCTGGGACTGCTAACCTCGGCTGAGATCCACCACCGCCGCCGCCACCGCCACCACCAGAGACAACATCGTCTTTCATTGAGGTAGACGACCTCCGCTTCCTCTTCCACCACCGCTCGCCGAGGGTAGAGATCCGGACTGTCTACTAGCTGCCCGGTGCGGCCAGCCCTCGGCTCGAGCTGGCTAGCCTAGCCAACCAACCAAACAACTCCTCCAGTGGGCTAGCCAGCTGGCTAGCCAACTACCACCCCCAGCGTCCTACTCATGGATTATACAAGCCGACTGCGTTCCACATCCTCCACAGTGACTTTGCTCCTTCTCCTGAAACTTTTTTCCTGCCCTCCACCACTACTGTCAACAACCCTACTCATCTCTCCGACGTCCGCCATGGCTCTTCACCGCTACACGCCAACAGAACTCCGTCAGCCTATCCACAAACTTCCTCCTTCTGTCGAACTCATCACTGCTCTACGAAACTCTGGAATACTTCACCGACCACGCTACATTCACTGAGGATTACGCAGAAAATTCACATACACTTCAAGCACAACAAACTCTATCACAGCACTTTGGTCTGACCGCTGCACTCACACCGGCTCCCACACTTCCTCCATACGTCACCACAACAACGCACGTCATCTGAACACACCCTCCGTGAACTTTTTCAATCTCCGGAACATACCAACCTCCCCCCCACCAACTTCAAAACAAATGCAGCTGAATTTCGCCCTCTTCAACACCAGATCCCTCAACAATAAAAGCCTCATCCTAAACGAATTCATTACAGACAACAAACTCGACCTGCTTTGCCTGACTGAAACGTGGCAAAAACCCCTGGACTATTACACTCTAAACCAAACCACCCCTTCAGGATACTCTTATTTGGACAATCCACGTACCGAAGGCAGAGGGGGCGGCATAGCTGCAATCTTCAACTAACATCTTCATTCCCGTGCACTGTCAGTCCCCTCTGCCCCATCATTTGAACATCTGGCTTTTAAATTCCCTGGTCCGAAACCCCTCATCACTGCTATCATCTACCGCCCCCCCAAGCCCAACCCATCTTTCCTTTCCGACCTCTCTGAATTCATCACCACACTTTTTTCAATCTCTCCATCTCTTCTGCTTCTTGGCGATTTTAATCTACACATCGACTCCCCGGACTGTAAACATGCAATGGACTTCCTTGACCTCCTCAGCTGCTCTGGTTTTACCCAACATATCAACTTCCCCACCCATAACCGTGGCCACATTCTAGACCTGGTTTTTTCCACTGGCCTCCACATCCATAACATTTCCAGTACTGATCTCCCCATATCTGACCACCTCGCCATTACATTTCACATTGACACTCCCACCCCCAAAACAAAGCATGCCCGCAAGATCACTTTCCGAAACCTCAAATCAATCTGTCCGGACTCACTCTCCACATGCATAGATGTGAAGGCGAGAGTGGGGGGAGGTCCATGGCTACCCCCTCCATTTTATTCAAACATGCATGTTGTTATTCAAGGTGTTCCTAGAATGTTTTTGACGGAAAGTTCCATTGCAGGGCGCAGAGCAAGAAGGGGTTCATCAGAGCCATCAGGCTTTGTTGATGAGCGAAAAGTGCCATCTATTGTAAGTACCAAGTAGTTTTTATAGTTTGCCCTCTTGTTGTCTTTGGGTAATTTTTGACCTGACACTGTATTTAGTAGCAGAGAAAACTCTTCAATGTTTTTAGCTTTAAATTTGTCAGTTTTTCTCAAGTAACCCAAATGTAAGAAAAAGTGGAAATTTAGTCTGCATTCATATTTCCCCAAAAGCTGTACACTACATGTATAGTAAGATTGTGATGTTGGGGTAGCTGGGTCAAAAATTACCCTTAGACAGACACAGAGTTGTTTACACACACACACACACACACACACAAACACACGCACACACACACACAAACACGCACACACACCTCACCTCCTAACACATTACGGTACAGCCTACTGCATACACATACTTGAATACCACTTTACACACATTGTATTCAACCTCATAACCCACCAAAACACATACAATATAGACTCCTCCTACCACCACACTCTGTCCTTTTCAGTTTTTCTGTCTCTCTCTCTATCTATCTATCCATCTATCTCTCTCTCTTTCTTTCTGTCTATCTCACCAAAACACTCACACTTTTATTCCCTCCACCACACACACACACACACACACACACACACACACACACACACACACACACACACACATACCCATTCAAATGCTCCTGATTGACTGATTTTACATTTGTCAATGTAATGTATTGTTGTTATTGCCCAACAGGTAAGTCTTTAAAGCCTGTGCTTTTTTCATTGTGACAATATGGTTCTGACTCAGACACACATATCTCTCTCTCTCTCTCTCTCTCTCTGTCACACACACACACACACACACACACACACACACACACACACACACACCTGACTTACAGTACTTCATACACTTTATTATACACCCCAGTTCATTTACATACTTTCATACTCCACACATTTCACTTCCAACATCCACCAAAACACACACACTATAGACTCTTTTTTTTTTTACACACACATGCACACACACCTGGCGTACATCACTTTATATACTGTTGTACACCCCACTGCACACACATACTGACATATTGCTTTCCACACATTACATTCCACTCCACCACCCACCAAAAACAAACACACAATAGATTCTTATCACCACACACACAAACATTTACACTTAAATGCTCCTGTCCTGATTCACTGCTTTGTCACTGTAAAGAGTAGAATGTATTGTTATTGCCCAACAGGTAAGTCATTATAGCCTGTGCTTTGCATTGTGGCATTTGCAATTTGACAATATGGTTCTGCCTCAGACACACAAACATCTCACACACACTCACACACACACACACACACACACACACACACACACCTGACTTTCAGCACTTCATACACTTTACTGTACACCCCAGTTCATATACATACTGACATTTCCACACATTGGCTTACACAACCAACATCCACCAAAACACATACACAATAGACTTCCCCCACCACTACCAAAAACACTATTTATCTAATTTTCCTACACATACACACACATGCACACACACTTGACTTACAGCACTATATTTACTACTGTATACCCCATTGCACACACATACTGACATACTGCTTTCCACACGTGGCATGTAACTCAGCCACCCACCAAAACACACACAATAGATCCCCCCACCACACACACCCATTTACACTCAAATGCTCCTGCTGTTAACTGCTGTTACAGTTGTTACTGTATGGATTGTTATTGCCCAAAAGGTAAGTCATTGTAGCCTGTGCTTTCTCATTGTGACATTAGCAATCTGACAATATGGTACTTCCTCAGGCACACACACATCACACATCACACACACACACACACACACCTGACTTACAGCACTTTTTACACTTTACTCTACAACCTCCTGTATACACATATGGGCAGCTCATAGTTTGATTGAATTGACTAAAGCTTTAGTGAAATAATAAGGTTGCAGAGCAGTCTGAGGCATGAAGTGCTTTGATGGGGCAGCTGTGGCCTAATGGTGAGGGAGTTGATCTCAGTATTGGAGGTTCAGTTCCTTTACCAGTAGGAAAAAATGTGGGTGGGGGAGTGAAAAAAACAGCGCTCTCTTGCACCCACATCCATGGCTGAATGCCCTGGAGCAAGGCATTTCCTCTACCTCATTCATTTAATTGGTTTGGATAAAGCATTGGCTAGATGTAATGTAATGATTCGCTCTCTTGATTACTGTAGATCAGGTTGTCTTCCATGTCAAGTTGTTTGGAGAACTGAGATTAGGTTGCCCTGTTGCACAGTGTGTTTTAGGCAGTGTTTACTGTTAGGTACAGAATGCTGTGTATTATACAAGGATTGTTGTATTGATGCTATTACTTATAACTTAGTTGAATTGACTGTGAAATTTTGGGGAACCGTAAACCATTGTTTACTGTTAGGTAGGAAATGTAGTGTATTACACAGTAATTGTTGTATTAATGATGGTATTGCTCATAGTTTGGTTGAATTGACTATGATGTTTTAGGGAAATAATAAGCTTGCAGAGTAGTCTGAGGCATGAAATGCTTTGATGGGGCAGCTGTGGCCTAATGGTGAGGGAGTTGATCTCAGTATTGGAGGTTCAGTTCCTTTACCAGTAGGAAAAAATGTGGGTGGGGGAGTGAAAAAAACAGCGCTCTCCTGCACCCACATCCATGGCTGAATGCCCTGGAGCAAGGCATTTCCTCTACCTCGTGCATTTAATTGGTTTGGATAAAGCATTGGCTAGATGTAATGTAATGATTCGCTCTCTTGATTACTGTAGATCAGGTTGTCTTCCATGTCAAGTTGTTTGGAGAACTGAGATTAGGTTGCCCTGTTGCACAGTGTGTTTTAGGCATTGTTTACCGTTAGGTACAGGATGTCGTGTATTATACAAGGATTGTTGTATTGATGCTATTACTCATAACTTAGTTGAATTGACTATGAAATTTTGGGGAACCGTAAACCATTGTTTACTGTTAGGTAGAAAATGTAGTGTATTACACAGTAATTGTTGTATTAATGATGGTATTGCTCATAGTTTGGTTGAATTGTCTGAAGTTTTAGGGAAATAATAAGCTTGCAGAGCAGTCTGAGGCATGAAGTGCTTTGATGGGGCAGCTGTGGCCTAATGGTTGGGGAGTTGATCTCAGTATTGGAGGTTCAGCTCCTTTACCAGTAGGAAAAAATGTGGGTGGGGGAGTGAAAAAAACAGCGCTCTCTTGCATCCACATCCATGGCTGAATGCCCTGGAGCAAGGCATTTCTTCTACCTCGTGCATTAAATCGGTTTGGATAAGGGCATCGGTTAAATGTAATGTAATGATTCGCTCTCTTGATTATTGTAGATCAGGTTGTCTCCCATGTCAAGTTTTCTGGAGAACTGAAATTTGGTTGCCTTGTTGCACAGTGTGTTTTAGGCATTGTTTACTGTTAGGTAGGAAATGTGGTGTATTGCACAGTAATTGTTGTATCGATGATGCTATTGCTCATAGTTTGGTTGAATTGACTGAAGTGAAGTAGACTGGGAACAGTTTTTGAAATGAGAAGGTGAAAAGCAGTACATTTTACACATTTCAGAAGAAAGCTGGCAAATCTGTTAACAAACGGTAAGTGACTCTATATTATACACCTGAACACAATCATACCTGTTTAAAATTAAGGTTGTTGAGTGCAATGTTATTTTAAAAATGTAACCAACACACACACATGTTCTTTCACTCCCTCAAGGTATAATCTTAGACAGTATTTCTCAGTTATTAATGGATGTATTGTAACTCTATTGTAATTCTTTTTTTTGCACTTAATTCTTCCTTTACTCATTCACTGAAATCCACATTAACCCACTTCAATCCACTGTCAAACTGTGCAGTACAACAACACAACAGTAAAATGTACATAAACTCAAACTATATAAATCAAATACAGACAAATGAAACATACCTCTCTGGCTATATACTACCATGAAGGGATGAGGAATGGAAAAATTAAAATTAAAATTAAAATAGCTTAAAATCGTGTGTAATGTGTGTGTCAATCTAGCCACGTTAGTGCTGCAACAGCTGTTAGTGTCCCTGTGCAACACTGATGTCACCTCATTAACACAATGTGGGAACACACAACACTAATAGAAAATGAATTTGAATGAATTCCAGACATATTTCGACATTGTAAAACCAGACACAGAAAATTTATAAAAATGAGAAACAAAACAAAAAATAACCAACTGACCTTCTGAAGAATGTGATAGAAAATGCAGGTAACAATTACTGTATGATAAAGTGTCTCAAAATAAGTACTAAATGCCAAACTAAAACATTTCATTAAACTGTTTTAAAGTTTCAATTAAAACAAAAAAATTATAAATTTCTTGTAAGCTCTGCCATTTAGACTAAACATGATGGAATGCTGGCAGTGTTTCACACATTCGGTTCGCCGGTTTGCCTGGCCCTCTCGTGAGCATGCGTGAGGACACTTGCGCACTTGGCTGCCGCTTTTCGCTGCTCGTACCTGCTCTTACCCTTACCCTTCCAAACTCTGCTATCCAACGACCACAATCTACGCATCTACCTGCCATGTGTGTGTGTGTGTGCTGGCTGGGGAATTACCGGGGTGTTGTAGGACTTGGCATCGGAGCTGTGAACATCACCTGGCTGGAGGGAAACATCTGGACGGCTATCCATCTCCGCCAACCTCGGCGTCCGTCCACGACCTCCATCACCGCCAAAGAACACCAAGCCTCACCATCCTCCACCCCTGCTCGCCGAGGTTAGAGATCCGGGACGACTACCATCTTCCCCGGTGCAGTTAGCCCTCGCTGGCTGGGACTGCTAACCTCGGCTGAGATCCACCACCGCCGCCGCCACCGCCACCACCAGAGACAACATCGTCTTTCATTGAGGTAGACGACCTCCGCTTCCTCTTCCACCACCGCTCGCCGAGGGTAGAGATCCGGACTGTCTACTAGCTGCCCGGTGCGGTCAGCCCTCGGCTCGAGCTGGCTAGCCTAGCCAACCAACCAAACAACTCCTCCAGTGGGCTAGCCGGCTAGCCAGCTGGCTAGCCAACTACCACCCCCAGCGTCCTACTCATGGATTATACAAGCCGACTGCGTTCCACATCCTCCACAGTGACTTTGCTCCTTCTCCTGAAACTTTTTTCCTGCCCTCCACCACTACTGTCAACAACCCTACTCATCTCTCCGACGTCCGCCATGGCTCTTCACCGCTACACGCCAACAGAACTCCATCAGCTTATCCACAAACTTCCTCCGTCTGTCGAACTCATCACTGCTCTACGAAACTCTGGAATACTTCGCCGACCACGCTACATTCACCGAGGATCACGCAGAAAATTCACATACACTTCAAGCACAACAAACTATCACAGCACTTTGGTCTGACCGCTGCACTCACACCGGCTCCCACACTTCCTCCATACGTCACCACAACAACGCACGTCATCCGAACACACCCTCCGTGAACTTTTTCAATCTCCGGAACATACCAACCCCCCCGCCACCAACTTCAAAACAAATGCAGCTGAATTTCGCCCTCTTCAACACCAGATCCCTCAACAATAAAAGCCTCATCCTAAACGAATTCATTACAGACAACTAACTCGACCTGCTTTGCCTGACTGAAACGTGGCAAAAACCCCTGGACTATTTCACTCTAAACCAAACCACCCCTTCAGGATACTCTTATTTGGACAATCCACATACCGAAGGCAGAGGGGGCGGCATAGCTGCAATCTTCAACCAACATCTTCATTCCCGTGCACTGTCCATCCCCTCTGCCCCATCATTTGAACATCTGGCTTTTAAATTCCCTGGTCTGAAACCCCTCATCACTGCTATCATCTACCACCCCCCCCAAGCCCAACCCATCTTTCCTTTCCGACCTCTCTGAATTCATCACCACACTTTTTTCAATCTCTCCATCTCTTCTGCTTCTTGGCGATTTTAATCTACACATCGACTCCCCGGACTGTAAACATGCAATGGACTTCCTTGACCTCCTCAGCTGCTCTGGTTTTACCCAACATATCAACTTCCCCACCCATAACCGTGGCCACATTCTGGACCTGGTTTTTTCCACTGGCCTCCACATCCATAACATTTCCAGTACTGATCTCCCCATATCTGACCACCTCGCCATTACATTTCACATTGACACTCCCACCCCCAAAACAAAGCATGCCCGCAAGATCACTTTCCGAAACCTCAAATCAATCTGTCCGGACTCACTCTCCACATGCATAGCAAACACCCTTTCCTGTCTCACCCCCCATGAACAGCCAACACCCTTGGACCTGGTCAACACCTACAACAACACGCTCTCCTCCTCCCTCTATGCACTGGCACCCCTCAAGACCAAAATAATCACCTTTACTCACTCTGCACCCTGGTTCACCCCGGATCTCCACAACCTCAAGAAAAAACTCCGGCAACTTGAACGACTTCACAAAAAAACTGGCCTCACCGTACATTCCCTCATCTACAACGACCATATGCAACTTTACAAAACAGCTCTCAACCAAGCACGCACCACTTACTTTTCTGGCATTATTCACTCCGGCTCATCCAACCCACGTTCCCTGTTCTCCACCATTAACAAACTCCTCAAACCGCACGACAACATCTCCTCCTCATTCACCCCACAGAAATGCGACAGCCTTATGTCATTTTTTAATTCAAAAATTGAAAGAATCCACAACCAGCTTGCATCGTCCCCTGCCAGTTCCCTACCATCAGAGCCCACACTCCTCTCATCCACCGACCACCAGCTGTCTACATTCACTCCCATAACCTCTGCAGACCTCTCCAAGATCATCACCACAATGAAGTCACCCACCTCTCCCCTGGACCCAATGCCATCTCAACTTGTCAAAGCCTGCCTCACACCCCTTTCCCCACTAATCATGGACATCATAAACTCCTCCCTCACCTCTGGTGCAGTACCCCTTCCTCTCAAACTTGCAGCCATCACTCCTCTCCTCAAGAAACCCGGCCTTGACCCTGACGACCCCAACAATTTCAGACCCATCTCCAACCTCACATTTCTGTCTAAAATCCTAAAGACCCACCTACACACCAACAACTTATACGAAATCTTCCAATCCGGTTTCCGTACCCACCACAGCACTGAAACAGCACTCCTCAAAGTCACCAACGATATCTTACTCTCCTCTGACTCTGGCTCCCTCACCATCCTCCTCCTTCTCGACCTCAGCGCTGCCTTTGACACTGTAAACCACACCATCCTTCTCAACCGCCTGGAATCCATTGGCATCATCAACACAGCCCTTTCCTGGTTTAAATCCTACCTGTCTGACAGATCCCACTACATCACCATCAACCATCACAAATCCCACACCACCCCCGTCATACACGGAGTTCCCCAAGGTTCAGTCTTGGGCCCCCTACTCTTCATTCTGTACATACTTCCACTTGGTCACATTATCCGCCACCATGGACTCAAATTCCACTGCTATGCCGATGATACCCAGCTGTACATCACCTCCAAAACCATCTGTCCCACCATCCTCGCCACTATGACCGACTGCCTTACAGATATCAAAACCTGGATGAACCACAACTTCCTCAAACTAAACAGCAATAAAACTGAAATCACCGTTTTTGGCCCAAAAACCACCATTGCCACCTGTCAAAATCTCACACTCTGTGTTGATGGTCATTCTGTCACTCCCTCCCCCCTCGTAAAAAATCTTGGTATCTACATGGACCCTACACTTTCCTTCAAATCACACATCAACCATATAACCAAGACATCCTTCTTCCACCTGCGTAACATTGCACGTCTTCGACCCACTCTTTCCTCCACAGCTGCTGAGACACTAATCCACGCCTTCATAACCTCCAGACTCGACTACTGCAATAGCATCCTGTACGGCCTCCCCTCCACTGCTCTCCAAAAACTACAATACGTCCAAAACTCTGCTGCCCGACTGCTCACCCGCACCCCTTCCAGAGAGCACATCACATCTGTCCTCCATCGACTTCACTGGCTCCCCATAAAACAACGCATACACTTCAAAATCCTCCTCATCACTTACAAGGCCCTCAACAACCTTGCACCCGTGTACTTGACCGACCTCCTCCACCGACACTCCCCCACCCGCCGACTACGCTCTGCTGATGCAAATCTCCTCACCCCTATCACCACAACCAAATACCGGACCATTGGCGACAGGGCTTTCGCCATCGCTGCCCCCACCCTCTGGAACTCCCTCCCCCTGGCCATCCGCAACTCTTGACACACTACTTTCTTTCAAATGCCACCTCAAGACCCACCTGTTCAAGATTGCATATGACACATGACCACCCCCCCCCTCCACCACCACCACTGATCACCCTCTCATTTTTGTATTTTGTGTGTGTGTGTGTGTGTGTGTGTTTATGTTTATGTATGTGTGTATCAATATATCTGTAAAGCGTCTTTGAGTACCATGAAAAGCGCTATACAAAACTAATGTATTATTATTATTATTATTTAACACCTGGCCATTCTTACTTTACATTTTCCATCCAACAACATAAAGACAACAACTAGATGTGTTGTGCGTATCTATTGGCAAGGTTCAAAATGAAATTGTGGAAAATGAGACATGAAATCTTTGACAAACTAAGGGTAACAGTGGTATAAAAAAGACTCAGTAAACACCAAACGTGATCACAAGACTTTCAAGAAGTAGAGCATGGAAGCCCAACAGGAATTGTGCTTAACTTTTTTACTCTCTTTGCTCAGAACATGGCAACACATAAGATCTTCTAAATTGAAATACACATTTGACATACCCCCAAGCTTTTTGAAATTAGCATTCAAGCCTAAAAAGGGTATGTATCTCCCCGTCGGGGAATTGAACCCCGGTCTCCCGCGTGACAGGCGGGGATACTTGCCACTATACTAACGAGGAGTACGTCTGTGGAAAAAAACATGTTTTTTTTTGTCTTTAGTCACGTGTTCTTCAACATATGAGTGCATTTTAGTGCAATTCAACTGTTTGTCTCCATACAGGGGCATGTAACCATTAACCAAACCTAAAAAGTTTGTGCTCTATGCAAAGATTGGAGTCATGCAGGGTTTTGTGCTTACTACTACTTAACAGAGAAACCAACTGAACTGTTTTCCCCCACAAACAGCCCATCTTTTTTTACACCATTTTTGGTCGTGAGCAAACTGATTTAAAAAAAAAAAAAAAAAATTAAATGGAAGCTTTTCAAACATGTATGCAAGTCTAAAATCATTTGTATCTCCCCGTCGGGGAATCGAACCCCGGTCTCCCGCGTGACAGGCGGGGATACTCACCACTATACTAACGAGGAGTATATATAGAGAAAAAAAAGGCTATGATTTTTTTTTTAAATCACATGTTCTTCAATATCTGGGTACATTTTAGTGCAATTCAGATGTTTGTCTTTGTCTATGTACTAGTTGCATTTTAGCCATTACCCAAACTTAAAAAGTTTGTGCTGTGTGTAAAGATTGGAGTAACTGTTTTAAAATGATGTGACTCATGCACTTCGTAAATCAACTCTGTCTAATTGGACTTGATCCAGTTTTGGTCTTAAACATACAGTAATTTTTTGCAATCTTTTGTGCTGGCTATAACTTAACAGGGAAACCAAGTGAGCTTTTTTCCCCCAGAAACAGCCCATATTGTGTTTTTTTTTTAAAGATTTTTGGTTGTGAGCAAACCTAATTTAAAGAAACTTTCTGGTCTCTTAATAAAGCCAGCAGGTAGTGTGTTGACCATTACGTAATAAGTATTTTCCATTACTGAACGGACATGAACGGGTTAAACGGGTTAGTGACACCAAGCACCACCATAGCTCTGACAATAAAGAGTGTCGCAACATTCTCCCTTTATAGCTCCAGTGTTATGCAAGCTGGGTCAACTGCAGCAAGTTACGCCATTTCATAGACTACAGATGACAAAGACAGTAGGTATTAAGAGAAAAAATCTCTTAAACAAGCATGATGATAGCCTACAAGATATCTTTGTTAAAACCTATAGCCTACTAGCAATGTTAAAAACAGCCTGTAGTTTAATGGTAAATGATATAAACAATTGCATAACACTCCACCTAGATTACAGGTTGATTATACCACAATTTAACATCACAGTGTGCAAATTTAAAGAGTAAATTCCTTCCCAACGTAAATTGTGGGTCATCCTCAATATTTGACTTATTTACAGTCAAGCTCTATCTGTTACCACTTTCAATCCACAGCCTTTTGAAATTTAGATGTCAAAATCGAGCATTTTTGGAGAAAAAACCCAGCAGCTAAAGGATTAAAAGGTTTCAAAAAATCTTCTAAATTGAAATACATAATTGAGCTATACTTCCAAGCTGTTTAAAACTTGGATTCAAGCCTCAAAACAGTCATTGTCTCCCCGTCGGGGAATCGAACCCCGGTCTCCCGCGTGACAGGCGGGGATACTCACCACTATACTAACGAGGAGTACATATGTTGAAGAGGTGTTTTTTTTGCTGTTTTTTTTTTCTCAGTCACATGTTCATTTACGTTTGAGTAAATTTTAGTGCAACTCAGATGTAGTGTCCGTAGAAGTGCTGGTATAGTCAGTAGGAGTATCAATAAAAACTCAAGTAGTAATGATTCTTTTATACGAGGGAGAGATAGTAAAAATACAATCCGGAGGGTTCACAGTCTCCATAGCCATAACGGAAATGGAGCAGACAAATCAGAGGCTGCATGACTGTTCAGACTACAAGTTTAAATGATTATGGTGATAATTAGTAGGACTAATTAGAGGCTAATATTTTAGCATACCACAGTAAGTATTTTCCATTACTAAACAGACATGTAGGTAGGTTAGTGACCGCAAACACCACAGCTGTGACATTAAAGAGTGTCGAAACATTCTCCCTTTATAGCTCCATTGTTACGCAAGCAGGGCCAACTGCAGCAAGTTATGTCATTTAATAGACTACAGATGACAAAGAGAGTAGGTATTAGGTATTAGGGAGAAAAAAATCTCTAACCAAAAGTAAGGCCTTGTCTACACAACAACGCTCATGGTTTTTTGTTTTGAAACTACAGACTGCGTTGATGTGCGGACTGCAGGTGTAAATGATGATGGTGATAATTATTAGGCCTAATTAGAGCCTGGATCTATTTTTGCAACAATGAGAAGGAACAATACCAACAATGAATAAAGCCCTCTGATGTGCCAATTGGATATAGAGGGGACAGAGAGATGACAAATGATGATTTGGCCTTAAATTTTCTTCACCTTTGTCTAATGGATTTCTTGAATTGGTTCGCAACTAAAACAAATCATTATGCCTTTTAGTTTGTAAAGGGGTCCTTTCATCATTATTTTTATTCCTATTTCTGTGTCGCCACTATGGTTGAATGCATTGTGCGTAATTTCTGTGAAAAATTATGTCCTAGTTCTCTTGCTTGACGCTGTTTTCTGTAAGCTATAACAGGTCTAGTGGTTGAACAACTGGCTTTTCCGGTGTCCCTCGTGAATATCCATGACGTGTCAATAAGGCACCTCTGATTGGGCAAATTCGCTGTCTTTCGCTCACCTAGCTTCTGTCCACTGTTCTTCCTTTGGGATGTGGGCTTGCCATACATGGCTCTGGGCGGGGCTTACGACCTAGTGACGTAGATAGGTTTAGAATGCTCTAATCCGCTCGTTTTGGTTAGCTCGACCTTTCAATGACCAGTAAAACCATGAGGGTCGAATTTCACGTCTTGGAATGCTGTGTGCATATACTGCTTGTTGTGACCCACCACATTGTAAATAGAGCTACTCAAAGTGGTTTTTAGTGGAAGGACCCCTTTAAAAATGTTAGTAAGACTTACAAAGTGTCACTGGCTATACAGTGCTAATGATTGACCAGTTTGTGTAGTTTGCTCTCACCCTACCTGCCACAAAGGCCATCGTCAGACCAAATACAGGTGTAATATTTGTGAAGTGGGTTTGTGTGCTTGGCCTTGCAATGAGAGGCACTGATAAACTACAAAGAGTGTCGCCTTGATAGATAAGCACACTTGAGGCCGCAGCAGGCAAAAGACCAGCCTACAGTTTACATGTGTTTGCTAATATATGACACTGTATTAGTTACAATGTACAGTGTTAATTTACAATTTATTGTTTTCTGACCATAATGTATGTGCACCACGTAACAGTGATGGTAGGGGTCAAATGTTACGAAATAAGTTTAACATTTAGTTTAAATACTCTGCATTTCATGAAAAAAGCATAATGATAGCCTACAAGATATCTTTGTTAAAACCTATAGCCTACTAGCGATATTAAAAACAGCCTGTAGTTTAATGGTAAATGATATAAACAATTGCAGAACACTCCACCTAGATTACAGGTTGATTATACCACAATTTAACATCACAGTGTGCAAATTTAAAGAGTAAATTCCTTCCCAACGTAAATTGTGGGTCATCCTCAATATTTGACTTCTTTACAGTCAAGCTCTATCTGTTACCACTTTCAAGCCACAGCCTTTTGAAATTTAGATGTAAAAATCCAGCATTTTTGAAGAAAAAACCCAGCAGCTAAAGGATTAAACGGTTTCAAAAAATGTTCTAAATTGAAATACATAATTTAGCTATACTTCCAAGCTGTTTTAAACTTGGATAACAGCCTAAAAACAGTCATTGTCTCCCCGTCGGGGAATCGAACCCCGGTCTCCCGCGTGACAGGCGGGGATACTCACCACTATACTAACGAGGAGTACATATGCTGAAGTGGTGTTTTTTTTGCTGTTTTTTTTTTTTTCCAGTCACATGTTCATTTACGTCTGAGTACATTTTAGTGCAACTCAGATGTAGTGTCCGTAGAAGTGCTGGTATAGTCAGTAGGAGTATCAATAAAAACTCAAGTAATGATGATTCTTTTATACGAGGGAGAGGTAGTAAAAATATAATCGGGAGTATTTACAGTCTCCGTGGCCATAACGGAAATGGAGCAGACAAATCAGAGGCTGCATGACTGTTCAGACTACAAGTTTAAATGATTATGGTGATAATTAGTAGGACTAATTAGAGCCTAATATTTTAGCATACCATAGTAAGTATTTTCCATTACTAAACAGACATGTAGGCAGGTTAGTGACAGATGACCAATGATGATTTGGCCTTAAATGTTCTTTACCTTTGTCTAATGGATTTCTTGAATTGGTCCTTTCATCGTTATGAAACAAAATAGACAAAATACAGGTGTAATATATGTGAAGTGGGTTTGTGTGCTTGGCCTTGATATGAGAGGCACTGATAAACTACAAAGAGTGTCACCTTGATAGATAAGCACACTTTAGGCCGCAGCAGATAAAAGACCAGCCTACTGTTTACATGTGTTTGTTAATATGGTATATGACACTATATTAGTTACAATGTACAGTGTTGATTTACAATTTATTGTTTCCTGACCATAATGTATGTACACCTCATAACAGTGATGGTATGGGTCAAATGTTATGAAATAGGTTTAACATTTATTTTAAATACTCTACATTTCATGAAAAAAAATCTAATGTCAACATGCCCGCCACCCTGTAACTTACGCCCAACCTAAACTTTGGATCATCCTCAATATTTGTCTCATTTATAGTCAGTCTCTATTTGTTACCACTTTCAAGCCACAGGCTATTGAAATTTAGATGTCAAAATCCAGCATTTTTTTTTTTTAAAACAAAAACCCAGTGTCTAAAGGGTTAAAAGGTTTTTATAAAATCTTCTACATTGGAATAAACAATTGAGCTGTACTCCCAAGCTTTTTAAACTGGTATACAAGCCTAAAAAGGACATGTACCTCCCCGTCGGGGAATCAAACCCCGGTCTCCCGCGTGACAGGCGGGGATACTCACCACTATACTAACGAGGAGTATATATAGTGGAAAAAAATGCTGTGATTTTTTTTGCTTCAGTCACGTGTTCTTCAATGTCAGTACATTTTAGTGCAATTGAGATGTTGTTAAATCTCTGGATCACTGGGGGTGGAGCTGTAAGCCACACCTCTCAGCACATGACAAAGGGTCACATGAGTCTCCCCTCAAGGTGTGAATTGGGGTGAGAGTCGTTTGTGGTCCCATGATCCAAAGACTGAAACTGCTCTGATGGTGGTGGAGAGCAGTTAAACTTCCTGGGATGAGATCTCAAGGCATAATGGTATGTAGCAGATAAATGATGACGTAGCCCCCCTCCTCTGTTCAGAGTTGGTTGTTCCAAATGGACATAGATGGCCTCCTGCACTCCTCTCTCAAACCACCAGTCTTCTTGTCTAAGATGTGTACATCAGTGTCTTTCGCAAAGTGTGCCTTCTCCTTAATTTCCCTAATATCTGGGTACTCTTCATTGCATTGTATTGCATATACCACATTGTTGAGGTTATGTCTTGGAGTTTTGTCCTTGGGGTGGACCAATCTCTGTCTTAGGATGTTGCCAGGTTGGAAATATATTGGGATGTTGTGCTTACTGAAAATTCTTCTTAGCTTTTCAGACACACCAGATATATAAGGCACCACCATGTGATTCCTTCTGTTGCTTTTCGTGGTGTCTGTTCACACTTTGTTGTGTTTTTGCTGTCTTTTTTCTGTCTTGATGAATGCCCAGTTGGGGTAGCCACACGTTTTTAGTGCCTGTTTGATGTGTGCATGTTCCTTGTCTTTTCCCTCTGCTTTGGATGGAATACTGTCTGCCCGATGTTGTAGGGCCCTGACAGCAGCCAGTTTGTGTTCCAATGGGTGATGAGAGTCGAATAGCAGGTATTGCTCGTGTGTGGGGGTTTCCTGTAGAGCCCTGTGATGAGGCCTCCATCTTCCTCAGCAAATACCTCACAATCCAAAAACAGTAGTTTTTGTCCTCTGTGTCCTTCCTGGTGAACTTAATATAACTGTTGACTGAGTTGACGTGTTTGGTAAAGGTCTCTACTTCCTGGTTTTTGATTTTACAAAAAGTGTCATCTACGTATCTAAACTAATGACCGGGTGTTACTCCTTTAAATGAGGTCAGTGCTTGATGTACTTCCTCGATGTAAAGGTTCGCCACAAGGGGTGAAACTGGAGAGCCCATGGCACAGCCATGTTTCTGTCTGTAGAATTCCCCGTTGTGCTTGAAGTAGGTGGTGGTTGTTGACTATTACATAATACGTATTTTCCATTACTGAACAGACATGTGGGCAGGTTATTGACAGCAAACACCATAGCTGTGACAATAAGGAGTGTCGCAACATTCTCTCTTTATGGCTCAAAAAACAGCGGCTAAAGGGTTGAAAGGTTTCATAAAATGTTCTAAATTGAAACACACAACTGAGCTATACTCCCAAGCTGTTTAAAACTTGTATGCAAGCCTAAAAAGGATGTGCATCTCCCCGTCGGGGAATCGAACCCCGGTCTCCCGCGTGACAGGCGGGGATACTCACCACTATACTAACGAGGAGTATATATATAGTAGAAAAAATGCTGTGATTTTTTTTGCTTCAGTCACGTGTTCTTCAATGTCAGTAAATTTTAGTGCAATTGAGATGTTGTTAAATCTCTGGATCACTGGGGGTGGAGCTGCAAACCACACCTCTCAGCACATGACAAAGGGTCACATGAGTCTCCCCTCAAGGTGTGAATTGGGGTGAGAGTCGTTTGTGGTCCCATGATCCAAAGACTGAAACTGCTCTGATGGTGGAGAGCAGTTAACCTTCCTGGGATGAGATCTCAAGGCAGAATGGTATGTAGCAGATAAATGATGACGTAGGCCCCCTCCTCTGTTCAGAGTTGGTTGTTCCAAATGGACATAGATGGCCTCCCGCACTCCTCTCTCAAACCACAAGTCTTCCTTGTCTAAGATGCGTACATCAGTGTCTTTGAAAAAGTTTGCCTTCTCGTTTAGATGCACATGTGCTGCTAAGTCCTGTGTGGTATTCCAGAAAGCAGGTTTAGTCACTTAACTGGGTAGGTTAACTCAGAGCAAGTGGTAAATCTACTAGTAGAAGAGGCCTTTGGCTTAGTTTTGCTAGAAGAATTAACCCTTAAGACCCCTCTATTAGGAGAGTTACTACTTAGTCTGAGTTAACTTAGCTGGGTTAGTAACTAAACCACCTACTTGGAATACCCCCCTGATGTAGTCTCCCTCCTGTGTTGAGTCAGGCGTCTCTGAAGTGGTTGCTTAGTTTCCCCAATATATAGATTTGGGCACTCTTCACTGCATTGTATTGCATATACCACATTGTTGAGGTTATGTCTTGGAGTTTTGTGCTTGGGGTGGACCAACCTCTGTCTGAGGGTGTTGCCAGGTTTGAATATATTGGGATGTTGTGCATACAGAAAATTCTTCTTCTAGCTTTTCAGACACACCAGATATATAAGGCACCACCATGTGATTCCCTCTGTTGCTTTTCTTGGTGTCTGTTCGCGCTTTGTTGTGTTTTTGCTGTCTTTTTTTCTGTCTTGACAATTGTGATGAGTTTTTAGTGCCTGTTTGATGTGTGCATGTTTTTTTGTCTTTTCCCTCTGCTTTGGACGGAATGCTGTGTGCCCGATGTTGTAGGGCCCTGATAGCACCCAGTTTGTGTTCCAATGGGTGATGAGAGTCGAATAGCAGGTATTGCTCGTGTGTGGGGGTTTCCTGTAGAGCCCTGTGATGAGGCCTCCATATTCCTCAGCAAATACCTCACAATCCAAAAACAGTAGTTCTTGTCCTTTGTGTCCTTCCTGGTGAACTTAATATAACTGTTGACTGAGTTGACGTGTTTGGTAAAGGTCTCTACTTCCTGGTTTTTGATTTTACAAAAAGTGTCATCTACATATCTAAACCAATGACCGGGTGTTGCTCCTTTAAATGAGGTCAGTCCCTTGATGTACTTCCTTGATGTAAAGGTTTGGCACAATGGGTGAAACTGGAGAGCCCATGGCTCAGCCATGTTTCTGTCTGTAGGATTCCACATTGTGCTTGAAGTAGGTGGTGGTTGTTGACTATTACATAATACGTATTTTCCATTACTGAACAGACATGAAGGCAGGTTATTGACAGCAAACACCATAGCTGTGACAATAAGGAGTGTCGCAACATTATCTCTTTATGGCTCAAAAACAGCGGCTAAACGGGTTGAAAAGTTTCATAAAATCTTCTAAATTAAAAAACACACAATTGAGCTGTACTCCCAAGCTGTTTTAAAGTTGTATACAAGCCTAAAAAGGACATGTATCTCCCCGTCGGGGAATCAAACCCCGGTCTCCCGCGTGACAGGCGGGGATACTCACCACTATACTAACGAGGAGTATATATAGTGGAAAAAAATGCTGTGATTTTTTTTGCTTCAGTCACGTGTTCTTCAATGTCAGTACATTTTAGTGCAATTGAGATGTTGTTAAATCTCTGGATCACTGGGGGTGGAGCTGTAAGCCACACCTCTCAGCACATGACAAAGGGTCACATGAGTCTCCCCTCAAGGTGTGAATTGGGGTGAGAGTCGTTTGTGGTCCCATGATCCAAAGACTGAAACTGCTCTGATGGTGGTGGAGAGCAGTTAAACTTCCTGGGATGAGATCTCAAGGCATAATGGTATGTAGCAGATAAATGATGACGTAGCCCCCCTCCTCTGTTCAGAGTTGGTTGTTCCAAATGGACATAGATGGCCTCCTGCACTCCTCTCTCAAACCACCAGTCTTCTTGTCTAAGATGTGTACATCAGTGTCTTTCGCAAAGTGTGCCTTCTCCTTAATTTCCCTAATATCTGGGTACTCTTCATTGCATTGTATTGCATATACCACATTGTTGAGGTTATGTCTTGGAGTTTTGTCCTTGGGGTGGACCAATCTCTGTCTTAGGATGTTGCCAGGTTGGAAATATATTGGGATGTTGTGCTTACTGAAAATTCTTCTTAGCTTTTCAGACACACCAGATATATAAGGCACCACCATGTGATTCCTTCTGTTGCTTTTCGTGGTGTCTGTTCACACTTTGTTGTGTTTTTGCTGTCTTTTTTCTGTCTTGATGAATGCCCAGTTGGGGTAGCCACACGTTTTTAGTGCCTGTTTGATGTGTGCATGTTCCTTGTCTTTTCCCTCTGCTTTGGATGGAATACTGTCTGCCCGATGTTGTAGGGCCCTGACAGCAGCCAGTTTGTGTTCCAATGGGTGATGAGAGTCGAATAGCAGGTATTGCTCGTGTGTGGGGGTTTCCTGTAGAGCCCTGTGATGAGGCCTCCATCTTCCTCAGCAAATACCTCACAATCCAAAAACAGTAGTTTTTGTCCTCTGTGTCCTTCCTGGTGAACTTAATATAACTGTTGACTGAGTTGACGTGTTTGGTAAAGGTCTCTACTTCCTGGTTTTTGATTTTACAAAAAGTGTCATCTACGTATCTAAACTAATGACCGGGTGTTACTCCTTTAAATGAGGTCAGTGCTTGATGTACTTCCTCGATGTAAAGGTTCGCCACAAGGGGTGAAACTGGAGAGCCCATGGCACAGCCATGTTTCTGTCTGTAGAATTCCCCGTTGTGCTTGAAGTAGGTGGTGGTTGTTGACTATTACATAATACGTATTTTCCATTACTGAACAGACATGTGGGCAGGTTATTGACAGCAAACACCATAGCTGTGACAATAAGGAGTGTCGCAACATTCTCTCTTTATGGCTCAAAAAACAGCGGCTAAAGGGTTGAAAGGTTTCATAAAATGTTCTAAATTGAAACACACAACTGAGCTATACTCCCAAGCTGTTTAAAACTTGTATGCAAGCCTAAAAAGGATGTGCATCTCCCCGTCGGGGAATCGAACCCCGGTCTCCCGCGTGACAGGCGGGGATACTCACCACTATACTAACGAGGAGTATATATATAGTAGAAAAAATGCTGTGATTTTTTTTGCTTCAGTCACGTGTTCTTCAATGTCAGTAAATTTTAGTGCAATTGAGATGTTGTTAAATCTCTGGATCACTGGGGGTGGAGCTGCAAACCACACCTCTCAGCACATGACAAAGGGTCACATGAGTCTCCCCTCAAGGTGTGAATTGGGGTGAGAGTCGTTTGTGGTCCCATGATCCAAAGACTGAAACTGCTCTGATGGTGGAGAGCAGTTAACCTTCCTGGGATGAGATCTCAAGGCAGAATGGTATGTAGCAGATAAATGATGACGTAGGCCCCCTCCTCTGTTCAGAGTTGGTTGTTCCAAATGGACATAGATGGCCTCCCGCACTCCTCTCTCAAACCACAAGTCTTCCTTGTCTAAGATGCGTACATCAGTGTCTTTGAAAAAGTTTGCCTTCTCGTTTAGATGCACATGTGCTGCTAAGTCCTGTGTGGTATTCCAGAAAGCAGGTTTAGTCACTTAACTGGGTAGGTTAACTCAGAGCAAGTGGTAAATCTACTAGTAGAAGAGGCCTTTGGCTTAGTTTTGCTAGAAGAATTAACCCTTAAGACCCCTCTATTAGGAGAGTTACTACTTAGTCTGAGTTAACTTAGCTGGGTTAGTAACTAAACCACCTACTTGGAATACCCCCCTGATGTAGTCTCCCTCCTGTGTTGAGTCAGGCGTCTCTGAAGTGGTTGCTTAGTTTCCCCAATATATAGATTTGGGCACTCTTCACTGCATTGTATTGCATATACCACATTGTTGAGGTTATGTCTTGGAGTTTTGTGCTTGGGGTGGACCAACCTCTGTCTGAGGGTGTTGCCAGGTTTGAATATATTGGGATGTTGTGCATACAGAAAATTCTTCTTCTAGCTTTTCAGACACACCAGATATATAAGGCACCACCATGTGATTCCCTCTGTTGCTTTTCTTGGTGTCTGTTCGCGCTTTGTTGTGTTTTTGCTGTCTTTTTTTCTGTCTTGACAATTGTGATGAGTTTTTAGTGCCTGTTTGATGTGTGCATGTTTTTTTGTCTTTTCCCTCTGCTTTGGACGGAATGCTGTGTGCCCGATGTTGTAGGGCCCTGATAGCACCCAGTTTGTGTTCCAATGGGTGATGAGAGTCGAATAGCAGGTATTGCTCGTGTGTGGGGGTTTCCTGTAGAGCCCTGTGATGAGGCCTCCATATTCCTCAGCAAATACCTCACAATCCAAAAACAGTAGTTCTTGTCCTTTGTGTCCTTCCTGGTGAACTTAATATAACTGTTGACTGAGTTGACGTGTTTGGTAAAGGTCTCTACTTCCTGGTTTTTGATTTTACAAAAAGTGTCATCTACATATCTAAACCAATGACCGGGTGTTGCTCCTTTAAATGAGGTCAGTCCCTTGATGTACTTCCTTGATGTAAAGGTTTGGCACAATGGGTGAAACTGGAGAGCCCATGGCTCAGCCATGTTTCTGTCTGTAGGATTCCACATTGTGCTTGAAGTAGGTGGTGGTTGTTGACTATTACATAATACGTATTTTCCATTACTGAACAGACATGAAGGCAGGTTATTGACAGCAAACACCATAGCTGTGACAATAAGGAGTGTCGCAACATTATCTCTTTATGGCTCAAAAACAGCGGCTAAACGGGTTGAAAAGTTTCATAAAATCTTCTAAATTAAAAAACACACAATTGAGCTGTACTCCCAAGCTGTTTTAAAGTTGTATACAAGCCTAAAAAGGACATGTATCTCCCCGTCGGGGAATCAAACCCCGGTCTCCCGCGTGACAGGCGGGGATACTCACCACTATACTAACGAGGAGTATATATGGTAGAAAAAAATGCTGTGATTTTTTTTTTTCTTCAGTCACATGTTCTTCAACGTCAGCAAATGTCAGTGCAATTCAGATCAGTTGTTAAATCTCTGGATCACTGGGGGTGGAGCTGTAAACCACACCTCTCAGCACATGGCAAAGGGTCACATGAGTCTCTTCAATGTCAGTAAATTTTAGTGCAATTCAGATGTTTGTCTCCATACAGGTACTAGTTGCATTTAACCATTGACCACACCTAAAAAGTTTGTGCTCTGTTTAAAGATTGGAGTAACCCTGTTAATATTATGTGACTTATGCAAATTCTAAATTAACCCTTTTACTGCCAAGGTTTTTTGTGAAAAATGCTGGATTTGGACATCAAAATTTCAAAGGGCTGTGGCTGCACAGTGGTAACAGATAGAGCCTGACTGTAAATTAGAAAAATATTGTGGATGACCCAAAGTTTATTTTGAGGGTAAATTTCCCCACCTAAGAAAAATTAGGGCCGAATTATCATCAATCATCTCTCAGCCCCCCTTGTAACCACTCGGCTCATCAAATGGTTTTATCCAATTGCAATGTTCGTCAGATTCATCTTGCAAATGTGCCTACCCGTCCTCATTAGGATTTGCACCTGGAAGTGGAGCGTGCACTGCGTAGCGTCTCCCCCTCCCTCTCCTACGGACGCTGCCAGCTCTCCCTACTGCCTGTCTCTTGTGGGTGAAAGCACTATCGTTCCTCACACGACTACCTCCTTGAGTCAGACTTCGCCCCCGTTTACCTCTTCCTCTCCTCCCTTCACTCATCACAGCGCCTCTCTCCCCGCTACCTCCTTCAATCCCAGTGCTACTGCTGCACACACAGCTGCACCGCGACTACCACGGTAGAAGGATAGCAACTCTCCTTTTACCTTTTCATCAGCGAAGTCTTTCTTGAACAAATTCCATGAGCTGATCATGGCCTTTCTGTCTGCCAGACAGCAAGTCATTTGGTATATTCTGTGGAATAATATCTTGGGTGATAATGTTGTACAGTTTGAGTCCTGAGCAGTGAGAAAACAGATGCAAACTTTGCAATTTGTTCAAGATATTGTCTTCATCCTTCATGTCTACCCTTTGTCTGGCAAGATTGTTCTCATTGTGTGTGAAAGTCATCTTGTCCCATTCCTTATTCTATTCAGCGACTCTTGGCTCTGGTCTGGAGACACCTGGTTGACCAGTTGACCGCTTTAATACAAAGTTACCTTGTTCAAATTCTGGTTCCACTTCAGCTGGGAGATTGTGCATCTCACTGATGTAAACTGTTCTCCACCTCGCATAGTTGATATGGTTATATCAAAAGAAAAAAGGAAGCATTGATGTGAAGGATTGCAGATGAATTTACCAAAGACCATCTCTGTGTGACCTGGTAACAGTATCTCAACCAGTATCTCAACCATCTGGATGTATGACAACCAGAATTTTGAAGTATGGATTGTTTCTGCTTTCAACAAATTCTGAAGAAATTCTGACTCGACTTACCTTGGTTTACGCGACTGCTTTTGTATTCACCAGTTGTTCTGATCAATTAAATTGAAAACTTGTAGATAGGAAGCCGCACTCTCGGTTATCGTTCTTGTTCTCTGTTTAATGGGTCAGCATGAAGACAGACGTTTCGGCCCAGCGGCCTTCCTCAGTGTCTTAGGCCGCTGGGCCGAAACGTCTGTCTTCATGCTGACCCATTAAACAGAGAACAAGAACGATAACCGAGAGTGCAGCTTCCTATCTACAAGTATACCATTTCCAGTTGCCCGCACCCGAAGACGCTGATAAGAAACCTTTGGAGTTGAGCGCACTTTCTAAAAAAGACAATTAAATTGAAAACACATGCACAAGGAGAGGGGAAGAGAAACAGTCCATTTCTACGAGAGTGTCCATTAGGAATGGAATAATGAGATGTCATTAACTTGTATCTTAGCATATAGTTTGTAAACAAACATTGAACACTTAAATGATGTTAAATAACTATTAATTAGTGCAAATAAAAACATTGTTAACTACTAGGAAATATCAGTACTTGCATTGTACTTGCAGCGTTATAACTATTATAACTATTTAAACATTCAACGTATGCCAAATAGACACATTGGTAATATGTAAATAACAAATAATACCAAAGGCTTAGGTAATGACTAGTTTGTTATTTATTGTGAAACCTTATTATAAAGTGTTACCAAGGAGTAAATATTTATTTTGTCACAATTCTTTCTCACAGTTCAATGGTGGTTTATGGAAATCATGAATATATCATTCTGAATGGATCACATGTTATTGTGAAGACCAAAATCTGATCTTCAAATAAAATTTCACTTACAATTAATTAATTACTTTTAGTTATTTTAGTTTTAAATATTTAGAATATTTCTTAGGTTGTCACTTTTTGAATTCCCAGAAATCAGGAGCATTGGTATAAAATGTCTCTGGGGTATAGATAGTTTTGTATGGTTTGAAGATGGTGTTATGTTAAAAAATAATCCTGTCTAATCGAAACCCAGTCTCCCACAGGTGGGGATACTTGCCACTATACTAACGAGGAATAAAAAACATGAAAATGTGTTTTAGTTTAAAAAAAAAAAAAAAAAAAACATTTACTTCATCATGCTACATTAAGTCTTTCAAAAGAGGCCTGTTCACATTGAGTAAAAGGATATCTAGAGTGGCTCTTGTAATAATGGGCCTTAAAAGCTACATGCAGCTTTTTTTGGCATTGTTTCCACTCCTCGTTAGTATAGTGGTGAGTATCCCCGCCTGTCACGCGGGAGACCGGGGTTCGATTCCCCGACGGGGAGAAATACTGTTTTCTTAACATGTTTACCCCTGCATGCTTGATTAAGAAGATTCATTTTCCTCTTCTTTTTTCTTCTCACAAAGAGCCTTTTTTTAGGCTCTTCCAATGCACGAAAACTTCACTAAATGTTGTGCAGATGGGTGTGTGGCACTAAAAGTTCTATTCAGAATATCTAATTTTTTGCTATAATGTTGTACCACACATCTCTACATCACACCACGTAAAATAATGAGATAATCAAAAGGCTTCAAGCTCAATCAGCCTTGATGGATTTATTTACTTGACAGCACTGCAAAAAATATCACCAGGCATGAATTGACTAGTCCTGCAATTGAATTGCTAAAAGATCCACAATAGGCTATTGATTTCTTAATGGCATGTCTAAACTGCCATTTAGCCTTTACTTACTGTTCTGTTTAATGCACTTCTACTGTTCTACTCTTCTACTGCAATGTGGTCTATACTGCCACCTTGTGGAACTGGCAGGTATTGTTTTAAGAGTAATTTGCTGCGTGCTTGCGTCAACGTGTGACTACGAGTTGAACAGAGCGGGATGCTCCCTTTCCTTTGCTATGTTAAGAAGACCGTCGTAATTCTGGTTCTTTACATGGCCTTGAAGGCACCGTCAGTAAGTTTATAGAATTGTGTTATTGTGTTATTAACCAAAAACGTAAAATACAAACATATTCTTTGAATTATATATTTTATTTGCCAAATGTTACCGCAGACGTTGTACTACTTGTAACGAGTCAAGTCAGTTGTTACCCAATTCTAAATGAGTTATAAAGAAAGAAAGGGAACAGAAAACTTCTTGTCTGTGTGGTTTATTGGAGAGGCGTTATCTGGCTGTTAACTCTGGCAAGGTGCTGGGGCTGGACAGCACACTTACAATTATCACTTTTATGTCTTTGTATAACCAGAGAGATATTGTCTTTATCCTTTTGTATCCTGCTGCAATATTGTAAATTTCCCCATTAATAGAGGATCACTACACTAGCATTTTAGTCTAACAATAAAAGAAAATGTGGTGGCAACAACCGACTGCCAAGGGAAAAGTTTTTTTTTCTTTCTTTTATGCTAGCCTTTACTCCTCGTTAGTATAGTGGTGAGTATCCCCGCCTGTCACGCGGGAGACCGGGGTTCGATTCCCCGACGGGGAGATCCAATTTTTTTTTAAGTTCAATACCACTATACTTACAAGGAGTACTGTATCAAGACTTTTCATATCCCTAAAACTGATAATTCTCTTTTGAAACTTGTACCTTGTAGCTGTATGAGGATTATGAGATTTGCACACCTTGTGCTCCAGACTAATTTTGTACAAGGTGGTGAATCAGAAGGTGTAGGGGCAAACACTGTAAGTCGACATCCATTTAAAAAGTTCACATTTTCAGTTTTAAAAACAAATAAATAAAAGAACAAGTATTCAGACTGATTAAAAGGGTGGAGGGGGTTAGCAATTGGAGCGCTAATCTGTTATAGTTATTATTGAAAAAAGATAGTTTTAATTACATGTGGGCAGTTTCCGTAGTGTAGTGGTTATCACGTTCGCCTCACACGCGAAAGGTCCCCGGTTCGAAACCGGGCGGAAACATTGTTTTTGTTTTTTATTTCATTGCATATTATGTATGTATAGTTAAAAAAATATATGCTTTGTGATAATTATCTATATGGTCTTACATCAGATTTGTTGTATCAATATACAGATACCTTAATCAAAAGATAGCTTGCTGCCATATACCAACTTTAACAAACTTGTTACACCAGCAGGGTTGTGTGGATAGCAAAAGTAACATCCATTTGTTTACCCTTAACATTATTGAACATCTTTTATCATATACTGAATGCTGTAATAATGGTGGGTTCTTTCATTTTTTTACATTTTTAAAATGTGCATAAAATTACATGCACTATGCATTGGTGGTTCAGTGGTAGAATTCTCGCCTGCCACGCGGGAGGCCCGGGTTCGATTCCCGGCCAATGCAAGATAGCTTTTTTTCTTAATTTAAATATTTCTGAATACGCAGTAGAGAGAGTTGTTGCCCTTAGACTAGGTTTTTGTGGATCACTGAGGGTATAGTCTTTGCTATAGTAAATTTGCTATTTGGTGTCTATTGTCGGCCAATGTAGCACAAGCTTAATATAATGTAATGTAATGTAATATCATACGGTACTAAAAGTTGGCTTTGTGGGTAAGAATGTAAAAAACTGAGATGGCTTGCGCATATTATACCTTTTTTCAGCAGACATTATGCAAAAATATTGGCCCTGAACATGTGAGTGACACATTCATTATTCATTCATCACATTCATTCATTTAATCTCATTTGCTACCACAAGTATGAGCAAAAATATCAGTGAAGAGATAAAGGGAATTAAATGGCGATAATTATACATTTCTAAATTAAAATAAACAATTAAGCTATACTTCCAAAGGTTTTGAATAATTGTATACAAGCCTAAACAAATATTTTTCTCCCCGTCGGGGAATCGAACCCCGGTCTCCCGCGTGACAGGCGGGGATACTCACCACTATACTAACGAGGAGTGAGTATACTATGTGCAGTTTTTGTATTTTGGCCGGGAATCAAACCTGGACCTCCCACGTGGCAGGTGAGAATTCTACCACTTATTTTCCTGATAAGAGAAAGATGTAGTTAAGAATCGTACCATTGAACCGCTAATGCATTAACCCCTTGACCATGTTGGAAATATGGCTTAATTTGGAGACATTTTTAGACCATGACTTTAGGATGCATTATCTTTTGTTTTACATGCACTACATTGACCATTGGGGGCTTAAATTGAAGATGACACTTGGGCCAAGACATTTATCCATCATCAGCTTTTTATTTCCTTCATTAAGTCTACATTTCAGATCATTATATATGGAGAAAAAAATCCGAAAAGTAAAACGCACCTAATATTTTTTTAGTTTTCAGTGAGTCCATGGATGATGTGTTAGACTGTACAGTAAAACTCTACATTTCATGATTATACATGTCAGAAAGTAAAATCCAAAATTTGAAGCAGATAAATAAATTACATAGGTGCTACACAGCAATTGCCACAGGTACTAATAGGCGTCTCCAAGCTCTCCAAATTACAAAATTAAGATTTTCACCATACAACAGGCTGGGTGAAGGTATTTTTGTGTTTAGAAAATAATTTCTCTTCAGTTCAGACTAATGTTTACAACTATTTTGAGTAAACCCATAATACAGCTCATTACCTCTCATGCTAAAAAAAACCTCCCCAATGCTACCCATTGAAACCCAGTATTTTAGGGAAAATGTACAAGCATTAGAAAACATTCCATACCAGAGCCCCGTTAGACAGAACAATTGCAAGTTTATTTGCAGTGTGCTGTTACCACCTCCTACGATGTGGACGGGGGAGGGGGAGGGGGACTTTCAGAGCTGCCATCTCCCCCGCCCCTCTGAGCCGTCATCCTCCTCCACACCAAAAAGTTGGACGTGGATCTCCATTGTCCACCATTTCTGTGTTGGTCTTGTCATGGTATTATATGTCGAAATATGTGCATGCACAGGACAAAAACACTTATAATTTCAAAACACTGGCAGAGTTTCACAGTTTCACCAATGCGTGATTAGCAATTAGCAATTCATCTGACAGCTGGATAGGACTCGTGAAAACTCATTGCTGTGCAAACGCCGCGGATTGGACAATCAGGGTGAATGACATACCTACGTTTTCAGTAGAAGGCATACTATTCGATGGGACAGGTGTCAATCCGTTTTACATAACCTGGACCAGGATTCGGCGTCATCTTTAAAGGTCAGAGTGAATGTAAACAGAACGATGCGCTTGTACGTGGGAGGAAAAGACGTGTTGTTTATGAAAACTAGTTAGTACACATCAAAAAATAATTCTCTGGAATATTGGAGTGGACATCTTAAGCTTTTGATTCATGTGCAACATTACAGGAAAACTTGAAGTAGTTGACTATTCATATGGTGTACTTTCCAAAGACTAAGGCTTCAGTGATCCACAAAATCATCATCAAGTGGCAACAACTTTCAGTAGTGCCTTTTCAGATGTTGAAATGAAGAGAAAAAAGCTTATTTTGCATTGGCCGGGAATCGAACCCGGGCCTCCCGCGTGGCAGGCGAGAATTCTACCACTGAACCACCAATGCATGAAAAATAGCAAATTTAGCATTCCAAAAAAAAAATGTTTTGCTAATAATGGGAACACAAAATAGCACATTAGTAAACTGCATAGTTCAGTGTGTACAACAAAGAATACAACCCAGGTAATCCACAAAATCTTTTTGAAAGGGACACCAAATAACATGCTAAGGCTGCACTATACTTTCTTGCAAATGACATGAGCCATAAGTGCATGATGGAAAACTCAGAGTAGTACATCATCTTTGCGACAAGCTGTCTTACACATTTTGTGTAGTGTAGATCAACGCATTGGTGCATGTGGATATGAGATGGAACCAATTGAATTCCTGTTAACTCCAAAGTCACCTGAAATTCTCCGCCATATTCTTTTAGTATATCTGGGATAACATGACGAAGTGCGGTTGAAAACTTTTCCCTAAGGCTGTACACTGTGCCCTTCCCAATGTGTAGCTGTGGGCTTTGCTTTGTTGGACGTAATGGCAAGCTTCTCTGCTTTACAAAGCTCCAATATGAAAGCGCACACAGGATAATAAACATGCCTAAAAGCAGACTATGTGCACTGTACTCACACAGCTACGTAGGTGGGACTGTACCACAAGCCTTAGAAAACTGCTAATTCAAGTTTTCTGTAAACTAAAGAATATAAACTCAGTTATTCACAAACGCCTTTCCTGACTTAAACCAATTTTTAATACCACCTTTCCCAAGATTTTCTTAAGACAAAACGCTAGCTTAAGAATTGCACAATTAAACCATTAATACTTGAAAGAACATTTTTTACTTACTAGAATTTAAAGAGACCATAAAAGACACCACCTGCGACACTAAATAAGGAATAGCAAATGTACTATTCATATGGTGTACCTTTCAAAGACTACAACAGCTTCAGTGATCCACAAAATCATCGTCAAGTGGCAACGACTTTCAGTAGTGCCTTTCCAGATGTTGAAATTGAGAGAAAAAGCTTATTTTGCATTGGCCGGGAATCGAACCCGGGCCTCCCGCGTGGCAGGCGAGAATTCTACCACTGAACCACCAATGCATAAAAAGTGGTAAATTTAGCGTTCCAAAAAGTTTTTTTCAGTAATACTGGGAACAGAAAATAGCATGTTAGTAAACTGCATAGTTCAGTGTTGTGTACACAACAAAATACAACCTAGGTAATCCACAAAATCCTTGTGAAACTTGTGAAATACAATTATCTTTCAGTACTGCCTTAAAAAGAGTTTCGCATCCACCAGGGACACCAAATAACATGCTAAGGCTTACATTGCATTTGGAAGATGCTTTTATCCAAAGCGACTTACAAAAAGGAGCATATAAGCTGACAGAGGTGTAAAGGAACACAGAGTAAGCAGACACCTTTATACGTACAGGGAGATGCATGTGCCTGAATAACTTTCCCAGAGCAGGGACACTACAGAAACACATACTCCCCACATGGGGACAGAGTAAGAGAGAGTTGGTTTAGTAATTATTAGTTTTGTTAGGAAGGGAAGCAGTCTTGTACGTACTGGATAGGACGTGAGCCTTTAAGGCTGTGGTATACTTCCTTGCACATTATGTGTGCCATAAGTGCATGATGAAAAACCCAGAGTAGTACATCATCTTCGCGGCAAGCTCTGTCTTACACATTTTGTCTAGTGTAGATCAGCACATTGGTGTGTGTGGACAGGACATGGAAAAAACTGAACTCCCAATAGCTTCAAAGTCACCTGAAATTCTCTGCCATATTCTTTTAGTACGTCGGCAATGACATCATGACAAAGTGTGGTTGAAAACTTTTCCCTTAAGGCTGTACGCTGTGCCCTTCCCAATGTGTAGCTGTGGGCTTCGCTTTGCTGGAAGCATCTTAAAGCTAGGAATGGCAAGCCTCTCTGCTTTACAAAGCTCTAATATGAAAGCGCAAACAGGATAAGAAGCATGCCTAAAAGCAGACTATGTGCATTGTACTCACACAGCTACGTGGGTGGGAGTATACCACAAGCCTTAGAAAACTGATAATTCAAGTTTTCTGTAAACTAAAGAATATAAACTCAGTTATTCACAAACGCCTTTCCTGATTTAAAGCAATTTTTAGTACTGCCTTTCCCAAGATTTTCCTAACACAAAACGGTAGCTTAAGAATTGTACCATTAAACCATTAATACTTGAAAGAACATTTTTTACTTTCTAGAATTTAAAGAGGCCATCAAAGACACCACCTGCGACACTAAATAAGAAATAGCAAATGTACTATTCATATGGTGTACTTTTCAAAGACTACAACAGCTTCAGTGATCCACAAAATCATCGTCAAGTGGCAACAACTTTCAGTAGTGCCTTTCCAGATGTTGAAATTGAGAGAAAAAGCTTATTTTGCATTGGCCGGGAATCGAACCCGGGCCTCCCGCGTGGCAGGCGAGAATTCTACCACTGAACCACCAATGCATAAAAAGTGGTAAATTTAGCGTTCCAAAAAATTTTTTTTCAGTAATACTGGGAACAGAAAATAGCATGTTGGTAAACTGCATAGTTCAGTGTTGTGTACACAACAAAATACAACCTAGGTAATCCACAAAATCCTTGTGACTGCCTTAAAAAGAGTTTCGCATCCACCAGGGACACCAAATAACATGCTAAGGCTTACATTACATTGCATTTGGCAGATGCTTTTATCCAAAGCGACTTACAAAAAGGAGCATATAAGCTGACAGAGGTGTAAACGAACACAGAGTAAGCAGACACCTTTATACATACAGGGAGATGCATGTGCCTGAATTACTTTCCCAGAGCAGGGACACTACAAAAACACATACTCCCCACATGGGGACAGAGTAAGAGAGAGTTGGTTTAGTGATTATTAGTTTTGTTAGGAAGGGAAGCAGAATCGTACGTACTGGATAGAACATGAGCCTTTAAGGCTGTGGTATACTTCCTTGCACATTATGTGTGCCATAAATGCATGATGAAAAACCCAGAGTAGTACAAAATCTTTGTGGCAAGCTTTGTCTTACACATTTTGTCTAGTGTAGATCAGCACATTGGTGTGTGGACAGGACATGGAAAAAACTGAACTCCCAATAGCTTCAAAGTCACCTGAAATTCTCTGCCATATTCTTTTAGTACGTCGGCAATGACATCATGACAAAGTGTGGTTGAAAACTTTTCCCTTAAGGCTGTACACTGTGCCCTTCCCAATGTGTAGCTGTGAGCTTCGCTTTGCTGGAAACATCTTAAAGCTAGGAATGGCAAGCTTCTCTGCTTTACAAAGCTCTAATATGAAAGCGCACACAGGATAAGAAGCATGCCTAAAAGCAGACTATGTGCATTGTACTCACACAGCTACGTGGGTGGGAGTATACCACAAGCCTTAGAAAACTGATAATTCAATTTTTCTGTAAACTAAAGAATATAAACTCAGTTATTCACAAACGCCTTTCCTTTAAACCAATTTTTAGTTCTGCCTTTCCCAAGATTTTTTTTAGGACAAAACACTAGCTTAAGAATTGTAACATTGAACTGCTAATGCATGAAAGAACTAAATTTTCTTCCTGGACTTTAAAGAAACCATCAAAGACATCACCAGCGACAATAAATAAAAAATAGCAAATTGGCTATTCTTCTGCTTCTTCTGGCTATTCTGGTGGGCTTTCCAAATACTACAACCTTAAGTGATCCACAAAATCCTTGTAAAACAGCAACAACCTTCAGTACTGCCTCTTCCCATGTGTTGAAAGTGAGAGAAAAAGCTTATTCTGCATTGGCCGGGAATCGAACCCGGGCCTCCCGCGTGGCAGGCGAGAATTCTACCACTGAACCACCAATGCATAAAAAGTGTACTTTTGCATTGTAAAAAAAATCTTTTTTTAAAGATTTAGCGTTCCAAAATGTTTTTTTTTTTGCAAATATTGGGAACACAAAATAGAATGTTGGTAGACTGCATTGTTCTGTTTTGTGTACACCACAGAATACAACCTAGGTAATCCACAAAATCCCTGTGAAATGGAATCATCTTTCAGTACTGTCTTAAAAAGACTTTTGCATCCACCAGGGACACCAAATAACATGTTAAGGTTGTGGTATACTTTCTTGCACATGACACGTGGCACAAGTGCATGATGAAAAACCCAGAGTAATACATCTTTGTGGCAAGCTGTGTCTCACATATTTTGTGTAGTGTTAATCAGCGCGTTGGTGCATGTGGATGGGACATGGAACATTGAATTCCTGTTAACTCCAAAGTCACCTGAAATTCTCTGCCATATTCATTTAGTATGTCGGGGATGACATCATGACAAAATGTGGTTGAAAACTTTTTCCTAACGCTGTACACTGTGCCCTTTCCAATGTGTAGCTGTGGGCTGTGCTTTGTTGGAAGCATCTTAAAGCTAGGAATGGCAAGCCTCTCTGCTTCACAGAGGTCCAATATGAAAGAGCAAACAGGATAAAAGCAGACTATGTGCATTGTACTCACACAGCTACGTGGGTGGGAGTATATGGTGTACTGTCCAAAGACTACATCTCCAGTGATCAACAAACTTTTCGTCAAATGGCAACTGCCTTTTTTCAGATGTTGAAATTGAGAGAAAAAGCTTATTTTGCATTGGCCGGGAATCGAACCCGGGCCTCCCGCGTGGCAGGCGAGAATTCTACCACTGAACCACCAATGCATGAAAAAGGTTGTTTTTGCACTATTTTTTTTTTTTAGATCGACAATCACCAAGGACAAAAAATACCTTTCAACAGAGGCAGTGCAAAAAGAGTAAAATTTTAGAGAAAGTGTAATTGTGCATTGCAAAAAAAACTTTTTTTAATATGGGGAACACAAAATAACATCTCAGTACACTGACTTTTTCAGTGTTGGGTAAACCAAATAATACAACCTAGCTAATCTACAACATACTTGTGAAATTGGAGTGTGCTGCAGGATTCTCATGCAAATCCTGCAAAAAAGGCATTCAAGGATGGTGATTAGACAGAGCTGAAGCAAGTGCTGTGGGTTCTCAAAATCAATCTGAGGTAGGCAAAATAAAAATACAAAAGGAAGGTAGAACAGAAGCTACAGAAAAGCAACTTGAGACAGGTATAGGATGGCATGAAAACCATCACATAGTGTAAGCAGATCAACAGAACTACAAAGGATGATACAGAGGGCAAACCAGTTCAACTAGCTTTGCAACAGGTTTGACTGTCCTAGTCCCTCCACCACTGATGGCCCATTTGTCACCACCCCTCCCCAGCTGCCCCTACCTGTCAATCACTGCTTATGTCCCCACCCCCATCTTTAACAATAGGCCATGTCTGGACTTAAGGCCACTACAGACAGCATGGCCCCACTCTCAGCAACAGCCACCCCCCAGTTGGATCCCTCTACCCCAAGTGAGGCGTACACCACCCCAAAGTCGTCCGGTGTCAGGGCAGTCTTTGACCGTATTTGTGCCAAATTTGGCCGACATTGAAAGACGTCAGCCAGGTGGTTTGTGGCCTAATCAACGTGTTGAATTGGTACAGGGCCGTTGGTAATGTGGATTGCTCTCAAAAGCTCATCTACACGACAATGCTCCTGGATTATTTTTTTCCGGGTTAAAAAAATCACAGCGACACACGTGTATCTCTTGGTAGTTTTCTGAAGACCACGGACATTTCAGAGGCAGAGCCTTAGGCTATTTAAATTATTTATTATAGGGGTCTCTAACTCAACTTACCAGGGGCCTGAGCTTTCCATACGCCCTCACACTCTCATAGGCAGCACTGACAAGCTGTCCCTGGCCTTGTAACTTCTTATTCAGTTTATTCAGCTACTGTGTGATGTTAACCAAAAAAGCTAAGTCCATGAACCATTTGGGACTACTTAACGCAAGACCAGCCATACCAACTTTTTCCATGAAAGCTTCCACTTCTGCCTTCAACTCAAAAAAACTCTTCAAGACATTTCCCCTACTAAGCCAACGTACAGTGGTGAAATGAAGCACATCCTCATACTCTGATTCTATTTCCTCCAAAAAGGCTTGGAACTGCTGGTGTTTTACGCTTCTAGATCTGATATGGTTCATACTTTTCACAACAACAGACATCACATTGGCAAACCTCTGGCATCTGCCAAAGGGCCTGCTGATGTATTCAAGTATTTGCCAACTGTTGCAATTAAGAAGACCAACATTTATTTATACCTTGGGGTCAACAAGGCGTATATACACACAGTCAATAAAAGCTGATATTGCATTGGCCGGGAATCGAACCCGGGCCTCCCGCGTGGCAGGCGAGAATTCTACCACTGAACCACCAATGCATGAAAAAGGTCATTTTTGCACTCAAAAAATTGTTTTTTCTGAATTTACAATCATCAAGGACAAAAAATACCTCCCAACAGAGGCAATGCAAAATGAGTAATATTTCAGAGAGAAGTAGACTGAAGGGAAGCTGTTAGCTTTTGCCCTAGAACAATGGGGCTTTATTCATTTTGTACAGGTTAAGTTGCTAGTAGTCAGTACGGTTTTCTGAAGACCACGGACACTTCAGAGGCAGAGCTTTAGGCTATCTAAATTATTTAGAACAGTGGTCTCTAACTCCACATACCAGGGGCCTGAGCTTTCCATACCACACATTCTGTGGAGAATACCCTCCCACTCTCATAGACAGCACTGACAAGCTGTCCCTGGCCTTGTAACTTCTTATTCAGCTACTGTGAATATCCAAGTCCATGCGCCGTTTCGGACTACTTACCGCAAGAACAGCCATACCAACTTTTTCCATGAAAGCTTCCACTTCTGCCTTCAACTCAAAAAAACTCTTCAAGACATTTCCCCTACTAAGCCAACGTACAGTGGTGAAATGAAGCACATCCTCATACTCTGATTCTATTTCCTCCAAAAAGGCTTGGAACTGCTGGTGTTTTACGCTTCTAGATCTGATATGGTTCATACTTTTCACAACAACAGACATCACATTGGCAAACCTCTGGCATCTGCCAAAGGGCCTGCTGATGTATTCAAGTATTTGCCAACTGTTGCAATTAAGAAGACCAACATTTATGTATACCTTGGGGTCAACAATGCGTATATACACACAGTCAATAAAAGCTGATATTGCATTGGCCGGGAATCGAACCCGGGCCTCCCGCGTGGCAGGCGAGAATTCTACCACTGAACCACCAATGCATGAAAAAGGTAATTTTTGCACTCAAAATTTTTTTTTTTCTGAATTTACAATCATCAAGGACAAAAAATACCTCCCAACAGAGGCAATGCAAAATGAGTAATATTTCAGAGAGAAGTAGACTGAAGGGAAGCTGTTAGCTTTTGCCCTAGAACAATGGGGCTTTATTCATTTTGTACAGGTTAAGTTGCTAGTAGTCAGTACGGTTTTCTGAAGACCACGGACACTTCAGAGGCAGAGCTTTAGGCTATCTAAATTATTTAGAACAGTGGTCTCTAACTCCACATACCAGGGGCCTGAGCTTTCCATACCACACATTCTGTGGAGAATGCCCTCCCACTCTCATAGACAGCACTGACAAGCTGTCCCTGGCCTTGTAACTTCTTATTCAGCTACTGTGAATATCCAAGTCCATGCGCCGTTTCGGACTACTTACCGCAAGAACAGCCATCCCAACTTTTTCCATGAAAGCTTTCACTTCTGCCTTCAACTCAAAAAAGCTCTTCAAGACATTTCCCCTACTAAGCCAATGTACAGTGGTGAAATGAAGCACATCCTCATACTCTGATTCTATTTCCTCCAAAAAGGCTTGGAACTGCTGGTGTTTTACGCCTCTAGATCTGAGAAGTAGACTGAAGGGAAGCTGTTAGCTTTTGCCCTAGAACAATGGAGTTTTTATTCATTTTGTACAGGTTAAGTCGCTAGTAATGTCATCTGTGTTGCTTTATCAACACCCTGTAATGTCCCTCTTTAGTTTTAGATGGTCAGGAATGGAACAAACCTGACTCACCCCTCTAAACTGTATGGGTTTCTGCTATTCAAATAGCGAACTAGGCACTCTGTTTCTGTACTTGAACATTTCACAGACCCATAGTAATGGTTGATAAATTAGGATTGGTCAGTTGGCATTTTTGGGAAGGACTTAGAAAAGGGTCAACTTCCATTTTAATGTTTTTAAATAGCCTAGCGTATGGCCTACATATTGACACATTACTCAAAGGATTGTGTGAAACTTAGCAGAGAATAACACCTACTGAGAAGGGACACTAATGTTTACTGAAAGGTTGGTGGTTCTAGCCCACCCAGACAGCAGTCAGTAGGCTTCTTATGTACTTTTTCTTATGTATTGGAACTGGATTAACCAGTTAAGCACACTAATGTCAACGACTTTGATGAAATACCTCCCTGTTGTGACTACCTGTACACAATGATTAACTACAAAAAACAATGTCTGCCTGTAGTAGAGCAGATAATGAAGCTAAACAGAACAAGGGATGAGCAGCTAATAGACTTATAGTCTCTGTGGCGCAATCGGTTAGCGCGTTCGGCTGTTAACCGAAAGGTTGGTGGTTCGAGCCCACCCAGGGACGGGTGCCTTTTCTGCGGCAGGGTTAAGGTCCCAAATACTTCTAACAAGCATTTCAGGCTACGCTTGCCAACTGCTGCCTTGTCCTTGTGGATGTTGTGTGTTACACACCTCCCAAAGCAGTGCTTATGCATGCGTAACTTGACTTGCACAGGGATTGAACTCGCGACCTTAGCATTCTTAGCACCATGTGCTAACCAACTGAGCTAACAGGCCAAAATTAGCCATCATTGCCTGTCTGAGGCTACCAGTGCAAGGGAACCTCAGAGGGGAATTAGCTCAAATGGTAGAGCGCTCGCTTAGCATGCGAGAGGTAGCGGGATCGATGCCCGCATTCTCCAGTGAACTGACCTGAAGCAGGTCTTTTCTTAACAAGATTGTGGGTCTCAGAGCAGGCAAAAGCTTGGAGACTTGTTCTGGTACATTCCTTGTGCAGCAAAGGCTTAGTTACCCCTCAACAACTGGAAAAGCAGGCACACAACGTGGGGCAACGAGAGGCCACTACCATGAGATTAAGAGCCCCATGCTGTACCAACTGAGCTAGGCAAGCCTTGGCATTTTTGGGAAGGACTTACAAAAGGGTCAACTTCCATTTAAATTTTTAAAAATAGCCCAGCCTATGGCTACATATTGACACATTACTCAAAGGATTGTGTGAAACTTGGCAGAGAGTAACACCTACTGAGAAGGGACACTAATGTTTACTGAAAGGTTGGTGGTTCTAGCCCACCCAGACAGCAGTCAGTAGGCTTCTTATGTACTTTGTGTGTGTGCTTAAGGGAAGGTTAGATGAGACTATCTTAAAGTTAACTTTTGACGAGTTGCAGCTAAAATGTTAATAGAACGACTTTAATCTCAAATTAAAGTTGACATGCATTGGAACAAGGATTAACCAGTTAAGCACACTAATGTCAACGACTTTGATGAAATACCTCCCTGTTGTGACTACCTGTACACAATGATTAACTACAAAAAACAATGTCTGCCCGTAGTAGAGCAGATAATGAAGTTAAACAGAACAAGGGATGAGCGGCTAGCAGAGTTATAGTCTCTGTGGCGCAATCGGTTAGCGCGTTCGGCTGTTAACCGAAAGGTTGGTGGTTCGAGCCCACCCAGGGACGGGTGCCTTTTCTGCGGCAGGGTTAAGGTCCCAAATTCTTGTAACAAGCATTTCAGGCTTTGGTTGTCAACTGCTGCCTTGTCCTTGTGGATGTTATGTGTTACACACCTCCCAAAGCAGTGCTTATGCATGGGTAACTTGACTTGCACAGGGATTGAACTCGCGACCTTAGCATTCTCAGCACCATCTTCTAACCAACTGAGCTAACAGGCCAGAATTAGTCATCATCGCCTGTCTGAGGCTACCAGTGCAGGAGCACCTCAGAGGGGAATTAGCTCAAATGGTAGAGCGCTCGCTTAGCATGCGAGAGGTAGCGGGATCGATGCCCGCATTCTCCAGTGAACTGACCTAAAACAGGTCTTTTCTTAACAAGATTGTGGACCTCAGAGCAGGCAAAAGCTTGGAGACCTCTTCTGGTGCATTCTTTGTGCAGCAAAGGTTTAGTTTCCCCCCAACAACTGGAAAAACAGGCACACAACGTGGGGCAACGAGAGGCCACTGCCATGAGATTAAGAGCCCCATGCTGTACCAACTGAGCTAGCCAAGCTTTGGCAAAAGCAATGAAGCATGGATAGTCTATGTCTCCTATAGTTAAGGCTGGTCATGGAGCGAAGAAAATCTTGGAAGAGCAGCCTCTGGCAGTATCCGTGTCCTGTGCTTCTGCCTTCTCTAGCACTGCGTGCTCAACCAACTACAGGCGAGTCCATCAGTGCAAACATCGGCTTTACCTTTTTTCACAGACTCCAATAAATTCTTTTAACACACTTTCTGCAGACTAGGGGTGGAAATCAAGATATAGTTCCAATTGACGAATTCCATCAGAATTAAACACCTGCAACATAATCAATTCTTTAACGTTTCACCTGAGAGCATTAAAGGACCAAGAGTCACCAATGTTTGTTTACTATGGTTTAGGTCATCAAATAATCCAGGCTGGTGGTTGACTTGCTTAACATTTTGCTAGTGTCTCTGCTGGACTGAGATGTCACCAAAGGACGTTTAATTGTTCGCCATACAAGATGAATCTGTCTCCATACCCATACAAGATAAATCTGTCATTTGACTAGTGTGCCAACCAATCACAAACCAAAACCTTATACCTTCTGCAAAATGTGTTTTATTTAAACATAAACTGATTTTCAGCATACTAATTCTTACAGAAATCTGCAGTGTGTAGAATGTACAAAAGTAACAAAATAAAATAATGTAATTGAAATGGTTTGCTTTCCATTTACTATGCCTTAGAAACACTTTGACTTTTAATTGTTATCTACCATCAGAGCAGCTTCTCTCACTCCAATTCACACCTTGAGGTGAGACTCATGTGACCCTTTATCATGTGATGGTGGGTGTGGCTTACACATATTTAACTCCTGGTTCCCTAGCATGAATGCCAGAACTGAAAAAGCCTATATTTGAAAAGTGAAACGTCTTCAAACTACTAAAAGAAGTCCAGTTGCATACAACTTAGCTCCTTTGACTAACATAACCTGGATGAATGAGAATTCTTACAGACTCTTCTGTAGTTTCTCTGCAAAGAGCAAGGTGTGCTGCATTCCATTTCATCCCATAACTTAAGATGAATTTGCTCATTCTTGTCTGTTTTTAAAACCATCAAGGGTTTAGTGTGCTGTCTATCCTTTTCCAACATGAAAAAGGTTGGGTTTAGTACTATGTCACCCACTTGAACCATGGGAACCTCTGCACCTCTCTTGCAAGATAAACTTTAGTTCAGGTCATGCAGCTACCAATTGCTGTGTAGTTGTTAGCAAGCTAATGTCAGCAAACTATGCTAATGTAACTTGAGAAATATCTTACTCACTGACACCCACCTAGATAATACTATTGTCATTAGCTTAAGTGCACAAAGTAATAGAAAGAAATACAATTTTTAGAATTACAGCACTGTATTAAAGTTTAGGGAAGACTGATTGTTACCTTGTTAGCTTTCACCTTAACACAGGTATGTTGTTAGTTACTGCCATTCACTGGACTGAGCCAGTTTATTAGCTTGCCAGCTCGTTTTACCGATACATTTCATAGACTCTGGAACAGTAATTTGTTGGGCTCATGCATGATTTTGCCACTCCAACTCCTTAATAATGAAAAGAGAGTTGATAAGGAATTACAATGATGAACAGCTTTGATATTGCTAATATTTTCCCCAAGCATTGTGGTTAGTAAGTTGCTTAAAAAGTCTATGGGGAAAAAAACTTCCAGCAGCTCTCTCTTATTTCAGGTGGCCTGCCTGGCTACTTGCCAGTGGTTTTGAAATGTTGTTTGTCCCAGCTATTCTGTTTTATTAGCTAGCCTGCCTTTACCTGGACTATCAGTCTTACACTTGTGTGATTATGATTGACATTTACTTAACACTTTGTACTTTGTTTTTTTTGTACTTGACACTTTGTTACTTTTGTCTTGCATCTTAGTGGCTGTTCTGTTTAATTCTGTTGTGCAAGTAACTGTTAAATGAGTAGAACAATATTTTTGTAGATGACAGTGCTTGTCTAGGCTGTGTCACTCAGTTTCCGTAGTGTAGTGGTTATCACGTTCGCCTCACACGCGAAAGGTCCCCGGTTCGAAACCGGGCGGAAACATGCTTTCTTCTAGTTTCCGTTAAAAAGGTTTACAAATTCAGTAATCACAAGTGTTAAAAACAAAAATTGTTAAGACAGTAATGTGGGAGGAGCTGTGCAGCACTGCTGACCTTTTACAAAAAGTCAATCTCTCGATTATAACCTCTGTCTCTTGTGTGACAGGCGGGGATACTCACCACTGTACTAAGGAGAAATGAATACGATGTGGGAGGTTTAATGATCTTATCAGTAAAAGCTTGTTAGTACGAATAATAAATTAAAACATAATGGCCAATAATTCCACCAGACCTTTTGACTTTAATATGATGGGATTCATGTCAGAAAGTAGAAAAGGGAGTCCTGCATTGGCCGGGAATCGAACCCGGGCCTCCCGCGTGGCAGGCGAGAATTCTACCACTGAACCACCAATGCATGGAAAACATAATTTTGAATTCTAAAAAAAAAACTACTACTTCCTGGGAATCCGAAGTATTAAAGACTGTCCATTTGTAGTGCAACTAAATCAAATCAATCCAGTGAAACATAAAGTATTTACAAAACCACACAGATATCTATGGAATCAGATTTGTGCCTTTTTGTTCAAAGAAGACTTCTATGAGCTCAATTAAAAAAAATGAAATCCAAAATACCAAATAAAAAAAACCAACCAAAAAAATATATTTCAAATAAAAAATACAAGATTGCAAGGAAAAACTTTGTACATTCGCGTAAAATATTTGCCTTCCCCCCTCTCTTAGTTTTGTTTGTTGTCGTTGTCGATGAGATGAGAATGAGATACTTATTTCAAACCATGGAGCAGTAATGAATGGAGCAGTAATGAACATGGTTAACAAAGGCGTACCTAATCAACACTACCCATACAAGATAAATCTGTCATTTGATTAGTGTGCCAATCAATCACCAACCAAAACCTTACACCTTCTGCAAAATGTGTTTTATTTAAACATAAACTGATTTGCAGCATACTAATTATTAGAGAAATCAGAAATGTGTAGAATGTACAAAAAATAACAAAATGAAATAATATAATTGAAATGATTTGCTTTCCACTTACTATGCCTTGAAAACACTTTAACAACACATTTACTTAAATATTCTAAACAAAAACTTAAATAATCAGTAGTCTACATTACAATTTTAAACTAGGCCTATGCAGTCGTCTTCGACTGCTAAAGGTATATCCCCGAAACGCGATGCTTCAAAGCCCCCAACATTCATACTGTATTTCATATTAAGTATAAAATTCTCCATGCTAGGGCCTATGTAATCGAACACTCCTCCTCCCTTCAATAGATAATGGACCGCATCATTGTGTGCTTCACAAAGCCAACAAAATACATGAGAGCAAAACTACCCCAATATTTGGATCATTGACAATATTGTAATAGGAAAGCAGAATTTGGAGGGACATGCATATTTTGTGCTAACAATGTAGAGCCAATGATTTTAAAAGTATTTAGTAGTTTATTTCCAGAATTTGTGCTGCCTATGCTCAAATATTACTTTCCATGAAGGTTTACCACCATCGTGAAATTTGCAGCGGTATCAAGTATTCATGATGACATGAAAATTGCACTTTTCATACAGGAGAAGGAGGATTTCCATATCTGCCATTTTGAATGTGCAGAAATGGTAATCGTTTAGTTGCAAAGCTTAGTATACTTGGTCACACTAGTAAATAGTTAAATACAATTTTGCTGAACAGCATATTTGCAATACTCTGGCCACAATCCTACACAGTGTATCTTTAAAGTGGATCAGTCATTAATGAACAGTAGTTTGGCATCTTGGGAATGAAGTAGCACATTTTCACCAGTGGGCTGAGCTGCAAGGTGCTGAGCTGCAAGGTGATAGCTTAATGGTTTCTCAATCTTCAAGAGCCAGGTGGTAATTGAAGTTAGGGGCCCAGGTTTTCAAAATAAGAGTCGTACCAAAGAAAGGGATGAAACACCAAATCTGGGACAAATCCATCCAACTGGTCAGAAGTTATGGGCCAAACCAAAATTCAGCCATCTTGAATTCAGCCATCTTGAAAGTGTTGGCCTCCAAACTCGAATAAGTTCATGAACCTACCCTAGAGCATTAACACACCAAATCTGGGAGAAATCCATCCACCCAGTCAGAAGTTATGGGCCAAACAAAAATTCGCCCATCTTGAAATCAGCCATCTTGAAAGTGTTGACCTCCAAACTCGAATCAGTTCATGAACCTGCCCTAGAGCATTCACCCAAAAAATCTGGGACAAATCCAAACATCCGTTCAAAAGTTATCGCGTTAACACGAAAGACCTTACGCGGCGGCGGATGCGGCGCACGCAAAACCATTACATCCCTGACGCTCCGCGTTTCGGGGATATAATTAATTCCCTCCAACACAGGCAAACAAATTCACTGTCTAGAAACAGGTTATATAAAGGTCCCAAAAACCTCTCTCCTCCTTTCATTTCCCTAAACATACTGCTGGGCAACTTCTCATCTGTTTAAATTGTCCAGCTTCTTCTGGTGAATAAGACACACTGCAACTCCATGTAGTCTTTTTTGACTCATGGTTAACCGCAACCATGTTTTCAGTCTCCCTAAGCCAGATGATACGGGCACCACCAAGTTCCTCAACCTGATCAGATAGGCCACGCACTTCAGGGGGCATTTATTTTAAAGCATGTGCAGAATCCACAGTTGTGGTGACATTGTACTTGCTTTTAAACAATGCCAATTGCACTCTTAGGTCTAACTGTTGGAGTTCAGGGTATTTCTGAGCTGCTGAATCAATTGTAGGGTGAGTCAGGAGTGAGGCCTTCAATTCTTTGTCTAGATGCCCGGTTGCATAAACCTGTCGCTGATTTTGTGCATCTACTGTGTCTAGAACGCGGTAGAACTCTATTCTGCAAAACTCAACAGCTGATGCAGGTGTGCATGCAGGAGTCTCCTTAAAGATTATCCTCTGCCTCCTTAAAGTATTCAGTGTTTCTTTTTTATTTCAAACTGTCTTGGACAAAGCAGACCACAGAGAGCATGCCCTCCACTGTCTTAGTGTTTTTTTTCCTGGAGACATGCATTTAGTATTTCTAATTAACTGAGCCTGTGCACCTTAGTGTTTTCCAGACATATTTGAGGCCCCATCGTATGCCTGACCTCTAAGGCCCATTACTGGCAAATTCCAAAATGATCCTGGCAAGAGTCTTACCTGTTGTAAAAGTTGTCTCATACAGCCCAATAAACTCTTAATGTACCACTAAATGAGTGTCAACACAACCTAGACACAGAGCCTCCTGCTCCACACCTGATATCCCTTGTCCCATCCATAATGATGGGACACTGTAACACTGGGAGGTAATGGATCATGGGATTCATATGCAAATTTCTTGATAATAGCTTAACTCATTAAATTGATAACATAATTTAGACAATCCCAAGACTAGTGCACTCCCCTCTTTGCAGACAACCACCTCATAAAAGCTTCAGCGTTGTATTTTGTCTTTGCCCCTCATAGGTACCAAACATGTTAGAAAATATCATGTCCAAGTGCTTTCCTGGCATCATGTCCAAGTGCTTTCCTGGCTCGATTATAACCTCTGTCTCTTGTGTGACAGGCGGGGATACTCACCACTGTACTAAGGAGAAATGAATACGATGTGGGAGGTTTAATGATCTTATCAGTAAACGCTTGTTAGTACGAATAATAAATTAAAACATAATGGCCAATAATTCCACCAGACCTTTTGACTGATGGGATTCATGTCAGTAAGTAGAAAAGGGAGTCCTGCATTGGCCGGGAATCGAACCCAGGCCTCCCGCGTGGCAGGCGAGAATTCTACCACTGAACCACCAATGCATGAAAACAGTTGTTTTTGCACTTTTTTTTTTTTTTTTTAGATCTACAATCATCAAGGACAAAAATACCTTCCAACAGAGGCTTTGCAAAAAGAGTAAAATTTCAAAGAAGTAGACTGAAGTGAAAAACAATAGCTACTGCCCAGTAAAGCAGATAATAAACTTGACACGAACAACGGGTGAGCGGTGGGTGAAGGTATAGTCTCTGTGGCGCAATCGGTTAGCGCGTTCGGCTGTTAACCGAAAGGTTGGTGGTTCGAGCCCACCCAGGGACGGCTCCCTTTTCTGTGACAGGGTCGAGGTCCCAAATGCAGGCAAGTTGTGTTGATATGTGCGTAACTTGGCTCACACACTTGTCGTGCTCGCCTCCTTGGTGTTACCACAGTGCTCAAACCAACTGAGGTTACTGGCCAGAAGCTCCCTTCCTACAGTTTCTGTGGAGGGGAATTAGCTCAAATGGTAGAGCGCTCGCTTAGCATGCGAGAGGTAGCGGGATCGATGCCCGCATTCTCCAGGGAACCAGCTTTTTTAAGTCTCTGTGTCCTGTGCCTCTGCTTTCCCTGTTTTAAGAAAGACTGATTGTTAGCTTGATTGTTAGCTTTTAGCACATAGGTATGTTGTCAGTTATCGCCATTCACTTGAATGAGATAGATCATTAACTTGCCAACTCATTTACAAGAATGCAAGGATACAAGGATATTTTATTGTCATATGTGACCTTCCATCACAAAATCAGGCATAAGTGTCTGGGAGTCAAAAATGGGTTATCCATGTAACCCATAAGGTTTAAGATGGTGAAAAAATTATGTTTCTATCACAAGTAGAACCAGAGTTATGACAATTTTAATATCCACATTTGGACACATTTCGCGAAACACATTTTTGAGAAATTGGCCGTCAAAGTTTTTGGATGATTTTGGGGTAGGAAGTCCTTAGCAACGGATATTAATTTTTATCCGATTGACACAGATTTTTCACAGATGTTTAGGGACACTGGGATGAACATGTCACAGAAGTTTTATTTAATTTTAAGAAGATTAATATATTAAATCAGAAATTATTAAGAAATTTATTTAAATTAATTAAATTTAATTTAATTAATAAGATTTTTTTTTTCTTTTTTAACAGAAAATGTAATTCATGGGAAACTACCCACCTGGAATAAATAATTTCATATTAACAGTAGGTCACATGCTGTAAAACTTCAAGTCATGCCTTAACATGCCTTACAACTTAAACATATATTTGTCACATATTTACATTTTTAAAATTAAATTAATTTTGGTAGCCATGGCAACAGCCATAGCAACAGCCATAGCAACAGTAACCGCCACGGCAACAGCCACACCCACAACCTGTCTGTGGGCACTGAAAGACCAGTGGTGAGTTCTGAGGTCAGAGTGCCTACAGAAGGGAGAAGAGAGGAGGACTTTATACCACTCCTTTAGCAACTCTAGCAATGCCTGTGCACTGGCACATGTAGGCCTGGAGGAGGCACATGGGGTCGTCACAGCACTCTCCACCGTACCAGCAAAAACACAGTGTGTGTGTGTGTGTGTGTGCCTGTGTGTGCCTGTGTGTGTGTGTGTGTGTGTGTGTGTGTGTGTGGGCGCACATGTGTCTGTAGGTGTGTATGTTTGTGGGTTTGTGTGAGTATGTGTGTTTATGTGTGCGTGTGTGTGCACATGAATGCTCGCATGTGTGTTGTGTGTCTGTGGGCACTCTCAAGAGGTCAGATTCAGAGTTTCAAGTCTCATTTCTGCTTGGTGCGTGTACAGGACGAGGACAGACAACGTCCTTCCACTCATCTGCGACAAAGTCTCTGATTTTGGTGTAGAGGTACTCCTGTCGCTGTAGGTCAAGTCCAGGGGGGTTGATCCTCACTGGTGGTGTCTGGGGTAGCTGGGTCTCACTCACTCCTGTCGAGAACAGGTCCACTTCCCTCTCTGGGCTATCTGGAGCCTCCCTGATGTAAACCTTGCCTGGACTGTCAGCCTCGAACCTGAAGTGGTGGAACTTTTTTATTCCAGGCAGTGGCTTGAAGAAGTCACGAAGATGCTTCTGCCAATCTCCAAAAGGAACAATGGAAGTGCCATCCTCCTTTCCAACTACCTGGGCCTGATTGCAGACAGCACTTCCATTCACAACAGACTCCAGCTCTGTGATGGACGACACAGCATGGCGTCTGAAGGACTGCTTTAGGAGGCCAAAGCACCAATCAGGGGCGAACTTGGTGTGGCCAGTGACCAGGAAGTTGAGGGTTATGGACTTGTGCAAGCCCAATGCCACTCTCCAAGCGCAGTACCACAGCACAAAGCGATTTTTGTTCTGTCCAGAACAGTTGTCGCAGTGGAGGTTGACATCTGTCTCACCAAGTCCATAATGTTGGAAAAAGTAGTGCAGGTATGACAGCACAGCATTGGAACCCTTGCTGATGGTGTGGGCTTCATCAACAAGGAAGTTGACCTGCTTGGGAAGGCCCTCACAGCAGACACCAAATATCCCCACCTTGCGAGGGACAAGGAAGTAGAGGGGGCCAGGTTGCAAGGGGTTACTCGGGAGGTGAACCTGCTGGGCAAAGTCGAAGCTGTAATGCTGGGTCATGGGGCGGCTGCAGGGTGGTGCTGGTCCCAAGTCCGTGATGTTGTTGTTTTGCAATGCTTTCTTTGCATCTGTGACCATGCTGTTATATAGCGAGCGACCTAGATGAACCACCCTCAGATGCTCCTCCTGTTCCAGCAGACGCTTGGATTTCTCTTCCTCACTTAAGTTGGCACTCCGGTAAATGAGGGTGTTGTTCTTTTGACACAGCCAACATAGGTCTGTCATGGGTTTGCTGGTGACAATAAAGGGAAGAAGTTGACGCCAGAGACTGCTGAAGCTTGATGGACCAACAGTTCTTCTTTCTGAAAAAGAACAAAGATGATAAATAAACAGATTTTTTTTTCAAAACATGGCTTTCTTACCCAAAGGCAACTAAGTGTTTCCCCTCTTCCAGATGAACTGAACTTAAATTATTTAAATATAGAAACCAATACAGATCATCATCTGGAGTAGAGTTTACAGAATGCATCGCTCATTGTAAATCACGATATTAAACTTAAAAGCCATAAAATATGGCTGCTGCAACATAAACATTAGTGATAAAAAATAATGACTACCAGCCAAACATTTGATTACAAATGGATTAGATAAGCACAATTTTAAAAGAAAATGTTAATTACCTGTCCCAATGAGAGAGTCTTTATAACTTTGGTACACCTTGGTGGCTGTGTGAGCTGAAGGCAGGAGTTGCACGTCATCACGCTTAAAACCAGGCACACGTCCAGGGAGCACAAGGGCATTTTGTGATGCATATTGCTGGATAAATGTCACTACTCCCTTGACATCATCCAGCTGAAGGGATCTTGTATTGTTCTTCCTCCCTCCTGCCTGCTTTTCTTTTGGCACAAGTCCTTCATTTTTGTACCACTGAAGTAGGCTTGTCAATCTGTCATTGCTGATACTGTAATAAAATAATAGAAATAGCATCAAGTTACCACAGCAAAATTCCCATTCAAAGCGTTACTTTAATGGAAAACAGATCATCAGAAATCTTGGGCATTAAAGGGAAAAAAATGAAAATAGGCAGAAATAGAGTGCAATAAATATAATGACTGAAATGGGGACTGAAACATTAATGCCAGTGAGATCTTGGTTGATTCTATTTTATTTAAATGGAGGCATATATCTTGCAGATATCATTAATGTACTTTTGGGGTAGGTCATGTTAAAGTGCAATAGATAATTCCTCACCTGTGCAAAAATCGAAACGTTTCAACGCAGATCTGTTGCCCCTCAAGCCAGTATGTTGTTCTAGCTCTTTCTCTGTCTGTTTGGAATTTTCTTTTGGTGCAAGATGTCTTGTCTCCAAGGTGAATTGTGCAGGATATCTTGCCCAAGAGCACCAGCATTTGATCCCTGGGAGTAAGGCTCAGCATTTCCAATCTCCGCCGAATCATCTCCTCAGGAGAGAAAAGAGCTGAGCAGGGGCCACCCTCACCGTACTTGCAGGAACATCTGAAATGTAAATGAGTACATTAAGTCTTCATTACTGAACTCTCCATCCAACCAACTTCAATTATCATCATTACATAACATAACATACATAACATACCATCATCAGGCTTACTAGAACAATAAATACAACTCGGGTATCGAATTTAAAATTACTTTCAAACTCCCCCTGTGATCATTTTATTTCCAACTAACTCAGATTCAAATTCCAGTGCCCTTGTATTTTATCAGTGAGAATACTGGCCTTCTGTGTTTAAACCATCCCCGTTAATGCAAACAGCAGCTACAATAGTTGTAGTAACATAAACATTGTAGCACATTTCAAAACGAGTAGTCATCTAGTCTTTCACGGATGCACTGACTGTCACTGATACTGATAGCCTACGTTTTACTTGGGCTCCACTGTACACACACATACAGATATAAAAATTAAATAACAGAAAGTGCAATCTGCGATGTCATCTGAGTTAAACGCCAACTTACCTGAAGTTATTGGCCTTTTCATAGTCGGAATCGGGATCGGCGGTAAAACTCGCATTGGTCTTCTCCACTGAATCTGTTACCACTTCGTGATGTTCATCGTAATCATCATCAAACTCCGGGTCTGAAACATCATTCCTGTCATCATCGGACTCCCAGCTGCCTTTGTCCTCGTCATCGTTGTTCAAAAAATCATAGAGTAAAGCGGCAATTTTCCCTTGATCCTGAGGCGAAACATTAAGTAGGCGTGCAATTTCACTAGCCATGCTGGGTTTGTTGTGGTTAGAAGTAATAGTGCGCATGCCCACAGACTAGGTAACGTGCTTTTGACCAATCGGGGAGCTAGATTTTAACAGCATAGCAACAAGAAGATTTTGTTGGCTCTTTTGATTGGCTCTTTCTAAAGAAGTGGGAGACGTTGCTGTCATTTGGCTTACGCCATTGGACAGGGCATTTTCTGAGCTTTTCCCCCGTACCTAACACTTGGGTGTTTCCCCACAGAACGCGGGTGGTTTTGGTCGACGAAAAGAGGTAGAATTCGGCTTTGTCTTTGCTCAGTAAACCCTGAACTTTTGACGACCCTTCAATAATTGACTCAATAAACACGTTTATTGACGGAATTTGAATGTAATGGCCGTGGAAATTGAAAATATACACGTTAAGGTACCGTTTTCTGATAAAATGTAAAAACACATAAAAAATCGCCTTCTTTACTAAATTTGGCTGTAGCTCTGAACGGGCCAGCGCGACATATGCCTGATTTCGTGATGGAACGTCACATATGCGTAGCCTTAGGGTGAGGGTAAGAAGGCCCCTGGGGGATGTTATCAAAGTGACCAGTGCAAAGTGCACCAAAAGACATTATCTTTGTAGCCTATATATAAATGTGCAAAAAACAGTGTTGAAATTCCTTTTAGGATTATCCAAGACATGGTCAAAAATATCTGCAATGCAGCAATGCAAGTGCAGTGCATATAGAAAAATCCAAATACAGTAAACCTAAACCGTCAAGCAATATAGCAATCAGAAACACGACATGTTCGATTCCAGTGTACCTCAACGTGGAGGCATTGTGTAAGGTTTTTGGGAAGTGTATCGCCACTGGACTTTCTCATCTCGGTTGCAGATGTTGGAAGTCTTCAGCCATCAAAACAGGTTTTTGTAACCATCATGCAGGACTATATGGGATAAAGTCCCAGTGATGATAGGCTGTGTGTGCAGGGATTTAAGGTTTGTAAAATAAAATGTTTTAGACCCTAAAACAGAAGTAGGAGTTCTACATCTCTACATCATCTGTGCTGTTCCGTTCTTGAATGAATGATCAGTGTTATGCACATGTGGATTGACTCATTGATGTGAAAAGGCATTTGGTTACAGTAACCGCTGCCAGTCATTTATATGTTTAAGCAATGGTTGCTTTACGTGGAGACAGCAGATGCATTTCTTGTTGGGTTTTTTGCCCTGTAAGTGGGGGGCAGATTGAGGTCACCATGAATCTGGTGGGGACACATCTCCCCATCTTTGCCCCTTAGAGGTACCAAACATGATAGAAAATACCTTCTCCAGAAGCTCTGCACTATTCCTGGCATGATATCGCAACAAACGTGGGTTGAAAAAGCTTATATTGCATTGGCCGGGAATCGAACCCGGGCCTCCCGCGTGGCAGGCGAGAATTCTACCACTGAACCACCAATGCATGAAAAGGACTGTTTTTGCACTTTTTTTTTTTTTAATACTAAAAATACCTTTCAGCAGAGGTAGTGCAAAAAGAGTAATACTTCAGAGAAGTAGACTGAAGTGACAAACAATACCTACTTGTTGTTGCTGTTAACCAAAAGGTTGGTGGTTTGAGCCCACCCAGGGACTGGTCCATTTTCTGTGACAGGGTTGAGGTCCCAAATGCAGGCAAAGTGTGTTGGTGCTTGCGTAACTTGGCCCATACAGGTATCGAGCTCACCTCCTTGGTGTTAGCACAGTGCTCTAACCAACTGAGCTAACCCGCAAAAAAACTGTACCTGAACCTACTGGTGCTTGTCCCAGGTCTTTCATCTGTTAGGAACTGGCTTGAGGGGAATTAGCTCAAATGGTAGAGCGCTCGCTTAGCATGCGAGAGGTAGCGGGATCGATGCCCGCATTCTCCAGTGAATGGACTGTTTTCACAAGCCTGTGGACCGCAGGCAAAGGCTTGGAGATCTGTTTTGCTACATACCTAGTTACCTATTGACAACTGGATAACCACACACAAAACGTGGAGCAACAAGCGGCCACAACCCTAAGATTAAGAACTTCATGCTGTACCAACTGAGTTAGCCAAGCTTTGGCAAAAGCAATGAAGCGTGGATGGTGTGTGTCCCCTAAACCAATAGCTGGTTATGTGTGCAAATGGAGGGAAGAAAATCTTGGACAGCAGCCTCTGGTGCAGTGTCCGTGTCCTGTGGTTTGCATTCCATGACGTCACATACTCAACCAACTACAGGTGAGTCCACTAAACATCAGTCTTAACTTACCCACCTTTTTACCTAAGAGCATTAAAGGAACAGCATTTGTTTTTTTTGGCCTGCCTCACTCCTTGCCAATGGTTTTGAAACCTTGTTTTCTCCAATGGCTCTTCTACACTCACATCAGCTATTCTGTTTTATTAATCTGTTTGCCTTCACCTGCACTATCGGGCTTACGCATGCTCATGTGTGCAGTTTCCGTAGTGTAGTGGTTATCACGTTCGCCTCACACGCGAAAGGTCCCCGGTTCGAAACCGGGCGGAAACATCATTTCTGCTAGTTTCCACAAAAAGCTTTATAAATCCGATTAATCACAAATATTCGAAACAAAAAATAAATGCCAAAGAAAGCAATTTGAAACTATGGAGCACCATTGACCTTCAAGAATAGGTTGCCTCTCCCCGTCGGGGAATTGAACCCCGGTCTCCCGCGTGACAGGCGGGGATACTTGCCACTATACTAACGAGGAGTGAGAACAGCAGTTTGCCAGAGAAGAAACGACCTACGTAATCCAGAACCAGAATTTCTGGGCAGTGGCGTGAGAGCACGAGAGAATCACCTGTTCTTATCATTCATATGTTTGCAGCAGAGCATGTACGCAGAGCTGAGCGGCGAGAATTTCAGCTCCTCGCTTACATGTGTGCTCGCTCCATTGCTCAAATGTCAACCAGACAGCTCTGCTCGAAGACCGCTCTCTGCTCACCTAAAACTTAATTTAGCTCTGTTGAAATCGCTCCACGCTCACTCAAATTTCAAAGAGGGAGCAATTCCTGACGTTTTTCACCGACTTGCGCCGAATAGCCCATTTATATCAAACGAAGAGCGAACATCCACATTTTGAACAGAGATGTTAATTAACACACTTCTGCATGGATCTGTTACGTCACTGTTCATGCACTGCAAATGTTTATGCACATGATCTTGTAAGCCTGATAGTGCAGGTGAAGGCAGACAGAGTAATAAAACAGAATAGCTGATATAAGTGTAGAAAAGCTATTGAGGAAAACAAAGATTCAAAACCATTGGCAAGGAGTGAGGCAGGCCAAAAAAGACAGCTGCTTGATTCCCACCACTAGTCTGCCACCAGTCCAAAGTTACGCATATTTAAAGAATTCAGTCTGTGAGTCTGTGAGAAAAGGTAAGTTAAAGCTATTGTTTGGTGGACTACCCTGTAGTTGGTTGAGCATATGGCACCAGGGAATGCAGAGCCACAGGACACGGACACGGCACCAGAGGCTGCTCTACAAGATTTTGTTCCCTTCATTTGCACACATGACCGGCTTTTGGTTTGAGAGACATACACCATCCACGCTTCATTGCTTTTGCCAAAGCTTGGCTAGCTCAGTTGGTACAGCATGAGGTTCTTAATTTAGGGTTGTGGCCTCTTGTTGCTCCACGTTGTGTGTGTGGTTGTCAAGTGGTAAGTAGGAATGTACCAAAATAGACCCCAAAGCCTTTGCCTGCAGTCCATGGGCTTGTTAAAATTGCTGGTTCCCTGGAGAATGCGGGCATCGATCCCGCTACCTCTCGCATGCTAAGCGAGCGCTCTACCATTTGAGCTAATTCCCCCCACAACAGTTATTCCCTAACAGACGAAAGACCTGGCACAAGCACTTGTAGCTTTAAGAAGGGAGCTTCTGGACGGTTATCTCAGCTAGTTAGAGCACTGTGCTAACACCAAGGAGGCAAAATTGATACCCATATGGGCCAAGTTACGCAAGCACCAACACACTTTGCCTGCATTTGGGACCTGACCTTTGTCACAGGACCAGTCCCTCGGTGTGCTCAAACCACCAACCTTTTGGTTAACAGCAACAACAGGTAGGTATTGTTTGTCACTTCAGTCTACTTCTCTGAACTATTACTCTTTTTGCACTGCATCTGTTGGAAGGTATTTTTGTCCTTGATGATTGTAGATCCAAAGACAAAAAAAAAATAGTGCAAAAATAACCCTTTTCATGCATTGGTGGTTCAGTGGTAGAATTCTCGCCTGCCACGCGGGAGGCCCGGGTTCGATTCCCGGCCAATGCAATATCAGCTTTTTCAACGCATGTTTGGTGCGATATCATGCCAGGAATACTGCAGAGCACTTGGAGAAGGTATTTTCTATCATGCTTGGTACCTATAAGGGGGCAAAGATGGGGGTGGGGATGGGGAGATGTGTCCCCACCAGAGATGTGACCTCAATCTGGCCCCCACTTACTGGGCAAAAAAAACCCAACAACAACAATAAATGCATCTGCTGTCTCCACATAAGGCAACCATTGCTTAAACATATAAATGACTGGTTAATGCCTTCTCACATCAATGAGTCAATCCACATGTGCATAACGCTGATCATTCGTTCAAGGAAGGAACAGACTGAAACACAGATGATGTAGAGATGTATAACTCCTACTCCTGTTTTAGGGTCTAGAACATTTTATTTTACAAATCTTAAAAAAAGTAAAAAAGTAAAATCATTCTAGATTCAGTAATAAGCATTCTGTTTTTTGTATTTGGTGATTTTGTGTAGGCTAAAAGACACTTGAGAATGCCTAGGTGCACCCATTGTAGTTTGTGTGTAGAACTTGTAATCTTTGCCTATCTGCTTGTTTTATACTTGTTTTCATGATGTAGGACAGTCATAAATGTTTTTTTTTGTGGTACTCAAAACCAGCTCAATTCAAAATACAAATATATATAATAAAAATATATTATAACACTTTTCCCTGCCTTTGTAGCTGCACCATTGAACTAATACTCTAGTAGAACATTTTGAAAGCCCAAGTATCTTCTTCATTTTAAGTCATGGGTCATTATTATGCAATATTTATAGAACCAGAGATATTCAAGTCTAAAGTTCAACAGTTAAATATTGGCAAAAAATTATTCATGTTGCCCCTCTGCAGCAAAGTGTTAAAATACAAAGCTGAAGATGATCTAGCTTTTACCAGGTAGTTGTCTGATCTTGATCTTGTACATCATGATCACATGAGCACGTTCAAAACAAAAAATAAATGCCAAAGAAAGCAGTTTGAAACTATGGCGCACCATTGACCTTCAAGAAAAGTTTGCCTCTCCCCGTCGGGGAATTGAACCCCGGTCTCCCGCGTGACAGGCGGGGATACTTGCCACTATACTAACGAGGAGTAAATACTACAGGGTTTGCCAGAGAAGAAACGACCTACGTAATCCAGAACCAGTGGCGTGAGAGCACGAGAGATTCACCTGTTCTTATCATTCATATGTTTGCAGCAGAGCATGTACGCAGAGCTGAGCGGCAAGAATTTCAGCTCCTCGCTCACATGTGTGCTTGCTTCATTGCTCTAATTTCAACCAGACAACTCCGCGCGAAGACCGCTCACCTAAAACTTAATTTAGCTCCGTTGAAATCGCTCCACGCTCACTAAAATTTCAAGAGGGAGCAATTCCTGACGTTTTTCACCGACTTGCGCCGAATAGCCCATTTATATCAAAGGAAGAGCAAACATCCCCATTTTGAACAGAGATGTAAATTACTAGGCATGCTTACTATAGGCCTTACTATGCAACTTTGAAATATAGTTCTTTTGAGTTCAGCTTCAGTGTGTGTGAATGGGAGGGGGCAGCTAATGATCGGTTGTGTGGGGGGGACACATTCCGTAGACTCTGGAACAGTAATTTGTTGGTTTCATGCATGATTTTTGCCACGCAATAAACAATCAGAATCATTATGAATCAAAAAGAGAGTCGATAAGGAATTGATAAGCCCACCCCTTGTGGTTTGTATGTTGTGGCTAACCCTTAAAAAAGACTATGTGGAGAAAAACTTCCAGCAGCTCAGTCTTTTCTGGCCTGCCTCACTCCTTGCCAATGGTTTGCCCCAACGGCTTTTCTACACTCACATCAGCTATTTTGTTTTATTAACCTGTCTGCCTTCACCTGCAATATAAGGCTTACGCATGCTCATGTGATCATGATGTACAAGATCAAGATCAGACAACCACCTCGTAAAAGCTAGATCATCTTCAGCTTTGTATTTTAACACTTTGCTGCAGAGGGGCAATATGGGTAGTTTCCGCCTATATTTGACTGTTGAACTTCAGACTTGAATATCTCTGGTTCTACATATTGCATAATAGTGACCCTTGACTTAAAATGAAGAAGACACTTGGGCCATCAATTTAGACTTTCAAAGTGTTTTAGCGGAGTGTTATATTCAATGGTGCAGCTACAAAGGCAGGAAAAGGTGTTATAATTTTTTTATTTTAAATTTTGTAGTGGAGCTGGTTTTAAGTGCCACAAGAAACAATAAAAGCATTTTATGACTGACCCACATCATGATAACAAGTGTAAAGCAGATAGGCAAATATTACAAGCAGGGCCGCCCCTAAGGTTTTGGAGGCCCTAAGCATAACTGTTCAGGGAGCCCCCCCCCCACCTCACCATACACACGCGCACATGCCACACACACACACACAAAATTGTACGGAAACCGTTATTTATTAAAATTCACATTTTAAAACTGAACATTTACAATATTATAATAAATAAGGCTAATAACAGTAAAAGTAAAGAAGAGCAGCACCATTAATAATGTATAAATAATAAATACGTGTTAGAACATTCTTAAGAGCAACAATGATGGGAAAACGATATGAAATGCAATTTATAAAAGTATGTTATATAACATTAGGGAAACAGAAGCATGCTGTAAAACTACATATTAAGCACAGTTTTGCTGGTTTGCAGGTTTACTTGCCACTTTGACCTATTTTAGTGTGTGTGTTTGGCTAGTAAAGATCTACTTGTCATTTTCGCTGTCTGGTGAGGGAAAAGTTAATTTAATGCCTTGGCTGTCTGATCATCAGGCAGAATATATTTGGACTGAAGTAGTGAACTGACGCACAACAAGGACTTTGTTGACTAATTGGGCACTCAAAAACTACAAACTACACTGTCAACTATTTCCAAGCATGCCACATGCATTGTACAATATTCGTTTTTATAATTTAGAGTTTACAACTACATCAAATCAGCAAAGCCAACACGCAACCTAGCCTGGAAATGCATTGCCTAATAGGAGGCATCAGCCACTAAAGTAGTGTACACTGACGGATAACAAGGACTTTTGGTGACTTATAAGACAGTCAAAATCTACAAACTATACTGTCAGCTTTCAGCTATTTGCAAATGTGCCACGTGCACTGTAAAATCTAATTAGTTTCTATAAGTTGGTGTTTACCTCAATTCAGCAAAGCCAACGCAACCTAGCCTGAAGTAAGCATTGGTTATTAAACAAGCATTAATGCTGAACAATGTAAATCTTTAACAAGCAGTTACCAGCGAGGGATGAACGGGAATCATCCTTTTGTTTCCTTTTCTTCCTTTTTCCAGCTCCAGACTCAAACTGCCGTTTCATTCTTGGATTTTTGGCTACTTGAACTTGAGGTCCGATGTAGCAAATTTGGGCGCTAGCAGTAGCCAGCTGCAGCGAACACTGACAGAAAGACGCAAACTGGGCTGTACCATTTCAGGGAGGAGGGGGGGGGTGGCTTTGTATTAGGCACAAATGAGAGCGTGAAACTCCGCGCACGCTTTACTTCTCCCTCTTGGACGTGTCTATGGTGCTGAAAGCACTTTGCCAAACCCCGATCGATGACTGTCTGAGGCCCTACGCACGCTGCGTACTCTGCGTATGTGAAGGGGCGGCCCTGATTACAAGTTATACACACAAAAAATATTTGCACTTAGGCGTTCCCAATTGTCTTTTAGCCTACCAAAAATCACCAAATACAAAACAGAATGCTTATTACTAAATCTAGAATAAATTAACTTTTTTCATTTTTTTAAATCTAAGATTTGTGAAATAAAATGTTTTAGACTCGTAAACAGGAGTAGGAGTTCTACATCTCTACATCATCTGTGCTTTAATCTGTTCCTTCCTTGAATGAATGATCAGTGTTATGCACATGTGGATTGACTCATTGATGTGAGAAGGCATTTGGCTACAGTAACCGCTGCCAAAGTGTGCTGCAACTCAACTAACACAAAATTAACCAGTCATTTATATGTTTAAGCAATGGTTGCCTTATGTGGAGACAGCAGATGCATTTCTTGTTGTTCTTGGGTTTTTTGCCCAGTAAGTGGGGGCCAGATTGAGGTCACCATGAATCTGGTGGGGACACATCTCCCCATCCCCACCCCCATCTTTGCCCCCTTATAGGTACCAAGCATGATAGAAAATACCTTCTCCAAGTGCTCTGCACTATTCCTGGCATGATATCGCACCAAACATGCGTTGAAAAAGCTGATATTGCATTGGCCGGGAATCGAACCCGGGCCTCCCGCGTGGCAGGCGAGAATTCTACCACTGAACCACCAATGCATGAAAAGGGTTGTTTTTGTACATTTTTTTTTGTTGTTGTTTAGATCTAAAAGCATCAAGGACAACAATACCTTCCAACAGATGCAGTGCAAAAAGAGTAATAGTTCAGAGAAGTAGACTGAAGTGACAAACAATACCTACCTGTTGTTGCTGTTAACCAAAAGGTTGGTGGTTTGAGCCCACTGAGGCACTGGTCCTGTGACAGGGTTCAGGTCCCAAATGCAGGCAAATTGTGTTGGTGCTTGCGTAACTTGGCCCATACAGGTATCGAGCTCACCTCCTTGGTGTTAGCACAGTGCTCTAACTAGCTGAGCTAACCGGCCAGAAGCTCACTTCTTAAAGCTACCAGTGCTTGTCCCAGGTCTTTCGTCTGTTAGGGAACCACTGTTATGAGGGGAATTAGCTCAAATGATAGAGCGCTTGCTTAGCATGCGAGAGGTAGCGGGATCGATGCCCGCATTCTCCAGGGAACATGCTGTTTTGACAAGCCAATAGACTGCAGGCAAAGGCTTCGAGGTCTATTTTGGTACATTCCTAGTTACCACTTGACAACCACACACACAACGAAGAGCAACAAGAGGCCACAACCCTAAATTAAGAACCTCATGCTGTTCCAACTGAGCTAGACAAGCTTTGGCAAAAGCAGTGAAGCGTGGACGGTGTATGTCTCTCAAACCAAAAGCCGGTCATGTGTGCAAATGAAGGGAACAAAATCTTGGAGAGCAGCCTCTGGTGCAGTGTCTCCGTGTTCTGTGGCTCTGCATTCCCTGGTGCCACATGCTCAACCAACTACAGGGTAGTCCACCAAACATCAGCTTTAACTTACCTTTTCCCACAGACTTACAGACTGGATTCTTTAAATATGCGTAACTTTGGACTAGTAGCAGTCTAGGGCTGGGAATCAACGTCCAGTTCCAATTGACGAGTTCCATCGAAATTGCACACCTGCAATATTATCAATTCTCCTTAACCTTTCTCTCATTGGCCTGCACATTTTACCCGAAAGCATTAAAGGACCAGCGTTTGTTCAGGTCATCAAATAGTTCTGGTGGTTGACTTTCAGCAGCTGTCTTTTTTGGCCTGCCTCACTCCTTGCCAATGGTTTTGAATCTTTGTTTTCCTCAATAGCTTTTCTACACTTATATCAGCTATTCTGTTTTATCACTCTGTCTGCCTTCATCTGCACTATGAGGCTTACACATGCTCATGTGATCATGATGTACAAGATCATGTGCATAAACATTTGCAGTGCATGAACAGTGATGCAACAGACCCATGCAGAAGTGTATTTTTGTATTAAGTTGTACCAGTTAATTTTTGGCTAAGGTGTACCAGCTAGTTTCCGTAGTGTAGTGGTTATCACGTTCGCCTCACACGCGAAAGGTCCCCGGTTCGAAACCGGGCGGAAACATCATTTCTGCTAGTTTCCATGAATAGATTAAAAAATCCGGATTTCCACAAATATTAGAACTAAAAATAAATGCCAAAGAAAACAATATGAAACTATGGAACACCATTGACCTTCAAGAAAAGGTTGATTCTCCCCGTCGGGGAATTGAACCCCGGTCTCCCGCGTGACAGGCGGGGATACTTGCCACTATACTAACGAGGAGTAAGTACTACATTTTGCCAGAGAAGAAACGACCTACGTAATCCAGAACCAGAATTAATGGGCAGTGGTGTGAGAGCACGAGAGATTCACCTGTTCATATCATTCATATGTTTGCAGCAGAGCATGTACGCAGAGCTGAGCGGCAAGAATTTCAGCTCCTCGCTCACATGTGTGCTTGCTTCATTGCTCTAATTTCAACCAGACAGTTTCGCTCGAGGACTGCTCTCTGTTTACCTAAAACAGGGGTGTACGTTGATAGGTTATCAACTCACCAGTGCAATTCTCCTCCTGCATCTTAACTCGCATCCTCCCTACGAGCCCACTTTTTTAACCGCACATCGCCCGTGCACCATCTGTTGTAAGTCCAACAAGTTTGTCCCAGGGCAGTTTCATGTCGTTCACCGTTTGACACACGCTTTCAAAAATGTCTTTTCCAGTCGTTGTCCCATGCATCGATTTAATGTCCAACAGCTCATCTGTAATAGTCTATCTCTATCTGTAATAGCTATGGAGCACTGTTGACCTTCAGAAAAAGGTATCCTCTCCCCGTCGGGGAATTGAACCCCGGTCTCCCGCGTGACAGGCGGGGATACTTGCCACTATACTAACGAGGAGTGAGTAGGCTTGCTACTCACTGATTGGCCTGCTATCAATTATATTATAATCTGGCCCGCGAGATGACGTTCATTCATCTTTATTTAAAAATATAAGCCTTCCCAAACCTTCTGTTTCCTGAAAGAAAAATAAATAAATAATACAACTCCGCAGATTTCACAAAATTTACTGAAATGGAGAGGATGAGTAACATGAAAAAACAGCAGCCAGAACATCCTTGCAGCCTTAAGGCTGTGTTCAGACGTGATGGTTTTTTATAACAGAAAACACCTGCCCCAGGTGTTTTCTGCATTTTAATGGAGTGTGATTTTGTCAGTGAGTGGAAAAGGGAGTTCTGCATTGGCCGGGAATCGAACCCGGGCCTCCCGCGTGGCAGGCGAGAATTCTACCACTGAACCACCAATGCATGAAAAAGGTTATTTTTGACTGATTTTTTTTTTGTTTTTTTAATTCTGCAATCATTAGGGTTAAAAAATATCTTTCGGCTGAGGTGGTGCAAAAAGCCTAATACATAACACAAATGTTTTTATTTATTTCACTTAAGTTGCTAGTAACTTCTGTTGCTTCATCAACACCCTGTAGCATTACTCTTTAACTCTAGAGGGGAATTAGTTCAAATGGTAGAGCGCTCAAACAAATTACGTTTTGGCACTTTTCCTCACACTTTTCCTCACACTTCTCACTGGATTTCCGACTTTCAAGAGCAGCCTATTGATGCTGTCATGCTCATTAATGGCCTCTTTGATCGCCAGCTGAAGCATGTGAATGGGACACCTCAAATTTAAGCTGGACACAGTTAAGTACGCACTGCTCATGTTTTTGAGTTTGGCCGCTACCTCGTCCATTTCAATCTGCGACCGTGCAGGTGGTCCATCCTCCTCATCATGTCCAGCACTGCTGCTGCTGGCACCCGCAGCCCCCTCATCAATGGGGGAATGTGGGGAAAGCTATGGAGCACTGTTGCTCTTCAGAAAAGGCTATCCTCTCCCCGTCGGGGAATTGAACCCCGGTCTCCCGCGTGACAGGCGGGGATACTTGCCACTATACTAACGAGGAGTGAGTATGCTTTATGAAGATTAATTGTAAAGTGCTGGGTGAAGTTAATAAATAGTATGAATGAGGAATTAAGAGGTAATGGTAACTGGTCCTTTTGATTTTAATGGAGTGCGATTTTGTCAGTGAGTGGAAAAGGGAATTCTGCATTGGCCGGGAATCGAACCCGGGCCTCCCGCGTGGCAGGCGAGAATTCTACCACTGAACCACCAATGCATGAAAAAGGTTATTTTTGACTGATTTTTTTTTTGTTTTTTTAATTCTGCAATCATTAGGGTTAAAAAATATCTTTCGGCTGAGGTGGTGCAAAAAGCCTAATACATAACACAAATGTTTTTATTTATTTCACTCAGGTTAAGTTGCTAGTTGCTTCATCAACACCCTGTAGCATTACTCTTTAACTCTAGAGGGGAATTAGTTCAAATGGTAGAGCGCTCAAACAAATTACGTTTTGGCACTTTTCCTCACACTTTTCCTCACACTTCTCACTGGATTTCCGACTTTCAAGAGCAGCCTATTGATGCTGTCATGCTCATTAATGGCCTCTTTGATCGCCAGCTGAAGCATGTGAATGGGACACCTCAAATTTAAGCTGGACACAGTTAAGTACGCACTGCTCATGTTTTTGACTTTGGCCGCTACCTCGTCCATTTCAATCTGCGACCGTGCAGGTGGTCCATCCTCCTCATCATGTCCAGCACTGCTGCTCCTGGCACTCGCAGCCCCCTCATCAATGGGGGAATGTGGGGAAAGCTATGGAGCACTGTTGCACTTCAGAAAAGGCTATCCTCTCCCCGTCGGGGAATTGAACCCCGGTCTCCCGCGTGACAGGCGGGGATACTTGCCACTATACTAACGAGGAGTGAGTATGCTTTATGAAGATTAATTGTAAAGTGCTGGGTGGAGTTTATTAATAAATAGTATAAATGAGGAATTAAGAGGTAATGGTCACTGGTCCTTTTGATTTTAATGGAGTGGGATTTTGTCAGTTAGTGGAAAAGGGAGTTCTGCATTGGCCGGGAATCGAACCCGGGCCTCCCGCGTGGCAGGCGAGAATTCTACCACTGAACCACCAATGCATAAAAAGTGCTGTTTTAGATCTTTTTTTTTTGTTTTTTTTATTAATTCTGCAATCATTTAGGGTAAAAAACATCTTTCGGTGCAAAAAGCATAATAGATAAAGATGTTCCTATTTATTTTGCTCGGGTTAAGTTGCTAGTAATGTCTGTGTTGCTTCATCAACACCCTGTAGCATTCCTCCCCAGTTTTAGATGTGGTCTGAACTGACGTGCAGCGTCTTTGTTGCTAAAGAGAGCCTGTTGATTGAAAACCTTCTAAAGTAAACTTCTTTTTCAAAAATGATGTAACGGATACAAATTATTTCATCGTGTGAACAATGCACGTTTGTTCGTGTCCTCTTAGTTAACCCTGTATTTTAATAAGTTATATGTTGAATGAGCGCACAACTTTTTTAAAACTTTGAACGTAAATTTTCACATTTAGCTGAACAGCATACCGTATTTGCCGCACTATAAGGCGCACCTTCAGTGAATGGCCTATTTTAAAACTTTTTTCATATATAAGAGGCACTGCATTATAAGGAGCATAGAATAGAAGGTACAGTAGTGGCTGGGGTTGTGTTATGCATCGACTGGATGGAGCTGTGCTAAAGGAAATGTCAACAAAACTGTCAGATAAGTCAGTCAAACTTTATTCATAGAATACAAACCAGCGTTCTGACAACTCAGTTTACTTCTAAAATGAATAAACAGCTGTTTTATTATTTTTCCCGAGGTAATGTCAGTGACTTAATATATCGCGACAGTTTATCTTTTAACAACAGCATGGTATAACAGGAAGTGCAATGTTTTTATCACGTAGTGGAGGGGAGCTTTTCCTCGATTCAGTAAACGTAAAAAAAGAGTCTGATACGTTACGGTAAATCAAACGTTAGAGCAATAACAATATAGTAACTGTCGAAATAGTGCAAAGCAATAACAATAATACAATAACTCAATGTTGTTCAAACATTAATGTCCATATTCACAATATAACCAACCTTGTTCAGGTGTAAACACACAAAAGAAATATGTAAAGTTAACCTCTCAGTTCATTCCTCATCCACGAATCCCTCGAATTCTACTTCTTCACTGTCTGAATTGAACAGTTGGGCCAATACGGCATCCAACTTGCCTGGCTCCGTCTCGTCAAAGTGTCAGTGTCGCTGCTGTTGTCTGGCAGTTCAGTGACAATTCTTGCCTTCCTGAAAGCTCGAACCACAGTTGAGACTGATACATCAGCCCAGGCATTTATGATCCACTGGCAGATAGTGGCATATGTCGTTCGGCGCTGTCTCCCCGTCTTAGTGAACGTGTGCTCGCCTTCTGTCATCCACTGCTCCCACGCAGTTCGCAGTCCAGCTTTGAATACCCTGTTGACACCAATATCTAGGGGCTGGAGTTCTTTTGTCAATCCACACGGAATGACGGCAAGCACTGAATTGCTGTGCTTCCCTTTTTTTTTGACACCATCGGTGATATGGGAACGCATGGAGTCGTAGATCAATAAAGACGGAGCTATGTGAAAAAAGCCACCCGGTCTCTTGACGTAAATTTCTCTCAACCACTCACTCATCTTTTCTTCATCCATCCATCCCTTCGAGTTAGCTTTGATAATGACGCCGGCTGGAAAGTTTTCTTTCAGCAAGGTGTTCCTCTTGAAAATAACCATGGGTGGTAGTTTCTGGCCATCAGCCTGGCAGGCGAGAACTACAGTGAAGGATGACTTCTCATTCCCTGTGGTGCGAACATTCACCATACGTGCTCCCTTTTTATCCTCGTCCATATTTATGATGTGCTCTGGCCGGATCTTTTTTTTACTGATCTCGTTTTTGCAGTATGCGTGGAAAGTGGGCAGCTTTTCTTGGTAGTCTTTTGGCAGTTGCTGCTAAACAGTAGTTAGTGTGCGCATAAAGAGATTACGTCTCTTGAAACCGAAAGCACCAAGAAGGACCACCTCTAAATTCATTGATGTTAAGTTCGCATGCTAGCACTGTTGCCTTCATTCAAATAGTGACTGTAGAGACACTTCTACTTGCTGCTCAACAACCCACTGTTCAAGTTTGTCCTCTAACTCTAGCCATCTCGGTTTGTTCCCTCGGAAACTCTGTTTAGTCTTCTTTAGTCTACTTGGCGAAGTTCATGTTGTTGCTTCCTCCACTTCCGCACCATTGATTCGTTAATGTTAAATTCTCTTGCTGCTGCTCTGTTCCCATGTTCTACTGCGTGACTGATTGCCTTGAGTTTAAACTAGTAAGTGTGTCTCTTCAAAGGAGCCATTTTGGGGTTGTTATGCCGTGTAGTGCAATTAAGAAGAGATACACATGGTCAGCGTGGGTTTATGCTCAAACTTTAATGTAGAACTGGTATAACGTACATGGTCTCCAAGGTAACCTATTGCTTATTACTGGGGGTTTAGACACCGTCCGGTGTATCACCGCCACCTACAGGATATTTAATTGCACTGCAAGTCTATTTATCCATATACAAGGCGCACTGTCAGCTTTTGAGAAAATTGAAAGCTTTTAGGTGTGCCTTATAGTGCAGAAAATACTATATTTAACTGTTTTTAAACTATCCGAACAGCATATTTTAAAAAAAAATTCACTATTTTTTAGGAAACATACCGAACAACATGCTAATGTAGTCATTATAGCTAAAATTTCTGCTTACTTCTCATAATATAAATAGGCAAAAAAAAACTACTACTGTAAAAACCACATTTTTTTTGTTTTTTTCATTAAGGGTAAAATTATTAAGGGTAAAAAAATATATTTCGGCTGAGGTGGTGCAAAAAGCATAATACATAAAAATGTTTTTACTTATTTTGTGTGAACAATGCACATGTGTTTCCTGTGAACCAACTGCCACTACACACTGAACAGACAGTAGCAGACAGGAGCACGTTAAGTTCATAGGTTACATTTCAGTTTAAAGAGATCAAGACAGGGCAGGAGAGTCTGGTGTAAACCCTGGATCAGGCGCAGGGCAGCACAGGGGACCTCCTTATCATGTTCTGCACTGCTGCTGCTGCCACCCGCAGCCCCCTCATCAATGGGGGAATGTGGGGAAAGCTATGGAGCACTGTTGCCCTTCAGAAAAGGCTATCCTCTCCCTGTCGGGGAATTGAACCCCGGTCCTGTGGTCCTGTGACAGGGTTCAGGTCCCAAATGCAGGCAAATTGTGTTGGTGCTTGCGTAACTTGGCCCATACGGGTATCAATTTTGCCTCCTTGGTGTTAGCACAATGCTCTAACTAGCTGAGCTAACCGGCCAGAAGCTCCCTTCTTAAAGCTTGTCCCAGGTCTTTCGTCTGTTAGGAAACAACTGTTGCGAGGGGAATTAGCTCAAATGGTAGAGCGCTCGCTTAGCATGCGAGAGGTAGCGGGATCGATGCCCGCATTCTCCAGGGAACATGCTGTTTTAACAAGCCCATGGACTGCAGGCAAAGGTTTCAAGGTCTATTTTGGTACATTCCTACTTACCACTTGACAACCACACACAACGTGGAGCAACAAGAGGCCACAACCCTAAATTAAGAACCTCATGCTGTTCCAACTCACACCAAAAGCCGGTCATGTGTGCAAATGAAGGGAACAAAATCTTGGAGAGCAGCCTCTGGTGCAGTGTCCGTGTCCTGTGGCTCTGCATTCCCTGGTGCCACATGCTCAACCAACTACAGGGTAGTCCACCAAACACAGACTCACAGACCGAATTCTTTAAATATGCGCAACTTTGGACTGGTAGCAGACTAGGGGTGGGAATCAACGTCCAGTTCCAATTGACGAATTCCATCGAAATTGTACACCTGCAATATTATCAATTCTCCTTAACCTTTCTCTCATTTGCCTGCACATTTTACCTGAGAGCATTAAAGGAACAGCGTTTGTTTACTCTGGGTCAGGTCATCAAATCGTTCTGGTGGTTGACTTTCAGCAGCTCAATAGCTTTTCTACACTTATATCAGCTATTCTGGTTAATTACTCTGTCTGCCTTGGAACACCATTGACCTTCAAGAAAAGGCTGACTCTCCCCGTCGGGGAATTGAACCCCGGTCTCCCGCGTGACAGGCGGGGATACTTGCCACTATACTAACGAGGAGTAAGCACTGCAGATTTTGCCAGAGAAGATCGAGAACCAGAATTAATGGGCAGTGGTGTGAGCGCACGAGAGATTCACCTGTTCTTATCATTCATATGTTTGCAGCAGAGCATGTACGCACAGCTGAGCGGGAAGAATTTCAGCTCCTCGCTCACATGTGTGCTTGCTTCATTGCTCTAATTTCAACCAGACAGTTTCACTCGAAGACTGCTCTCTGTTTACCTAAAACAGGGGTGTCAAACCCAATTGCACCAGGGGCCAAAACTCAAAGCACAATTTAGGTTGAGGGCCGAACAGGATAAACATTTATTGAACACACAAAAAGTAAATAGGTATAAAAGCAGACAGGAATATAATTTCACAATAAATAAACATTATAGCCTACAACTTAAATTATTCTTACTTTGCTCTCTGCTATCTTGTCAAAATAAAAGTCACAACTATGAACATGTTGCAAAAGCATCAACAAATGAAATATAAATTGTGCTTTTCCATAAAAGCAAAAATCAAAATGAATGTCAATCAAGAGCAGCCTATTGATGCGGTCATGCTCATGAATGGCCTCTTTGATCGGCAGCTGAAGCATGTGAATGAGACACCTCAAATTTCTTAATCACCTCAAATCTGCGACTGTGCAGGTGGTCCATCCTCCTCATGTTCAGCACTGCTGCTGCTGGAATCGGCGTCCCCCTCATCAATGGGGGAATGTGGAGAAAGCTATGGAGCACTGTTGACCTTCAGAAAAAGGTACCCTCTCCCCCGCGTGACAGGCGGGGATACTTGCCACTATACAAACGAGGAGTGAGTATAGTTTGTGAAGTTTTATTGTAAAGTGCTGGGTGAAGTTATTTAATAAATAGTATGAATGATGAACTAAGAGATAATTGCCACGAGCCCTTTTGATTTTAATGTAGTGCGATTTTGTCAGTGAGTGGAAAAGGGAGTGCTGCATTGGCCGGGAATCGAACCCGGGCCTCCCGCGTGGCAGGCGAGAATTCTACCACTGAACCACCAATGCATGAAAAAGGTAATTTTTGACTTTTTTTTTTTTTTGTTTTTTTTTCTTTAATTTCTCTCAACCACTCACTCATCTTTTCTTCATCCATCCATCCCTTCGAGTTAGCTTTAATAACGACGCCAGCTGGAAAGTTTTCTTTCGGCAAGGTGTTCCTCTTGAAAATAACCATGGGTGGAAGTTTCTGGCCATTAGCCTGGCAGGTGAGAACTACAGTGAAGGATGACTTCTCATTCCCTGTGGTGCGAACATTCACCATACGTGCTCCCTTTTTATCCACAGTGCGGTTCATCGGAATATCAAAGGTGAGTGGAACCTCGTCCATATTTATGATGTGCTCTGCCCGGATCTTTTTTTTACTGATCTCGTTTTTGCAGTATGCGTGGAAAGTGGGCAGCTTTTCTTGGTAGTCTTGGTAGGCTTACGGCCAAGCCACTCATGCCATTCAATGACTGAGATCGTCTACCAGTAACTCTGCTGCTCTGATCCGCTCGTTTTGGTTAGCTTGACCCTTCAATGACCAGTAAAACCATGAGGATCGAATTTCACGTCTTGGAATGCTGCGTGCATATACTGCTTGTTTGTGACCCACCACATTGTAAATAGAGGTACTAAAAGTGTTTTTTGACGGAAGGACCCCTTTAATCGTTCTCCAGGCAGATGATTGATGCTGTCATGCTCGTTTGAAGCCAGCTGAAGCATGTGAATGGGACACCTCAAATTTAAGCTGGACACAGTTACGTACGAATGTGGGAAAAGCTATGGAGCACCGTTGACCTTCAGAAAAACCTTTTCTCTCCCCGTCGGGGAATTGAACCCCGGTCTCCCGCGTGACAGGCGGGGATACTTGCCACTATACTAACGAGGAGTGAGCATGCTCTATGAAGTTTAATTATAAAGTGCTGGGTGAAGTTAATAAGTAGTATGAATGATGAATTAAGAGATAAGGGCCATCGGTCCTTTTGATTTTAATGGAGTGCGTTTTTTGTCAGCGAGTGGAAAAGGTAGCTCTGCATTGGCCGGGAATCGAACCCGAGCCTCGCGTGGCAGGCGAGAATTCTACCACTGAACCACCAATGCATGAGAAGGGTACTTTTTGACCATTTGTTTTTTTGTTTGAGGTGGTGCATAAAGATGTTCTTTTTTTTCTCTTAGGTTAAGTTGCTAGTAACATCTGTGTTGCTGCATCAACACCCTATAGCTGTCTTCTTTTGCTTTAGAGGGGAATTAGCTCAAATGGTAGAGCGCTCGCTTAGCATGCGAGAGGTAGCGGGATCGATGCCCGCATTCTCCAGCTGGTCTCCTTTTCAACAGAGCAGGCAAAATCTTGGCGACTTGCCCTAACATTCTTGGAGACTTACCCTAGTACATTCTTAGGGCTACAAAGGCCAGCCTATTTTGACAGTAGCTAACAGAAAAAACAGTCGCCCAACGTGGGGCTCGAACCCACGACCCTGAGATTAAGAGTCTCATGCTCTACCGACTGAGCTAGCCGGGCTTGTGTCAGCTGACCTTCAGAAGGGCTCAGAGGTATATGAGGCATAGTAAAGAGAGGGCCAGGAAGCGAGTTGCTTTTGTAGTAAACCCATTTGTGAAACAGCTGTTTCCTCGACTGGCTGCTTGCTGCACAAGCTCCTTAACCATTTGCTCAATCTCCACCGTTGTGACAGGGCACTCCTGGGTTTTACTGCTGCTGGGCAGGTTCACTGGTGTAGGTAAGAGGGTTACCTCTGCTACATTCTGTTTCACTCCCCTCTGTAACATAATGTCACAGCTGCTAGATTTCCAGGAGCTTCTCTGGAATAATATATATATATATATAATGAATAATGTGCTTTACGCACTGTGAGATAGCCTGCTTGGTGGTGGGGTGTAAAAGGCGGTTTGGCTTTCTAAAGGAAGCCTGTACAAGGGCAGCATACTTGGAAGTCTGCCTTAGCAAGGAACTCTTTTGGCCAGAAGGCCATCAATGACACCTCCATCGGCTGTGTCCACCGGGAACAGTCCAGGTCCAGGACAAAAAGCAATAGGGCCTGTGTGTGCAGAAAGTAATGCTGGCATTACTGAGACAGCTAAAAAGTGAAATGGAAACATAGCAAACAATAATTGTACTTTGTTTATAACAAAACAGACATTAAATAGGCATTCGATACTACGTTTTTCATTACAAAAAATAAAAATGAAAATAAATGACCTATTTCTTTGGCAGGCTGGTTCACAATATAAAGAAACCATTTAAAGCACTTTGCAGGTGTTTCGAACTAATTAGCTGATTAGGGTGTGACACCAGGTGTCTTCAATATTGACCCTTTCCACAATATTCTAAATTTCTGAGATACTCAATTTGGGGTTTTCATTAGTTGTCAGTAATACTCATAAATCATCACAGTTTTACTTTTTTAATGGAATTACTGAAATAAATCAACTTTTTCATGATATTCTAACTATAAGACCAGCACTTGTATGTGTAAAATAGTTGACACAGCAGTTAGTAGCACTGCAAAAGCAGCTTTGATGATCACAAGATCGTGATTTCGATTTAAATTGCAATTTCGATCAAAACATGGTAAATTGCATAGCCCTAGGGCAGTCTAAACATTCCTCCTGTGTCTGTCTGTGAGACATGAAAGACAGGATACTTAGCCTGACTTCAGTGCTTGCGAAAGCTTATTCAGCGCTGTAATCAGAGACCGGATCAAGAACTGCAATCAGCTTTACATTAGGTAACTTCAAGTCCAGAAGGCGTTAGAAATCCCAGCGAGCCACACCAATTATGCCCTGCACCTGGAAGTGTTGACACTAAATTGCCTGTGACCCATTTTGCCTGTTGGAAATATAACACCTCTTGCTGGAATTTCCCTCTCACAGGGATCCACAGGGGTATCCACAGCTGCTCCTTAACACTTTACATGGTTTAGCTGCACTATTCCACCATGCCGGTAGCAGGTGTTGTGCATTTTGCAGTTGAACTCCTTGTTACAGAACAGGAAGATGTAAAACTTCCTGAAACATTGAACTGCTGTACATTCAAAAGTTTAGAGAAGGTCCCACTAAGTTCATATGTAAAGGTTATAGTGCATTTTATGATGCTATGGAGGACCATTGACCTCCAGAAAAGATTTACTCTCCCCGTCGGGGAATCGAACCCCGGTCTCCCGCGTGACAGGCGGGGATACTCACCACTATACTAACGAGGAGTGATTACAGTGCCAAAAAAACACTCCTTTAGCTTGTCAAGCTCATTAGGCTCAGGATCCAAAGTAGGCATTCACTCAGTGTACAGTCAGTGAGGAGAGGAAACTTGGCTCTGCTTACAAGTCCCCAACAGTCAGTGTTAGGAAATGGCCAGAGTCAGTAACTGACTGCCAGGTGGGGGCCACTAGGGGGTGCTGTTTTTACCTTTGCCAGGTGTTGCTGAGTGGCCTGGTGAGTTTAAAAGGCTGCATGGAATCAACGTCATCAGCAACAGAGTTACTCATCACGCTTTGGATTTCCTTTTAGGTTCGTTTATCATCCATAATTGAACGTGGATTACTAGGCTTACGCTGGCCCTAATCAGTCTGGGGGAACCGATGACTAACTGCCCGCACACACACCACACGGGAACCAATGCTACCAGAGTTAGCTCACTCATGAAAACAGGTATACCGTCACGTCTTTTGCATACATCTAGGGGCAATCATAGGTGCTAGTTTAAGTATAACACTCATGGGAGAGCGACTAGGAACCTGTGTGTTCTGTCCATATTCCGTGGTTGTGTTACATCAGCGTCTCTTTATTTGGCTTTCAGTTCTATGTCGTTTTGCAAATCAATAATTTCCATGTCAACTCCAGCTGGTAAAGCAAACACTTAAAATTAGTATTTTTGCACCACCTGGTAGGGGTTAAAAAGTTCTGTGCCCTGCATGGTGGGGTTAAGTTTATTTCTTGTTCTTGTTTGTTTCTTAAACTTTGGGACCTGGGCCACAAGAAAATAGCAATTGTGTTTAATAGAGAAAGGATGCACGTGAATCCTGCCCTGTCCAATGCACCACATGCCTGACCTTTTGATCAAGAAAATACTAATTAAGTGTAGATTTTAGAGGGGGGGGGTAGTGCAATTGGTCACTTTCTAGCCCATAAAATAGATTATAAACGGCCCTAGACCGATTCCCATTCATTTTTAATGATGGCGTTTAAGCAACACTATGCAAGATTTGGTCACGGGGGTCCCCCTACAGTCGAGAAACCGTATTGTCTGTAGCAACTGTCGTGAAATCTGTATCTTTCTATATCTATCTATAACATGCTATTAGATAAAGAAATAATATTTGGCTTCTACAAAATACCTCTATATTTCATGTGAAATTAAGGCATTTGGCCATGTTCTCTGGTGGAGAATGAGAATGTAAAGTTGGAGTCTGCCAGCAGAAGATATGTTTAAACAAATTTATTTCTACCCACCCCCTCTCTCTTAGTGTTTTTCCACTCCAGTGCCCCAACTCTCAGCAGGCACACAGACAAGAGTTTTTTGAGGTGTGAAAACCCATTGTCTTTTTGTGCCTTTCAGCGGTCTCTGATAAGCATACTGATAGCCTACAAGAAGTCTTTGTTGAGTTATACTGTGTAAATTAGGCCTACTAGCGATACAAAAAAACAAAAGAGCCAAGTGATCAACGGTAGTAACTAAGGAGGGCGGTGCATAGCAGTGACTGAGCCAAAGGTCAGTTGTTTGATTTTTTTTTTTTGTACGGCTAGTACTTCAGACTGTATTTAATAAGCATATAAAAATATTTTTTGTTGGGCTATAGGCTACGGTATGAACTACTAGTGATATATAAAAAAAAAAACAGCCTGTAGTTTAATGACAGAGGGTACAAACAATTGCATTACACCCAGCCTGCATTGCAAGCGATTTATACCCCAAATTATGCCACAAGAACCAGTTGGTAAAAGTTTAAAGATGTTGCGAGAGGTCACATCTTTAAAAGTGATGAGCTACCAAGCAGAAAAGGGAAAACGTAGTGTAGAAGGAGCTGTAAATAAGCTTGAGACAACAGTGCAATGCTTTGTTTAAAATGTTTTATTGATTTTAGTGTTATTAAAAGTGATGTGGGAGCAGGCACAGTTTCTCTTTAATTAATTATAATGAAAGCCTAGGAGAAGTCTTTGTTAAAGCCTACCATAACGTACTACCCAAGCAGCCTGTTTAACCCATTAAGACCTAAAACGCCTGGAAAAAAGGCCTAAAAATCTAAAAAAGGGTGATTTTAAAAACAACCTCCCAGATCCTGAAGTTTTTCTGGAATTTCAACAATGTCAACGCCTATTAAATAAGTGATTTCTCAGCCTCTGAAGCACAGAGACAAAATTCCAAAAGTATTTGAGAGCTTACACTTGTGAGTTTCATGACAAGTGTAATTTATTTTTCCACACCTTCAGAAGAAAATATAAAATAATCCAGAAACACAATATGGAAAAAATTAAACAGTCACAACATGTACAGTGCACAACATTTTCCAAGTTTTAAGAAATAAAGAGCAGCTCTTATTCAGGTCAAAACTGTAAAAAATAGTGTCCCAGGGAAATAAGGCAGTAAGATGAAGTGCACAGTGCCATTGACTTCATACAATGCCTGGAAACAGGCAGTGAGGTAATTTAGGAACCAGCGCATTTTCCAGAGCTTGTCCATCCGGTTCACATCTGTTGCCTTGTTCTGGAGGTGCAAGTACCTAAAAATGCAAAAAGACACAGGAAAGTCACCTTGGATGAGAGTAGAATACAAAACAGCATAATTTACACTGCAAACTATGTGTATGTGATGAATGAAAATATTATGCAGTTTTTAAAATGCCTACAGGTACTGTAAATTACATTGTCGTCTTGTGTTACAGCTTGCATGATGGTATTTATGCTTCTATTTTTGTATTATATTTGTATGTATGATTATGGTTGAATAAAAGTTCAATGCATAAAACCAATACCTCATTATGCTAAAGATGTAAACATGAAATGCTACATAAATAGAAGAAAAGTCATTTGCACTGATAACATTAATAATCACTGCTTGTTATTCTACAACTATCAGTATTTTAGTTCTTACCTCCATATAGAATAGAATCGGTCCCGTGCCATGGCGCCAGAGAACTGAGTCTTGAAGAGATGTTTAGTGCATCTCCAATAATCTCTCCATGCAGGCAGAACAAGTAGCCCCATGCTAATGCATAGCCCAACGAATGTTTTCATTTTAGGGACAGTTACATGCACAGGATCCACATGTTCAGAGTCATCATTGTTATAATCATCTATATCGCTTCCGTCACTAACTTCTGAACTCCCTGCACTGAAATTGAAGTCATCCATATTTCAAAACAATGACACGAGTCCGCATGTCAATGTCACGTGCATTTTCGGGTAGATTTTATTTGGAAACCGATGATAATTGGCCGCAGAGGAAAAAAAGGATTTATCCACTTTCCCGGTCTTAAAGGTAGAAATGCGCAACAGCGCTCCCGGTCTTAGTGGTAGAACAGCGGTAATGCGTTCCCGGTCTAAATGGGTTAATGGCAAAGGATAGAAATAATTGCACAACAGCCAGCACTTCAGGGTAATTAAACTAATGTATTCAACAATAATCCCTTTGTAAAAGTTTGAAGTTGTTGTTGTAGGATGTGCACATAAGGCTGAAGGGGCTGTGGCTGTCGTTTCAAAAAACTGGTTTGCTTGTCTACACAACATAGCAGCGTTGTCAGATTTGTCCACTCTAGAACCCATTTTGAAAAAAAAAAAAAAGAAAGTTTCGACCAAAAAAAGTTGCCGTGTGGATGCCCCCTTAGAAATGCCAGATAGATCAATATTTCTCGGACAAATGTTTTGAAAATGTTTTCTGTTTTCATAGGTCAACATGCAAAAAAGGAGATTTCCTTCCCTGGGAAAATGGAGGGTCCACAGGGGATTTCTTCTCCAGGAGCAGTCTACTGAAGCCTTTGTTAAAGACAACCCTACACTGCAGGACCGGTCTGCACCCATGAGGGAAGACTACGGCAGAATGCTCTGGCTGTGGTCTGCCGGTGAGGAAGGGATGCCTCAGATAGGATATAGGTGCTGGGCGACTGTGTCCTGCAGTTTGGAAAGTATAAAGGGAAGGTATTTAGGTGGCTCTTACAAAATGATGTTGGGTACACCTTATACCTGATCAAGAGCCTTGTCAAAGAGGAGGTCGCAGGTATTACTATGGGTGAGGGCCATGGTAAGGACAGCCTCCAATCCTTTGTCAGATATGCTCAGACTTTTCCAGAAATTCAGGCCGTCCTAGCCTATGAGGTGCCACAGTGATGGATAAGGCTGAGGAGCTGAACAGGGCCGATGCTGAGCATGTCAGCTTCTAAGCTGCAAGTGCAGTGTGGTAAGTACACTTATTACACAAAGAAAATGAAAACTTTAACTTTTGCTCCATTACGGTCTCGTGTTTGACATGCCCTATATTTGTCTTCCTCTGTTGTGGGTAACCAGGTGCAATGCCAGTATGACTGATAGTAAATATACTATGGTAGTAAATTTGTAAGGTGGGTCAAAAAAGAAATTTTCACATTTCTAAGTCGAGGTGTTGCACTATTTACATTTGTAGGGCTTACATTTGTGCACCTTCAGCCCCACCAAATGAGAGAGAGAGCTGGCATTCTTGGTAAAGGATACCGCAGATGTATTATTTGTTCTTCATCTTATTTCTCTCAGGTCAGCCACCTGCTCCTGTACCTCCGTCTCAGCGTGACCATGACATTACCAACTGGGGTTGCTCTCATCACCAGAAGCAATGGATGAGGACCGAGCTTCAGAATCTTGGGCTGTGGTCTGAGTCACATCCAGTGCAAAAATCCAGGGAACACCATTTCACTGTTGAGTCTTCCTCCGCAACCCGAGCTTTTTGACAATGTGGCAGGGCTCCCTAACCCCCAACTTTCCAGCTCCACATCATGGCCAGGTTGAGGAACAACTACGTCCTGCTGTCTCTCCGTTGCCATCTGCATCCACAGGTGAAGACTCCTTTGAATGTTAATTTTAAAATGATTAGTTATAGCACACTAAACTTTGTGTAGTACAAGTGTTGTGTAAACTGTTATAGAAGCTTACCTTATTGTGCCTTTTCAGGTGGACTCTGCTGCTGTTGGAGGTGGTGTGAATGGCGCCACGTGAGTTCGGGAACTATGATGACGTGGATGGGTAGTGTGGTCTCGTGTCAGCCCATTACCTGACGGACTGCCTCCTGGACGAGTACCGCCGGCAAGAGCCAAGCATCTCCACTGTCCTCCAGGGTACTTTTGGGAGGGTGTTTCGGTCTGACCACACCAGGAAGGTAGCCAGGAAGATCACATTGGCATCTGGGGTCATGTCCAGTCATGCCATCATGAATGAGAGCTGGATGGTTGTCTCCTGGGTGATGGTGCAGTCGGAGACGGAAACGTCCCTGGGGCCGTGGAATGGCCAAGTGGTACGAAGATGCTGGAGTGGAGAAAGCAGTCTTCCATTGGATGGGCAGGTCAGAGCAACCATCTTCTCTTTTCTGATAGATATGCTTTATTAATCCCAAGCTGTGCGATTAGCAGCATGACATACAGGGACAAACAGACAACACAAAGAAGGAAAAAGACCACAACCTACACATAGTAAGCAATATGAAATGCAATAAAAACAATGTATAAAAAGTGTATTAAAACTGTCACCATTATGCGGTCACTGTCATTTTTAACAGGCAATGTTATTTTATTTAAATATTATGTCAGAATTTCATTTCTGTTTTCATCTTTGCGTCTTCAGGGATTGCTGCGCACCATTTAGGATACCTGACACCATCCAAGGTGAGCATCTGCACTGGGATGCCTGGAAAACCACCCCTGCTATGGTCACTTGGGCCACCTCTGGACAACTGGAGAGCTCCTGTGCCGCTCGCATGCATTACAATCCAGCAATTGGTGTCAAGCTGGATTTATTCCACTGCATGAGGCGATTTTCACGGGAGTGCACCTCAGAGCATCACCGTCTGTATGCCACTTTCTGCCAGATGGTCTCTGCTGCCTTCATGGTTGTGGACCAGGAGGACTTGAAAAAGCTGCAGGATGCCTACATGTTCTGTGGGATCCATCCACCGAATCCCACCAAAAAACACATACGAGAGCACTGCAGGACCAAGGTTCCACAACCCAGAGAGCTTCTGGACAGAATAGAGGTGGTGTTGAAACACTTTCACTTGGCCACAGACCCTAACAATGTCCCACTTTTTAAACCGTCGATGTTAAAGATGTGGCGCATACAGAGGGTGCACATTTTCCGTAGGTGCCTTAGTGATCCTGAGCTTGCAGAGGCCATCATGTACAGGTACGGTGGAACGCTCCAGCTCAACCACGTGCCTGGTGAGGGAGCCGAAGTCCCCGTCTGGATCCCCATCAGGGGGACCTCGCAGCAGGAAGGCTACCACTTCCACCAGACTCAGTGGGTCACTGGGACACAGGTCTCTGCAGAGTTTTTCCAGGCCCGCACTGGACCCGTTAAGACAGGTGGACAGGTGTTTGTTGGACCACTCGCGCTGGATGCCTCCAATGAAGGATGTCATTGACAGCTTGCTGCAGAAGAACCGTGGTGCAAAGGACTTCCTAAAGCTGGTGGATCAGGAGTATGCAGATATGGTCCGTCAGTCTGCTACTGATCCAAACAGCTTGCTGCACCCTACAACCAGGCTGCACATAAAGATATGTGAAACATGTGGCTAAACAGCTTAATACCAGCTCGTCACTGAACATTAGCCAGGAGAGGGTGCTTGCAACGCAGCAGCTATGGCATTCTTTAACAGAGGGCAGTGACACGACCACTGTTCCTGTGGTGACTTTAGAGCCTGCCCTTGTGAGTCCTCCTCCTCTTGCTCTGAGAGAGTCAGCAGCAGCCCAAGCAGAAGAAAAAGCAGACCAAGACCTGCCTTGCCTGTGGACAGCCCAAGTCTCGTTATGCTACTTCTTCTCAAAGAGGGTGCATGACATTTAGGCTACTAAGAGGCTCTCTGACCCAATAAATGTCTTTTGAAGACTTTGCAAGGACAGAATTTTTCCAAAGGGAGCTCGATGCCACAAAGCAACGTGTGGCAGAAAAGGTGGAGAAGACGAGGAAAAGGCCAGCACCTCAGCATGGTCCAGTGGGGCGACTGTTGATTTTGCCGGCTAGAACTAAAACAGGGGCTGAATAGTCCACATGTCCACACAGCCTTCCCTGGGGTGGCGGGGAAATACATCTACTGTCTGTCTAAAGTCTTCTCCATGTACAGAGACAAAGGCATGGCAAAGGACATGAACTGGAAAGAGTTTCAGCAGTCTCCTTTTCATGAGGCTGAACGAAAGATGGTAGTGGAGGGGGGAAAAAAAATTAATGCAAATATGTATATAATAATAGCCAATTAAAAATATGAATGTATGTAATGCATCTATAGTGTCAGGATTCCATGTTTTGCAAAAGTCCTCGAAGTTTCCTATGAACCCGCATCCTTCTTTTGAACGGCACGACATCTCCAGCGTTTGGGGGTGGGGGCAGGGAAAGCTAGCCACGGGAGCAGCTGAAGCTGAATGCCTTCACCACTGGAGAAGGGTGAGCTGGTGGCCTGGAGTCCACTCCCAGTATGGCTGACTCCTCCTGTCCCTGAAGTTCTAGTAGTGTACTCTCCAGGTCTGACATTTTTTTTCATAATCCATGGCTTTTGCTGCACAGACCTCTTAAAGATGGCAAAGGCCAGTGCAAGCCCAGTGCCAGCCTGTTGAGGAGGTAAAAAAAAAAATCCTCCAGCTCATCCCTGGGGAGCACCGGTTGAGCATGTGCTGGGTCCATACTGGTCTGGTTCTACGGTCAGGTGAACAAAAGGAGGACCCAAATGTAGCCACACTCAGTCTTAGTGTTTTTGATGAGAACAGAAAGTCTGGAAAAAAAAAAAAAAAAACACAAAACGTGCAAAAAGCCAAAAAGAGGCGGTTCTTGACAAAAGGCAAAAACCAAGGTACAAAAAAACACAGGAAAAACAAAGCAAATATCCAAACGTAAACCCCAAAAACATACAGCTTTGACAAGTGGGGGGAAAACTAAGGCTCACACACCAAAAAGAGAACAGAGAATCAGACAAAGCATAGCTAAAGCACAGGGGTTTAAATACCACAGGAATTGACACAGAACAAGGAACAGGTGAACACCATGGGGAAAACGAGACTCAATAATTACCAGGGCGGGGGGACAGGACAAAAAACAAAAGCACATGGCACACCAAAACAAAAGCACATGGCACGACATAAGACAAGACCAGCAGGGGGCTACACCTAAACATACAAAAACCAAGGCACAAAACATGAAACCCTGATAACAAACTGTATATATGTGTGTGCATATGATGGTTTGTTTGTTATTATTGTGTTTATCTTATTTGTGTGTTTATTAATTACAGTCCAGTCAAGTGGGTTTCATTGTCATTTCAGCCACATAGAACACAGTCTTACATAGCACACAGTAAACATACACATGGTTATGCACATGATGCACTTTTTAAAAGTTAATTTGTGTTATCAGTCTGTACTTGAAGTTCTGTACTAAGTTCCTGAATAAAATCAAACTTTGTTTGAAATTATACCCACTGCCTTTTCTCTGGTTATTAAAGGATAATCAATTTACCAACTTTCAATTTCATTGTACTGTAACATTAAACCCTACAACAGTACATGTTTAATGCTGAAGAAAAAATCAGTATACTGTAAATCTTCACAGATGATACTGATGATTCAAAACATTTAAAACATGAATTCCATATTTTACAATGCAAACTGTAGAGTTATTTCCAATATCTACCGTGTGTTTCTAAAGGGATTCGAACCCATGTGTTGTTGGGAATGTCTATGTGAAATGATATGCAAAAACAAGTGTAAAGTGTCAATTTGATTGTGTAAAGTGTCAATTTGTGTCATTCCATTACACATATTCACAGCTGGACAAAATTCGTTGTGCTTTAATATTGCAGCTAACTGCTTGTCACTTGTATGATGTAGATACTAAAGTTCTGCTCCTGATTGGGTTTCCACAGTGAGAATTTTTATTAAGGATACCTAAAATCACAGATTTTGAAAACAGCTTGCCATATGCTCGGTAAAACCAAAACCTAAGAAAGAACCAACAGCTATGGTGAGCCAACTTAACTTCTGTGTCGCTTCCAGGATTTTTTTATATTCGGCTATACCCTTATAGTAAGTCAAATGTACTTATCACACATGCGCAAGTGGTCATGAAATTTACTCATGCTGTCTAAAATTCTGATCGCAAAATGCAACCATTTAGTCGCAGTCTTGAGCGCTGTGTAGTCCTTTTGTTTTTTTTATTATTATTTGTATTTATATTTATTCTGCTAACCATTTTATTTTACCACAGGAGACGTGTATTTTTCATCCTTGTTGGAGTTTACATGCCACCTCAGAACAACATAAATGATATCCTGAATGATTCATTGATTGGAAGACCTGGATGCACTGACAGACACTGACTTCCAGCACAAGTTTTTTTAAGATATGTGTGTGTCATACTAAAACCTTTTGCTATATACCAACACCAGGGAACCATGGTTCACATCCAAACTGCAACATCATATTGTGCTGTATGTACTGCTCTGTTATGTCCTCTGCTCACTCTGTTTCTCTTTTGCATAACTAGCTCTTGTGTTGTAAGTGCTCTTGATTGTAAGTCACTTTAGGTAGAAGCATTTGTTAGGTTGTAATGTAATCATCTCCAGGCCAAGGACGACGCCTAGTCGGAACAGGGCCAGGAACACTCTTGACAAAGGAAACTGGCGTTGCCAAAGGAAGCTACTATGAGAGGTAAAATAAAGAAAAAAAGGTCTTCAGCCAGCAATTTTGCATTAGTGTGGAGAGATCTGCAAGACAATACCAGCTCCTCAGGATCCCCACCCCCTGCTGAGGGTAACAGAGACTAGGCTGACAACTTCTACGACTTCAGTTGCAGATTTGAGACCGATAGATTCACACCCCTCACCCAGCCCAGCCCATAGACAATGACCTCCATCACACCTCTCACTCACCTACCCACCTCCCCTGGAACTCAGGCGTCTCTCAAAATCTGCAAAGACAATAGAAACTGGCTGTTTAAAAACAAACACTCCCTCCTGCCACTAGCTTTGAATTGTCTGACATTTTTTAGCATTCAAAATAATAATGGAATGACCGCTGCATGGTATTGAGTTTTGCCTACCGTACATAATAAGCTACTTTAATCATGAAATGTTCAAGGCCTTAAACCCCTATTGGTCTTTGTGTTCACAAATACCAGCTTTTAATGGTTATGCTGTGTAGGTCTAACTGGTGGACTTTGACCACTAAAGGAGCTGGGCTGGGTTGGGCTATTTGAAATCGTGGTGTGAGCTGCTAGTGCTATGGCATGCTGATATTTCTCCAATCAAGCAGATTTTAATCATGGTTGTTGTTTTTCACGCTTCAAGTTGATTTTGTTTTTTGTATTTTGTAAGTGGCCATGGACAGGAGTTTTAAGGAAAAAGAGTTTTAAACCATAGTGTTCTACAGACAATAGCCAAAATGGGTTTCACTGTACTTGCCATGCTCCCAGGGGTCGTCTTGAACAAAACAAAACCAAAAACAGAAACTTTTGTTTATTTTTTTGCTAGGAACAGAGAAGAAACCAGAAACTTCATATATTTTTATGTTTTGAAACAGAACCACTTTTTTTTTTTGCTTGAAAAGTTTTGTGTTTACAATGACTTCATGAGGTTCACTTATAGTCAGACTTTCTACTGCAGTTGTTTACTCAATGTGTGGACAGAGCACTTACGAATACAGACAGCAGGCATAATAAAGGCCTATGTACTCGTTTAGTTTTGATTATAATCATAAAAGGTAAATATTGTAGTCTAGCAGTTAAAAAATGCTTTAGCCTGCCCTATTTTGTTTATTTCAATTGACAAGGTAAGCCATTTGTTATGTTATGGCAGCTGTAGCCATTTCTGTTACGTTCTTGTATATAGTGGAAATCTACTGTTTGTCAATAAATAACACTGCTAAAATGATTGTCTTATATTGATGTTGCCTTGGCAATAACATAAAAATGTTGGCATGAGACTCCTGCGGGTGGACCGGGTTTGATTTCCAGCCAGCACAAAGGTAACTTTTCCTCTCTATTAAAAACCTAGTAGGCCTACTAGCCTGTGGGAAATGAACAAATAGTTTGAATTGCACGAATAGTGCCACAGACTTAGGTTTCTACAGTCTGACAATAAAGATATGGAAGAAAAATATTACTTTCTCACATAGTCTATAGTGGGTTTTGAAAGGGCAAACGGTTGATAGAATTTGGGAGAAATTGAGACAAACTAAGAAAGGCAACAGAGCAGAATGAGACACCCGCGCATGCGTTTTGAGAAGCTATTGTTCTCTGTCCTCTCAGGCCTCGTTGGCGCAGTAGGCAGCGCGTCAGTCTCATAATCTGAAGGTCGTGAGTTCGAGCCTCACACGGGGCAGATGTTTTGCACTTTATTTGATCATGTTTTGCACTTTATTTTTTTTACTAAAATATGTGGATGCAAGTACAGTCGGAAAGTAGTACATTTCTAAATGCAAAGTCATACGTAACTGAAAACTATGGGGTGCATCCTGTTGCCCACAAACCAGAGTAAATCGAGCAAAGAAGCCCACCCACCACATTTACATAAATGGTTAGGCTGTCTTTTCTCCAAAAAAAACTCCCCCAAATTCTTTTGTGTAATTCCCGCCTTCAGTTCGCCATCTTATCGATGGTAATGAAATCTGTGACTCTTTTGGGCGTGACTCCCTGCGTCACGCCATTATAAACCCGTGGCTATCGCTCCTTCCGCCATTTCCTCGTTAGTAATCTGCCTGCGAAGTCCACGAAGGCCCAGCTCTTGGAAAGGTAAGCCATCTGCCTCCGTCATAGCGCACTTTATAGTGACTCTGTATCGTGTTTTGGTATCGTGTAATTGCAACTACAGACGTTTTTATAGTGAAGCTGTTTATAGAATTCGATATAATGGTTCGACCTACAATATTTGAGGTAACAATATTGCTAGCATGTAATGCTAATGAATGCACGCGCTGGCTAATCTGACCTAGTTAGCTGTCGATGACTAGATGGTGACCAACGTCGATTTAGAGTTTACATTTTCAGACAAATCGTAGTTATGCCACCAATCACCAGACGTGTGCGTTTAAATGCAGCTTATCGAATGCAATGCCTGGAAGCATTGTTTTGTTCGCTTCGCACATTATTGTGTGGCTAGTTCGCGCCAGCTTTCTTGGTAACAAAATGGCTGCGATGAGATGGCTCATACAAAATGACAAAGGAAAGGGGGTTGGGCCTGTAGGATTAATACTTGACAGAGACGACGAGTCGCGCGCGCGAAGATCTATGGCTGAATAATCACTGGAACATTAGTGTACCCTTTTTTGCTTTTCATTGTAATTCAAAATTTTTGATATCCAAGTCATTATAAGCCGACATCATCCTTAATGGGCTAGTGTAGAAAATGGCTGCGCGCCACCGATTGCAGTCGTTCCACACGTGGAAAGTTGGTTAGCTTAAATTGCTTGGCCAGCGTGTTCGTTTGCCATTACAGCTTGAATTATTACAGAACAATATGGATGGTGATCCTGATTAGGCCTGTAGTGGCGGGGCATCTTGAATCTTATTTATTTTTATGTGGCGCCAGCTAATAGCTAGTAAAGGATATAAAATTCCACAGCGTCACCAAGTATTGGCAGTGCTAATTTGGCGTTGGTTCCCCATCGGTGGGGATGTAGCACCAATATTTCCCTTTGTTGTATGTCGGCCCAACATCGCCTTGGGGTTGCCTGTAGTTAAACATACTGGTGAGTTGGTATAAGGGCTAGGGCTAACCGGCTAACCAGCATGCGTCTTCGACCCGCCATTGTTCGCCATTGATGCTTCCTGTTTGTAGGCCTGGTTTCGTTTCAGTTGTATTGGGTCAGGCGTGGGCGTCTCTAAATGTGGGCAACATATTAAGCGCAGTATCGGTATTGTTGAATAGTTATGTGTATTACCACATTAATACATTTATTAAGCTATTTTGAATTTGAAATTTTGAACCCTGAAAGGATTAGGCCTGTACTTTTCACCAGTCAACAAATACTGGTCTGTTTTGTATGGTTAATTTTTAGTTATATGGAATTTACTCGTCCTGTTTAACAGAAATGAGCTGGCCTACGTTTTCCATCAGTGTTGCAATGCCTGTAATTTGCTAATGTTTTTCCCCTGTGTTTTTGTGTTTAGATGTCTGACGAAGGAAAGCTTTTCGTTGGTGGGCTCAGCTATGACACCACTGAGCAGTCATTGGAGGAAGCTTTCTCCAAATATGGAACCATCTCAAAAGGTATGGCATGCTTTTAAGGTTCTCAGGCCATGGTTAGAACCAAGACCACATGGTTCAAACATAAGAATGGTGTATTGTATTCTGACTTCTCTTTTTTTGCAGTTGATGTGATCAGGGATAGGGAGACAGACCGCTCAAGGGGCTTTGGCTTTGTCACTTTCGAGAATCCCGAAGATGCCAAGGATGCCATGTTTGCAATGAACGGCAAAGTAAGTGACCCTGAGCCATATGTTGATTTGCTACAGTGTACAGCTACCCCCTATATGTGTCTGATGCACACACCCTTCTCTCTCTTTCTTTTTTTGTATAAAGTCTGTAGATGGCAGGATGATCAGAGTGGATGAGGCTGGCAAGTCTGGGGGCAGGTCTGGTGGAGGCTTCAGGAGAGGTGGCGGCGGATTCAGAGGAGGCTTCCGCGGCCGCGGGAGAGGTGAGGGTAAAGAAACATGCCTTACTTTTCAAAAATATTTTCCCATTTTATAAGCATGAGATGACCAATGACTGGCTCAAATAAATTTTAAATTCAAATTTCATGCGAAGTTGGTGGGCTCACCAGTGGTCATGCTGTGCTGCTATTTCAGGGCTGTACCAACACAAGGCAACATTAAGACAGTTGCAGCTTTTTATATGGCTGCATATTCTTGTGTAATTTTGCCTTGTGTATGTTTGGTCTGATTGTCTTGAAAGTGTTCCAAGTTTTCTGTGTAAACGCACATAAGATATAGTATTGTAATTTGCCCCGCCCAGGAGGTGGAAGCTATGGTGGAGACCGAAGCTACGGAGGAGACCGCAGCTATGGCAGTGACAGAAGCTACGGAGGTGGAGACCGCAGCTATGGCGGTGGTGACAGGAGCTACAGCGGAGGAGACAGGAGCTACGGTGGTGGTGGCGGCGGCGGTGGCGGCTACAGGAGCAGCGGTGGATACTCATCCGGTGGTGGAGGCTACAGAGGAAGCAGGTGAGTGTCAGTATCAGAGACCAATACCTACAATCTAGTACCATGAATTTTTTTCTTCCAGTCATGATTGTTTAGTCCGATTGGTTTAGTTGCTTTAGCTAGTACTAGCTAATCACTTTTATTAGGCAAACGGGTAGAACTAGGTGACTTGTGTATGTATTGTGTATATGTATATATGTGGTATTCGATGGTATGTTCTGAATACAAGTTGACTGGTCTATATACACTGTCAATGCTGACGAGCTTGAAAAGGGTATTATGCTCACTCCAGCATGTTTTTTCTTTATCTTTCAGAAGTCAAGGAGGATATGAGGGCGGCTCCTACAGAGACGGCTACGACAGTTATGGTATGTATCCAACATTTTAAACGCGCAGTTGCTTTTATCGCGATAGGGTTTAAAAGTCCTCACCCAAAATTTGAGCAGTCCGTTGTCCCCTTTTCATCCACCATAATTGGCAGTATCCTGTATGTTTGGTCCAGCTACTAGTAAAGAGGCCTGAATTCAGAAACCCCCAACTGTACTAGATAATGTCCTGCAGTCGTAGTGAACTACTACAGTATGTCCTGTATCTCATCCATAAGAGACCATAAAAACGATCCAAGTCAGCTATGGGGGGGGGGGTTTAACTCATGATCCACAGTCCTTAGTGAACTTCTCCACTATCTCCAGTACGTCATCCATATGAAGCTCAAGGGAAGGCGCTCCATGCTCGTTGGTTACAGTTCGTTGTTTGAAAAAGAAAAAATGTCCGAATGCTGCAGTGCCTTTACACCTTTGCCTACTTTTTGTCCTCAGCTACACACGAGTAAAAAAAACTTCCTGATACCAAGATCATCCCTGCGCTGGCTGTATTTAAAAAGATGTGCTCTTCGAAGATTTTTTTTAATGGTGTTTCCTGGTTCCAGCATTCCATCAATCATACTACAGAAATGAATATTTTTTTTTGTGTGTGTGTGTTAAATGACTTTTTGGGGTCTCCATCCTCAAGGCAGTGTGAGATCCTGTAGTATTGTTGTAAACCGTGAATGACCATGTAAAGCTGTAAAGTGAAAATGCTCCTGTTCATCACAGCCGAGTAGCTTCTAAAAATAAATTTCAGTCCTCCTCAACCACCATTCAGAATGACTAGTAGCAGCGGGGCAGCAAGTCATTTAAGTTTTTGTATTTTCGAACTGGATTTTTTATGTTGACCCTGCTTTTTTTGAAGGAAAAAAAATTGAATCCGTATCTTTGAAAGAAGCTGGACTAGCTGTGATGTGTTCTGTGCGACTTCCTTTCTGTAATGCATACCTTTAGTGTAACAAGGTGGGCATGCTCTCGTGGACTCAGTCTCCTGCAGACCTCCTTGGTATGGCTAAAGAGTTTGTAAATATTCAGTAAGCAAAGAGTGAACTTTCTCTGGGAATAACGACCTTTGGTGATTGCAAAAAGAAAAACTGCCTCAGGTGGCCCGAGGTTCTTTACTCTTTGAACATTGAATTTTTAAAAGTATGCTCTTTGGTGGACTGAACTGAACTTCAAGAAAATTCTCTTAAAATGTCTCCAGTTTTGTTCTTTCTGAGGTGATCTGTCCTGTGTGTACCAACACCTCTTAAGAAACATTTATTTCTTTTTACAGTTTCTTTTGTAAAATTTGGCTTCATGGAGCCTATTAAACAAGCCATTGGAAAAAAAACTGATCTTGTTGTGCCTCAAAAAGTCATCCAATAGCCTAAGACAGATTTTGCCCAGTTGAATTATTTTTAGTTAAGGGGATTTGCATTAAACTGCAGTTTCAATGGTAAGGGTGGCTGGGATATGTTAGGATTTTAGTACAAGTGACCAGGTTTGTCATCCAATAAAACTGTTAAATAAATCTTTAGGTTTCTTTACACTGTTGCGGGTGGGCTGGAGGTGAAAGCACCCTAATGCACTGTTACTGTAGTAATAGACCTATTGAGTTGGCACTGGTTCTGTGTAATGCTTCATTGCGTCCAAGAAATCTCTACATTTTGGAAATCCACAAAGTCCTTGGAGAATGAAGTGTTTTGCCTACCGACATGTGAAACGTGTGCCTACCGAGACAAGATGAAAGGCTGGCTCTCTTGGCTAGTTCATATATGGAGATAGGCCTGTAACGTGAGGTAACCACTTTTGCTCTCCTGTTCGCATTCCTCAATCCGTTCTCATTTTAATGTCCATCTTGCTACTCTTTTTAAAAGTTCCTAAAAAAGCCATGTGTTTTCCCACCATGTTCCGAAAAGATGCATGTCCTGTAACAGAATGACTGTCCCTGTCTGAGAAGTGTTTTGAAACATGGAAAGAAAAAAAAGCCCTCAGCAAGCCTCTGAAATGTTCCACCTTCCTCTCAGATGTGTTATTGATAAGTTCACTCAATTGGACAATTTTTCAAACCACTCCTGAAGTGCCCAAGTTACAGCAGTTACTGTTCAAGATCGCTCCAACTATTATTGATTGCTTATAGCCAGCACATCTTCATTGCTTGTTACTGTAGATGCATCACTGAACTGGAGTCTTTAAAAAAAAAAAAAAATGCTGTTTTCAAAATTGCCCTTTATATAGCCTCCTCACTAGTCATTTGCAATTTTCTGTGCCTTTCTTAAGATTAACTTGGGATAAATACTTGTTACAGCAACATGTAGTTTGCATTTTAAGCTAAACTATTTCTTTTTATCTTCATGCAGATTAATTGACCTTCGCTGATTGGTTGGTCATATCTGGCTCTGCAACCTCTGCTTGGGAAGTTAAAACATTGTGCAACTGACCTTGTGAAGGTATGTTTTCTCACCAGTAAATACATGTTCTGTAGAAGGAAATAAATGTTGGGGTACCAGTGGTAGAAAAGAAATGTTTAAATGTGATGTCCTTCACAATCGGGTTCCATAAAAATTAACTGGCTGCATTGTAGTAGGTCTTCATAGTGGCTAAAATGGTTGACATGGTGAGGTCTTTATTTGAAGTCCTGAGCTTCAGGTAACCTGAGGTGTTTAAGTTTGAACATAACAAAAGGGACCCTGTGCTTTTCGTCCCCTTTATACATCTAAATTGTGTTAACAGTATGTGAAGTTACCACAACCTGAAGCACACCAGAATGTGTAATGCTGGCTAGTCACTAGTCTATAAATGACTTATTACAATTCTAGACATTTTTGTACTTTTATACTACTATGGATGGCATTTTACTCCCAAAATGACAAATACTTTATTTATCCCAAAAAAATCGCCTTCATTTGCATTTGGGATAAATAAAGTCTACTAAAATTTTTAGAAAAAGGCAGGTTGGGCATCCTGCAGGCCTGGCAGGTCCGTGTTAAGACCTGCAGTCAAAAAAGGGACTTTTTGTCACACACATTTGCCGATACGAAGTGCTGGAAATTCAAAACCTGAAGCCTGTGTACTTAACCTACTTAGATGGTAGCATGTTCCAAAGCACCATGCTTACCTGCCCCTGTAAACAAGTGCACACAGTTGCTGATGGATGTCATTATATTGGGTGTAATGGTCTGGAGTCTGAAGTTGGGTGGGCGTGCTAACATACAGCCAGACATTTAACTAATCGTTATTTTTGTGTGTGTTTGGATCACAGTAGGCACTGAACAGGAGGGCATCCACCATAATGCGATGGAACAGCATGGCAGCAGGCCACAGGAGACTCAGGAGGGAGTTGGTGCTGTTGGTGGATTTGTTGGTGTAAATATGGTCGTTTGCTTGCACTTTACAATAAAAGGATTTTTTTCTGGAGAAGACGGTCTTTTCATTCACACGGTGTTCATTTTACTTAAGTACATTCTTCATAGAGCATATATTACAAGTATTAAACTGTAGGCAGCATATTTTAGGATTAGATTATTTCCTGAACGGCTGTCTCTTTGAAATAGGGTTTTGCCTTGCAGAAAGTATGTATGCATGTAAATTTTATTTATACACTTTACGGTCAGGCCCCCTGGGCAGAAACATGGACATCAAATGGTTTGTAGGACCTCAAACAAAATGGTTTGTAGGACAATCAGAATTAACCTTTGCAGCTATTGGAGGTTTCAGGTGTTGCTTGCTCATGATTTTTGAGTGGCATGATGTCTTGGGTTCTGTATGTAATATGTAACTCAATTTGATGGGATGGAATGTAAAATCTATGGCTGAGGCGTGTGACCACTAGGGGGCGATTGTGTTCCATACCTCAGTGTGCTTGTCATTTTGTGCAGAATTTCACTAGACCATTAGAACGGTCCCAACAACTGATTTCTATAGGTATTTTATAGTTAATTTTGCAAGAAAGGTACAAATTAAGCTGTTTCAAGGAGTTGTGCATGCAGCATTGTGCTAAAACATGCAAATGCACTCATCTACAAAATCTGAATTTAAAGCATGCTTATTCAAAATCACTATGTATATTGCCAACAAATGGTTTGACTGTAGGCCCCACTTTTCTGAAAACTAAGGAAAACATTTTCCCCCATGATTTACAAACCCACTTTCTTGCATAACAAAACCAACCCTGCATATGTTGGTGTCACTTCACCCACAAATTTAAGGCCAGGAGACACTGTAACAGTGAGCTGTGCAAAAAGCCCTGAAACCTTGAGCTGATATGTGCATTCCAAAGTTTAGAGGAGGCCACATTAAGTTCACCTATAAAGGTTATAATGCATTTTTAGTTCATCCAGAAATGTCACCTTCAATATTTCAGTACTTTTTGCACGTCTCTGTTCTGCAACAAGGATTTAAACAGCAAAATGCACCACAGGTGTTTGATCCATGAACCGACTAATAAATGTCAATGGATAGTCAAAGCCAACTGGGAAAACTGGCATGTAAGGTCTTAGTAGGCTTAATGACATGGTTATTTAAAGAATTGCCCACTGTATGTTTTGCCTTCACTGGTCAGGTCATTGCAGATGTTTAGAAATGAACTCAAAGTTAAACTAGGTAGGTTTCCTAAATGCAGTCTACAGACATCAGAAACCCGAAAAGGCCTCATCTCACTTTGAGGCAGAAGATGCTCTTCCAGCCTAAATTACGGAGCTAGGCTTGTTTATGCAGCCCATTGTAGAATGCCATGAGCCGAGTAGTTGATCCGATAGATTATAACACTGACTATATTGTGACATTCTGTGATGTGTCAAGCCCACATCCCCTGTTTCCATGACTGGCTTCTGTAGGCTATACATTACAGCCCTGTTCTTAACAGCTGTTGGACTGTTGAGGCATTCCTGCTTCCATGTGATGTTGGTCCATTTACAGTTCTGTGATATGGTGATGTGGCTAAAGAGAAGGCCCTACAGTGAACCTCACACTAACTCTTTGGCCTACACACCACTTTCTACATGCTTAAATGGCTTTGCATGTAACTTCTTTAAGAAATTCACAACCCACTTACAATGTAGGCTACATACTATATAAATAATATTTTACTATATAAAAAATAAATTAGAATTAAACTCGGTATGTTATTACTTGTGTAAATATACAAACTTTAAACATATGTTTCTTGTTCCATCTTGTTTTTGCTTCATAAAAAACTGACCAGCCTTTAGAAAAGGGCACAACATCACTTTCACCTTTAACAGAGAAGTTGATTAATTGACACCTTGAATATTAAGACGCGTTACCAATATTTTGATGATCAGAAATTGCAGCAAGGTCTTTATTACGTTCTTTGGCAAGAAGGGCACACAATACAAGCTGAAGTTCTCTTAGCAGATTATGTGGACTACATAGTTCTTAAACAAGATTATTATACAGTCATTCACCGAATTAAATGCATGTGCATTATAATCAAAAGATTTAGGCTTGATCTATGCCTGATGTTATTCTGAAATTAATTATGCCATTCATATTACATATGCCATTTTCATATTGGTCTTTCCCAGTGATGTCAAACATATAATGTTGTACTGGTTCATTATTAGACGGGGTTCATAATCTTGTCGATCCAGTGGCGGTAGTGAGAAATCTGTGCGTAGTTGTAGGTTTGAGACTTTTCTACATATGTAGACACTACTCCGTACGCCACGTTGCCACAAACAAGCGGGCCTCCAGAATCTCCCTGTGTGTAGTGCAGATAAAATTAAGGCACATTCATTCTCTTTAGAAGATACGGAGGCCCCGGCTAGATGGGAAATATTTTTAGACTGCACTTTTTTCCATACAAATACCAAATGTTTGTATTCTCTCACAAATAGTTCTACGTTCCCTCAGAAAAGTTTTTTTGAGGGAGAACAAAAGTGCGGTCTAAATATTTATTTTAAAATATGTATGATCATGAGCCTAGCCGGGCTCCGTAACATGATGAACACTGAGGTTTGAAGTGGGTTTATTTTGTTTGATCACTTACCTTATAAGGGCCTTTGGGTCCATGGGAACAGATTGTGTTAGGAGTGTCGCAGTTAAGAGAGGAGTCGATGGTAACATTGACCTCCCTGAGCACTTCTGACCTGATTGTGTCATTGCCAAAAACTGTCGATCCCCACCCTGAGACCAAACAGTTTGTCTCTGAAACAGCCTCATTTTCTGCGCGAGGAAGCTCCAGTAGTTGCACGACGTCATTAAGTGTAGCTTTTGACGCAAGCTGTAACATTTAACGTGAAATTTAACATGTTATCTCAACTCAAATACAAATACACAATAAGTGAAAGCAACCAACATTCAAATTTGTATTGCAAAGTTACCTTAAGTAGCATGATGTCATTTCTATGGTCCGGGGAGTGCTTGGAATAGCCAGGATGGACATGGATATGTTTAACTTTCAGCATTCTTTCGTTATCTATGTGTGCACTTCTGTTGTGTACACCAGTGAATACAAACATTTTCCTAAGGGAAAACAGTTGCGAAAACCAGTATTATTAAAATGTATAACTTAATCCCCAAATAAATGACACTCTCTATATCTAAAGGGATACGTTTGATACATGGTTTAAAAATATTCAAATCAAACCAAATTTTAAATATATTAAAGTTGAACAATCTCCTGGTGCACTTCAATAGTTTAACTATTTAAACTACAGATCCTTTTCACCTCATTCCTCTTGCCACAACTGTTTGTCTAAGAACTGAAAGTCCTTACATTTGCATTTTATGGACTGTTCCCTGGAATTGCGTTCACTATAGTTATTTAGTGTTTTTTGACCCAAAGCAACACACAACTGGTAATTAATATACAACATTGACAACACAAATAGGCTATAATGGAAAGCTGAAAATAATAAGTATATTACTAAATTAGCCATGCAAAAGCTAATGCACTCACTTTCCTTCACAGTGAGCAGCAGTCATCACAAAGTCTTCCCTCACAAGGAAGCCATCGCATGCCTGGTATTTGGGATCCTCCGGATATTTGTGCAATATGTAAATCATGTAGGGACGGCTGTGTGGTTTCGCCTCATGTCCGCCCACGATGTGCTCTCTCATGCAGCCCACTAGATACACAAGCATACATGCTCTTCAGTGCTTTTGGCTTTGGAGGTTATTCACAATAGTGGACCATTACAGCATCATGCACAGTCTATGATCGAAGAACTGCTATCCATTTAGAATAGTGTCACTGGTGCATATGTAGAACATACACTCACAGGTTACACCTACAAAGTATTGTTTACCTTCTAAGTTTAGACATTTTTTAAATTGATGTCTAATTTTCATGTGTGTAGTCACATTACATGTTTTAGTTTCTAATTTTTTTAGTTATATCATCCGAAAAACCTGAATTGCTACCATAGCTCTGCCATAGATAACTATGACAGTTGACATTTTCTTAGGCCTTCCTACAAGGGGATGCATCTGAAGATTTGCCTGGGGATCATTTTCCCTTCTGTTGTTTTACAGGCATGAATAAAATGTTAACTGAAGCTAAAATATTGTCTACAGTGAGTGAAGTCGGTATTTATTTAGCAATTACCTCGATTGAAGATGAGCAGTAAGGGCAGGAGAGTGTTGATGTGGAGGAGGCGCTTCATGGCAGCAGATGAACGTCTGTAGGAAGACTGTGTACACTGCTGCTTCTTTCGTGTGTAGGGCCGTTTTATGGGTTACGAACAAGGAACTGAGGTCTTCTTTGTGCCTATTGAGTCATTCTCAAAGTTAGATGACTGATAAGGTGGTTAACGTAATATACCAGTGCATAAGAGCTGATCAGCGAACAGAAGCCAGAAGTCGATGATCTGTGCATCGTGCACATCCTGGATTTAGCACGAGTCAGTGTGCTCTGAACTGCCTCACACATCCACATTACACATCATTAAGTATGTTACCTACGTGGTCTTGAGGGACAGGACCACAAAACACAACTCCCAGTGTATGCATGTTTCTGATTGTGTTTGCTGTCACAGCCTAATGGCTTAAATTTGTGCACTGAGTATTTCAAGAGATCAAACAATTTTGTTGTAATCTTCAAAAAAGTAACCATCAGCAGCTGAAAGAAAGCAACAAATTACATTGACAAAGCCTAGTAGGTTAGTGATTTTCACAGATTCTGTCAGCATCCATGTTTGGCATGTTCTTAGGCTGAGTGGGTGATCAGACCTGTCTGTAAAAACCCTTTGTAAGAGTCTAGACTAAAATATGCTTCCTCCATACCTGAGCCACATGTATTTCCTTTAGTTGCATTTAACAGGGTGTAACAGACTGTTTTGAAGGGAAAAGGTGACAAACTAAACAGGTTTGTAGCAGAAGACTGGAGCTTGAATGTAGGGATGAGAATTCCAAAAGCAGACCTGATGTAATTGGGATCTGGAATTTGCATTTGGGTTTCATTGTTGATTTAAAAGTTGTGTAATGTCATAACAGATACATTAAACCAGAGTTGTATAAAGTAGAAGTAGAAGTACTGTTTTGGATGTAATTACAACACTGGTAGTATGGTATTATGCAGTTGCAACTGCGTAGTACCGTACTACTTGTGTTGTAATTACATCCAAAAGAGTACTTCTACTTCTACTTTATACAACTCTGAGATACATTAAACATTGCTCAAATTGCATGGTCATGGAGAAATAGAAATGAATAGGAAAAGTTATGGTCTGTCTTTATGTAGTGTATCTTACATGACTATGAATAGTAGTCTTGAGCCTATGAATAGTAGTCACACATATAGAAAGGGACTTTTTAGAAACTTTTGTTTTTTGCTCCCTTTGTTTATCATAAAGGTCCTGCAACTATTTAGCAACTTCAGGTTCATCTGTGACAAAATTATTTCTGAAGTTATTTTCAGGGTTGTCATTTGTTGCAAATGTTTCGACAGAGACAGAAAATATACGTCACAGTTTGTGTTTTGCTTCCCCTACCCTTGCACAACAAGCCAGTGCAGTAAATTTGGTTAACGCTTATCATTTCATCAGCACAGCTCTTATGTCAGGAGCTGTGAGATGCAGAAGAACATTTTATCATTACCAGAGAGAATCACACTTTGCATGTCTGTTTCAGTGTGCTGTGATGAAACTAGAGATCGTACTGATTTTGTTGCAACATATTTGTGTACATGGAGGTTAAAGATCTTGTTCTCACCCCTGCTGTTGAGAAATATACATATTACATATTTTTCAGAGGTAGATCTCTCCAAAGCCAGGCAGCATGTGTAAAGGATGGGGCAGCAGAGGCTCAAAAGGTAAAGGTGTTAGTAACCAGAGGGTCGCTGGTTCGAATCTCACTCTTCCTGATTAGAATTAAGTCCCTGAGCAGGACACTCAATCCCATACTGCTCCTGATGAGCGGGTTGGTGCCTGGCATGGCAGCTTTCTGCCATCCATGTGAATGTGCATAGGCCTGGATACATCATTCAACCCAACACCAAACAATTTATAGTAGGCTTATATTAAGTTATGCACCACAGTAGATCCACAACACTGTCCTTCAGTGTATGGAGATAAAAACTGACCAGCCCAACAAAAATGTTTCTAACAACATGTTTATTTGAGCGTTAGCACAGTAAGGTTTATTAATAAATGCAAACACATTGAGTATTTAGAAAATGTGTGGATAACTGTGAATACAGAAGTACAGCAACACAGAAGCTTCAGGTTTGATAGGCTAAGCGTGGTTCTAAAGCAAGACTATTTTGCTGTTATTTACAGATTTTTTTAACATTGTCTAGCAAAAGATGTAGACTAGACCTATATGGCCCTCAAATAACCTAGGCCTACTGTTATTCTCAATTAATTATTTGTCCTTAATGCATAGAAACTCATTGGTGCACATTGGTCCTTCCCATAAATGTTAAACATGTGTTATGATTGTGATCATGGCTATAGTATTTAGCAGACACATTTCTCCAAAGTGACGTACATCACTGTAACAATACCGTATCATACTCCGAAATACTCAAAAACAAAAGAAAAACACATACATTTATTGTAACACCTGGGTTGTTAATAGGCACTCATAGTCTTTTGTATCCAGTGATGGTAGTGAGAAATGCTGATGTAGTAATGTGTTTGATCCTTTGGTACATACGAGGACACCACCCCGTACGCCACGTTACCACAAATAAGAGGACCTCCAGAGTCTCCCTGTGCAAATAAAATGTCACAAACCTTCACTTAAGAAAAGTAATAATAATATATGCTCCTAAAAACAGATGTAGATTGAAGTTTTACGCAGATTTACCTTGTTCATTCACTTACCTTTAATGGACCTTTTGAGCCTTGGGAACAGATTTTGTTACTGCCACAGGTAATGGAGGAGTCAAGTGTAACATTAACCTCTTGCAGTAGATCGGGTCTGGGCCCATCGGGGAATGATGTTATTCCCCACCCTGGCACCAAGCAGTTGTCCGTAGGAGCGGCCTCACCTGCTGACTGGGGAAGGTCCAGTAGCTCCACCTTTTCATTAAGCTCAGCATTCTGTGAAAGCTGCAGTGACATAAAATGTATGCTCGTGGGTGTTAGCAGACACATTTTTCGAAACTGACGTGAAATGTAATATTTTATCTAGAAAGAAATACATACATACATACATACATACACTATGTGAAAGCAATATAACATTCAACATTTTATAGCAGCATTACCTTGAGTAGCATGATGTCATTTGCGTGGTCTACAGAGTTTGCGGAGTAGTGAGGATGGGCATGTGCCACAGCTTTCAGCTTGCAGTTGTTGGTCAAGTCGTTACATCGACTGTGCACACCAGTAAATACAAACATTTTTCTGAAAAAAAGTAGATGTGAAATGCTGATTAATGCAATAGAAACACAAACCTTTGTTTTGTTTGTTTGGTCTTCCTCTGCACCTATGCACATTTTCATAAAACCAGATGGCAAAAGATGCCAGAAGTGATGTCACTGTCATCACAGTGCAACTGTGCTATTGAATATGGCAGTCCCTACAGTAGGAAAACAGACGTTTGTTAAGCTGAAGTAGGTGAAAGGAACTCTACACATTAAGTGAAACTGGTAGCCTGGCTGTTGCACCAAGCTCAGATGGGGCTTGATCTGGCAAACCTCACACCTCAGATTTCACTAATACCATACAAATGAAATGAAATTATAGGTCAAAACTCTTTGTGAAGCTTAGAATACTTGGGGAGTTTTGGACATTGGACATTGGATTGTTGAATTCACAATCAGTAAATTTAGCACAAAAGCTGGTCAACTCACTCTCCTTTGCAATGAGCAGCGGACATCACAAAGTCCTCCCTCACAAGGAAACCATCACATGACCTCCATTTGGAATTTGGAGTATTGAGGTCCTCCGCTGTCTTATACAGTATGTAAACCATGTAGGGACGGCTGTGAGGTTTTGCATCGTGTCCACCCTCGATTTTCTCACCCACACAGCCTCCTAGATACACAAGCAAGCCCTTCAATTACTTTTGGTCCTTGGTTTTATTTATAGTGATGAACCATTACAGTGCCAAGCAACAGTGCAGTGTTGAAATCTTACAATTGTATGACGTCATAATAGTTACACCTTGTACATAATCTTTAACTACTGCAAACTTCTGCACTCAGGTTTTTTTTTTTCAAAGAAGTGGTACAATGTCATGCAACCATGCAGTGTTGCCACTTGCAATCAGATTTTCCGAAAACACATTTAAATGACTAGTGTGAGCAGGCTCTGTATATACCTTTGTTAACACATTTGTGGTCAAACTATATGATTGCTAAATGCATGATGAGATTTGCCTCATTTTAAAGTTTTGGTCTCATCAACATGCTGTTCTTTTTATTACTTATCATGCTTGTTTTACTCTTATAACCCTCAATGACCAAAGAACTTATTAAATGACTTAATGTTAACTGAAGCAAAAACGCAAGTCATTGTGTATTAAATCATTATGTATCTACAGAGATTACCTTGAATGGGGACAAACGGCATCAGAAGTAGAGTACTGAGGAGATGGGGAAGACACATCATGATGGCAGGGGTGCTTCTGGAAGAAGTTCACATTCTCACTGGGTACCTTTCATGCTTAGTGCCCTTTTTATCTGATGAGAACCAGGAAATAAAACCTCTTTTGCATTCAGTACACCCCTTAAAGTGAGAAACACATCTCACTTGACTGTGTCAAAATGAAACTCTGCAACCAAAACTGAAAACTTCTTTTGCAAAATGCAATTTTTATACCAAAGTAGTAGACACATGTATCATCTGAATTACTCTCCTGTATCTGACACTGCTGTCTTTGAATAATTTCACTCAAATTTTTTACATATAGATGTCAGTGAAAAACTAAATGGAAGTTATTCAGAAATCAGCATTACATTTTTTCTTTGCAAAGGTTTTAAAATGAATACAAAACGGTCATAGTAATCAATACAACAATTTATTGCACTGTAATTACTGCATTGACTGGAATGGCAAGAAAAATACAAGGCAGTGGTACGTACTGTAACCAGAAAACCCTATTTACTATTGCTAATGAATGGGATAAAATGATTATGAATTCCACATTGTGATTTGGCCACGCAATCTTACAGTATCAACATCCAAAGTTCAGCAATAGGAAAAACATCACCATATGTCCAACTTGCTACTGACCCAACCTCAATGTCTTCAAATGCCATATCATCCCAAACTAGAGCAGCCAAGTATAAAATAGCATTATCCCAGATGACTACAAAGTTGGTGTGCTATGTACATTACAGTGAGTAGCACCTTTCCGGTTCAGTGGCATCATATGTATGCTTTACTGTAGTACATCAGGAAATGGGGTTTCTGTACCTGTGCACTACTGCATGAAGAATGATTAACATATAGTTAACATAAAAAATCTTTACTGGAGGGCAACAATGCATGTTGCCGAATACAGAATAACTGAAACAAATAGAATGCATGCAGTATGTAACTGAGAGAAGTACTAATGCATTTTGGTTGAAGTGGTGATTGAATGCAATTGTGTCAAAACAGTACGAAAGAGAACACTGGCTCCCATAATCTATGGGCTTGGTGCAAAAGTGTTATGAATTTTGAAAAAGTAGACATTGTATTGAGACACGTGTGAAAATGATTGGCAAAAACCCTAAGCACATAAACAATTCTATGTTGAGTCTATTTCATTTCTTAATAATAAAAACGTACTGAGATGGACACTAAAACAAGACCATATTAGACCATAAATAAGACCTCATTATATGAGTGACCTCAGTACTTCAGTGTTTTTCACAGATCCTCTCAGCATCCTTGGTTTTGTTGGTATGCTAGTATAGTCTGAGTGGGAGATTAGACCTGTCTGTAAAACCCTTTGTAAGAGTCTAGACTGAAATATGCTCCCTCCATACCTGAACCACATGTATTTCTTGTAATTATGATACTCAGCAGGGTGTAACAGAGTGTGTTGTGGGGGAAAGGAGACAAACTGAATGGGTTTGAAGCAGGAGATGGAGCTAGAACAGTAATGACTATAGCAGAGTTAGAGTTGGACAGAGTGGAGAAGGAGCTTTGCATTTGGATTTCACTGTAGATTCGAAAGTCATGTAATGACAGACATAAAAGAGACATCAAACAGATACATTAAACATCGCTCAAATTACATGTTCGCCCACAAGAGTGGGCGAAAAAACGTGTAGAAAAGAGCAGGAAAGACTATGACTCTATTCAATGTGTCTAAAGTTACCACAAATTCAGTCTTGCCAAAGGATCAGCACATGCAAATCTAATTTTAAATCAGTCTCTTTAGCAGTAAACACAACTGCATAATGTCTACAAATAGCAGGCAGGCCTACATGACATGTCACATTAAACACAGCACATTGGGAGTCCTCTATAATGAGTATATTTAGGTAAACATCATTTATTGTTAGTGTGGATGTGTGGACTGTAGCACCATATTCATGCTATTATTCATGTCCATGTTGTTCATGTTGCATATACAAGTCATTGTCATGGCTAGCGTTTACTTGTTTTGATTTATTTAAAAGGGGGTCAGTCGACACTTATTAATGAATGTACAATGTGCCAGATTAGCCCACGGATGCAAGTTTTCATAAGCAGTGCCTGCAGAGTTTCTGTACCCCCTTCCTGTCAGAACTCACATAAACAGCACATCACAGGCATCAACAGCCACTGTGTAGACAACAATATGCTCTACTATCACATGCCATACAGGTGTGCTTGTAGACGTACACTGGAGAGTTGTATTTTAAGCCAGACTTGCTGATGTTCTGGTTTTGACATGTACAAAAATGTTACGTGTGGATTTTGTACTTTTAATGTTAAGTATACGCCAGTGGAGAAGGTTTAATTTTGTATTTAGGATATTAAATAGAGCAAAGGACAATCTTGAATTCAGTTAAAACCTTTTGAATTCACAAAGTTAACAGACAGGGATTAGGTTGTGGACCAATCGCTTGTGCAAAATCAGAGAGAAAAATGTTGTTGACGTGTTCTATCTTTTGCATCATTGACGCCTTGTCAAATCAGCAAATTTATGACGGATGTTGCTACACCAAAGATGTTGTACATAAAGTAAGGAGTGGAGGCGTGAGATGCAGAAGATACCATACTCAAGATAAGGGGCTATCACTCCTGGAACATCATGTATAGCACTTCACTGGAAAACACCAGCTCAGGTTGGCACCACTCTAAGCACATTTTCAGGTTCACACTTATTGCAAAGCCCTACACAGTGATTTGCAAAACATTAAACACACTTAGATATATAACATGGTTCTTTGTAAAAATGGTTGTGTTTTAATTTTTTAATATACAACCATGCAACAAAAAACACTTGAGCATATTGACTGATTTTGCATTGAAAGTAAAAATATATATATCAATTGTATTAGTCATGTGCTGTGCTTCGTGAAAGTATTCATGTCATTTATCAATGTCTGAAAAAATGAAACCCAGATTATGTCATTAGAAAAGTCAGAATGTTACAAAGTGTTTAGGATTGATTACTACATTGTGTAACTCACTGAAATACTAAAAGATCATATGAATTATGTGTGTGGCAACAAAATAGTATTTTTATAAATAAGTGTATAGTACTGAAAGAAGAATATTATTTTGTAATACATCTGGGGTGTTCTGTTGTTTGAGTGTATGGTTGCATTAATTGTTTGTAGTGTTTAAAAAATGGGCTCAGTTTTTTAAATTGAGCTTAAACAATTGTAAATCTGTAAAGGGTGGATCATGAAGAAATGACACTGCCTGGGGAATATCAGAAGCCCCCAGAAGAATAAGCTGCCTCCGGTGGCCTTTTTGGGAATGACAGGGTTGCGTTCATAGGCAAAGCTGGGTGGAATCATACTGTATATGGACTGTATATAAGGGTGGAATATGCAATAATAATAAAAGTGTTTTTGTCATACATATAAAGCAGCTCAAAATACCGAACAAGAAAAAATGAACATGAGACAAACTGTGTTGAGATTATACAGTGCTTGTAAACGCGAGGTTTGAGCCAGGGACTTTAGAAGCTCGGCCCTGGGCCTCCCTAGAGCAGTGGGGCAAAAGGAAAAACTCCCTATTGGTGTAATTCGTTCAGCAAGAAACCTTGAGCAGACATATGGTCCAAGGGAGACGCATATCGGCTGGCAAGTATGAGGGTATCAGGTTGACCTGGTGAAGAGTCCAAGTCACTGGTAGGTTGCAGAATCAATGACCACAGTGAGTCTATGGTGAGAAAGGGATACCTGTGAAACATAAACAAATCAAGTATTGTATTGAATATTGTATTGTGTCTGCCAGTTTTAAACTAAGGAACATGTAAGGGGTCCTTTGTAGTATTTGGGAATTGTAATCAGACCTTTATATGTACATTTTATACTTGATTCACCATTGCTAGGAGGGGAAAGAGTAAACACATATCCAGACACAGTCCAGACAAAAATGTTAACATTTGCAAAACAACCATTTGTGGTTTCAACTGGACTTGTGCACAAGCACACATTGACTGACTAACAAGTAGTGCCTGGAAGGCTAAAACAAGCATCTGTGTAAAAATATGGCTGTCCAATCCAAATTACATGCTTATTATTTAAATAAGCAATATGTTTAATTTTGCAAAAAAATATTTAATGCAGTGTGTTCCAAATTGTATTGCACACCATTCCAATGTAAACACGACTCACCATGTTGCTGAAAGCTTAACTGACTCTTTGTCTTGTGCCATGTACTGTATCTGGGAATGGTTGTGTTTTTCCAAGGTTGGTTAGTAACAAATTTTGACAGGAAAAAACAGCGTCCTTCAGTAGTACACTTACCATTCAGAACTCTGAGATCACATGTCAGCTCAGACAGGGAGGAAAACATGTCTGCTTAGAAAGCTGATATTTCACAGACACTGGAAATCTCAGGAGCAGATTCTCTTGGGTCAAAATCTGGGGAAAAGTGAAAAAAAAAATCCCTATCGGTATGTTGGGCATTTAATAGTTTTTTTTTGGTCAGGTTTGAGGGGACAAATATAGGATGTGGACCAGGGACAGAGAGAGAGAGTGAGAGCGAGAGAGAGAGAGAGGGGGAGAAGTGTATGACAAAAGAGAATTTATCTTTAGAAAGGTCTTGTGTGGGAGACCTGAAAGACACAGACAGCCTGTGTTGGTCATTAATGGCTGAAGAGTGATGGACAAAACAGACCTGGGATCTCATCAGGGCCTTGTCTCACGGTCCTTTTGGAAAGAGTGGAGTGGGGTGTGTGTGTGTGTGTGTGTGTGTGAGTGTGTGTGTGTGTGTGTGTGTGTGTGGGGGGGGGGGTGACTGCAAGAACACTGTGTGCTTCGCCGCCTCCACCCCCACCCCCACCCCTCAGGCAGCACTGCATAAATCATCTCTCATATTTTCACATGCCTTTGTTATGCTGTTTTTTGACAACATAGCAGTGAGTTACAAATCACGCAACTTTATCCTGATGTCCTGCAACCGAACTTATCTTATCTTGATGGTAATTAGGAATTATATTCTATTAATTCATACAAGTCAGTCATTTTTTTTGTTTAAAAAAGATATGAAGTCTGCCAAAGTGCTGTGAATAACATAGTGGAGTGATTCTAAATGTTCCCATTGAAAAGGAGAAGCTGGGGAGAGATAAAATCTTTAGCACTTTTAATATTGAAGTCACAACCTGCAGCACATGTTCTGACAGAGGACGTTTTACTCGTCTACTATTTTTCAGTGCCATGGGATCCATAAGTGTAAACAAGCAGTTCCTGGGGAGGACAGCATGGATACTCTGTCCAATTTCACGTCAAGGCCACAATACACAACATATACCATAGTGTCCCAGTGTTACCCACATTGGGTTATTTGGAGGTAAAACAAAAAGGAATAAAGAGCAAGGTAAAGACATAGTGATGATGGATGCTCTGCGATGGTGTGCCTATTCTATAAGAGTGTTTAGTTTTGAGAAGTGTGGAATAAACCCAACAATAGTTAACTTATTCTGATAAAGAAAATGACATGTTGTTTGTGTTTGACTATTGTGGTAAAATACATCATTGACAGAAGAGGATGGGGTTTTGTGGGAGCGGGGGTGGGAGGGTGGTAAGGGGGGGATGGGGGGGGCAAACAGTTGGCATGTAAAACAATATTTTTAGCAGAGCAAATTTAACTGTCAGTCTGTCAGTCAGGTATTGTTTTTGAAGCTGTGCCCTCTGAGGTAATGCTGTGGCTAGACTTTGGTCCGATTGACAGTCACCATGTATAAGTGCTTACATATTCAGTTTCAGTGGAGGAATTCTCATTCATGGTCTTCTTCCTGTATAACCTAAAACCTTTGACCAAAATAACAGCTATAGTTGTAGTCTAAAAGCGAGAGAGAGAGAGTGGAGAATCCATTACATTATATTGCTCTTAAGAGAAATGCAGCCGGGAGGGCTGTAAAAGCCTTTACTTCAGGCTGCAACCCATCCTCTTTTAAAACAGAACCACGCAGACACAGACCGTAGCCGTGTGTCCTTAATTGTTGACTTGGCCATGTTTTTATTTCGGTAATCACATATCACCGCTCTCCTAATTAACCACCCATGCCCCCGGCATCTGCTATAGCGAGGCTCTGATGCTGTGATCCATTAAAGAACCGAAATAGGGGGAAAAAAATAAGCGAATGTAATGGAAATGACAGGCAGTTTTGTTGCTGCATCTAGCGTGCGTGCAGCCTGACTCTGAGGATGACAGCTGTGATGGGGGAAGCCGTCTGGGGTGAGTAATGGCCATTGGTTCTGGAGCGAACCTCTGAGCTGCGAAACGGACGGCTTCCGTTCTGCGACGTGACACTCCTGATGTGCAAGTTGACAGGCCATTTCGAAAGATGTATTGAATGGTGCCAAAGGCCTATTTCCAGAGCTGCCCAGCCTGTGGTAACCATGTCAGCCAGGAGAAATGGAGATGCTTACTACCTGCTATAGCTTTGTCCCTTCAACATGACCCTCAAAATGTAATGCTTCTGTAGTGTCACACATCATAATGATTCAGTTAAGCAAATGCATGAGGTAGCACAATGAATGTTTTGTGAATTGTTATTGGGGACGATGTGGAGGGCAAGGACAAAATTTATAGATGGTGTGTTACAAGATGTAGGGCCTACAGCCATTACAAATTGGGGTCATAGCCTGCACAAAATATGGAGCCTCTTTTGCAAGATGAGTGTTAAGGTCTTGCAAAATGTCTAATCTCTATGCATCCTGCAGAGATGTTGGCGATAGGGAGAGTCACATTAACATCCTGTACCAAAACCGCAGGTAACTTTGCAGGAGTGCATGCTCAAAATGCACTCACTGAAATAGGTGAGTGTGCAACTTTTAAACAAGATTAGGAAATTTTCTAAATGTATGCACCGAACACTAATTTGACAGACAAGGACATAAAAATCTGACAGTTGTTTTCTACCACATGGTTTAGAATATGGCCAAACAACCCATGTGGTGCATGCATTCTATTGCAGATGAATACAATTACCCAAACAGCTATCCATACTGTGGATTGCTTGCCAAGTCTATGTGCCAAAGTCTTCAATATGCTGACCCTGACACATCCAGAGTTGGCTGTGATGAGGTATCTCAACTCCCAGAAATGAAAAGTGCTAAAAAAATATCTCCAGAGTAAACCCCTGCTGGAATTCATGGAGCACTCACATATTGTATGTCCTTGCGACAGAACTGTTTTGACATCTGATTCAACAGGGGTAAAAAATGACCCTGGAAAGTGCATTGCATTTGAGGTAAACTTGGAACGGGAGATAGGGGTGGGTGGGATGGTGTGTGGTGTGGGGGGATGGAATCCATAGTTCCTTCATCTCAGTATAAACCACATCCCCTTATAAGCAATGGATATCTGTATGGACAGCAATGTGGCTCCAGGTTGACTCTTTGGCTTCCTGAGGTGTTCAAGGGTCCATCTCATGGAGCATAAGCTTGTGTCTCGCTCGTGGTCGTCCCATGTTGGCTACTGCGCTCTTCCAAAGGCTGCAGGTGGGGGGAAGGCTGGACCAACTAGCCGACCCCCTGAGCAGCAGACTGGAAACACTGAGATACTCCTCCATGGGCCTTTTTAAAATCCAAAGCTGCATTTTATAGGGCTTCTGTAAAATACTCCTCTATTACAGAGAGATGACTTGTTTTCACTGTGCCAGTTGAATTCCAGACATGTGACGCTCATATTATTGGTGGGTTACTATATAAACACTTTCCCATTTTCAAACAATGTTTTTTGGGGCTTCGGGCGACCTGATGGGAAAATGAATATATATTTTAACAGCTTTCAGTAGCCCTGTATTTACGAGCAACAAAACTATGCATATCATCATTGTGGCTCAGGTCCTCCGTCCACATAAAAAAAAAACCCCTATGTCGAACATACCCAGACGGTCCCAGTTGTCGACACTGTCTTGTGTTTAAGATTTTCTGCAAAATTTATACTTTAATTCACTCCTCGATTCTCTCCTGCCCGATCCATTACAGCAGGCATCACGGCATCTCAGTGTGTGCGCGCATGCACACACTATTGTGTCTGGATATAATTACGAGTGATGAGAGGATGAGACAGGAATGTTCTGCCCAGAGTCTGATCACCCCAGCAGACGCACTGCAAACAGAGGGCCTGAGGCCTTCAGGACTTACACTCAGCACTTCCTCCTCGGCTTTCAAATGTCTCTGTTTCCAAACACATTCATCAATAATGCCGTCCAATGTGAGACAGGCCTTGTGGGATTGTGCTCTTTGTCCAACAGACAGCAACAGCTGTGTCGCTTCATTTACGACAAGAGCGAAAAAGAGGGAAACAACCGTGTGATTAGCGGTGCTGTATGTGGAAACAGGAAGGTTTTACAAAAAAAGAATTATTATGGTTATTTTTCACTTTAATTTTAAAGTTTTATTGTTTTGTTGAACCTGGGAGGTCAGAAATTACAATCCCAGTCCTATAAAAGGACAACTTCAGCATATTTGACCCTATATCCTACTGGCAGAGGCCTCTGTGTACTCTCTGTAGCTCAAAAAAAAATGAATTTTGGATATAGATAGACAGACAGTATACACAAACACCTCTAACAATAGGTTATACCTTCAAATGTGCCAAAGTACTCCAGAAAAGAACCTCGGTTGGACGAGATGTGTTTTTGAAGACTGACCATTGTTTCCTGTGAGGCCACTGCTGAAGATTTTAAGAACAGGGTGTTGTCTCCCATGTTTTGAGAGGGTGTAAATATCACCCATGGGCTTCCAAAAGTTAACTTGACCTCACAGATTAAAAAAACGAATGTCAGTTGGTTGAGAAATTTTTAAAAGTAATCAATTACCTGAACATTTTTATACAACACCTTTGCCTCTGCGTGTTTGTCGTGATAATGTCACATAAGATGCCTTTGGGATGGGGGTGGGCTTAATGTTAGCTGTTTGTCTCCTTATGGCTCCTTTAATGAAAACCATATTTTTGGAAGGCCAGCTAACTCACGCTGGCTGATGAGTTAAGAGGTTTAAGAGGATAACTGCTCAGATGAGGCCAATGTTTCGGGAAACACAAGGAAGCTAATGATGGATGAGTCTTCTTAAGTCTTTTTGGGAGCCAGACATTTGGTCTGAACGTCTACACTGAGTCAGGGGAGAAAGACAAGTGGAGGCCAAGATGGGTCTCATCTCATACCAACCAGATAATTTGCACGCTTCCCTGCGAGACTCATTACTGAATAGTTACCTCTGTTTTATTTTACAAACCACTTTTGTTAATTCATTAGTTTTTGATCTTTATAAGTAGGCAAAACATAGTCCCCCAGATCGTGTAATTTAAAATGTGTAAACTCTTTGTTGGAACAACTTAAGTCATGCATTGTAACGGGCTATGAAATGGTCATATTTTGGCACATTTGGGCACCGGGAGAAGTCTAGGCTACACTGCAGTGTTGCAATTGAGAGTTAGGCCTACAAGATGGGGCTGTTTCCTCTCCTAGTTCTCTAGATTTTCAGGTAGCACACTGCAGTTTTGAGAACTAGTCATATAGGCCACCATTCAATAAACTACCACTTATCAAGACTAACACAAATAGAATCTCTAGAGGGAGGCTTGCAAAAGAAGTTAATAAGAGAGAGCCTGGTTAAATGAAACATTGGGACCACACTGTGTAACTACGAAGGCAAACTTGACTTCAGATCTGGCCTGATCACATAAGGAAGGCTGCAACTGATAACATTAACAGAGACACATTAACAACTAGAAGATTTGTTTCGTTTAGATGTGTTTTATTTTTTTGTTTTACCCTTATTAATATCACTGCAAAAATCAGATCATACACTTGACTATACATTGGAAATGGGCTTATAAACAGAAAACATATGTAGGCCATGTCCTTTCATCTTCTTATCTTCCTTTTAACGTTGCCCCAAACATGTTTGATTTCTATATCCAACTACAATATACAGGTCGAGGTAGCTTGGTTAAATGCCAATCCAGCAATGGGCAAACAACTGTCCAGTAGGAAAGCCTATGCCTTCCGCCACGAGCTCTTCCCTGTCCTGAGACAATACTGCCCTGGCGTCTATTAGATTATGGCTTTCATTAATTTATGTGACACGGTCACATAATGTAGCATAGAGCAGTTTACCGTTTCTATTTTTGTTATCGCGTTTAGTTGCGCGTTTACATGGCTTCTGCAGAGGAGGAAACCGCAGCTGCTCACGATTTAATGTGGCGGCTCATCGGCCCGGTTTCCGAGCTCTCTAATCGACAGTGCCGTCTGATTTACTCTTCTCTCGGTTACGATTCGGATGTGTGCCTTTTTCATGTTAAAGGAGAGTTTTTTGCGATGGATGCACGATGTTCTCATTCGGGTAGGACAAAGTGCAAATTTACTCTTATTGTTCTGTTGCTTCCTGTATGCATTGCATAGGAAGCGGTAAAATTATAGCATTTACAACGCAGTTGACAGAAGCTGTCATTTCTTGTCATATAAATCGTTGGTTACTGCACTGTGCACACCTGACGACGACTATCTATCAGCAAATTAAGTTTGTAAGTGTGCACGCCGGTGTTTTTACAACAATAATGGTTGGTCTACGTCACATTGCAACCGGATGGTGGTAACCTTTTTTATGTTTTGGTCCAGCGGTGCAAGCAATCAGATCGTAATAAAAAAACAAAACGTGGTCGTATTTCGTGATAAAATGTGTCAAGTAGGCTCTTCGACAAGCAACCAACCCTAATATGAATACAATTTTATGGTTTAAGGTAGCCTATTGCAACCTATCAACACAGACCATTTTCATTTTTTGTCAGTAGGCGGCCCTCTAATAATATGAAATACCAAGCTGTAATAGCCACTTCTCTCAGCTTGGTTAGGTGGAAGGGGCTTGTTTTTATGTTAACACCATGTTGACAGTTTTCAGTTCTTCAATTTAAATTTTGTTTCTGCAGGGGGACCGCTATGTGATGGAGACATTGAGGAAGCAAATGGTGTCCTGCAAGTCTTCTGTCCATGGCATGACTATGACTTTAATCTCAGAACAGGAAAGTCAAACACTGGGTTACAGGTGAGTTGAATAAAGGCTTGCCATCACCCAAAAGGGTGACCAGAGATTTGGCAGGCTTGTCTGTCTCCATGCCTGTGATATTTCCCTCCTACATTTACCCTGGTTATTTCTGATCTACAATTTCCCCAATGACACCAGATCCAACAAAAATACTACACACATATGTATAAGTCATAAGCTATTTTTCCTCTTTGTTGGCTTATGTATAGGAAATATCCCATTCACAAAGTGTATTTTGTAAACCTAACCACATGAAATGCCAGCAAATCTTTGTTTTAACAAGTGTACACTAAGCATTACTCTGATGCATGTTCCTTGGACAGAATTCAGAAAGACTGGTGGAAAAATGATGTTATTTATCGATAAATCCATGTGAGTGTGTTACCACCGCTGTATTAAGTGCCCCAGTGTTGCCATCACAGTAAGCTGTTGAATGCATGTAGACATGTCTGCACACTTTGTTTCTTTTCTAAGTCCAATAAATCAGCCATGTCTGCTCACAACCATCTCTGATGTTTGTGTGTTTGTCTTAGCAACAAGTGCACGAAGTCAAGGTGGAAGACGGCAGCGTCTTCGTAAAACATGCAAGCCTTCTCTCGCTGAAACCCTTCCCCATGGGGTTGAAGAACTGAACTGACTTACGGCTCGAGTCATGTCAAACAGCGCTCCGCGGCACATGTGGAATCTCCCGTAGCCATGATTCTGCTCAAGATTTATGGCGACATGGTGGGTGCTAGAGACAGGCTGTGTCCATGCTTTTCCTCTCGTGTCTGCCATGACCAGATATCTGGTGAATATCAGTGTAGTTGAGACGGTTCGGACAGACACTGTGGTGTCTTTTCTGTTTCAGTCTGTCTACCACTGGGACTTAAGCCATATTATTAAGAAAGTGGCTAAAACTGTTTAAAGTTTTGATCTTTTTAAGGGATTTGGCATATGTCATATTTCCTTGTCCTGATTTTAAAGAGACTGAAAGATAAATCTGGTGATTTAATTTTATACCTGCTGTCTAGTTTTGTCATGTCACTTCTGATGCAGATATTTTTACACTGTGCATGTTCAAGGCAAGGAAAATGTAGCAGATAATCAGATGTGCTGAAATCACCTTGCCTCAAAGCTTTCTTTTTAAGTTAAATAAATGCTACCTCATTGGTAATTACAGTGTCACACTTGTGTTATATTTGTTTTTGAAATGTCACAATTACTGTGTGTTGATGACCCTCTTCACTTACAAATGCAATATCATCAGAGCTATAAGCAGAGGCAGAGGCCAGGCAGTTGAGCTACTTTTATTCATTTGCTCATTCACTGAAAAATAAACATATCGTTTAGTGTTTAGCATAATAGAATGATGTTGATGATGAAGCGGAGATAAAATGTTTCTCTGGAGTGTTGTAAGCGTTTTAATGAGATATTGTTTTATTGATCACAATCATTCATGAAGCAGGTGTTGTAATGACGTGGTGTCTTTAAAGAAAGTTTATTTACAGTTCAAACACTTATCTATGAATACAGTCTTTAATTTACAGTATGCATAAAACTGTATAACAGTATTGAAAAATTGGGCAATGTCATGCACTATATGCTACATAATGATTTACATGGAAATCCCAGGCAATGACTGTTCAAAGATGGCTGAAGACTTCCAGAGCACAGTGGCAACTGTACAACTCTTCCTTCAAATCCTAAGAGACAACGGTGGAAGGGTCCAAGATAGATCTTGCCAGGGGATATTCCCAGATAAGTTATAGTCTCCCTGAGACCAGCTTGACAGTTGAAAAGAGGACACATGCTTGTGCTCAAAGTAATGACACAGGCAGTAATAGAATGCCAATACCTAATCAGGGCCAACAGAAATTCTGTGTCGCATCAGACTAATTGCTCATTACCCTTCTGAATTCAATGAAGTATGAGTACAACTAAACAATGAAGAGAATCAAAAAGAGTGACATATTTGGGGTCGTTATGTAGTTCAGTTGCTGGGACTTTTTAGTCTTTATTAAAATGTGTATATGTTCTACTGCCCCTGTGTTAGGCCAGTTTGGGACCTACCTACATGACACTATACAAGCAAACTCCCAGCAGTAACTCCTCTACTTTCATGTTCTTTCAATGAATTGGGATACCAATTCATTATGGGAGTTTTTCCTCCGCAGTTTTTGTTTGTTCATTCTGGTGGGTAGTTCTATGATTTGTACCATGGGCTATTAGATGCGCTTGTTAATGGCTAATTATGAGCAGGTTCAAAACATGACTGTTGACAACATGCCCACATCCTGATTTTCACAGTTGAATGGTAATGTGATTCAGTCTAAGTTATTTAGCCAACATAATGCTGAAGTACGCCCTGTAATACCTACTATGACGTCTAGTTGGCATTAGGTTGATTGTAATTTACTGTAAAAACAGGCACATAAAGTTGATATTTATTTACCACATCGAGTGGCTTCCCCTTTCCCCATGACAATGAGTCCTCTGAGTGTAAATTAGTTCAGCCCAATGGGTTTTCCATCATGCAGAAAGACATTAGGATAATTGTTACAAAGAAAAACAACATGTCCCGTGACCTTTCATTTACCCTCATTACTACATCTAAACATGTTTAAAAAAACAACACAACCACAAGAAAATCTCAAAAGAACGGACACAGAGAAGAATATAATTTGAGAATCTGTGTGTGTGGTCTACTTCTGGGATGTATTTCATTATAAATTATAATTGTATAATTAATTATAAAATGTGCAGTAATGCAGAGCTCTGCCAAGAAACTTTTTTTTATTTGCAGCAATGGTGACCATCATTTGTCATAAATTATTGTTGTCATAGTAACATAAGAGATATAAATATCCCTACAAACATATTGTACACCAAAGCCAAATCTGCCTGGCCCATAGGATATTTCAGAAAAAAAAAGATTCTCAAGTCAGTAATAGAACAAGTATTGCACTTCAAGAGACAAATAAAGACATCCATGCATAACAGTATGCTATTCATTTAGCCTGAGAAGTAGACTCACTGACTGATACAAAAATAATTTGTCCTTGCCTAAAGGTTTTACATCTTGGCCGTAACTGTTGTCTCGAGAGTTGTCTTGAGGGAAGTTGGCCAGGTGCAGAGACTTCATATTGGGAGATAAGTGGAGTGGAGGACATCATGTCATCCTTCACAATCTCCTCTTTTGCTGAATGTAGGTCCTCTACCACAGTTTCTGTTTAGTCTATGTCCATTTGGTCAGGGGTGCTTTTCTTGGCACAGCCGCTGGTGCCACTCTGGTGTATTTTGGTCAGTGTGGCTTGGCCAGTGGCTTGGCAAATTTGGGGTTGGTTGCAGACGAAGTTCCACGATTTTCTACACAAACAGTCATTCTTTCAGTTCTGCGATGTGGCTAATAAGCTGACTGTAGACTAGTATATTTGTAGTGACATGTTTTTGATGCAGTCTGCTTTGCTAAAGTACCAACTGTCTTTGATGCAGTGAAACAGAAAAATAAATACATTTTTAAAAACATTTATTACATAATTTGATTAACATGCTACAAAATCATAGCCATTCTCGTTCTGACTCTCTGAAGGATCTGAAGGATTGTACCCTTTTTAGGGTATATTTGAGGGAATGTCTGTATATTTTTGGCCTGTTGTTGTGGTGTCAGTTTCAGCATTTACAGTACAGATGAAATTCACATCCAAAATCACAAGGCTGAAATAGCATGATAGCCATTCCATCTTCACGATCATGAATACACTGGAACCACAGATACTTCAAAGCCTGAGGAAAACAGAAGGTGTATAGGAGAGTTAGTTATGACATGCATGTCCTCGTGTAGCCTCTGTATGCATAACTATACTTATATATAACTACAATATTTGATAACAGTGTCATGTACACCTCTAAGAAACCAGAGGTGGAGAACCGAGCTTCAGAAAGTGAAACCCCTGCCATGTACTCCTTCTGCCTGTGCACTTAACACACATGTGATTTAAATAATTAGGTAATTCATGATTTGTGTGCTCATTAGGATCAGCTGGTTTAAAAGATGGTTGGATCAAATATGTGGCAGGGATTTTTTTTTTACTTTCTGAAACCTGGAGCTCCACCACTGCTGCATGTAACACATCACATGCACTCACCCAAGCACAGATTTACTGCCTTGACTGTGTTTGCACTGCGGCTCTCCTCCTGCTTGATGCCCTGCGGATCTGAGGCCTGCCCTGCTGACCTGGGGGCACCGCCACCGTCTGGATGTCCCCCCTTCCAGCTCGCAGACCCTGTGATTCTCTCATGTCACGAGCCATTTGGGACAGAGTCTGACTGGGGTTGGTTTGAAGTCGCTGGAAAAGGCTCTCTCTGTTTACAGTCCTCTTAGGGCAGCTAAATGTCAGTGCTACGCCGGCGTCTGCTTTCATCTCTCTGGAGAAGCCATCAGACGTTCCGTCAAAACACCGCCCAATGGCAATCTCCTTGGCAACGCGTGGATTCTGATCCGTCACAGTGTAGATGCCATAGTTGTGGCCCAGTGGGTCAACAGGGGCTAGCATGCTAAAGGCATGTGACTCGTTATTTGGCAGTACCGGAGGATGCTTGATGAGGTACTCTTGCAGGAGACTGTTGGTGCTTGTACGTCGGCAGTTAGCCTGTGGTAGCACAGTAATGACAGACCTGTCAACTGCAGCTTGATCGAATAACATTCCACTACACTTAAACTCTAGGCATGCAGCTGATGTGTTGGTACGTAGCATGTCGCGAGTGCTACGGATGTCTCTTATGCCATAGAGTTGCCCTCTTGTCTGTGGGTGTGTGCCCCCTAAGTTTCTCGATCGCACCATCACTTCAGTGGCCGCGTGGATCTTGACCTTAATGTAGCACGCTCTGAATTCTTGAGGGTTTGGCCACCATGACAGATAGTCGCCTGTCCATGTCGTCAGATCGTTCTCTTCAAACGGCACCACGTTGTACTCATATTTGTCTTTCTCCACGCGGAAAAAGCGAAAGTGGTTTGCGTCGACCGGTGCATTCTCACATGCTATCATGCTCTGATAGGGATATATGGGGCCGTTGGTTTCATCAAAATTATTTGGGTCTGGTTTGGCCAAGTTAATTCTAAAGGCTGTTTTTTTAAGCGCTGGATCAGTGTGATCTGACCTCTGATAGTCTAACTTGTCTAAATATGGCTGGGACACACCAATGATGTTTGGGTTCATTTTTGGGGTTGAGGGTGCTGCTTCTAGCTCCTCTCCTCCCATGAGGGCAGTGATGTAGGCTGTGTAAGCATCAGGCACTCGAGCATCGCAGAAGGCTGGTAGGCAAGCTCCATTTGGTCCCGTTATCACACTGTCGAAACGGCCCCATGCTCTTGGATTGGACGAGAAGCCCGGTTTGGGCTCAAGGTTTATGAGGCTGATGACTACACCCTTCAGCTGCTCAGTCGGGAGGAATTTGTCACTCATGTACGCTCGTACTTTCACGTAGCACCGACGACTCTCCGGCACGTCCAGGTTGAAGAGTCGGCGCTCCCGTATCTCCATGTTTCCGATCAGGAAGGTGCGCTCCTCCCGCTTAGTCCTTCCATTTCCTCCAGCGACTGCTCTTGTGTAACTGAACTTGCTCTCTTCCTCCCAGATACCCGTGTCTGGATTGAGAGACCACAGCTTCATGGCGGGGATGTGCTCTTGCATTTTGACATGTTCTGTGTCGAGAAGCACCTGCACTGCTCCTGCTCCCAGGACCTCCTGGTTCGCCTCATCTCTGAAGTCCACTGAGAACATCCCATACGTCCTCAACGGTAAGGTGTCTCCTTCGTCGTCAATGAAGTTGAGGTCACCTGGAGCTGCTGCTGCTGTGGTGATGTTCCTTGGATCTATGAATGTCACGCTTGCTTTCACCGTACCTTCGTACACCTCTCCTGAGTTTTTGTGGAAGGAGTTTGGAGGTATGACCAGCTGACCAATGGGGTCCTCTCCTTTTATTTCTCCCAGGTAAATGGTGTTTGTCTCGCCTGCATCTATGTCAACAGGCTCCACTTTGCGCATCACCTTGACATCATGGTAGACAGATCCTCCTTTCTTGTCAAAGATGAACACCTTGACTGTGTCGATAAACTTCTGTGTGGGGTCTACAAAGTTCACAACCAGTCGCTCTGTCCCTGGGGACACCTGCATGGTGAAACCCCCCTGGAATCCAGTGGTCCCCACCCGTTCTTTTCCCATGAAGATGTGTCCGAAGCGCAGGGGCTCATCGTCGTCTACTGCTACTACTCTTCCACGCACCAGCACCTTCGGCTCCATGCAGCTTTGACAGGCACACTCGGTGACAACTTTGATGGGTAAAGAGTAGCGGCCACAGTTTATCTTTCGTTTTTCCATGGTCTTCACACCACAACAGAATCCACCTGCGTCCCGGCAGCGCATGTCGTAGTCCAAAGCTCCCGGGCACTTATTGTGTGGACAACGGCCAGCGTTGTAAAACACGGAGTCAGTCTCTGGTTGTGTGCAATCTAAGGGCAGTTTGACCAGGTGGGGCTCAGGCGTGGCCTTGCATGCTGGTGTGCCTTTACCTGAAAACAACACAATGCATGAACATACAGTATTGTATCAAATATCAAGCAAAAGGGCAAAAAATAAGGGTTCACATATTTGCTTTGAAGTATTATTTGGGTTTTGTGTGGTTCACCACGGCTGCTGCCGCTAATCATTATTGGTATAACTGTCCAACTGGTTCAGATGGAAATAACAGAGCGTGAATAATTGTTCTCCCAGACGTTTGCCAGACAATTAATGCACATGATATCATGGAGGAGTTTACAGGCAAACACTCATATAAATTTTCTCACTCTCCTCAAAATTACAGCTTATTACTGACAGATGGTGAGAGCCAATTAGCAAACTTCCCCAGCACTACACACCCCAGTTCATCTTTTCTCTATTCATGAGTTTTTGGGGATGTTGTTTTATTCACTTAAGCAAATAGTTCATGCTGCCGCAGAGAGTGTAAGGCAAACTGATCCCTCAGTGGAGACCAGTGCGTCTGATGGCTTTAGCACACAGCTCGCCAGACTCCTGTAGATCTGGGATAACAAGCATCATGGGACTCTGCACAATGGGGAGCTCTGCTGCCTGCTGCATGTGAAAATGCAGACTTGTCTGATGAGGGGCTTCAAGAGCATCAGGATTTATTGACAATCTTGGATTTCACTTCAGTATTGCAGACACATGGGGAGTGGGATTTTGGTGCTCAGTGTGTCTTGGGCTACCGATGGGGGTTTAGGTGTGTTTCTTTCTTTAGGAGTTGTTTGAACCAACACAAACATAATAAAACCCTGCTGCTCTGTGAGTTGGGAGTCTTAAGGGGGCCCTAACCCTTTTCCCGTTTTTTTTTTTTCATTTGAACATATACTCCCTGTGTAGTTATGTCATTCATTAATCTTTAATTTTGAGTGGCTTGTCGGGGAGCTATACCTACCCATGACAGTGAGCACAGCTGTGGTGGACTTGATGCTGCCCGTCTGGCTGATGGCTTTGCAGTAATACTGGCCTGACTGCTTGACTTGCAAGTCCCGGAGGACCAGATCCTCTTCATATTTGTACTCTTTCCAGTCTAGCAGTGATCCGTTGTGATACCTGCAAAAACAAGCAATAAGCTACCATATGATGGCCTGTTTTTATGATTAAGGCAATTGTGAGCATTGTGAAAGCAGCTGCGTTGTATTGTATTGTATTGTCTCTCTCACCATTGATATTTCTCCGGTTTGGGGCTCCCCATTGCCTTGCAACAGAGGATTGCACGCTGGCCTTCATATCTGACCTTGTCTTCGGGGTGTTTCACAATATACGGTTTTTCTGCAATGCAATCACAGAGAGAAAGTCTGCCATAGTCGAGGCACAGAAGTGTTTAAAGTGCTGTAAAATGTCACAATGTCTGGCAGTTTGAACATTTTCGTTGAAGCAGTTCAGAGATATTAGTGGTTTGGGAGAGACTGTGATTAACACTCTGGCGCTCTGCGCATATTCAGTTTCTGTTTATATGCTTCAGCGTCTCTACCGTTTCCTAGCCATGTCTCGCGTGGTTGATTAAGTCATGTTTTTCATCGCGACCGCAGCCTCGTTGTGCTCGCCAAGAAACACCACACAAAGGGCTTATTTGTAGTCTTGTGTGGGCTCACCTGAAGACTTCAAGACGGCGTGGACCCACGATGTCTTGCTGCCGTTGTTAGAGGTGGAGATGGTGAGCGGAACGAATTTCTCCTTGCTAATAAGGAGCAAAGTGTTGGAGCCCGAGCACTCGCCATGCACTTTGAAGAGGCCCCTGTTGTTGGTGTGAGCAAGGACGAGGTTGGGCTGGCTCACTAGGGCCACCCGGGCCCCTGGCACTGGCACCCCCGTAGCAGAGAGGACATCCCCCTGAAGCACATGGCCCTCACACACGCAGTGGCTGCAGTCGTCGCTGGGATGACCCTCTGGACACACACGCTGGCAGGCCACTGCGAACATACAGACACAGGCACATACAAGCGAGTGAACAATGGAATAGTTTGTCCAGTGTTTAGCCAGGGGGTGTCGGAGACAAGAATCTGAGCCCGATTTTAGGGGCCAACTGATTTCACACACTAGCTGTGCTTCCTGGTCCAAGAATTTCGCTAATTAGTGGGTCCAGATGTTTGGTACAACTCCTGGGGATGACTCTTGCTTTCGGAAGCCTGATTCAAGCACAGATTTATCAAGTATACACACACAGTGTGTGCTGCAATGTGATGGCACAGAACCACAGAGTGGCCAGACGGTGAGATCGGTGGAGTCAGATGGTGCAGACATCCATTAAAAGGAAAGTGCTGGACCCATACAAAACTATCCAAAAAAGACAAAGAAAAAGGCCACACAATTTAACTCCCTTAGCAAATTTATTTTGGTTCCCACAAGAAGTAACGTTTTCAGCATATGCTCTGTATCAGACTTGAGGAAGTCAAGAAGAGCACATGCAGGAAATGTTTCTCCTTACTACATTTGCTGACTGAGCTAAAGTGTGCAAACCGCCTTTTCTCCTTTTTTTTAAAAAAAAATCGTGTTTCCCGTACCTGGACAGGGTTTCTTGCCACACTTTTGGACCTCGATGGGCCGTCCCTCACAGCGGACTGTATCCGAGGTCCTGATGCAGCTCCTCCGTCGGGTCCGTCGGCCTCCACCGCAGGTGACGGAGCAGCTGCCCCAGACGCCCCACGGGCCCCAACTGGCTTCTCAGCCGCAGCAGCAGGCATGCAGGGAGACAGAGGAGAGAGGAGGAGAGGAGAGCACAAACAGCAGAGCTGCATTAGGGATGAGGCAAAACGGAACAGTTTTTTTTTTTAAGCGAGAGTGGCAGTAGGCGTTTTGTGCTGCTTAACCACCCTGGGTGCTGCATGTTTTTGCTAAATCCTTCTGAACAAGAAAACACTGCAAAGAGGCCAAAAGAAATCTGCTGCTGTTTTCCATTGTGCTATTCGTTAAAATGAAAAAGGCCCTCTGAGGGAAATATTAAAATGGCAGACCAAACTGTAAATGGCTGTGGTTAAATATGACATTTATTTGGCTTTTCTCATTTTAAATGTTACGGAGATCCACACTCTTCAGTGTAACAACCCTTTCATTGTAACAAAAAATGTCTGCGGTGGTTTGAAAGGTGTCCACCAACTATCTAACCTTAGCAGGTCATTTCTAAGTAGGAGGCTTCAACAGAAAAGGCAGCATTGTCCACCTTGCAGGGGTCTCTATCAGGGGACTGACTGGGGCCTAATAAAGCTGTCAGTGTCAGGCATTTGTGACAGGCAGGCAGCCCTGTCTTTGAAGCGGTCTGAGTGACATGTACTCTGTGTCGTGACATTTCTGGATCAAAGGGCCATGTTGGATCATGGGTGTGATGGGGATGTAATAGCCACATCAGGCCTTGGGAACGGGAGTGGCTGATGCAGCAAAGGGACTCTGGTTTCTGTTTCAATAAACAAATCCCCTTTTAGAATATTTTTCCGTATTTCTACAGTCAGTTGCCAAGGGCTACTTCTAACCCTTACTCTACCCCAAACCTTATAAATAAATAAAATTAATTAGGGTTAAGATTAGAAGTAGCTTATGCATTTTTTTCAGCTGTACATGTACCATTCCTGTTTTTCTGTCATTTCACTCCATAATTTCAAGTTTTAAAGAGTATAAAGATTATAATATGTCCTTAAGATACCTTGGCACGGGGGAGTTGAGCACTCCCTCCTCTCGATGTGGGCTCCGTGGCAGGCGGGTGTGAGCAGCAGTGGCATGGGCTCTTTGGTCACACACTTCCTCTGCCGCACCTGGATACCCACGTCATCGCAGGCCGTGGCTGAACATGGACCCCAGTCTGACCAGTCCATCCAGTAGGCATTCACTGAGAGCAGAGAGGGTGACAACCAGGTGAGAATTTACTCCTTTTTACAGTACTTGTTACCTTGCTACCTGCCTTGAGGGGATCTTACAAGTGAAATCTACTTTACTGTATTTATGTTTTCTTACATACAGGCTTTCATATAGAGTGCAGCTAATTATGTGTACTCTCTGACACTCTGTCTTTTCGTACGGAAAGCAGTGTATTTAGAATCATTATCTTTTTGGCAGATGTTATGCAATGATAAAGCATCCACATCTTGTTATAGTTTATACAGTTGAATTAATATCCAAAACTTTTCTCCACTTTAGATAATTTGTCTGCATTGTACCAACATCCTTGGCTACACTGTATACCTGATTGCTCATAGGACTACAAATCACCTATTTATTGTTGCTGCTTATGTAACTACCCTGACCCTGACATTCTAAGTTATTAGCTGGGGTCAAGTCAAGGGCATGCTACTGTGTCCATGTAAAAGTGGAGAGTGTTGATTGATTTTGGCTGAACTATTCCAAAGTTAGTACATTTCTCTCTCTCTCTCTCTTTCTTTCACTCTCTCTCACTCGCTCTGTCTTTTTCTCTCTCTCTCTCTATCTCTCTTTCTCTCTCACACACACACACACACACACACACACACACAAACTCTCTCTCTCTCTTTCTCTCTCACGCATACATCGTCACACACTCTATTTTCTTCTTCCAACTCCATCTGTCCCTCACTGTTATCCCCTCTTTGCTCATTTCCACCACGCCATGTCTAATATCCTTGTCATTACCCCATTCCTCCTCCCCACCCCCCGCGTGATCAATGGCCTAACATGATTAATGGTACCTGGCGGACACTGGAAGCGCACATGGTAATTGGAGCAGCTTCGCCCATGGGGTTGCTCCTTATTGATGCACCAGAAGCCCTTGTCCAGGCTGGAATGCACCACCTCGCCAGTGTCAGTCGCCGGGACCCAGTCGGTGGTGCGTGCCTCCATGGCAACGGGCCTGGCACAGACACGCTCGCGATAGTAGAAGCGAATGGCCTCCAGGCGCTCGTAGTCTCCGTTGCCTCCTGGATGGTCAATGTTAAACCAGGAAGTCCATTCTGTCAGTCCTGCAGTTGTGTAAGAATATGGAAACGGGGGGGTCAGGCCAGGGGTAAAGTTTATGTGCAGTTTAAGAGTGCAATCTGTTACAGCCATTCTACACTGGAGTCAGGGATGCCCGTGGGAGCTCGGTCAACCAAACTTCTTTTCAAGCCCTCCTCGACTAATTCTGGACCTACGTGGAAAAAGCCCTCAGCTAAGAACTGCCATGCATCTTCTGTTAGGTCTCTGGCGGCTCCAAATTGAGGTGTCCTTTGGGCTCCATGAAAGAAATGAATGATGCGATTTTTCAAAGGACCTTGTCGAAACCTCAGCCATTTTGGAGGCCTTCTCGACCCAGACTAACTTCAAAAATCTTGTTTCAATTAGACTCAGTACAGTGAGTAGGAAACCTGCCTTTCAAGACTTCCATCCTGCCTCTAAACTGTATTTTGGCCTTTCACTGCAGCCCCATCTCCAGTTTAACATGTTGGCGTGATGACATCATAAATCAAACCACATGCAAGATAATCTTGCTTCAGTATTTATTTTCTTGTTTGTGTAGTGACCAAGGAAAATTCAATCTCTGTTTGCTATTTCCAAAATAACGATGGCGGAAAAGCCTTATCAGATGGAAGCACAAGGGACTGTGATGAATACAGTTGTGCATGCACAGAAGATCATTAGAAATGCCATGAATGTGACCTGTGGTCTGTTGGTCGGACAGGCTGTTGTAGGCCTGTTTCCTGTTCCTCTCAGTCTGTCTCCACTTTCCAAGCTCCAGTTTGTCCCATATCATTCCTGTATGAATTATAAAAAAATAAAGAGTCTAACATTACTCAGAATCACAGCCTCTCCATCACCTGTGTGTAACTGTAACCTGTTGTGACTTTTCTATAGATTAACCATATGTAGTAGCCGGGCAGGAGTTATGAGAATACAACATGTGCATTCCTATTAGTCATTCGGCGAGATGAAATCACCAGTCGAGGACATGTTCCCGAGGCCTGCCTGAGTGTCTGTGAATGTGGCTGGAATGCCTCAAAGTGGTGTGAGTTTTGAGAAACAGGCAAGTGCAGAAGAACACCCGATCTTCTGCTGCTGCCTCTAGGGTGTCTGCGCTTTTTTTTGTCTTGGTCTGGGCACTACCAGACTTTGGATGGAAACGGTGGCCTACTTAGGCTAGCTGATGCGTGGGTTGAAGGTCTGGACGAAGTCCACCACCAGATGTGTGTGTGTGTGTGTGTGTGTGTGTGTGTGTGTGTGTGTGTGTATGTGAGGCTGCATGGACGACGACATACGATACCTCGGAACAACATGGCAAAAGCAAAAGCATGCTGACCACCGCTGCCACTTACAAACCTGGTTCTGTCTCACTCACTCGCGCTCTCCCTCTCCCTCATCGCCTGAAGCACAACTTTGTCTACTCAAATCAAGGTCTGCTGCACATGTGGAAATGCTGTTTGATAGTGCCTGATGCCCAGGCCTTTTCCCGCACACAATCTGCTCTGTGACCTCCTTCCTTCCTCCCTCTCATCTGAGGCAAAATTGAGAACAAAAATGATCTGGACACACTTAAAAGCGAGACAATGTTGGAGTCAACATGTACTGTAGGTGATGCATGCAGCAACAAACTGAGGCGGGCGGTCATGGTTTCTTAGCGAGCCTTGGGTTGCAAATTGTGTTTGTAGCGCTCGAGAGGGGCCAAGGCCATGTTAGTGACATGAATCCATGGTGTTCCTGCTTTGCACAGTCTTCACAGTCAGACCTCATGCGATGTGGTCTCGAGTTGCCAAAAGCCTTCTTTTAAAAAAGAAAAAAGTGAACGCAAGTCTATTAAATAATGGGAAAGATGTGTGGAGACAATCTGGACACAGCCAAGATGCGAAGGCCCGAAAATCATTTTTTATGAATGACATCTCCAGTTAATGCTGCCAAGCACAAAGTTTTGACCGTGAATCAATGTTGTCTGTATCCTGTACAAATTTAGATTCTCACCCAGGCTAGTGAGTAGTTTGTTTAATTTTACGCTTGTAACTAAGGGACTGTACATGCCAGTTTGGAAATTTACCATACTGTAAGTGAAAATGCATCACATTAAAGATTAAATAAAAAAAACATAGTTTTGTTTGGTTTGAGGGATTCACTAGCTCATTCATTCACAATCTGTTCATGAAACCTTGTTCACAAACACATCGTATCCTTTCAGAACTCATTTTTTCCCCCTTCAGCAATGGAGCTCTTGGACCCCACGCTTCAAACTTCAAACTTCAAACACCCACGGCGGGTCGAGGTCTTTCATCTCTCGACTCTTAGGGATGACTTATGCATAGTCTGCTTGATGGATTAATCAGACTGATGTTTCCATACTGCTCCTTTGAAGGCCACCATTGTCTGAGAAGGTTTTTCCCCTTTCTTCTCTATTTGATTCACTACTGCTGATGAAATCTCTGCTACTGTCATCTGTCATTACTTAAGGCTTTATACAGAGTTTTTGAATTATTCCAGCTGTATGCACGTTTCATTGTGCTTGATTATGTAATGATAGCAGTGCTGTGTTTTTGTGCTTAGGTTAAGATTAAGATTACAGACAGTAATCTTTACAGTAGTCTGTGAGTATCCTAACAGAAATGAACCTGACTTCAATTAATGTACATTGGTCTCTATTTTTCGGGGCTATAAATATCAAATCCCTGAGTGTAACATATGAACTGAATAAGCTGGAGGTGGACTACATTGGCTGATCACACAACCGGTTGGCAGCGCATGTGGTCATTTTAAGATCTTATAAAGAGACTTGCCAGAACATCTCTGAATTTCAAGGTCGTTTTTACAATGAGAAGCCCACACATTTATGTTAAAATTCCAGGTTGTATTCACTCAAGGTTTATTCCGGGTTGAAGGCTGTAGCCTTACTGACCTTATTAGGAGTTGGAAAAGCCTGGCTAAGTCCAGTATATGGTACAGATTGTTTTAAAACCTTGTGGACTAGTGTGGTAGTCTATATTGAATCTTATTAATTTAGCAATGATAGTTTTATCACATGAAATAATCACATAATAAATCATCAGCACTTCACATTGTTTTGTCTATTAGTGATTAAAGTGGATGTTCAGGATTTGCATACAGCTGTTAGAGCACACATTTAGTAAGTATATTCTTAGCAGAATGGGTACTTGACACCCACTCCCCTGTTTATTATGACAAATGCCACTAAATATAGTTGATCATTGTCTCTGCTTGGCTTAGCTCAAAGAAGCACATTACATACACAACATGGATGTTACCTCGTCCTTCTCCTCATCCCATATAGCAGAGGCATTCAGGCTGTAACAGGACCCTGGGACATGTGTGGCGTCCAAAATATCGAATGTGGTGGAAACAACAAGTTAGCGAGCACGGCAGGTATGTGAGCCTGTGCCTCTAAAAGTTGCCCACTCGTCTCCCTCTGTCCTGGAATGATAAGCTGGCCTTCAGCGAGGCAGCAGCATGGAACACAGGCTTTGCAATCCCTCTGCATCCTTTGACAAGAGGCCATTCTCAAGTTTTACTACCATTTACCTGTCAAACATTCCACATAACATTGCCCTGTTTTTTTTACAGTTCTTTTTTTGGACACCAGGTTGCCCGTCTTTTGATGTAATTTTTTTATTTTGTACATATTTTGTGGTCTGTTTTTTTATACGCTTCCTGATTTAAACAGGCCCACTAACAAGGCACATTTGAGGGGAACCACTAGCCCGTGTGTTCTATTTATAATGTAAGCCTTTCTGAAAGGCATTCCTTTCTGCATTGGGCCGTTCAGAGGAGAGAGAGAGAGAGAGTCCACATATGTTGTCAAAGCCAGAAGCTTATAAAAGGCAGTCAAAAAACAGAGACTTGCAATAACAGAGAGCACTGTCAAATTGGACAGATCTCCGAGCCAGTTGGCAGTGGCATGGCCTTTTCAACAGGTCTGGAAGTTGTTTAAATATTCCAGACACTTACAACAGGCAAACATCTTTGCATTATGTAACTTGAATAAACTGACATTCATTGAGTGTTACAATGTTTATGCAGGCATGACGTGGCTTATGACATAAGTGTAATAACAGAGGTGCTAAAACAGAAGCACAAGATCATTTTAAGCATTCCCCTGGTGATCTGGAGCTCAGTGGGATTTTAAATGACAGCTGTGTTTTTCCCCTCTGCATTAGGAACATTTATTTAAAGAATTTTGTAGTTGTCCAAAAAGTAATTTTAACTACTATGAACATTCATTTACAGTGTTGTAGTTGTCCAAAACGTAAATTACCACCACCACTATTACGAGCTAATGGATGGACCGGTGTGTGTGTGTGTGTGTGTATTTGAGTAAACTGTTTGTGTGTGTGTGTGTGTCTGTCTGTCTCTGTGTTAGTGTGTGCATGTTTGTGTGTGTGTGTGTGTGTGTGTGTGTGCCACCTTTTTCAAAGACATGTGGAAGCTGTTTGGTTTGCCTGCCACGTCCCCTGTCTGAGCTGAGGTGAGGTGTGCTTCCCCAAGTTAGATGCTCCCTTCTCTCTCTTCCCTCTTATTGTGGATTCCCTTCCCTTCCAAACCTGGATTTGCCACTGATCGAACATTCCACAAACCTCTCCATCTAACTCAGGCCCATCTGCGCCGCATTTTCCTGCACTAATACTAAATAAGGATGCAAATCAACTGCCCGATTTAAAAACAAAACAAATGTGTTTTTGGAATTGAAAACCTGCAGAGGCCCTGTTTATTGGTCTTGCAAAAAAAATGCCTGGTTGTAACCTCTTTCCCAATATTCTCTAGAGATGTCCCACAAAACCCTTGATTTGTGCCTGAAAAGCTTGAGTGTTTATCTCATTGAATTTTTGCAACAGTCTGTGAACCGGTGTACCTTGAGGGACCCCAATACCATTATCGGCATGTTTGCTTTTCCCATTAACTTTGATCCTATTTTCTCCTCCATTTTCATTAGTCCATCCTGAGATAAACTCTCTCTCCCTCCCTCCTTATGGGACCACATTCTCCATCTGACCTCCTCTGTAAGATAAGCATCTGGAGAGTTAGCCGGTGGAACTGGGGGGGTGGGTGGAAGGTGGGGGGGTGGAGGTAGGATAAGAGAGGAGGGCAGCATTTGCTTTGGCTGGCTTGAGTGGCTTCCTCATTTGTGTTGGCAGGATGGGTACTCATACACACGAGTCTCACTGGTCTCACAGCCACTGGTATTAGCTGTAGACTCACTAGCCGGGGCCTTGTCAAACCCAATTTTCCGTTTGACTTGTGTAGCACATCTGGGAACAGCTGTCTCCTCTAACAGCTGGACAAGTGATACATTCTTGAGGAAACAGTGAAAGTGCAAGAGGGCGTTAGAAGATGATAGAGCAAGACATACATACAGATAGAGGGAAATATATAGAGAGAGAGAGAAAGAAAGAGGCAGAGAGACACTAAGACAGAGACAGAGTCAGAGAGCATGGAAGGTTAAAAGATGATAGGAAGTGGGAGGGGGGGACCTGTTTGATAATGTCTTTTCAATTTTCCGACATAGCTCTATTACTAGCATGGAATTTGTACTCCAATAAATATGTATATGCGCATTTAGGAAACTCCAAAGGAAAGCCCTGGCAAATGCCCATTACCTCTGACATAGAGGTGGAATATTCCCTTCATGTTCAAAAATGTTTATCGTTATGTCAGGTCAAATGGCCATACTAGTGTACATACAAGATTGCATATTTTAGCCCAGCCTTTATGGCAATGCTCCATTTGTCATTTTACCTCAAGGACAAAAATGCATATGGAGAATTTAAAAATAAAAAAAATGTAAATAGAAGGATATTTTTCAAAACACATATAGAGGAATTCTTTCCTGATCACAACAAAATATTAATAAAATGTCAGAAATTATTATTATTATTATTATAATTATAATTATAATATGATTATTATAAGGAAAGTGATAATGTAAACCATTTAATGATTATTAAAATACCAGAGTAATTTTAACGGTGTAGTTTTTATCCTATTAATATGTTAATATAACTGTGGAAAATACAAAGCTTGGTCAGATGTAGAGATGAGGCCAAGCTTACTTTAATAACTATGGCACTTACAGAACAAGTTCAGTTTCAAGTTCAGATTTGCCTCTCAATTCGCTTTGTTACGCAATTCCGAACATATTCCGTTATTCCCATAGCACACACAATTAGAATATTTTCAGCCAAACTTCAGCTAAAAACATATTATTGACTTACCTTGTGCAAAGCTGGCAGAGAATAGAAAAGGCAAAAGTAAGGTCACCATTTTAAAGTCCCACATGGTGCCACTCACAATAGAATGTGCTTGAATATCTATTCTCAAAAGCGACTCTTTTTTTGTATTTTGTTTGAGAGAAAGTAAAGACTTTGACAAATAAGTTAATAAAGATGGTCCTGGCCTTCTTTGCCTTTAAAGTACTGTCTTATGTGTATTAAATGTTTCTCTCAGTAGTTTTAAAAGACTGGACCTGTGGAGTGTTCTCCAATCCAGCCCACTTCTCCTTGCCATTGGCCAATACACTTTCACATCTGTGTCCCGTTTATCAACCCCTACCCCCCTACCCCCCAGCCCACCCCCTCACCTCAGTAAAGAGACTGCTATAAGGAGCCTGGATGGATGCTTAATGCCTAAAATTACAGCCCTGTTTGTATTCTTAGTGAAGACAGGACTTCGTACACTTTAACTGTCCCATTGTGGTGGCTTTTAGACCACTAACTCAATGTTTATGCTTCCCCACTTCTCAACAGGTGCAGCAGCGTTCAGTGAGACTGTACAAAAAAATGTGAATAGATAGCCAACCACACGTGGGTTTCCTGATGTCAGATGGTCACTACAGTCATCCCCCTGGATGTAGGATGTTCACTTTTTTACAGATGTGGATTTGGCTCAACTTTATTTTAAACTTTATTTTTTTTTAATTGCTGAATAACATCTGCAATCTTTGCAACCTTAGCATATGTTATGGCGTGTGCTTATGGATGGCCACACAGTACAGATGGTCCACTGCTGGTTCTGTTTTTCAGCCTTGTGAATGTTGATTAGGCCTATATGATGCTCCACTGCCACAGATGGAAGTGCCGTCATATTGCATGCCAGTAAACAAAACAGTCAAGTTTGCTTATAAAAACAAAATGACCGGTTATCGCTTTCAAACGCCTCATTAGTAGTCTTAATGACAATCCCACAAATGGTTTTCATAAACCATACTCACTTCCTCCCACACACTGTAAGTTCCATGTTTTATTTGAATATGCTTTTGATGATCAAAAGTAGGAGTGTGTTCAAACGGGACACAACATGATTGATGGAAATGAAGTTGGAGCAGGAGGTATTCAATTCGGCAGCTCAGCAGCTTTTGCAGACTGAACTGCATTAAGGAATCCAAAATTCTGCCAATTCAACACAGTGACCTAAATTAGTTTGTCAGAAGGTCACAAAAAGGAGGGGTTTTGAACTTTTACTGCTGGACGAAAGTGGAGTGAGAGAGAGAATGCCCCTCAAAAACCAAAAAACTGCAACGGCAAGTCTGGCAAAGCTTGTCTGAAGTGGATTCTAATTATCTTGGTGAAAAAGTGGGTCACCGACTGAATGTAGTTATTGAGCACAAGAATATGCGACCAATTACCAATACCTTATAGGGCTTTTTCCCAGACATGCTCTGAACTAAGCCCATGACCAAAGTGCATTTTGAATGGAAATTCACCATTGAAGGCCAAACTCACCTCAGGCCAAGACTAGACTTATTACATGTCTGCAGAGCAAGTCATTTAGTTTGCCCGCATGGCTTTGCCAGTGGTTTCCACTGGTTTGCTGTTAAAACCACGAACACTTCAGTCTGTTCGAGAAACGCAAACTTTAAATCTTTCACAGTGGACAACTGAGAAAGTCCTTGAGGTACGGGCATCCAGTTTTGAGAAAATTCAAGACAAATCAAAACCATTTGTTAATGTAAAGTCCGAAATTTTATTTAGATTGAGAGATAGTTACGGTTCATGAGCAAACAGCCTATGAAAGTAAAGAGATACAGTAGTCTCAATCGAAAATGAAAAGGTAACATTTAAATCTATCAACAGCCAGGAAAGTACCAAAGGGGTGCCATTCAGTTACTGAAAACATTCTCACCATCAATCTTAGCAGGAATAAATAAATACAGGAGAGACAGATAATGTGAAGAATCGACAAGTAGAGGTTTTTGCCCAAACAAAACACAACCCCGTTGATAGTATTAAATCATACTATGACATCCATGACATCATGTACTTATGCATTGCCACTGACCAGAAATGAAATAATTCAAATGCACTGGATAGGCGGCAGTGAGTGCACTGTTGTCTTTGAACCGAACTGAACCACATCCTGATGGTTTACAGGAGAAAGTAATTTGTTGGGCGGCTCCACCCTTGGAAATTAGCAGTGGCACAACTCCAGCTGAGTTGTTTTGACTGAGTACACCTTCCGTCTCTACCCTGGACTGTGAAGATAGGGCAGCTGTGTGTTATTAAATAACGAGAATTAATTTGTACCATTTTGCCATGGTATTTTTAAAAACAGCTGAATATGATGAGAAATTCATGTAGGCAGGAAATGTTTTTTTTGTTCTCTAAAAAAAGTAATTAATTAACTTTACATATGGACAACAACACACTCAGATCTTAAGATCAGACAGCTTCAACCTTCAAGTACAACATTCACCGAAAATGCATTAGAATATTGGCAACTGATGAATAAACGTGTAGGTTGTTTTGAGAGGGTTTGGGGGGTGGTGGGGTTGGGTGAAGCACTGTTGAGTAAAATATCAGCAGATTGTTTTTGTATTTCAAGTTGTTAAAAAGGCAAAGGGAACAATCCTGAAACATTTTTTCCGAGAAACATTGCACAACTCAGACTAACCACAGTTTCATTTTTTTTCTAGAACATTCTATTACATTACTTCTTGAGCAAGCAGCTGAAAGATCACATTCTCACTGGGGGCCAGAGTTGCTCTTAAAAGAACCACTGCAGAACAGTAACTGTCAATAAAGTACAAAACAGGTATATATGTACCTTAATCGTGTATCGAAAATATTAATATATCTGTGTGTGCACTACAGTTCTATAAGACACTCTGTATCAGGGAATTCTGGGAGGTTGAGTTCATATTTCTTCTGTATGTCATAAGGCAGGAAGCGTCCGGCTAGAAAGTGCTTCCCAGAGAAGTTAGTGGCACACTTCTTGGGCGCCATGAGAGAGATAAGCACTTCTGGGTCGATTCCATCCTTACTGGCCTCCTCGGTGTCCCAACCTGCAGGGGAAAGACACCAATATAGTCAATATACCATATTATTGTGTACGTTTTGTTAATTATATGTAGCAGATGTTTTTTTTTTTCAAAGAAATGACCATTGTGAGCTATGGCTGCCAACCATGACACTGTAATAATGATTAATATGAGGAATTGTGAATTTGTCAGCAAATCTTAAAGATTCATTAACAGTCTTAGCTTACCTAAGGGCACGTCAACACTGGCTATGGGTATTTTGACCTGTTTCAAGGTTACCAGGATACTCAAGTAAGGCTCCTTGATATCATTGGGGTCAGTGTCGGGACCCAGGATGGCATCAATAACCACATTGTAGGCGTCGTTTATCAACTGGACCTGTGAATTTGACCGGAGATGCATCAGTAACCACTCCAATCTTAATGTGTTAGTGCATAGACACATCAGTAACCACTCCAACCTTAATGTGTTGCTGCCTAGAAGACTTATGCCTTTGTGCGACTCACCTCAGTAGGTAGGTAGGAGAGGAAGGGGATGTCCATCTTCTCGCACTGTACGGTGAAGTCCTGGTGCACGCTGTGAGAGGAGCGCTTAGGGTAGTAGATAGTTGGCTCGTACTCCTGTCAGAGGGGGGAGAAGAGGAAGAGGGGGCCTGAGGACAGAGGAGTTTCAGTGGGGGAGGAAGGCAGTTAAGGTAACGGTGCTTTACGGCTTTACGGAAAAGTGGATAAGGTTGTGGGTAGGGCTGATGAAATAATTGAGTTTTAATCATGATTACATCTATTGCTTTTAACAGTCTTAAAAATAACAACAATTATTTTGTTACATTCCATTTGGCAAGCAGGTTTACAATATAAGGCTTTCATTCTGGGTTGTTTACTGAATAAAACATATGGGTAATTCGAAATGTCAAAGTCGAAAGAAATTCTTAGTTAAAAAGTGTTCAGGGTTAGATAAATGCAACATGCTGCCAAATTTAATGAGTAATCATGTTAAATAACTGTTAAATAATGTTCCTCAAAATGATCACGGTTATCAACTGAATCTTATCATCTAGCAGCCCTTGATTTTGGGCAATTCCTCCTAAGCTGGCTGCTAGGATATTCTTGTTTAGTATCCTGATTTAGAGGCGACTCTGATGCATATTATAAGGCTCCCCACTCGTGTAACATGGACGGTTAGAATTAATAGTCCAATAGGTCTGGTGGATGAGCTTAGGGGGAAATGCTCATTTATGCTCAGTTTATTTTCATATCTACATAAATAGGAAAAACAAGATAGAAAAGGATAGCATAGATAAAATGACTGATTAAATTCAATGTATGTTATTTTATAGAAATTCTGGGAATATGAATTCTGGGAAGAAATATATTATCATATAGAGGTCAATTTAACGATGCAGACATAACTGGCATTATGCAATCCCTCTTGGAGGACTCCTAAAATGAAAGGAGAACTGCAGTGGTCAACATTTGAAATCTGCTCAAGATCAAAGATAGCCACAGTATGTGAAAGTGTTTAATACATTCCACGAATCCAACAGTGTAATGTGGAACCCCCCCTTTACCCTCCTACCCCACCCCACCCCGCCTCTGACCCAGGCCCTTGTGTCTCTATGACTTTAACAGATTTCATCAATATGTTTTTAATAGTTGGCTATTGATGCTCCATAAATCCGGCATTTTTGGACACATATGGTGAAGTTGTAGGAACATTTGGTTCTAAAGCCATTCTCATGCAACTATGAAGGTGTTTTTTTTTTCTCCCTCTTTTGCGAAATACCACTTCACTCCAAAATGTGCTGAGTCAAGGTTGCTTTCCTACTTTCAAAGACTCCGAAAGCAACAGGCTCAGTCCCAAAGCAGGTTGCAATACCTCCTATTTCAGATGGGCAACTCCCAGTCAGACTTGATGACCATGTAGCTCTTCTTGGAACTATTTTTGTATTCTATTCTCCATTGTGTAGTATTCTATTAATAATAGTATTCTATTAATAATACTATAATACTATAGAATACTATAGTATTATTAATGATAGAATACTATAATAGAATATTAGTATACTATTCTTGCATTCTAAAGTATTCTTGCATTGTACTGTATTCTATACTATTCTTGTCTTCTTATCTGCTCACTTACAAATATGCGCAGGTGTCGGGCACACACAAGGCCGACGGAGCCACTCTGCTCAGGGCCGCACACCACCAAGACTGTGGGCTGCTTCTTGCTCAGAGTCTTCAGGGGGAAAGCCTAGAGAGAGGAGAGGAGAGGAGAGGAGAGGGAGTAAAGGAGAGGAGAGAAGAGGGAGGAAAGGAGAGGAGAGGGGAGGAAAAGAGAGGAGAGGAGAAGAAAGAAAGGAGAGGAGAGGAGTGGAGAGGAGAGGAGAGGAGAGGGAGGAAAGGAAGAGGAAGAGAGGAGAGGAGAGGAGAGGAGAGGGGAGGAAAGGAGAGAAGAGGAGAGGAGAGGAATGGAACAGAACAGAAAGTCAGTGTGATAGTTGGATGTTGGTAGGAACAGGAAGAAAGTCAGACAGAAGAGAGAACAAGAGATCGGCACTGTGAGATAGGTGGAAGGTGAAGACAGGAAAATAGTTCACAAAAAAAAGACTATTTATACAGAAGGGAATCAGACTGGAAAATAGAAGGACAGGCAGAGTGAACAGGGTAAATGGGGGCAGGGGCACCTCTAGAAATGTTGAGCACAATGAAAGAATAAAATTTTAAACCCTTCTTAACATTGATAATAATACTGTCAGTGCCGCTGACTGGGGGTGGCAACAGCTATATAGTAACAGAGTGAGAGAAAGAGATTGGACGAGATCAGACAGACAGAGACACAATAAGACATGAGGACAGTGGGACAGACAGTGACCTCAGCCAGCCTGCCATGCCTTCACTACCCCTTAGGGGACATACGTCGAGAAAGCTGACCCCTCCATCACTTGTCAAACACTCCCACCAGTCCACCAGTCAGGATCTCTGGTAGACACGACAGCCATGGGCCCAAACTTATTAAAATAACTCTTACAGGAATGGAAAAATACCAGCGAGGCAACAGCACCACAGGATGCTTTCTCTAAATAACACTGTTTCCATGGCACTCTTTAGTTGAACCGTGCGGGTCAGTGACATTTGGGATTTTCCCTTCGAGCCCTGCCATCTCTGTGGGTATCTCTACGACACCCCGTCACCCATCACATTCCCTCAGCCACATTCCTAAAATGCGGCAGGTATGGCATGCATGAGCTGATGACAGTGTATTTACTGTTGCAGTGTAATCTGCACTTATTTCAGGAGCAGGTTAACTAACACTAAAAATGGTTCGGGGCTTAGTACAGCCAAGGCATTCCAACACAAATGGCAACACGCATGTGTGTGTGTGGATATTTTGAGTGCTAGTAGTTACCGTACTTTTATGAAGCAGTCAGTAGATATTATCTCACATACACTGGATTGAATAGGACCTATTGTGTTGAGTTCTCAGAAAGAAAGAGGTGAGAAATATCTCACTGTAGCCACTTTAAACAGAGCCATCTCAGACATCTTCCAAAGGGGTTGGAGGAGGAGGAATGGAAGATCTCTCTTTTTTTTTTACAAATGCAAATGGCCCAGATAACTGCGAGCGCGCTGACAATTTCGAAGTTCAGCCAGCGGGGAGTCGCTGCATTCGGGGCCATTAGGGCAGTAATTCTCATCTTGTGAAATGTAGTGCTGTCTTAATGGGAAGCTTTAGCTGACATCCTGACCAGCTCTCCCCCGGAAACTTCCGCCAGCAATTAGCACTAACCATCCGCCTATTAATCACAGTAGTTGAGCTCTGCCCCCCCTCCGAACAGGGGAAGAGTGATGTGGGGAAAAATGGATTCTTCTCTTTTTAAATACAGACACTTCCCAAGCAAGCACTGCTATTCAGGGTCCACACAGATCAAATATTGTCCCACAGTTTTACAGGCAAGCTGTGCTTCTCCTCTTCTTCACTGATGGAATGCTGTTGTGTCAGGTCCTGCCAAAGCTTCTAGCTCACTGCCCCCCCAAGTCCTCTGGCTCTGGCTCTGGACCTTGAGCTGATTTTGCTAACATCTCTAGAGCAGTGTCTCTGTGACAACTACATTAATTAGCAACATGACGCCCACTATGTACCCTCCAATCATGTGTAGAAATGCTCCTGCCCACACGCATACACAGGGAAAGGAGAGGTCCTTTGAGACGTTGGGGTTGGGGGGTGTTGGGGGGGTATACAAAAAAATTAAATGAGATGTACTCAGAAAGACAAGGGCATATCGAGGACAGACAGGGAGAAAAACACAGGCCTACAAAACCAGGATGACGACTTGGCTGTGGACAAGAAACTTCTTTCACTGAGACAGCACGTAAAAATAAGATACCCTCTTATTAACAGAGGTGCTAAAAGCATTTGCCCATTAATCCACTGCTACAGTAGCCCGCTGAGGCAGAGAGGCTTCCGCTGATAAAACGCTGTGACAGCCACTTCCTTGAAATGGCAATGATGTAATCTTTCGTCTCTACCCTGTGACCGACTGTCTCGTGCCACTGCCACTGGTTCTGTTGTGGTTTCCCAGGATGGTAGAAGTCGCCGGTAATGAACAGAACTGGTGGTTGTGGTTGCAGTAATCAAGGGTGGGGGTGAGGGGGTGTTTTGGTCAGACGTGAGGTCGACCTCTGGCAGGAAGGGCCTGTCGCGTGCCTGTCTGTGTTCTGTGGGGGTGAACGAGCATCAGTTATGGTCCAGCACTCTCCCGCCACCGGCTGCGTCTCGCGATCTTGACGGGGCGCCCAGGTAGGTCAGCTGAACCCTCCCAGACTCTCTCACAAAAGCCTGACGTAATCCGTATGGAGCCCATGACTACAGCCACCAGGAATCCACCATCCCACAACCCACACAACTAGTCAGACACAGGAGGGAGGGGGGGTTGGTGGTGGGGAGGTAGCGGTGTGGGGGGCTGGACGACTGAGACAACACCCCCCACCCTTCCCCAGGCGACTACCGAATAATATGTTTGGATGTCTGAATATATGGCACTCTTTATTGCACAGAGGCACAAGACTCCAGATCTGCTGAGAACAGCGATCTCAGACCAACAAAAACATGGAACAAGTCTATTGCCTCTGAGGGAACCAATGGTTGTTATAAGATACAAAATGTGTGTGTGTGTTTGTGTGTGTGTGTGTGTATGTGTGTGTGTTGGGGGGTTACAGACCTTTGTTATGGCGATGGCACAGGCATAACCCCAGATCTCGATCAGCTGCTGCTGCCCAAATCGGTAGTCTCGCATCAACTCTGTCTCAATGGCAGACGCTTCCACTTTACTGAGAGAGAGAGAGAGAGAGAGAGAGAGAGAGAGAGAGAGAGAGAGAAAGAATAATAACTTGCACATATACAACACCAGGGAAAATGCTGCTTTAGATGGAAGCCAGCTGTAGATTACTTCAGGTCCTTGGTGACAGGCTATGTTTATGAACTAACTAAACAGGTCTGTAAGTATGTGTCAAAGACTATTGTTACAGCTGCAGTTATTTCACTGTTTAGCAGATGTAAAGGCTTGTTAAAGAGGAATTAGGCTTAGGTAACCTACAACAGTCTGTATTTGTGTGGCCACACACTGTTGTGAGTGTGTTGTTCATTTTCGGAGCATGTTGCTTCAAGGAGTCGTTTCTCATTCTCTTTGTTCAGGTCGCTGTCAAACTTAGGCCTGCTCTGCTAGTGTTAGCCCACAGGCCTGGCTACCCAGGGACTGAGAGCCTAGGTCCGCTTTTTTATAGCAGGGGGCAAAAGCCTCAGACTTTTCTTGACTATGATTCAAGCAACTCTCCCAGAGCCCATGAAATCCAATGACTATTGCATAAACACCCATCAAAGAGAGTCTGGTTGGACGGAGCTCCATAAAACTACACGCTACACAGAGACATGTCAGAGCTTATTACGCTGGGGACCCCTAGTGGATCATGTGTGGATTACAGCTTTAAAGAGAAACTGAACAATAAACAGACACTGATACACAGGGCGGTGTTGTACTGACAATCAAGTGGGTCCTGGAAGTATTACCGTGTATGACTAACACATCTGCACTCGGCCACCTCTCATGCAGCATCATAGGACATATAACCCCACTCTAAATACGGACAAAGATTTAAGACACTACCATTACACTGTCGTACATTTGTATAGGGAATACAGAGAATAAAAGCAGAGGCTGTATGACATAACTTGATCACTGTCAAAGTTTAAATGATGCATAGTTTTCATAGTCTAAAACACAAACCATAGAGATCCTCCCACACACAATTACAGCTCTATAATGATATTTTAATAAGCCCAACACCTTACCCAGGAGACCAAATTAAGCAACAAACTAATATATCAATAATCCTCCACATTAGCTGTGAACCACAGTAATGAGGACACTCTGATCTCCTGCTACTCAGCAGAACACGAGAGAGGATTTATCACACGCGGCCCTAATTTCTCTCTGCCCGCGCAGATGTTAAAGGTCATCCTATATCTCTTCATCCCCTGTGTTCCTTTTGGATGATTGCGCTTGCCCACCGCATCAAGGAGACCTTTTGGCATTTGCCGTCTCCAATAGAGCTGCACAGCCGTCACACAGAGTTCACACAGGGGATATTTACCAGCTCGCTCTGACAACATGATATTTGTAAAGTTCACCTTAGGCCAGCGTTTGTGTGTTTCTGCTCTTTCGTGGAAATCCATTCAACTTGTGGAACTCGAGTGCGTCCCCACATAGCCAGTACTGGTGTACAAAGCGACTATAAAAATATTGACTTTAAGATTTATTTATTATTTTTTGTAGTCAATATGACCACTGTCCTGGGGTGACAAATTCTTGGCAATAAACAATATCACCAGCAGGTTGCAGTGCAACCCTTTGACTCGGTACATCTGACTCCTGCCAAAACATGGTCAGTATTTTCCCTTTTTTGGAGCTTGTCCAGTGCTGATCCCCAAAGGGTTTCCCTGGCCTGGTGGTTTGAGTGGCGTCCAGAGCCCTTGAAGGCGATCCGAACGAGCTAGAGTGAGGGCCCTTCAAGCCCTAGAGCGCCTCTTCTACAGATGGCAGCTGCCTCTTGTGAAACTTTTTGAGAGGCAGACAGGGTGACACTGGTGCTACCTGCCAACTCTCCTATTTCCCCTGGGTTATTTCCGTATTTCAGACCCACCTCCCAGCACCCCCTCTCATGTCGTCTTAATAATCTCACATAATTTACAGGGTCCAAGTCAATATGTGTAGCCACTGCAACTAAAATCTCTCGGGTTTAGCTACTCAACTGTTGGCACCCGTATGGCTTTGAGTACAGAATAAACAACTGAGATGGACAGACAGACAAAAAAGCCAGGTAGGCGAGAGGGAAAGGGAGTGACAGAGGCAGTATACACGCGAGGCACGGATGAAATGAGTGAAATGAGCAACAATAACGAGTCTGAGAGGCTCTCGCGCTCTCCCCTGGAGCCTATTAATTTCCCCACGCGGTGCTGCTCGGCTTCCCGCGGATCTCTCGCCGCACCGACAGCCCCGCAATCACACAGCGCTTAATGAGCCTGTTTACCTCCACGCGTTCACCAGCCGGGCCGCCGCTGCCAATGAAAAGGACAGCGCGCTCGCCCGCCACTCTGCCTCCTTGACCTCTGTCAGCTTGTGAGGCAAACAACAGCGCACTCATTAAGGAGCAGAGCAGAGCTCCTCAAGAGGAAGACTACAAAGATGCGGTGAAACTGAACGATGAAGTTTGGATGCAGTCTTTATGTCTATATGTGGCTAAAATCCAGTCTGGCTCTGAAAAGTAAAAAAAAAGCCGTGGTGACAACGACAAACTAACTCTGGCACTGTAGAGCCACTCTCCTCTACATTTCACTTTTAATTCAGCCCTTTCGCCCGTGGCTGTTTGGCTGCAGCCTTCGTCAGCACTTACAGCTAAGGAACAAGGGCCCTGTATGCCCTTGAAGTGAGCAGCACCTAAATCTGAGTCCCCATGGCAACCCTCCTTTTAAGTATGGTTGCCGCAATTATCCATGTCTTTACTTGGAAGGCTAAATCACAGCATTTCCACCTGTTATTACCACCCTGTCCTGAGCACCAGTTCTATTTGTTCGCTTTCACACTGAACAGATGCACCAGAGACAGTGTAGGGCATAAGACCTGCATTGGTATATAAGCAGGGATATGAGCAGGCCATTATAACAGTGAGATATGGAAGCAGAAGGAGCGGGGCAAATCTCCTGCTCCATATCAGATATCAGGACCTCCATGGTGAAAGGGCTGTTTTTTCGTCCATTGTTTTGAGCATTTTAGGTAATAAAGAAGATAGCAGAAGGTCCCGCTGTCTACATCTGTGAGATCCAAATTCAATCTAATTTTCTATGTTGGTTGTGATGGAAAAACAAATGTTTTGTAACCATGATCTATGATCGAGAGCATGCCAGTGCACAGCATCACTGTGTGGTACACTGGCTGTAAAGTGGACGATAGAAAGAGTCTGCAGACTACAGAGGGTCACGAAACTGCAAAGAAGGTGATCGGTTGTCCAATCCCCTCCCTGCATGCAATCGCCAGCTCTAGGTGTCACCAAACCCAGGGCGATCATAAAAGACCACCGTCATCCCAGCCACCACCTGTTCAACATGCTGCCCTCTGGAAGAAGGTTTAGGTTCATGAAGTGCAAAACTAACAGACTAAAGAACAGCTTCTTTCCATGGGCAGTCAGAACTGCATCGTATCAGTGATGCTGCTTTCCATATAGACACTTCACCCCATTGTCATTCTACTGCTGCTGTATGTGTTTGTGTGTGTATGTGTGTGTGTGTGTGTGTGTGTGTGTGTGTGTGTGTGTGTGTGTGTGCTTTTGTGTGGGTGTGTGCATATGTGCGTGTGTGTGTATAATTTGGGTTTGTTACCCCACTGCTGCTGTTGTCTATGTTCAAACTGTGCAATACCCACAACATAATGTGCAATACTTACCTCACAGTGCAATACTACTACTACTACTGCACTAGTCTGTATATAGCTCATTCTTAACTGCTTACAATTATACATATTATTACCATGTACTATGTATTATTGTTAGTATATTCTCCCCTCTTGCTCTTTTTGTACTTGACACTTCGACACTTTGATACTTTCATCTTGCACCTTTGTGGCCTTGCTGTTTAGTTTTGTTGTGCAGGCAACTGTACAATGACAATAAAGGTCTTGAAGTAATGTTTTGCAGAAACAAACTGCTCCAGAATGCTTTTCAAGGCCAAATATGGTAAACTATTTGCATGTTGTCCTAAAACCAACATCCAGTGCTCTGTTAACAGGATTTAAATTCCATCATGTTGATGAGTAACACACAATGTGCAAAAACATGCTAGTTAATGACCTAGCTCCCTGGGAGCGTCCGCACTGATGGAAATTTATCCTGTTATTGACCTGTGACTCACTGCTAAATGCTAGCGGCAAACACAACACATATTAAAATCTCCAAGCACACTGCTGGCTGAAACAGCCTGGAATACGGCTCTGGTGAAGTGTACGTGTGGCTGGTGTGGGGGTATTTGAGGACAGTGTCAGGAGAGATCACAACGTCATGCTGAGGTGCGATTAGCAGGCAGGCAGCGAGAGCGAGAGGGGAGCGAGAGCTGCTGGTGCTGGAGAATATTAGCGCAACCTCGAGAAGGACCAGAACCTCCGTCTCAGCTGCAGCCTGGCCAGCCCTACTCTTGTCTGGGTGAGACTGCAAAATGGTGTGGGACTGAGGTGCCACATCTGTAAGTTAAAGAGTAACTGCACTCCAAAATGTGTGTGTTTTTTAACTGTTAACTAGATATGTACAGAACACACACACAATAATTGGTGTTAATGCCGAAGAAATGGATTTCAGCTTAAAAGAAGACATTTTATTAATGTGCTTTGATAGCTTAAAAGAATACATCTTGCCATTTTAGAGTGTAAAAATAGCTCCCTGAGCCCTTTGCAGCTTTAAACGCACCAAAACATATGATGACAAATCAGCATGACAATGAGTAATAACTGCATGGATACCTCCAAGAGGATACCCAAACAAGGAGTGATACCTAAGATTACGGGTGGGCAGGCCTACTTGGCCTACTTTTAGAAGCTTTTTTTTTTTCAAAAATGTGGGTGTGGTTAAGGGGTGCACGTACTCGTTAAAGAGAGACAACACAGGTGTCATCTCAGTGAGTTTATCCATAAAACAGCTTGGCCTGGTTAAATCTCTGCATCTGCTAGCTTTGTGCGTGTATTATGTAACACGTTACATGTTAATTGATGAGCCACTACCGTCTCACTGCATAAAATAGACTCAGTGCTAAACTGCATCCCAGAGCCCCATTTATCTTGTCAGGCTGCACAATAAAATAGCTGTATCAGGAAAGGAGGAAGAAAGAAGAAAAAAATGGAGCACTGCTATAGCGCCTGATACTTGGCACTGATCCAGATATGAAGCCGCGGCCGTGCAGAGGGAGAGTGGGCGTCCGAACGCTTCCTCGGGCTGCAGCGGGCTGCTGGGTCATAATACAGCCGGCTGCAAAGTGCACCCAATCACACACTCAAACCAAACAAGAGCCCTGTGCTGTGTGTTTACTGCCAGTCGAATGTCCGCTTGTCACGCTTGTGTGCGCGAAAAAAAAACAAAAGTGGTGGGATGTCCGGTTCAATCACCCAGAGGACACGCAGACATAATGGGAGGAAGATGGATGGACTAAACAGCAGCTATGGCTAATCACGGCTTGTTAAGTTCCAGTGGCCCTACACTAGAGCATCCTCCACACACCGCAGAGCCAGCCTGCTGATTCAGTCACACCGGGTCATTGGGCTGTATGGCTTCATCTGACCGCACAAATAAATTCAGGGCCCTCACCTCACAAACCATGTCAGAAAAATAAATCACAATAGATCAATTGTGTCTTGTCTCTCCCTCTCCTTCGTTCTCTCTCTCTTGATCTCTCTCTCTCTCTCTGCCCCACTTTCTCTCCCTGTCTCTCTTTTTTGTCTCTGTCACTTTCTGTTTCTGTTGCACTCTGTCGCTCTTTTTCTCTCTTTGTCTTTGTGTGTGTTGTTCTGTCAAAGGAATGGCCCGTGCCAGTTCTGTGTGTCTGAGAATCTGGGCCTGTCTGCACATCTCCGAGCCTTTCTGCTGCCAAGTCACTCAGAGCTCGAGTGCGCTGGGACTACTGCCCATCCATCACCATGGCAACATGAGGATGACACCCAGGCTTCGCACACACACAGTTCAACAGTGGGCTGAATAGAACCTTATTCCAACCACTTTACAATTTAAAGGCACTGAGGTTAATTATGTTTTGAGACTAAACACAATGCTCATGTGTTGTTAGTTGCAAGATTTTGATTGAGCCGTTTAAAAAGGACCATTGTGTAGGTTTTTTATCTCCATGTGAAGGGGCAAACTGAGAAAGAAAGACGATCATGGAAGCCATTTTTTTTCGTAATCTGTGAAAAGGTTGATATGTTGTCAAATAAAATAGGATGTGATGTAAACAGGAAAGGAAAACATTTTGATTGATTACAACAGACTTAGGTAAACTATGAAGATCTTACATTTTATTGAATTTAAAAGTCTGTCTATCACGGTTGAAGAAGAAGAACATAATCTCTTGGTTGTTGTTATGAGACAGTAAGGACGAAAACAGCCCAACCTCAGAATTGGCAGAGACCACTGTGTTACATCATGTGTTGTTTACTGTGATAGCCTAATGTTTTTGAATACCAAATTCAATTCAATGTTTCAGAAACCAACTCCTGTGCTATGGTGTTTAAAAATCATAAAAATTAACACTGAAAAAAATAGTATAAAGTAAAATGTTTTGAAAGTATGAGAAATTACATTATTATATTACACATTACATGACTTTTCTTAACTTTGAATTTAAATTCACCACACTCTTAGGCGAGAAAAGGTCGTGATATTTTAATTTCAGTGAAGCAAAAACAAAAATTAACTTTGAGCGAAATAGGACCCTTTAGATACAGGGAAAATGTCAACCGTTTGCCAGCAGCATCAACAGTTATGATACTGGGACATGTTATTTTAAAAACAAGTCTGGTGTAATTCAAAAAGAGATAGCTTCAAAAGAGTCCCCAAAGAATAAATTATAAACTTCATGGAAGACAGAGCAATAACTATGAATGTTTGGGCCACAGATTGGCAACGGTATGAAGTCACAAGAGGCATGAAAAAGTAGTAGCAATATCGGTTTGAAAGTGTCTTTTTAACCACATATGTCTACTGCCGCTTAAATTACAGTTGAGGTCAGTAACCAGTAGCAGGTCTCAGTGCCCCTGTAATAGTTAGTAAAAGTAAATGGTATGTGCCGTGGGAGACATGGCAAGGAAAGGAAACCATGGAAACGAAGAGAGAGTTCTGGAGCTGCCAGTGCCTGCAGAACTGCTGAAGAAGGAAAAGGCGAGGTGAACAGGTGCATGGAGAAAGAGAGAGAGAGAAAGAGAGAGAGAGAGAGAGAGAGAGAGAGGGAGTCAGTGAGGTAGGGAGGGGAAGAGAATGATGAAAACATAAGGGAACATGGTTATATCATAAACGGAATAAGAAATATAGAAAACGGAGCATATGCCATATGTGTGTACCATAGGGTGATGGAAAAAAAACTAGTCACAAAGAAGGTGGGAGTGTGACAAAAGGGAGGTAGTGCAAACAGAGAGACAAAGAGAAAGACAGAGAGAGAGAAAGAAAGAAAGAAAGAAAGAAAGAAAGAAAGAAAGAAAGAAAGAAAGAAAGAAAGAAAGAAGGAAAGAAAGAAAGAGTGGGAACTGAGAAAAAGAAGGACAGAGTGAAATGGGGACGTGTCCTTTAGGCCCAATTATGCCTGCTGCCTGGTTGAACATGATCAATCCAGTGTAAACTATACACAGTAGACAACCTGTTAATTGCACCTTAAAAAACCTCAGAGCAGAGCACATTCATTCAGAGCCAGATCATTGCAAATGCGCTAGGTGTAATCACATTAGCCCATACTCTAAGGCTATTATGATAGACAGAACAAATCTGTTATTCACTGAATATTGCATGTTGTGTTTTTGTGCTCTATATCCTAGTTCTTGCGTTGGCAATACCATTGTGTCTGAGAATAAAAATGTATGCAACAACACAGACTCAACAAAATCTATCTGCCAGGTTATCACCGAGGCAGAACTGCTGAGGCAGTACTGCTGAGTGCAAGTAAATGTGACTGAGATGTCCAATACATATAAAAAGTCAGTTTAATAAAACTTTAAACAGCGGACTGGGCATACATAAGATGCCTCATTTTGTTAGCCTGGGCCCTCCCATACTGCCTGTGATGGTGCATAGAATTTTGCATTTAACCTACCTGCCTACTCTAGGCTGTTCCTTTGCCCGAGAAATCAGGCATCAATGAAAAACGAATGCTACGCACATGTCACCAGAATCAGTGGTCTGCTTGGTTGTAGCTCTGCCTGGTAGTACACAGAAAGACATTTCATAGATGTCTGTTGATACCGCATCTAAGAACTTGCAGTCTATGGGATCTTTGCCAGATCAAGCTCCATCAACAAGCTTGGGGCGACCATTTTGTAGGTGGTTCACACAGTCAAGGGTGCACTGTCAGCATCAGGACTATAATGATACTGCACTGAATTCTAGAGCTTTCCCTGCCATGTCAGCAACTTCCTCCGTTGACGTTAATATTCAGAGCATGGGTGAATGCTGTTAATTTACAGAACGCACCAGAGAGTGCAATACGTATTATTACCTAAATTGGTTTTGATAGAGAGAGTATTCTCAAACAGCATACAATCACGACTGATATAAATCAGCAGAGAGCTTGTAACTGCATCTGAAGCTGGGTTTGTATGGTTCATCACTGAAATAATCATGTGTATGATTAGGTGATGTATGATGTATTATTACCAATACCACCTTCCAATCACCTGTCATATAAAAGCTGTTAAGGTACAAGAAGGGCACACAATTCATTAAATGTGAATCTGAAACACATTTTCGCACCTGCTCCTCATCAATGCAAAGATAATTTGCAAATGTTTCTCTCCCTCCTTGGTGACAACAAGCGGTGACTTGAGGTCAGCTGCCATATCTGGGCGCATCAGAGGACACAAGCCCACTTCCTCTCCCCTCCACCTCCCTCCCCCTCCCTGACAAACAAGCCAAGCCCTCCTCCCGCCTGATTGCTTGTTGCATGCAGTCCCCTGGGAGCCCTTCCCTATGGCCTGTGCTTTCACCACTCTCCTCGCTCGACTGCTCATCGGTTGGGGGAGCTGATAACGGCTCAGGGAGCCGAGAGCTCCTGCTGCTGAGGCGGGCGGTCACCACCACATCACCAGTGGTCTCAGGACTTACGGTTTGGTGGTGGCGTGAGCAGGTGGGTGGTGAAGTGGCTCCGAAATTCTTATTCTTATTTTATAGCTACATACGTATACCTGTGAAGCTTCTCATTTATCCAGTTCACAGTCATATGATTAAAGTTGTAGGCAACTGAACTTTTATTTGTACCTTGAAAATGTTCCTTGTACCTTGTACCTTTTTAATTCAAAAGGCTTCTTCACTTCGGAACTCTTTTGTAATAATGGCGTTTCCATGGGGAATGGAAGTCTCAAGGGGCTCATCAGTCAGTCTTAGCTGTATCAAACAAGCCCTCAAAGACACGGAAAAGTAAGTAGCTAAGACTCTGCTTCATTAAAAAAACAGCATGGCTAATCAACATCACTAGTGGCCCCCAATTTGTACCTCCTCTGATCTCCCCATCCAGATGCCCAGTCATCACTCAGTGCAGCAGTCAGCCCACATTTATCACATCACCCTGAATGACTCTTCACCACCCGCTGGAACATTGTGCCTCTGTGCCCCTAGACACCACCCTATTATTGCATGGCACGCAGAGAAGAAGCTGCGAGGCAACAATTACTTGAGGTCTTGGACCTAGACGTTTTTCTTTTAATCTTGTAGAGGGACTTAACATATACGTGGAGGGGGAAAATGTATGCAAACTGGCTTATGGTGGTTCAGGTATGTGTGTTTATTTGTGTGTATGTGTGTGTGAATGTGTATTTGTTAATGTGTGTGTGTGTTTGTGTATGTATGTATGTATGTGTGTGTGTGTGTGTGTGTGTGTGTGTGTGTGTTAGTGTGTCTTTATCTGTGTTTGTGCAGTCCATGTATCTCTTTTAAAGGTGACTTTCTAGCCCATGTCTGCCCATGGGAACTCACATTGAGTTGCAGACTCATTGATATTCCTGCAGTATAGATTCTCCTGCTGTTCAAGTTTTGCCAGTGAATACCACCATTGAATACTGCCAGTGAATGCTGCCTGTGAACACACTTATCACTTTACATGCTGTAGCACAGCCTAAATGTAATGCACTTACACATGACTACAACCTTACTACAACGTAATACATTTTAACCAGCCAGCTTGTTATGAAGTATGAAATTGACTGTGCTTTCTGATCTTAAATCACACTATGCCCACCACTTAATGCTTCACATCTGCCTACTGTGGGCGGATGCCCCCATGCAGGGAGCAATAAGTCTCTTCTGTTGGGAGCAGTTGGGGGCTCTACATCCCTGTCTTAGAGGCCACCAGGTGGTTCGATGCCAATGAACAAAAAGCTGAACCTTGGATCTGCTCTTGCCATCTCATGTGCACCGCCTCGTGCATACATGCCACTTTCACATTCCCCCACTATGTCAATCCATCTTCTATGGCAAAAAAGGGAGGGGAACACTGGTAGCTGGATGATCCATCATGCCAATGACAGCGGAGGAAATTGCTTTACTCCTTGTCTGTTACTGGCTGATGGTTAAGCACCTGCCTCATCTGCTGGATGAGTGATGCACATGACATGCAGGCAGGGACTGGTGCTTCCACGGAGACGCGGCCCAGGCAAACTCCTTAACAGCCAGCTGGAGGAGGATGTGGTGCCCCCCCCCCCCCCCACCTCTCCTCCCACATGGAGGTCTGTCAGAAGGTGACTTATTGACTTCGCTCCTCGACAAACTCCTTAGAATGTGTTTAGAATACAGAACACTCCATCATCACGCTCTTTCAGGCTGCTGGTCATACACCTAATGTGCATGATCAAAGAAGATCTTTGGAGGATGGGCGTGAGGTGGGATTGGGTGGGTTGGGTTGGGTTGGGTTGGTAGATGAGCACTGGTGAATAAAACACAAATCTTGTGTACCCTGTAAACCCAACAAACACAATCTTTATCTAACCATCAGCGTGCCCAATAACTTTTATGGAAACATTTGAAAATCATTAAGGAGGTGATAATTAAATTAACACTATTAGAGCTGAGTCATCTGGGTGGCCAGCAGTTTAGATAAAATGTGTTTCTAAGCCACATAACTGCTTGAAATTACTTTCATTGTTTAAACTGTGGAAAAATAGAAGAGAGAAGCTACTCTGAACACACAGCAGTTCTTGTGAGTTTTTTTGTTACTATATAAATGAAATTCAGCCTGGATAAACACCCCAGTTTGTTCTCGGCTGAAACTCTGTAGTATCTGTGTCCCTCTGGGAACTGGAAATAAACTCATTTGGCCAGATGCATCCATTTGAGAAAGATAAATTTGTTTACCAAGTTGCCTATTTCTGTCAGTGTGTTCGCCCAAATCTAATAAAGCTGAAACCAAAGACCGTAAAAACTTTCTTCTCTGTATTTCGGCAGCAGACTCATGAGGCCGTTTAGAAGCAACTTTTCACCCGTGCCACTAATCCACTCAAAGTGGCTCAGACTGGGTAATGATTTTTTGGCAAAGCCCCCTCCAAACTCCATTATCTGCAACACAAATCGCCCTCCTGAGGACACCCCCACCCCCCCGCCACCTCCTGCACCCCCACCACCACCGCCACCACGCCCTGGAGTGGGCCGGTGTAACACCAGTGCTCCTCCAGCCCTTGACAAGCCGACGCTGACCATTGTTGCTTTGTGTGTGTCAACAGAGGGAGAGAAAAAAGAAAAAACAGAAAACAGGCAGGCCAGGTGCAGCTGCAGCAGCAGTGGCAGTGGCAGCCCTGTCTCCTCCACTCGGCCTGTTAATAATTAAGGAGCACAACAGTGGGGGAGACCGTGACACACATGGGGGATGCTCGCTCTGGATGTCAGCTGCTGCAAAACTGGATGGGTGCCCGACCTTTGACAGCCGCAGGCAGGTGGGAGCGTTGCGCTGTGCCTCACCTTCTGGATGCGGAGGTGGAGGTGGAAGGGGGTAGGGTGGATGGGGCTGGGCTAGAGGTGGGGGAGGGGGGCTAGTGTTGTGTTAAGTTGTTGCGAATGGGAACAAAGCGGTCTTTATGCTCGCCCGTGTTCACGGTTCTCCAGAGTGCAGTAGCAACAGTGCTGGGGCTCCTGGGCCTGGTGGAGAGGGATGTAGGGAATGTGGAGGAGGACTGGGTGGGCGAGACAAGGCCACAGGGGAGTTGGGGAGGTGGCGGGGAGGGGGGAATGAAGGGTGAGAAAGGAGGAGCAGGTTTATTTTAATCTTTTCTCGCCTCGTTCAAATGACACACATCTGACCATACAAATCAAGAAACACGGCCTCGAAATCACCACAGTTGCATCTTCTAGAATGTTCTTCACTGAATACTGATTGAGGGTGCATCTGCACTTTGGTAATGCTCCTGAATTCACTAAATCTACATTCCAAATGTCTAATATTGCTCAGGACATAATAACATTTATTATGTTAGTGTTGTATTAAAAATGCACTTACAACCCAGTGTTTACTTCAGACCCTTATGAAAAACAAGTAGTTTCACCAAATCCTTGACGACTGCTGCATAAGAGGCTGTGATGCAGTAGAGGAGGTTTAGGCACTGGAGGCAGTGGTGGTGGTGGTGGGGGGGAGACCCAGGGAGGAAGACAGCACGACAGGAGCCTGTCACATCCAGTTGTGCCTACAGAATGTGTAAGTGTCCCCACAGGGGAGAGCATTACAGTGCTGCATGAGAGTGGAGCCTCAGTGGGAATCCAATCCAGAGGATGGAGGTTGGGGGTGGGGGGGGTTTACTATGTGCTCCCTGCATAGCTTAATCCCTAATCCTTAATTAACCCATAAGACGGTTACCGTCACACTGCTGTGATGGGGATGTTGGAAGGGATGAGCGTTTTACACAATACAGTGGTCCAGAGAGTGTTATGCGGAATTTCAGAATAGCCACATTGTTGCAGAGTATATTCCTGTGGAAAAATGTTAAATTATTCCCCTGCTTAAAGGTTACATCGCCCACGCAAGAACCAACGATCCAGAGCTCTGCCAGATGCTGGTGCTGGAAAGTTGAGCTTCCAGATCAGAAGAGAGAGGGCCGAGGACGTGGATACTTTGCAGGGTGTGCCAGAACTGGATTCCTCTCAGTGTACAAGAACAAATGAAGGATATCGATCCTTCTAGTTTCTGGCAGTGCATACAAAACATTAACCACTAAGTGTTTAGCTTTTCCACATATAATTTACTTTTAGAATGCTTAAAAACCATTATCATTAGAATCAGATTAGAACACTTGTTACTTTATCTTGTAGTCTACTCCGGTATTAATAACTGACAAATAGACACACACTGAGATACATACTGAATTCGTAACATGTTATTATATTACCATCACAAGACTTTGCCATCATGAAATATGTACCAGCATTGTGCGTGTGTGTGTGTGTGTGTGTGTGTGTGTGTGTGTGTGTGTGTGTGTGTGTGTGTGTCTGTGTCTGCGTGCATGTGCGTGTAGAGCAGCTTTATATATGTGGCATTGATGGATCAGATGATGGCAGCTGTGTGTGATGACTGGCTTATTGAGGCTTGGGGCAGCTAACTGGGCGCTTTACAGACTGGACCCAATAATAACAACCTCCTCAGGGCATTGGCTCTCAGAATGACAGTAAGGTTACCAGAGGACCAGAGCAGAGTGGGAACAAATAAGGTCATTTTACAGAGAGTAGCGGATGGCAATTGCAGAAAACACGCTAAGGAAAAAAAACAGCTTGTTTGTTGCAATTGGAGCGTTCCATACATTCATTAGCTTGCCACTGCAGTACTGCCCTAATGCACTCTGCCAAAGATATGCTGATTGTTTTGTACATTTAGACTCTTTTTCCGCATGAAAACAGTAACATGATAGCCTGGTGGACCAGACTCTTTCACTTCACTTTAAGTCTTGCAAAGAGTATTGACATGTAGGCTATAGGCATACGTTTACTCTGTGGTGTGTGGTAGTCAACCAAACCTGTTGGTCCTGACTTTTCCTTATTTTCTGATCAGTTGCTTAAAAAATTAGCCGAAGTCTCTGACATGGTATTTAGGAGAGCTCTCTGTCGTGGGACTGTGCAAAAATACAATATTAAGAGGGTGCACTATATTGGTACCTGATCCGTTCTGCACATGCGTGTAATTACATTTAAAAAAACTGGCAAATTTTTCTGGCCTCTCTGTACCAGACACACAGCACTGAAACACTTGATGGTTAATCAAACAATCGAGTGGTTTATTTATTTTATAAAGTCTATAAAGTTTAATTCATTCATTTTATTTACGATGAGAAAATGTTGTCTGCAAGGTCCTGTGCATGCAGAGAAGAGATCAGATCAGACAGGGGGTACAGATCAGGTACGTGCCCATGTCTCGCCAGCCTGGCTAGGGACATAAGGGCTCATTATTCACCTACTGGCACCCACCCTGCCTGAACAGACACGCTGTCAACCGTGTCTGAAGCACCTAATGAAAGCACAGTAATCTCCTTCGGGGACTCATTTCCACTCCGAGGCTTGCTCTGCGGCTTTGCTGCTTTCTCTCTGAAGTCAGAGGACTCAAAAGAAGTGTGTTTTTTTTAGAGCCAGACAATATATTTGATCTGTCCTTCTCATCGGATTGACAAGTTGCTATTGTCGTCTTCACCCAGCCATTGTCTGTCTCACATTATCAACTTCAACATCAATGCACTTCCTCAGAGTCGTGCTTTTCTGGCAGCCTGTCAAGACTGCTAACTGAAGACTGAAGATGATTGAAGAAAAGGAAAATTGACAGATCTAACAGCTGAATTGTGAGACCCTTTTCTGGATATTTCTTTTTTTTAAAAGCAGACTGAAAAGACTTTTTGAACTGTGGTGGATTGACAGTATTCAGAAGAAGTGACTGTCTGTGTCTTTCTGTCAACCAGTAACTATAGAAAAGCTTTGAAAAGTTCAGATAACGGGGAGGGGCAGAATCTATTAAATAATTACACAGTGCTAATGGAAGATGGAAAAATCGATAACACTGTGCAACGCTGCCAAATTAACCACAGTGCAGTCATAATACTTTGAATATTTAATTGCACAGAATGTGTTCTTTATTCTAAGTGTTTTAATTACAGTTGGTACAGAGCAATGCTGTTTTTAGCACCACTGAAGCAATATGCTTGATATTGACGTCCCCCTATGACACCATCACACAGTAGCGAGCAGCCAGGTTGAATACCCAGTGTTTCAGCCTCAGTGCTTCCAACATACTCCAAGCACATGTTTAAAGTCAGAAAACCACATGTGTCTCCTAAGTGTTACATATACATACACAAACTCCCTTCCATCTATAGCTATTGTTTCTATGGCAACTGCTGAACATATCTCAAGAGTTCAAAAAATGCAGACAGAAGTGAAAATGGCAGAACAGTTTTCTGTTATTGATTGCCTCATTTCAGAAATCAGGATGTCGTTTGAAAGCATCTTACAGAGACAGCCTCCCCCTCCATTTTTTACACATGGTGGAGGGATCTGACAAGTGACTCTCATTGCCACTGAGACAGACACCAGCAGTGAAGTGTCAGTGGAGAATGACGTTTTCTGCTTCTCCCGGGTCCTGGTGTATTACGTTCAGTGACTAATAAACAGCCACTATGAGAGAAGTGGTAGATCAGTGTCAAGACAGCTAAACTGAATGCAAAGCCTGACATCCCGATTCATAAGAAAAATATACCACCCACAGAAATAAACAGCAGCAGACCATGAATGTGAAAGTAATGGCTATGTTTAAGCTGTTTTTTAATCTGTCCAACAAATTGTGTCCAACAAATTGTGCAGTATTTTTGTCCAGAGATAGGGTCAGTCAATCCTTCCTGCAAACACCATTTCTGAGGACACTGACTCTAAAATACAGACACATGGATTGGTGCTCAACATTCAGCCATTATTGTTCTTAAAATTTACTTCAGTATTACTGGTGAGCTCAGGGCTGAACAGGTCAAATGAACAGAAATGCCTGCCGAACGGGAATGTGGGGATACCACAAATGTAACATTACTTCATTTCAAAGGTGTGGACAGGACTTCAACCCCCCCCCCCAAAATCCCAAAAATAACCTCTAGGGAATCCCAACGAGCTTCCCCTCGACCTGCTTGAAACTGGCCTTGCTGTTGTCATGGCAATAGCGCCCCCCACCCCCACCCCCCAAAAAAGAAAAAAACATTAACTCCCACTCTCTTTCCCATCTCAGCACCTTTCCACGGCCATTTCCTCTGCAGCTGACCTCTCTTGTGCCTTATTGAATTTATTTTTTTGGACCATGACACAAATTGCAGTCAACACCTCGGGGGGAAAAACATATTGAATGTGCTTGCATTCTGATTGACTGTGGGGGCCCTGTAATGCAATATGTCTTCATGAAACAAATGCTGCTTTTGTTTGGAAACACATGCTCCGTATCTGCGGGACGTGTTGAGCAGACCAGAAGAGCCTGTGGTTTAGCCCGGCTGTGGAACAGTGAGGGGGAAATGCGAATCTCTGGCGACCTCTTTGATGGAGATTTATGGCTGGGCACTGCCCGAGGGCAGTCACATGAAACATCAGCTGGCACTGCTCACCAGGAGCTCTGCAGGAATCAACACTATCTCGCCCATCCTTGACAGCCTGTCAGACACCCCCACCCCCACACACACACACTTCCCCACCCCACCCCATTCCTCGCAGCATACACACGAGCAGGAGCACGCACACACACACACACACACACGCACACACACACACACACACACACACACACACACACACACACGCCAACTCAGTGATGAAAACTAAAAACTCAATTACAGTGGAATTCCGTGAAAAGCATTTTAGTCACATTCCGTTTATAGAAACACAAGGACCTCTTGGTGCCGAGGAAGAGGCACCTTTCTCAAGAGCAGCCCCCTCCCCCTTCCCATCCCCCCACCAGGGTTGCCCACACTCATGAGGCAGCCTCTTTCTGATGTGCGCACTTCATTATCCTGGATGTGACTGGAGTTAGAGTCGCTCATTAAAGAGGTTTGGATGGGTGGAAAAACAGTCAGCCTCTCTACCTCAGCAGCTTCCTCATAAACACATACCAACACTCTCTCTTTCTTTCTCTCTCTCTCTCTCTCTCTCTCTCTCTCTCTCTCTCTCTCTCTATCGCTCTCTTTCTTTCTACCCCCTGTGTGTGTTTGTGCATGATCATTCATTCATTTCTGTCACAGGGGTTAAGAGGAAAGATAAAGGCAGAAAAATATGATGAATAATAGATCGCTGTGACATTCCGTTTCCCTGAATTTCATAGAAATGCATATATGCATATACCCACACACCAGATCAACTAAGTGGTCAATCAATAGAGGAATGGTAATCGTAAAGAAAAAAAAGCCACATCAATTTCAGGTTTATCGATTTTGTAGCCAGATCTGAGGGACTCCTAGACTCACCAGCCAATTTATGCAATTTGTGGCTAGTTCAGCTGCATTGGCTATCAAAATCGCGCAGTGGCTAATCAATTAGCAGTGGCTAATTGATTTTAGCCCTGTTTTGTGGGCAGTTCTTACAGATAAAATGGTGATGAGTGTGATAAAATGCCTGCCATCTCTGCCTCCCCATCGATAAGGAGAGAAGACAGTAGTGAATATTGAATAACAGACATAGATATCCTTTCACTGTTTTCCTGTTCCTTAATGTTCCTATTGCATGGGCTCCCTGAAAATCCCGACAATTTCTTCTGTGCAAACCTATCATCTTTAGTTGTGCTGTGCTAAGCTACAGTGATTGTAGAAACATCCACGTCATTGTGAAGACACCCACTGATTTCATCCAGTCATTAATCTGCTTTGCTGTCTTGGGTCTTTAACTTTATGTTCTCTTACTTTTTATGCTGCTTTTTATGTGCTAATGCCTGACATGTTCCTCGGGTTTTAAAGGCTCCAATTCATTTTTGTCTGTGCACTTAATATAAGTGATTTCACTAATACGCCCATATAACTGTCTGATGATTTGTGTGCTCAGCAGCATTAACTTCTTTAAAAATTGTACCAAACACATGTCAGGAATTTCACTGTCTGAAGCTGGCATTGACACCTCTGCAGCTAGTTATACAGAGAGGGCTACTGAGCAATGGACACCACAGATAGCCCAGCTGTCTGGATCACGACCATGTCAGGGGAGGCTCTCAAGAGCACCATGTGCTCACTACAGGCGGGTGCTGTCAGCTCAGAGCATGAAGTGCAGAAAAAGGGCCTCACCCAGTCAGTAGACAGTGCCCCCAGGGCCAAACCAAGAAGGCTGGCATTGGGTGGTCCGTGCCACCCTAGATATCTGATTGGCCACCCTAGATGCCACCCCAAAATGATCAGTGCCACTCTAGGGCCACCCTTATCCAAAAAGTCTAGAATTGCAACTGAGTGCCGTTCTTGCCCACAGGAGATAGAGGTGAGGTTGGCATCAGTGTGAATCAAGGGCGGCTGCCAACCTGGTGCGATCACAGTGCCGCAAATCTCATACTGAAGGAACAGGACTGGAGTCTCCTGCTGCCATGCTGTGAGCCTGACTACATAAAGGAGGGGATGTCTTCCTGAGGAGAACGGTAGCTGAATTAACTAGTGAGGCCTCAGCAGCACAGTGCAACCCACCTGCTGTTGGCTCTGACTGTCTTTGGCGCACTATCATTATTCAGACTCCTGACTGCCTGAACATGCAAATTAGTAATCTCGGTGACATGGAACAATACCGCCGCGGCAGCTAGCCCTGTCCCTCGGGTACCGCTAGCACCGCTAGCACCTGGCACTGACGGCATTCTTCTACACCCAACACTCCCCCCCCCCCCCCCTTTTTCCTCCCAGTGATGTCTGTCATCTGCCGTTGCTGTTCTATGGTTGCAAAAGTGTGTCTTACTAAAACTTGTGCAGAGCCAGATGGGCTATTGCATAATCTAGCCTGACGGGGGTCACTGGGGCTGTCCCATTAAAACGATGTCAGATTTGCCGACTGGGAGCAATGTGCGGTGAATTAAGACTGAGGGGGGTTATCAAATTTACACTGCCAAGTGATGAAGCCTTGTCACCCAATCACTAGCTGCGACACCTGGTTGCTAGAAATAGCAGGGGTGGCTGGTTAGGACTATGAGACTGCTTCACAACTTTTCACTGTGCTAATGAGGCAGAGGTTAGCATTACTTTAGTGTTTCCATAAGAGGAAAAAACTCTGCATTAAACCAGATTAAAGGATGAATGAACAGGCCATAAACCATGGATCAGTTAACCCTAAAAACCCTAAAAAAGACCCTACAAATATTACCAGACATGTGCACTAATTTTGTCTAATTTACTGTGATAAAGGCACTGGCTGAAACATTACCTGTCACAGAGCTAGGGGAGTCAGGTGATTGTATTAGCTAACAGATACCCTGGCAGGCTTTTATGGTCCTTGTTACTATTAGCAAAAAAAAACCTTAATACAGGTGCCTATTCCTAAAATAACATACAATATGAAACGTGAAAATGTTCCATGCGTCAAAAAGCAATAAACAAACCCAGGTCTCAGTTATAAATGTAGTCCTAAAACAACTTTATCATTATCATCACTACCATTTTTACAGCTTCCAACACCAAATAAGGCAAAACAAAGATTGCGAAGGCAACTTGCAATCATTTCATATTTGTCATATGTTGTTGACTTGTAAGTGTTAAAAAGCAGTTATTTTCTGTCATATCTTGGAGCAAAGACCTTAGGCATGCAAAAACAAACAAAATGTGCTGTATGCGTGCTGTACATTACATGAGAAACAAATAGTCCTATCAAACATTGCTCGAAGGCAGGAAGCATGTGCTGAATATTTACATAGACATCACTGTGAGTGATGAACAGTAGTGATTGCTCTCACGGCACAGTGAAACCGAATGACTTGTGAATCCCCATCACCATGAAAAGAAAAAAGTGACATCCTGAGTCACCCCTTCACAGGAGATGTGATGTGATGAGCATATACGTGTTCATGCACAATCTCTCTCCTGGATAGCAATGTCTGCATGGTTAAATGAGTTGGAAATTGTTAATGCTATTACCCTTGGTTACACACGACTGCACGATACACACATCTGCTTTGTCATTTCCATTATGCACACGGCCGAGCCAAATCGGGTCCAAACTTGAATGAGCAATTTGGGGAAAGGGATGAGTATGGAGATTGTATTTATTACAAAATTCCCCCCTCATTTATTTCAGGGCCCTGATAGAGTCCATAGCTACCTCCACAACTGTGCCTCAGCCTCCCTCCTGTATCAAAGCTGGCATCATCCGAGACTCATAACTAATCTCTCTTTAATGGCTGCAACCATTAAAAGCAATACAGCGTTTGGTAACAAATCATCCATCAGGCTCCCCTCCTTGCCTGTGCCTGTGCCTGTGTTATTACATTTGGAGGCCCTGGCTATAAATAAAACGTCTCCAGAAGCGGAGCGGGCACGACGGGAAATCAGGTTTCTCTCTCGGCACTAAAGGGTTGGAAAGAGTTATAAGCCACAGCAACAGCAATCAGCTCAGACGGCACCTCAGTGCTGAGGACAAAAAGCCCCCCGCAGTACACGCTTCAAAGTCTTCAAACGCCGACCGGCAAGCAGGCATCTTATCATGGCTGCCTGGTGGTGCAGTGTGCCAAGTGAAAGTGTGCCCCTTAACAGGAGCTGTTGTCGTTGCATGCTTATTACAGGCATCACGATACAATGCCTAACTTGTTGTTATTTGGCAATACTGTCCTCACTGCCATTTCTCATGGATTATGTGTAAAACATAAGTTTGCAAAATGTCCCTTTAAAATAGACTATGAATAATCTATGGAGATGCACAGAAATGTACATGATGCAGCAAGTGGCTTAATTCAAAGGAGACATATTATATTCTTTTTTAACTAGAATAGGTCTATGGGCTAAAAAAAAACATGTTCATCAAGTTCTTTGCCTAAAATCTCACCAGTTCTATTCCTTCCAGTTTTTTTTCTTTCAGAATTAGTCGTTCAAGGTTTTTTTCTTCACCTCTATGCAATGAGCTTCTTGCTGGCCACGATCGGCCCCACCCATCCCATGTTTACAATTCATATTCACTACATGTGGAAGGGGGAGAAAGCAGAGGCACAACCCAACTGTATATGTTCAACCCTGACTCGGACCCAGAACTAATGCTCCCTGAAATCAGCACAGGGGTAGTCAGAAAAGCAGCTCAAAGAAGCACAGCATTCCTGACACAAAAATCTTTAACTGACTCACAGCAAGCGAATAGATGTTTTTTTGGCGCTTGGAGTGTTTATAGGAGCAGTAGAGACCCAAATGGCAATACAAAAATGGTGATTTTTGCATAAGATTGTCCCCTTTAAATGAGGCTAACCTAATTCTTTGGGCAGAGATTAGAACCACCACCCTACTGCACCAGATGCAATTATAGCTGTGATGTACGAGTATGTTTTATTAAAATTCCTGTTCAGGTTGACCAACCTCACAGAAGGGGGGGTTGTGAGATGTGTGTGGTGGGGGGTGATACCTCTTTGCAACAAGCAGCTCATTTAATAGCTTCATGTATGAAACCTGATTACACCTGTGGGCTAAATGTGACATGTTCAAATAGATTAGATCTGCATCACCTCCTCCCCTGAGCCTAAGAAAGCTGCTTCATTAATACAATGTTAAAATACACCCCTGCTCATTAAAATGTAACATATAAAATTTAAAATAATTTAAATGGAAATATAAGTAATAATCAACCTTGCTCAGGTTTTAAATCAACAGTTAAATCTTCACCTCTCTCAGCTTTTAAATATCGACCTTTCTCATTTTTTGTAACATGGTATGACAGAAATCTGTTCTAAGTCCATTCATGTCAGTACCTTTACATGAAGTCTCATTAATCTTATTTGGGGTATTACTTCAGTATTTAGTCTTTACACACAGTGCATGCAGGTAGGAAGATAGACAACACCCCTAAGAGTCTCGCACTGGGGAAGGGGAGCCATGGTTTGAAGACAAGAACATTCCACAGTCAGAGACACCAGCATTACATAAGGCAACTCACACTGGAAAACAAACAAAATGAACTAATACAGAAAGATGTTTCTCAATTTTACAGACAAGAGCTGCAGCTTTCTATCCCAAAAGCCCCTAACCAAATGACCATATGGGGGTCAGTGGCAACAACAGCAACAAGCAAAGTGAACTGTGTAGCCCACTTCACCTGATACAGTTCCTGGAAGGCTTCAAAAGATTTATGGTTTGATTTGCGTAGTGCACACCTCTCACTTATGTCTGCAGCCATTTATCACAGCTTCACTAACCAACAATCTATATCTCTCCAGCTGTGCCAACTCTCTGACCTGAAGAGCAACTAGACGAGCAATGATTAATTGCTCCCCACTCTCTCAACTCTCTGCTCAACTAGAGTCACAGGGGAGGCGAGGCAGTGCAGTTTTGTGAACTCTTGCTTAATAGGTGAAATGTATTGCATGTGGTTGCATTCAATTTGCAGTGCTTTCCTGCATGGTCACACACAATCAATGATGCTCAAAATTGCACACGTTTCTGATTCATTCCTATAGGTTGCTGTTATGCAAGGTCAGTCACAGCAAACAAAACAGCACTGGTATTGATTTCCTATAAAATACCCCTCAGTGCTCACTGCTTCCCATATATGATGTACACATCTCAGCTGTGTGTGCCAGGTGTCTGTTTTCTGGTGCTTACCTGAGGTATCGCAGGGGCTCACTGGTCTCTGGCTCGGGCTCAGTGGAGCTGTGATTCATTTTGTCGGTCTGTGATGAGCAAAGGCAGATGGTAAAAATCAACCACTCTGGCAACCTAAAATCGCTCTGTCAGCTCTCTCTCTGTATCTCTCTGTCTGTCTCTCTCTACTTCTTTCTCTCTGTCTCTCTCTGTCTGTCTCTCTCTACTTCTTTCTCTCTGTCTCTCTCTGTCTATTTTCCTCTCCCTGAGCGTGTCTGTAGTTCAGCACCTTGCCTCCCTCGCGTTCTCTCCAGTGCCGCCTGGTTGACTCATAGAGCCAGCTCCTTCTTATCAGCTGCTATAACTTGCGGCGTTGGCCAATTAAGAGACAGAGCAACATGGCGGGAATCATCCGATTGGTTGAGCGCGCTGTACTAGCAGCTCAGTCGACCAGAGAGAGCATCCCCCCACCACAAGCAGCGTCCTCGACAACAAAGGAGTGTGGTGGTAAGCCTGGAGGAGGAAAGAGAGGCAGAGAGGGAGGGAGAGAGGGAGAGAGAGATTCCCCTGTGTCAGAATAACACAGGTAGATCAATGAAATTAAAAACTGATTATTATGGCATTTGACTGTAATAAAAATTGATTATCTTTTAAATGGTATGACAAACAAAAAAATCTATTTGAAAAAATACAAAAATTGAAAAATTATAATGGAATTGTCTAAAATAGATATTATTGGATTTCACAAAACCTATACAGTGCATAGCAAAATGCAGGCATGTGACTGAAAGTGGATGCATGTCACTACTGTTGCTATTACTTGACTTCTAAATTATATAGTGAATATTTAATTTGCATAATTATGTTGTGATCACAATAATAATAACAACAAGAATAAAACCAGTGCCTCCTTGGGACCTGTGGGAGGTTGGGGGATAATTAGCATGTTGCATCAGTAGCAGAGGGTAAGACTGAGACTGAGACTGAGAGGGAAGTCCCTCTGACAAGTGAAGCCTGTCCTCATCAGGCTATATGATGTCACTACATCATTTATGATAGCAGGTCTTACTCTTCCTCTGTAAGGTACTCCGATTAAATCTGTGTTTCCAGTTCATCAGGTATGATGTAGGCTATAGATGTTTGTAATCTATATAAATATCTGTTTGAATTGTACATTTGTATGTTTCGAATGCAGACCTCTTTCCATGTTTTATTTGCTCTTACTGTTATAAATCATCACAAATAGGTTTTCTTTTATTTCTATTTCTTTTGGTTATTAAAATTGATTATATATATATATATATATATATATATATATATATATATATATATAACTCAATACAATAGTTTTACTACATTAGTTTAGGAATATACCATGTTTCAGAAAATATAATACATTTGTTGTTTTGCACAATAACGACCATTAGCCTACTGTAGCTGGGAAGCCGAAACCAATACAGTAACAGACTTGTTGTCTGTGTTTATTTATTAATATTATTTTACAGCAGTTTTAACATTAATTGTACAGAGGCTATTCACTGCAGCTGATATTCGGGCGTGCGTCATTACGCATTTCTCCTGGAAGAGTAAACGTCTGTAATGCTATATGACGTCACAAAACACGCTTAAGATAAAAAAAAAACCCAAGACTTCATATCAAGGTCATTTATTTCATCATCACGCCGGGGGTCCCAGGAAAGTTCCTCGGGCGTCCGTTCCTCGAACAGGGACCAGACCGCTTAAGGTAAGGGAGCGGGTGTAGCACCTGACCCGCCCCTGGGAGTAGCCTTGTGATGGATCGGACTCCCCTTTACCTGAACTAACTTAACCTTGAACGTTAATGTTTAAAAAAAAATCAAAATGTACACGGAAAAGGTTTTGAGGGGAATGGGCTATAAGATGGAGGCTTTAATAGGTGAAGGAAGTTACTCCAAAGTCAAACTTGCCTATTCCCAAAAGCATAACTCCCAGGTGGCTATAAAAGTTGTGGACCGCAAGAAGGCCCCGCATGACTTCGTCCACAAGTTTCTCCCAAGAGAGCTGGCACTGTTAAGGACAGTAAGACACAATAATATCGTTCGTGTCTTTGAATTCATCGAAGTGTGCAATGGACGCCTGTATATAGTCATGGAGGCAGCAGTGACCGACCTACTGCAAAAAGTTCAAGAGGGGAACGGCGTATCAGCTGACCTAGCCAGGGCCATGTTCTCTCAGATCGTCAGCGCTGTGAGTTACCTGCACAATAATGGGATTGTGCACCGGGACCTCAAATGCGAGAACATCCTGCTAACTGCGGACAACCAAGTCAGATTGACCGATTTCGGCTTTGGAAGATTTTCAACAGGTTTTCCTGACCTGAGCCAGACTTACTGCGGTTCTGCGGCCTATGCCCCACCAGAAGTGCTCCTAGGTGTGCCATACGACCCCAAGAAATATGATGTCTGGAGTTTGGGAGTGATCCTGTACGTTATGGTTACTGGATGCATGCCCTTTGACGACTCCAACGTCACTGCATTGCCCATGATCCAACGCAAGGAGTTGGTGTACCCAGATGATGTGACCGTGGAAGCGCCTATTCGCGCCTTCATAGCGCGACTGTTACAGTTCAGTCCCCCTGCGCGCCCATCGATCAAAGAAGTTTCCGAGCAGTCTTGGCTTCAGCAGCCATGAGGCGAAGGTGTCAAGAAATCTGTGGGTAAATAAAGTCATCTTCGAACCTATTTTTGAACGATATTTTATATAAAAAGTAGTTGTAGTACTTAACATTTTAATATTGATAAAATAATACATTCTGCCCAATAATACCCAGTTTTGCGCATTTTTTTTTTAAACCCTCAAACCAAGAAAGCTCTGCGTTGGCTGTATGCCAAATACGAAAGTCCCCCAGGTAGTTAGGAGGACAAGTATTAACTGAATGTAATTTCGACTACAGACTGCATGCAGAGCTTAGGGTGCAGAGGTCTGAGGAGCTTAGGCCCATTCCATCTTATATGGAAAGGCAATAATGGAAAACGGTTCATCAACTAAAGTCATTTATGATCAAACCAAATGTCAATTACAAGGCTGGAATTTTTCATTAAAGAAAGAAATCAAATTCTGTTTTCTCCATGAGAATTTTTTTTCAAAATGCAAGAAAATGCATTCAAGGGTTCAGTGAAGCACACTGCTCGCAATCCAACAGCTCCATCTACAGTACAGTGAGGAACTTACACAGTTTGTGATGCAGTTAAGCTTACGAGTAGTTTTGGTTGGTTAGTAGTGAAGGTGAAGAAAAAATCCCACACAGACAAATTCTGAGTTTTAAATTTTATAATTTCTTTTATTACAGCAGAGGCATGAAAACCCATTCAATCCTAAATATTCACACAAAAATGTAAAAGGGGTTAAAATTAGTTTATTTTCATTAACAACTGAGCAGAGAAAAAAAAAAAACAAACAAGTTACACTTCTTTTACAATTCATGGTGGGTATGCGAGGCAGTAACAGGTTGCCAGCATCCCTAAAAGACGGAATGGTGTTAGTTTATTTATCACTCAGCATAGGGCACTGCTGCAGACGACGGGCGGCTACACAACCAGTATAGCCCCAAAGATGGACTCTGATGCTCCACAGACATCCAAAGCGTTCTGAGCAAAGGACGTCCAACACAGGGAAATGAAAAGTCTCCTTTGACAGACGTACAAATACGGAAACTAAATGAGATGAATGAGTGGGAAGCCTGGAATAGCCTTAAACAGATTTGCTAGATGATGTGGATAATGCTGAGATTTTAAAAAATACCAAAAAGGAAAAAAAACGAGGCGCACACTCTTGTGTAGCGAATATGGCTATAAGTTCTAAGCACTGACATGACTGATCTGGACTTCACGTTCCAATTTTGCCTAGAGAACAAGAAAACTGATCAATCTGTGTGTGGAATTTAGCGTTCACACGCAGCGTAGGTCGGCACACTAAAATCATGTTTTACAGAGCATCTGCCAGAAGACCTAAAGGGATAAACCCCAAAAACCAACATCCCCTCCTGACGTTTTTTTCACCAGGAGACATTTCGATCCTGGTGTGAACGACAGGCCAATTGGGTCATTCCATATGCTTCTACTGCAGTCAACTTTATTATTACATCACCCCATTTGCTGACAGAGCACAAATAAATTATGGATTATTTGAGCACATTTCCAGTATTTGAAACAACTGGACTGAGCAAGCATAAGCCATTGGGGATGGCGTGAAAACCTAAAGAAATTTAAGATTTCTCAAAAATAGGAGAGTAAAAAAAAAAGCATTGGAATATCCTTCATCTAAAGTGACCTTTTAACAATATTCCCACATAAAGCACTTACCTAAAGGGAAAACAAAACACCACAACCTAGGACTAAAAAGTATAACATACAAAGAGGACGCCCTGCTCCTTTCTCAAGAGGTGAAACTTGCTTCCTTGATCAATATCCGCCCAAAATCAGCTTAAGGTTACTTGTAGCTCCACAGTTTCATCAGGGAGGGTTACACCAACTACAAAAGAAAAAGAAAAATACCACTTCTCCAAGAAGTGATCAATGACTGCTCTCCACTACCATTCTTATATCTTATAGCCTTTTCAAAAAGGTGTTTAAAATATAAACACTTAACAATCAGATGTAAAACCACCTAAACTGCATAACCAGACCTTACAAACTTAGACCTTTAGCAATAGTCCAGTTTCTTTAGAATGGGGAGGGGGGTGGGGTGTCTCTGCTTACAGTACACTGCAGGAAACAACAAAAAAAAAAAAAAGGAAAAAAAAAAATCAATACAAAAATGACACAAACCTGATCTTACACATTGCTGGTTGGTGACTCAGGTAAAGAGGCAGACTGTCTTTATACATATATAAGTAGAAGTCTCTTGAGCATTTAGTTTTTCTTTTTTTGCAAAGCTAATGCAGATGTCTAGTACGATTAAAAGGTGGGTGATGGTCCATTGCGCCCAAAAGACAGACACTCCCTGCCGTCGTGGTGGGCGTACGTTTCCATCGTCTCGTCCACACTAGGGGTTTTAGGAGGGAGGGAAGCAGCAGAGTCGTGGTGGAGAGCCTTAGTAGTCGGGCCTGTGTGGGTGGGGTGGGTGGGGGTCCATCTTTGGTGTGACCGAGTCACCGGGGTCGCAGCTGCCCTGAGCTGCGTGCGTGTGAGCGCATAGCAGATAGGTTCCTGCCTATGGGTGCCCAAGAGGTCCATATTTCATTTCCTCCCCACATCCGTTTGGAGGCCTTTTTTTTTTAGTTTTTAGTTTTTTTAAATCGTCTTTTCCTCAGAGGCTATGTATCCAAACCCCGACACACACACACATACAAAAGGTATGTTTTTACCTCACAAGTACCACTAGCTCGGAGGAAAGAATAAAAGATCAGGGTGTGGGGAAAGAGCTTTTTTTTTGTTTATTATAATTGGTCAATAAGCTGGCTCCCTCGTAAACGAGGCACTCCAGCCAAATGTCCACTCTTTTTTTTTTTTTTTTAAGTTGATAAATCATTACAATTATAACTACTATAAATTCTTGTGTCCAACAAAGGAGGAGGAGGAGGAGGTGGAGGTGGAGGAGGAAGGAGGTTGAGGAAACGAAGGAAGGGAGGGTGGGCCGGCCGTGGCGTTACTTCCAGGTGTTAGCTGTCTGGGAGATGGAGCGGGAGGGGATCATGTCCAGCAGGTACTCGCGCTGGCGCTCCACGGCCGAGGTGCTCTTGTGCACAGACAGGCTGGGGTTCACGTAGGCCATGGTGACGGCTGAAAGCAGACCAAGCACAGGTATGATGACAGGTTAGAACATGTGGAGGGCAAAAGGTGACAGGGGAGCATCTCAAAACAGACCAGTTCAACTCAACTGATGTTCGCAATGGCTTGAAACGGAACTGTTCACTACTATTAATTTTACAGACAATGCATTTTAATAAACAAATCATTTTGTGATCCGTTTATGCTTCTCAATTTTTTAAAACTGGGTTGGAATGAATAACAGTTTTTATTGTTTGATTCCTCATGGAAAAACCTCAATGCCACTAAGATAAGAGACAGTACCCCAAAATAAGGCTGCATTTAGGACAGTGATGCCGCCCTCCTTAAAAAAAAAGAATGTGAGAATACAAAACACTTTGCAGAACAGAACATTTATTACTTGACAGTAGTGTTGTCACGATACCAAGATTTTGGTACCGGTACCGATACCAACATGTGTTTCGATACTTTCCGGTACTTTTCGATACTTTTATATAATAAAAAAAGAACACAAAAATGTCATTACTGATTTTATTGTAATAGAACATACACAAACAATAACGTATCAAAATTCTTATTTTCTTATTGCACTCAAAAGAACAGTCAGTGTGAAATAAATTAAAAGTATTTACTGACTATTTTAAAAGAACAATACTTGGTCCATGCAGATATACTCAGCGACTGCTCTGTTCAGCCTTTTGGCATCTTTCGAGTCTTTTGCATATTTTGTATGCTGCTCAAAAACAGCCTGAAGGGTAGGTTGTGTCCGAGTGGGGGCACTGGGTCTTGTCTCCGGACCAGAAGCACCAGACGGTCCAGACCTCTGCAGTGGAAAAAAATAAATAAAGGTGATACATTTGTCATACAAGCTAAGGCCTTTTTTACATAACCTAAAAATATTTCTAACACACAGCCTGTATTAAGTATGTAAAACTTTGTACTTTATAAAGATCATGATCAGAGTTCGTTTTTTGTATTTTCTGTCTACAAACGTTCCAATCAAAGCCCTCTGTCTTACCTGATTATTAGGTGTAATGCCTAGCGTGGCCACTTGACAGTATGGCGCTAATTCATTAATTGGCCTCTCCTTTTTTGTATATATCCGAACGTGGATGCTATTAACAACAAAGTTAACACTACCGTCGTCGTTTTGTGTTGAATGCGTTCCATGGATTTTGTGCAATAAATCAACAAACTCATACGGATAACTTCGCTGTCTGATTGTTGAAGAAAGTTGCTGAAGTAAGTTTGCTGCTCACTGCACTGCATGACTGTGCTGTTACGAACTGAAACGAACTTTTGGGGTGTACAATTGCAAAACGTGAAATGTGGTGGTCGCTGTGTTTTTTCTGTTTGATAAGAACTCTTCATAATGTGTTGCGCTTAAAACTATTAAACTATTGCATTTGAAAAAGGTACATGTCAAGAGTAAATTACCTGTCGTTCCTTGAACTCTGCGTGGAGGTCTGGGTGGTGGTCCTGTGTTTTGCTAGGTTGGAAGTGTTTCCACCCTTGGCCGAGCATGTTTTTAAACACCTTTTGCACAATGGTGCATCCGGCTCAGTTGCCTGGCCTTTCTCGTTTACTCTCAACCCAAAGTACTGCCATATAGCACTTCGAGCTCCTGTTTTGTTTACAAGCTTCGGCGTAGCAGCAGCAGCCATTCTCGACTCCGTGCTTCTCTCTCCGTCTCCAGCGTTGTTTTTTTTTACAAGCTCCGGCTTTCTCTTCGTCATCACCTGTAACGTCACGACGTCACATACAGGTACCGGTACTGTCCAAAACGCAGTATAGTACCGTCGTAAGTGCCTCAGTACCGCGGTACTATACCAATACCGGTATACCGTGCAACCCTACTTGACAGAGGTTAACCCATTAGACCCTGTTTCTTTCGGTATATCCATCACTGGCCAAATACAAACACTCTCAATAGTAAAACTAAAACTGAAAATTCCAAGTGTTACATTGAATCACTTCCTCTTTGGTCATGAGCCTTTTCTTCTGATGTATATATAAACAGACAGGAGGGTAAAACCAAAGACCCCATTTTAGGAGATCCAGAGGAGCTGAGGAGCTCAAAGTTCTTGTTGTGGCTACATAATGGCCACCTTCCACCGCTGGTGCTTACCAGAAAGCAGAACATATGGGGACGTCGGAGAAAGAACACAAAAAAGAAGGAAAGAAAGAACAAAAAGGAGAAATATGGGAGGGGGAGGGCGCAAATGACATGGCACAATGTCTGGCTGGGCACTCAGTGGGGCACCAGTCAGACGGGCGGGAAGGCGGGCAATGGCAAATCTACCTGCGCTGAGGGCGTTCTGCTTCTTCCAGGCTGTGGCGCTGGGGCTGCTGCGACTGCTGTTGCTGCTGCCACCGCTGCTGCTGCTGACCTTTGCCCCTGCACGCATGGCATGCTTACCTGGCCTGCTGACCAGAGCGGCGGCCGTCACGGCACTCTGCAGCTGTGCAGACGGGGAGAACGTGTGGCTCACGGACCGGCCCCCCACAGACTGGCCCGAATGAGACAGCTGGCCTGGACTCTGGGATAAGCAGATAAGAGACGGAGAGCAGAAGATTAGATCCATAAATTAATGGAAGGGATGGGGGGTGGAGAGAGGCATGTTCAAAAGAGACAGTTTATCATTCTGGATGGATGCCTTTTGGCAGAAGCAGCAGGACAAAGGCTTTTGTGATGGCTGTTGCCTTGTCTTAGCATTTTTTTTTCTTTGTATTTATACCTTCCATATTTACTGTTTTAACAGGCTGGTGTTTCAAATGAATATGACTTTTTACTTTAGGTTTCAGTTTTACGTTTCAGCTATTTTAGTCACACAATTCATTCAAAGATTAACAGTTAGTACTTTGCAAGCTCATGATTAACCAACTAATCATATAATTAATCTAACAACAATTAATCTCGTACAGATGACAACACAATTGCACCGGACTTAAAACCCAATATAGCAGTAGGCTGAAACAAGTCAGACATAAACCCAGACGTCAATAAACCCCAGACAGCCCCATATAGTACCTGCTTGATGGTAGAGTGGTGGCGGCTGGACTGGACTGGCGTGCTGCGGTTGGTGTGGGCATGCTGGGTCAGGGAGGAGGAGCGGACCTGCTTGTACTGCGGGGACACCAGCAGGTGCTGCTCCGCCTTCACCACGGGAGAGGAGGAGAGTGAGGAGGAGGAGGTGGTGGAGGAAGGCTTGGAGACGGGGGAGGCGGAGGCGGCCTGCTGCATGATGCGCTGCTCGATCTCCTGCTCCTGCTGCAGGGCCTTGACGAACGCCGCCTTCAGACGGCTGGTGTGCTCTGCCTTCAGGGCCTTCTTCTGATTGGACGACATGCACTGCTCGCACATGATGGCGCCGCCCTTGTCCTGCCTCCAGCGGGAGGTGAAGTCGGTCTGGCATTGGGTGCAGGTGAAGGGGTCCTTGGGGCCCGTAGTGGCCGCTCCGGGGGCCTTCCCTTGAAAATGCATGAACACAGGCAAATCTTCAGTCACAGGGTGACAGGGACTCACAGGGTGATGGGGTTAGAGGTCTTAACCCTGCCTACTAATGCAGATTTATCCGTTTATCTAATTCTGTTTACCAGTCATCTACTACACTTCCTCTGATATTTTGGACAAGAGCAAATAATAAATTGTCTGGGAGGTGGGTTTGTGAGTGAGAAAAAGAGTGTGAGTGTGTGTGAGGGAGAAAGAGTGAGTGTGTGAGTGCAAGAGATTGAGAATGTGTGTGTGTGAGAGAGAGAGAGAGAGAGAGAGAGAAAAAAAAAAGAGTAATTGTGTGAGTGTGCGAGATTGAGAATGTGTGTGTGTGTGTGTGTGTAAGAGAGCGGAAATGGATGTGCAGGTCATAGGGTGACGCGGTATTTCCTGGCCCACCTCTGCCCAGTGTGTCTAGCAGCATCTGCACCACCTCCTCCAGGCCCACCAGGTAGATGAACTCGTTGTTGGCGGCCGAGGGCAGGAAGGTGAGCTGGGGCGCGGGTGGCTTGGGCGGGGGGATCTCCAGCAGGGCCTTCTCCAGCTGCTTGCGCAGGGCCAGCTTGGCGGCGGCCTGGCGGCTGGCGGGGGAGTCGTTGACGTTCACCGTGGCGGTGTTGGACTGGTTGCTGGACACTGTGGAGCCCTTCATGTTGGTTGAAGAAGCCTGGGGATGAATGATAATAAAGGCAATCAATGCCAGAGGCTCTGAATAAAACATTACCTGATCTGCTTGCTAATATCCAACTACAGTACAAACACACAATGAAAATAGGAAATTTTCCTATTCCCTATAAAATGATTTTGTCGAGAAAAAGACTAATAGCCTCAATCATCTGCTTAGCTTGTGGTTCTACTTACGTTTTTAAGCATGTTGAATGTAAATGCAAAAATAAAGTAGGAAATGCTGAGATAAACTGTATTTTGACCTTACACAATACACACGAAGCCAAAGGGAGACTTGGAGAGATTGGGACTGTAACATCATGTATAAACTTTAGGTGATACACAAGAAGCTTTGCAGCAATTGCCTGTGTCCCTACCTGTCAGGTGGGAATGTCAAGACTGTGCTCACCTGTGGGATGTTGACCAGCACGTTGGTGTTGGGCACGTTGGCCACGCGGATGAGGCCCTGCTGGATGATCCTCTGGCCCTGCACCTGCATGTTGGGCATGGAGGCGCGCGGGGCCAGCAGCAGGGGAGGGGGGCCCGAGCCGGAGTGGGCCTGGTGCTGCTGCCGCAGGCTCTGGATCTGCTGAGGGGTCACCGAGATGGGCTATGGGGAGGGCGGGACAGAAGACAAACGTGCACACAGACAGACAGAGTCACACACACAGACAGAGAGAGAGAGAGAGACAGATACAGAGAGAGAGAGAGAGAGAGAGAGAGAGAGAGAGAGAGACAGACAGACAGTCACACAAGGGGGGAAAAAGGAGTGGTGAGATGCAAGAACCACAAATGACTACAGCCTGCATTACAGTAACCTAACTCAGAAATTTCACTTGAAACAAAAGAATCACAAAAGATCATAGCCTAAGTTAAGTAACAGAGCATAGAATTTTTTCACAAAATGATCTGTTACATGGATTTAAACTTTAACTGTCAATTTCATATTTCTCACTGGTGTTTCTCTTCTGTACAGTCTTCAACCTTCAACCTCCTTATGTGTGGTAAATGACTAAATCAGTGGTAACTAGTAGTCAGTCAGTGGTACACAAACTACTCCGATGGCTGTTCAATCTTTCAGAGCATACTTATAAGGCTGTTCAAACATTGACAACATACTCATGTCTACCAGCAGACACGTGGCAGGATCAAGTTAGTTGCTGCTGACAGTGTGGTTGGACATGAGTGTGTTACCTGAGCTCCCCTGACCAGCGGTGGCATGACGATCTGGGTGTTCTGGGAGCCCAGCTTGGAGTTGACCTGCTGACCTCCGCGCACCAGCGGCGGCGGAATGACCGTGCCCGAGCTGCGGCCTGAGCTTGCCTGAGAACACACACACACACACACACAGACACACACACAGGTTTCCATTTATAGGGGTTTTATGAACACAGAACATTAGTGTTAACAGCTGCATGGCATTTCTGTTCGGACCATGATGCAAGACCATTACTGCAGAATGTGGACTTCTCTACTCACGTTGAGCTTCCAAATTCTATAAATCACCAAATATGTTTGGGAAACCAAATGGAAACTGAGTATTTTACCAGCAAATCCCCATTTCCTACAATAATAAGGGACTTCACATGGTTCTTTGGAGTGCAGTGCACTTACTTGGAGCTGTCCTTTACTGGAGGGCACAGTGCCTCTGACCAATGGAGGAGGAGTGGCCACTGAATTGACGGGCTGTGGGAGAAGCAGGGAATGCGCATGAGAAGCAGGATTATGTTGGGTCCTGTGTGGAGGGGGAACTGTATGGTGGTGCAGACAGATGTGCTGAGAACTGTGAGTGTGTGGACCCGTGTGCATGTGTATGAGGGCTCGGGTGTGGGAATCTTTGTGTGTGTGTGTGTGTGTTTTCCTTTGTGTGTGCGTGTTTTCCCTTGTGTGTGTTGTTCACATGTGTGTGTTTTTGTGTGTGTGTGTGATTGTGTTCGTACACATGTGTGTGTGTTTTTGTTTGTGTGTGTTTGTAGTGTACCTTCTGCACAGTGCTCTCCTTCTGGATTTGGCTCTGTCTGAGCTTCTTGAGCAGCACCAGCTTGGCCTCCTGCAGACGCAGCTCCTCCTTCAGCTGCTTAATGATGCGCTCACGCTCCTCCGGACTGCTCTTCTGCACACACACACACAAACACACATCAATGCAGATGTGCAAGTGCAGACGCAAACACATACACAGGTGTACATCGCCGTAAATAGGTGCCCTTCTATATAGGTGCAAGAAGAAACTACACGTGCACAGCTACATCGGGGCACAAAGTTACAAGTCAGCTAAAAGGTCTGCTTCTGTACTAGGAGTCTCGTTGTTACTTACGCGCCCAGTCATATCAACACATACAAAGGGTGTCCTGCAAGTTTGGACTGATAGCGATTTCGTAATACTATTACTTTTTTATTATATCATTATGTTTATTATGTTGTGTGCCACAACTTTGGACACTGAACACTTTATGTAAGGAACTCTGGACACATGATTACAAAATGGTCCCAAAATGTATACAGCTGCATAATATCATTTTTCCCTATGGGTCCACACATATGGGACACTCAGTAAAATACTAAAAAAAAAAGGTCAGAGAAGGGTGAGCGCACTGGCGGAGTCTGGGTCTGGGCTGAGCACAGCAGTGCTATGTTGGAGGCCATCTGTGTGCTGGAGGGCACAGGGGGCATCTGTGTGTGGCGTTGGGCATAGGCAGGCAGCTGCAGGGCTCTCTGTGTCTCTGTCTTACCATGAGCATCTCTGTGTCCGTCTTCCTGACGCTGTGGCTCAGGCCATTCATCACAGGACTGGAGGGCTCGTTGTCCGACAGCACGATGACATCATCTGGCGTTGGCGGCCGCTCTTTCTTGATCTCACTGATGGAAAGAGGGGAAGGAGAAAGACAGACACGCGTAAGAACCACTGCCACATCGTCCCTATTATGGCCCAGTGGCCATCAGAGTTTGTGGTAAGGGAAGGCAAAATAGGCAGTGTAGTAAGCAATAAGATGTAGTAACCATAAAGCAAAAATTTAAGTTTTTTTCTTTACACTACACATTCTTCAAAGTTTTGAGCAGCGAAATGAGGTATATGTGCATGCGTGTGTGTGTGTGTGTGTGTGTGTGTATCTGCCTGAAAAGTTAAGCACAGGTCGGCAACAGCAATGATTTGCATCCTTTACGCTGCAAAAAAAAAAAAACAGACCTGCAGTCACATACGTGACTTATTGTTTACCTTCAAAAGGCACATAAAGTGTCAGTGTGGGCCAAAGTTCCCTCACACACACACACCGACACATACACACGCACATGTGAGTGTGTGACCGATTAGGGCCTGTTACCGTCTCTGGCGGGACAAAAGAATTGTCAGGGCCTGAGTGAGGCCCTCTCTCGAAGCCTGAATGGAGAATGATGGAGGAGATAACGCCGCCCCTCCCCCACTCCAGATCCAACCCACCTCCCATCAGGCCTTGCAGTTTCTGGTGGTAGTGGCAGGGTGTGTGTGTGTGTGTGTGTGTGTGTATACGTGTAAAAGTTTTTGCGAGTTTGTGAATGCGTGTGTGTGCGCGTGTGTGTGAGAGAGAGACAGAGAGAAAGAGTGTGTGTGCATTTAAGTATTAGTGAGTGAGTGTATATGAGAGTATGTGTTTTTATGTGCGCTAGTGTGTGTGTGCGTGCGTGCGTGCGTGCGTGGCTGTATGCATTTCTGTTTGTCAGTCAGAGGGGCTGGGGCTGGTTGTTGACTGTGGTTAGGACAGTTGTTCTGGCCCAGGCTGGGACTCCGCCCAGGGACTGCCAGTGGACTCAGAGGGAGAGAGGAACCAGGGTGGGGGGTTGGAATGGCTTAATGCCAAGTCATTGAACGCAACACACCCACAAAGACAATGTCCTCAGCCCCGGCTTTTGGGGAGGAACACACGCATATCAAGAAGGATGCCCTCTTTGTTGTCCAACGTCACACACTAATAGAACCAGAGCGCTCCCCAGCCACAGAGAGCAGGGCAACGCAGCACAGTTTAAGAAACAACCAGAGCTCAACAGTGGAACTGAGCACTTCCTAGGTGGAAGTATTAGTCTTTACAATTACATGGACGATGTTCACAACACCATATGCTCCCAAATACTCTAACTGCTAGTTCTAATAATGGGTTCACACCCAAAACATTACAATGAAAGAGAATTTGGGAGCATATTACTGGTGTTGCGGACTTTATCTACGGTACTTCATTGTATAGGCCTGTTCTGTGGGCCAGACTTAAGACACAGATGTTCTTCTCTGGCCTACTCTTTAGGGCGTTTTAGTCCACACGCGATCAATATGTCCCTTGAATAAGGACATACAGCTGAACTGGAACACATTCCAACAGCAGTTTGAGTCAAGTTTAGACATTTACAGCCTTAATAAAAGGCTTTGACAAATGACAAAGTACTGAGTAACGTCTGCTTCCAATATGGCAGAATATTCTGAACATATCAAAGTGCTTCACAGGAAGTGAAGCTGAGGTATGTTTATGGGTGATCAAATGTGTGAGTGAGTGGGAGGGTGTATGGTGTGATGAGTGGGGGTGGGGCAACTGGAGAATGCAGCACAGTGGGGAGGGGGGGGGGTGACTTTTTGTTTCATCTTCACAGGGCCTGCTATCACTTCCTGTGTGTCCTTGTGCATTAGTCACTACAAAAAGAGAGAGGATCACATGACCTGAGTTTTCCCCTCAATCACATGACCCTCCCTTTTTTTTCCCCCTCTTTAACTGATCTCTCTAATGGAAACCATGGCAACGGCCGGTTGGAACCAGTTTGTGACAACCAGTCTTCATTTTGTGAAGTGAGGCGTAGTTCAGGTGCAGCGGCGGTGGTGGCGGCAGCAGCAAATGGAGCAGCAGCAGCCGTTGCTGCTGTCGCTACCGGCTACAGCTACTGGGGAGGCCTAGAGCAGCGCTGCTGAAAATGGGGCACAGTGCCAAAGCAGCGACTTCCTGAAGGCTGAGCTGAGCTCCCTACTCTCGACTAGTGTTAAAGCGCTCACTACAAATGCTCTCCACCCTCGGCATCGACCACCACCGTCACAGCCAAAGGCCCCAAAATAACTGCAACACATCCTCTTCAGTTTAAAGGACATCTAAATCTATTAATAGAAACATTGTGAAAAAAACGGCACGTGCAAGAAGTTCTATAAGACCAGTAGACTTGCACTGACATTGGATTCCAAAAGTATTTCTCTTGTGTCATGATAAAAAAAATGTTTCTTGTTAAACTGACAGTTTAGGGCAAAAGTGTAAAGTATAGGGCTACTATTGCATTTTTAAGGTGTCTGGTCTATTTTCTGGTAGAACACCTTCAAAATACTTTGATGTTCTCAAGGTTGGAAGACTTAAATATATATTTCTAATTCTGATGTTGCAGCAAACAAGCATATTTTTATGTCGTTAGTCATCAAAAAAAAATCAGTTGTGTCTCTTGTACACACAACATTAGGCTACTTCTGTTATGAAAAGCAACCAGTCAGTAAGTTTGAGGGGCCCGATTTTAGGTGAGCAGTCATGCAAAAATTAACTGCATTTAAATATGGGCTAAACGGCACTATATGCAACTTACACACAAGGTGATATTTTGCCCTACCCACATGCATAATGAAATTATTCACAGCATTTGGAAGCATGGAGGATGCAATGTTGAGTTCACTACCCCTAGCTGAAATTTAATTTAAAAATGTACCCCTCTACTCGTCTACTCTGTGAAATATAACTGGCTAGCATCAGAACTTGTGGAAGCTTGACCCTGCTTGCCGGACACCGGAGCGATACAGAGAGTTGCAGCAGTTTTTGATGTTGCCTCTAGTGTGCTCCTTACTGCTCTGCTAATAACCTGCTAGATCTCTGTACACCTGTCCAAAATTATCATCGGACTGCAGGGTTCTGTGTCAAACATTTCTTTTTTTATGACATTGTCAAAAAAAAATTCTGGCTTTAAAAGGTAATAGGCACAATTTCACACGGTTGCATTACAATATTGTAGTCAGCAAGTCAGTGAAAAAGACAGTGAAAAAAAAAATCTTGTCGGAGTTGGTCAGTTTACGACAAACAAGAATAACTTAGGAGAGAGCTTTTTGTTACATTCCCAGTGTATTCTTTGCAGGGTCCAAAATTATGTCTAAAGTTTACATGTGAGTACTATTTACCTTAATAATGGCCTTAATACCTTAATGGCAAAACACAGTTGCCATCAGTGAATTGCCAGAATAGGCCTATTGCAAATCAAACCTTAAAAACGTTCGTCACAACAGGAACTGACCAATTACATTTTACACATTCTCTGACTGAACTTTGCGGAAAACCACAACTATACATGCAGGTGTTGTTTTAGTTTGCACAATGAACTCTGCGATGAGCTGTAACCGCTAAATGTGTGACAGTAGCTTTTTTTTTTTTTTTTAAAACAAGAATCGGTACGTCAGATCAAAGGGCAAGGACACGTTCCCTTTAAAAGGTTAACCAGCCAATAGTAGATAGACCAATTTTGCGCCTATCCCATGAGAGACCTGTCTAACAGCTTCTAACCTTTCATGGTAGTCAGTGAAAAGTTGATGTGTTCTTTGTACGAGGAGAAATCTATGGCTGCTCCCTGTACCTAAAGGTGATGACGCACAGGGCATTTTTTTGAGTGACAGTGCTGTGCAGTGTTACCAACAGATACTGGTTGGACACTTTCCCACTGATATTAGGCAACACATGTTTTTATATCAGGCGAGCCTAAATCAACAGTATGCAACTCATTGTGATCAACCAATCAGATTATTAGGAGCCCATCATATTGCTGCCCAGTATCACCACCTTAAGAGTGCACTGGTGGTGGGGCAGTTTGTGGTAGTGGTGCACTGGTGGTGGGGCAGTTGGTGGTAGTGGTGCACTACTGGTGGGGCAGTTGGTGGTAGTGGTGCACTACTGGTGAGGCAGTTGGTGGTAGTGGTGCACTACTGGTGAGGCAGTTGGTGGTAGTGGTGCACTACTGGTGAGGCAGTTGGTGGCAGTGGGGCACTACTGGTGGGGCAGTTGGTGGCAGTGGGGCACTACTGGTGGGGCAGTTGGTGGCAGTGGTGCACTGGTGGTGGGGCAGTTGGTGGTAGTGGTGCACTAGTGGTGGTGGTGTGGGCTCACCTCTTGGTCGTGCTCATGTCTACGGGCTCGTCCCCGGTCTGCAGCTCCACCTTGATGGTGGCCTTGACCTCGCCGGCCTTGAGCAGGCTGCTGACTTTGGCCGCGTTGGCCACCACGGCGTTGCCCCCCAGACGCAGCCCGTCGCCCCCCGCCGCCGCCGTCAGCTCGGAGCGCTCCAACTTGATCCGCTTCAGCTCGGACTCCGAGGGGAGCGCCTCCTTCTCCAGCGCCCGCTTCTGGCTGCGCGTCTGACGCACGGCCTCCTCCGACATCTTGTCACCTGCCATCAAACACCCACAAGAGAAGGACACACACGGTGAGTTTTCCATGCACAGGCAGGCAGACATGTACGTACACATACATGCACTGAATATAGTTCCTCTAGCTTGCCATTGCTATTTGCATTTCAGAAAGATGAGCTTTCCATCCTACCATCATTTAGGTCGTGTGTAGAATTTTCAGCCATTTTCACTTGTGTGTCTGGGGTACACTCACTGCACTGAGCGACTAATCCCTATCCAGATGGGAGAAAATGCCAGTGTTGAGGTTGCATTCAGCTATGTGGGAAGTGGTTTGACCTATATGCACATACACATTCACATAAACACAAACATATTGGTTTTGCCCCAATAAGAAATGAATTGGTCAACTTTGTTGCCCACTCGTCATTTTGTGCACAGCCTCATCCAACAATTAAGGATTGGGATTTAGATGTATATATTTGAATTCAAGCAATCATAAACGCAGATGAAATGAAATTATATGCTACTATTTAGAGTTTAATTCTCTCAGATAAAAAAAAACAAACAAACTTTGCAGACTCTGTCTTTTGCGCTTCTCAAGAACAGTCCCTCCTGGAACAACCTGTTCCCCTGTGATGTTGCTTTTTTTCATCTCTCAGCACTGCTTTCCCCTGTGATAGACAGAATGGGGTCTACGTACGACACATCCAAGAAGTGTAAAGGCACCCAGCTCCTTTAAGCCTGCCCTGCTGTTGTCTCTCTTAAACCCTTCGAACGAATCCAGGGTACACTGTCCCATGTCAAGCCTGTCAGTATGCTACACCTGCTCCCCCAACAGAGCAACACGGACTGAAGTCAGATCACTTTCAGTCTGCTTTTGCCTTGATATTTCGTAAGATGATAAACTGTACATACCACCACCTAGAAATCATCACAACACAAATACAAGAGGAGTCCTAAAAATAATGACCCAAATAAGTGCCTGCTTCAAGTTTTATCAATTGCACAGTGCATTGTTATTTACAAACACAGTCATTAATTAGACGCCACTTTTAGAGGCGGTTATCTAGTGTTACTTACAGTGAACATACTAACAATTTTTCATATATCAATTAACTTTACACATATCATGTAAAAGGTTAGACAGATTAGCACGGGTTTCACTGGTCCGAACACGAGCAAAAATGGATCACGTTTATATTTACAGGGTTTCCTTCACAGTAATGGCAGCTTATTCAACTGTAGAGATGCTCAGATGCATGGGTAGACCCCCCTACATTTTAACACTAATAATCCCCATAACGCTTCATCTACCACTTCTAGCAAACACATTAACATTTAAGGTTCAATTAAATTTCTAAAAGTGTCAGTCAACTCTCACTCTACACAGTAGGTCATAGCTATTTGTCACACACACTCGCACATACGCATCTTTCATCTGATAAAGAAAGCTGACTCAAGGTCTCTCTCATCCCCTGTGACATCATCAGGGATCCACATGACCCTTCCCAGGATTCCATGGGACAGACAAAGCACTTCCCTGAGAACCGGTTTGAACTGGTCTGTGGGCGAGAGAAGCTCAGGCAGGTTTTTAACCCCTGGAGAGACAGGCCTGCCAGCAAACTTATGCGTGTGTGCGTGCCCACACACACACACACACACACACACACACACAAATGCGTGCACGCGCACACACAGACACACACACACACACACACACACAGGTCTGCGAGAGAGGTGGGGCCTTGTAGCATTCCAAAACAAAAGTCAGCCTGAGATGGCCGACGTCGACCACTAAGAAGCAACAACAGGAAACACAGCTGAACAGTCGCCATAGCAGAGTGCACGCGCGCACACACACACACACACACAGACGTGCACACACACACGCACACACATTTCTGTTAAGCCAATGACGGGCTTCGGAGATCTCGTATGCTCCCTGCATGGCATTTTCTCTCTGGTCAATGTCATACTTAAACACAGAGCAAACAATTGTAAGTCCAATATGAGTTGAACTATGTAGCTTTGGACACAGTGTCAGGCGGACAAATGGGGGTTGTTGACGCATGCACTCAGTTGTGGAAAACTCCCATTAAATAGAATATCTCTCCAGAATTAATTCTTGAAAACTAAAGAAAAACATGGTGGAACCCAGGCACACAAAATTACGGGGGAAAAAATAGCCCGACAGAACAAGTGGCAAAATTTAACAGAGCACTTTGAAACAATTGCTTTAGTAAGCATACTCTTGTTTGCACATACTTCTGTTTCAGAGTAGACAAGTCTATGAGAAGGTGACTTTGCGGAGGGAGGCTGGATTGCCCTTACAGCAGAATACTTCCACAAGCACGTCTTAGTATGGTCTGTGCACGGTGCAACAACGCAAATTTTGTCACAAGTACGGCTTGCGCAGACTGTCCGACTGTAATGGTAATTACATGCTCATAACTATAAAGCAAGTAAAGCAATGTATAGCCCATAAGGTTACTACAACCCTGAAGAGTTCATTTTAGTGAAAGCATGCTACAGATTTATGACATGAATGTTATAAAGTATTGCAAACCATCCAAACATCAACAGAATGCAAGTGGGTCACAACTTTCGATTACAATAAGAAAAATCTACAGGTCAGTCAGAACCAAATTGTACCACTGACTTGTTAATTTAAAAGACAATGAACAGCTTCCTCTTTTGTCCATGTTCATAAGTTTGTGATGCAATGCAATTGGTGAGCTACAAAACAAAGATATGCGCTCTTTTTTTCCAAGGACAACTAAAGAGAAACTGAAAGTTAAACTCAGACAAACGCTGTCTACTGACGTTGCTGAACTTTCTGCAGTTTTGCATGTGAAAAGGGAGGCTTGTGCTCTTTTACTTTAACAGTTGTAAAAGTTATAATTTCTGCACTCAGACCGTCCTTGCACTTTTGTGGAACGGTGACTTGTGATATCTGTGTTTTCAAAACCTATGTCCCACAGAGGTATAGGCTGCTTGGGTCTTGATGCACCTCTATACTATGTTGTTCCCGTTTCAAGGTTGTGAACAAACAGCTAAGGAAGGGCTGCACTGCCTGATTTCTAATTTTCCAATCTAGTTACACCTTTGCTCGAATCGTCTGTCCACCAAAAATAAAGTGAAGATGGTCACTATTGAGAAGACAGTACTTTGGCAGTTCCTCCCTAGGAATTGCATACACAACTGCAAGTCTTCCCGGTGTGTTTTCCAATCTAGTTACACCTTTGCTCGAATCGTCTGTCCACCAAAAATAAAGTGAAGATGGTCACTTTGTGAGAAGACACTACTTTGCCAATTCCTCTCTAGGAACTTGCATACACACAACTGCAAGTTCTTCCCGGTGTGTGTTCTACAGAGACCTCGATGAGGCTCGGCCCTGAAGCCTGCTCTGAAAGGGGACGAGCACAGGGGGAGGTGAACCCCTGCTGTTTATGGCCCCTATACACGGGACAAAGAGAGGTGGCCATGGTGGCCACAGCATGTGCTCCGCGGCCGCATACTACAGCTGTCCCCCCGTTGCTTGGGGTCTCTCGAAATGGGCTATTCTAATTTGGAGAGTAAAGTCGGTGTGTTGTGTTCATTGGGGCTGGGTCTCGATGCGTATTTCTTGAATCGATACGATTCCGATACACAGGGTCACGATATGATACGATTCTCGATCCGATACATTATGTACATCAGATTGTATTTATTTATTTTTATTTCTTGGCATCAATGCCAGTTTTGCTTGTTTATGAAATGACCGAGGGTCTGCTCGCCAATGTTTAGCCAGCCAATGTTCGTTTATATGACACCAGCATATACCTGGAAGACACATATCGATACATATCGATAAATAGATTTTTTTTAACCACCCAGCCCTAGTCTTCATGGAGCAGAGAGGGGTGTCTCTGGGTGGAGGACTGCTGCCCCTGGGGCCCTCTCTTGGGACAAACATGGCCAGCATGACCTGCTGCTTAGCAACACACACACACAACTAAAATGGATGACAATTGGCCAAATCAACCGAATGATAGATGTGCTCGCAACACATTTGCAGTAGGCATTAGCAGGAGTGTAGACCCTGCACTCTTAACACAGGCCCATCACAAATTGGCAGATGACTGACACTGGATGCTTAACACATCAGAAAGACAGGACTGCAGAAGGCAACAAGGGGATTTGGCCTAAGCAGCTTTTAAGAGCAGGATGCTGAGTAGATAACTCACTTGGTGTAAAGGCATCAGGCAGTCTGGGTAAAAGCCAGTGTCATATGATCACGGCCATAAAAGGACATAATCTGATGTTGAGAGGGAGAGGGGGAGAGAGAGAGAGGAGGAGGAGAAGAAAGACAGAGAAAGAGACGAGAAGGAGAAAGACAGAGCGAAAGACAGAGAGGGAGACAGAAAGAGGGGGGGGGGGCAGAGAGAGGGAGAAAAGACCCATTGGTGCCCTTGAGCCCTATTAAAGATCACATCACATGCGTCTCCTCTGGAGAGGAGCCTGCCCCTCTACTGTATGGACTTTGTTCCCCATTTTGCATAGCGGCGCGTGCCTGACACCGTCGTTACACATTTGCATACAAACGACTTGAACTCGAGCTGGAGTTGCTGCCTTTCTGCACACAGGTGCTTCTTTCCTGGTGGAAATTGCAGAAAGACAGGACTCTCATCTACAGTCCACACTTGTGTGAGAGAGAGAGATCTGTCGTAAACATGGATCGGAGTGTGGTGAAATGTCTCAATTTGAACCTGCCCGAGTAAAACAATGCAGCATGTAGGGCACATCAATATCACTTTCACCAGTAATCTTTATGGACTTTTAACCAATGCACATACATGCACCTGTAAAGATTAGGCTGTATTTTACCCTCTATAAAAAGATGCTATAAAAATATCCCTCCGCAAATAATCTTCTCCAAACTAACACTTGGAGACTTCCTAGTCTTACAATGTCTTTGATTTCCCCCTTTCTGACTCGGATAAATTAATTTACTAATCTAGGATCATAAATTATATAAAAATACTTAACTTCTTCAATCAGAATAATACGATGTCCTACAATGGCAACATTGATAACATGAACATGTGGCCTTTGGTTCCCAACTGTTCATTCACAATTCACAACAAGCAGAGGTATGTTGCATTCTGTCGGTACTAGCCCAACAACATGGACCATCCTTTAAAAACATACATAGGATCCTGATAACCAATTTGCCCCACATAGAGTACACCTCTTTAGTGATGTCCAGACAGAAGGCTGACTATCTAAAAGGATTAAGTAAGCACAGGCCACTGACCCCCTCAAACACACACACACACAGACCAGGCTAATGTTAATTCTGTGACCATGTATTTTTAGTAGTACTTTAACTAACACGAACAGTACGCTTCACAGTACGCTCAGTAATGCTGGTTTGTCAGAGAGCCGAAGACAAGGGCTGCACTGGATGTGGAAGTGCTCCCTCTCCCTCTCCTCTGCCCTCCAGAGGCCCTCGGCTCTGAGGCAACAGCTTCCTCTGGGGAATGGGCAGAGAGCACCAGCACAGCCTCCAGGAACTATTCATTATGCGACACTTGGAAAGCTACGCTATGGAGATGTGGGGAGCTGTAACCCCCAGCCTTTCAAAACACACATACACCACAATTCTGAGTAAAATAGGAAGCATGCATAACTGCCTCAAATGCTGGTTGGGAATCTTCCTGATTCGATAACACAGATCCATGGTATACTTACATCTGAAAGAGCTTCATAGACTACATTATAATGCCTCATCGTCAGCTTAACATGCTATAATGCACCAACAATCCCGTCCAGTTCCAAGCTTACAAGACGGATTTCACTGCTTCTCTGAACCCATTACATAATGCTACACATGCTCATCATGGAAACAGGTTAAAGCAGAGAGGGCCTTCTTGTGAACTTACACAGGGCCCCAAGGTCCCCCTGCACCCAGGGTCTCTACTGTACTGAATATCAATGCCCATTCTGGTTCTTTGTTTCCCCCCCACACAGCTGCTTGTTGGTGACTGGAGGATGAGAGAGTGCCCCATAATGGCACAGCATTGCATATCAAGGGTTAAGCCCCTGCCATTTTGACGCCACCGATGCGGCCATTAGGGTGTTACCTAACAAAATGGACGTCTTTAACCCTGCGGCTGCTGGGGGCTCCACCTGGTAGCCCGGCCTTCCTAGCAACAAACATGACAGCCAGCACAAGGCCAGGAAGTGAAGCCAATCTGCCACACGTGAGCACAAAAGAATGCTCTCTCGCTCTCTCTCTCTAGCTTGCTCTCTCTCGCTCGTTCACTCACTCACTCACTCACACACACACTCACACACACGAAGCAGCAAACACTTACAGCGCAGCCACCCCTCCCCCACCTCTACATGCGCGCGCACACACACACGAGCACACACACACACGAGCACACACACACACGAGCACACACACACACACCTCGAACAGGACTGCACGTGCCCAATTCCTGTCTCAGCCTTGATTACTTCATAATAGGAGCCTGTGATATGGACTCTGCATGGGCAGTCGAATGAGCAATCAAATGAATTGTCTCGTTAATTTGTGATAAAAAGAGCAGACCTGTTTAGTGCTGACCATCAACACTGCACTTAGGCTGAATGAAATCCCCAATAAGAGGATGCTTGTAAAACTATGAAAAACAGACAAACCAGGAGCTTGGTTATGTTTTTTTAGGCCTACTAGCTCTTTATTAGGCCAATAAATCCCTCAATCTGAAACGGATATAGGCCTAAACTACAAAAAAACCCCTTATTTACACTTAAGGCTTAGCTTGTTTCTTTACCAACATCAGCACTTGGCAGACACTTCCGACTCCCATAACTAATAAAAACAAATTCAGATCCACTGTCCCCAACTTAGGCGGCTACATGGAAAAGACTACATTTCCTGCATCTACCTTGTTGAGTTGTAAATGAGACCCATGGATGTCAAACAGCTCAGCGAAGCAGCACCCTTCTACTTGGTCTACTTGTCACAGACAGAGACCACCCTCAGAATCCTGTCGAAAAGTGCACCACCACGCACCAACCAGATAACCAACCTTTTCTCTGATAAACACCTGCAGTTATATAGTGTCACATGAGAGCGAAAGCCACGACCAAGCCCCTGAGAGGGTGACGTCACCCTGTGACACAGGTCGTCTGACTGGGACCCTTTGGATGAATGCCTTGATGCTGCATTCATGTCGCAGTACCACTGAGAGTTCCAGAGTTGTCATGTCAGCACTATCCGGCCACAACACACAGTGGCAAACTATTGTTGAGAGACACACTAGAAAAACATGGGCATTGTTTTGGATCCTTTCATCGCTTTTCTTAAAGCCAAATGTGGACGTACCTTAACCCACTGTTGGCGTTTACTGTGTATTTTTGAACACCCCCCCCCCTCTTTGACTGGGCACTGCTGCCATGTCAGAAATGTGCTGCTTGCTGACCTATTTTTAAGACATTTGGCTGCCATCATTTCCTGAGATGTGGGCCTCTGTTCATCTGGCCAGTCGGCTACAAGGTTCAGGCTCCTAGCATGCTGAGCCGAGAGGGCAAAGGTCTTTTCAAAAACCCTTCCTTATGAAGTAAGGGAAAAAGCAAACACAATACCATCTCGACTACTTGGACCATGACGCGACATTCTTGAGTCTTTACATTGTATGATATCGGAAGTTCTCTAATTAAATACTGCCATACATGCCAATTTAAAAACAAACTAAAGTGTCTCTGCAGCGAGTGTAGATTAAAAAAAAACACAAAAAAACAACCGGTATCACAGTAATAACTGGCTTTAGGAGGGGGGGGGGCACAGTACTGTATTTTGTCTTCAACCCTTATTGTGAAGGTCAACCTAAGGCTGTCCTTGTTGTAGCGAGGCCTATGCTGTAGGCCCGTTGGTCTAATTTACATGGAGCACTTCACCAGTATAGTCGACAGAGATCTTGGCAGGAGTATAGAGACTCTACCCGGTAACCCAGTGTTGAAGTCAGGAAGTTGGGCTGCGGGGCCCGACCGAAGCATCTGACTGGCTGGTCCGTCTGGCTACGTGTCAGTTGTCTGCATTTCCTGTTTATCACTTGCCCTCTTTAGTGCACACAAATCCACCTCCACACAATCAGTCCTGTCCTCTGAGTCATACTACACCGAGACCTGACTTTATTTCCTCTTTTGCCTCTCTACTACAAGGCTATCATAGGGGAATAATACAACCAAACACAGGACAAGTAGTGTAACCTTTGATTATAACACACTAAACAACTCCTCTCCTTGCTGCACTTATGGAAAAGAATGGTCTACCCTTAAAGTGATGCATCAGACAGGCTTTACTGTGGGTCATGGATATGCTCTTGTATTCTAAATATCAACACGCACTTTAATAACATGCAAGTTCGTATGACTTTGTTCCTTTTGAAGGCATGACTGCCCCCCCCCCCCCACTCATGTGCACAACAATACTTTTTGCCAGACCACAATGTTGGAAGGGACAACCATCCTTCATTAAAGACAGTATTTCATGACAGACTATCTGAAAACAAATACGGTTTTAAAAGCCTTGCTGTTGGACAGGCCTTGAGAACAGTGCACTGTAGAGGCTTGCGGTATTCAAGTCAGGCAATGGAACATGTAGACGGCCGAAATCAGCAGTCATGCCTGTCTGACTGCATTACTCTTAAAAGGCTTTTTTCGGATGGGTCAACACTCCAGATGCAGCTCCACAGCTCTCCATGACATTCAAACCAAGGCGACCCCCTGAATTACTGTGTGGTGTCAGGTCTCTCTCCTGGATGCTTAACACACAACGGCTCTATTAACGCTCACATTACACCTGAGATGGGATCCGTTCTTCACATTGAGGTTTACTGGCACTTGATATGAAAAATGGGCACAGCGACCTGGATGCCGCTTACTACAGATGGGACAGAAAGTGTAACAGTCATTTCAAGTCTGATTTGGCACGTGTGTGGTAAAATACACCGTGAAGTACGTTTTTCAGGGTTTAAAATAAACCGGTAGTCCAGGCTTGCACGGAGGATTACATGACATGAACAAAACAGGTTATGCTTGAGATAAACAACCAGACAATCAAATGGGAAACTCATAGGCCTGACTATTCATTTCAAAGTAGCCCGCATTCAGCACCTCAGTAGGACAAGTATAACTACTCCAGATTTGAGTTAAAAAATAAATCTCAAACCTTTATTATGACACTGATACCGGTAACTACCCGTCGAGTTAAGTCTCTCAACCAAGAAACCATTAACCCCCTCACCCCACCCCCTCTCAAACATTTTTTAAAAGGACCTATAATCACCGAAGGCCATGCATCTTTATATAAAATATCAAACATAAACATCATTATTGAAAAAGTGAATCCTAAACATAGCCCGAATAAAGTTTTGACTGGAGCCAGTCAATGACACTGAAATGCTTCTCCACTGAACGATAAGCTAGCGGCATCTTGATAGCTACCCGGCTACTTAAAATGCTAGTAACTTTTGGCAATAACTTTCGAATTATCTGTGTCTGAAAAGTTGACCACAATTTCACGGTAACTTGTTTAGCAGATTAAGATCAAATTATTTATCATGTTAGTTTATGGTAGCCAACAACCAAAGAGGCTAACATTAGCTCACTTGGCTAACGTTGGAAAGCCAGCTGGCTACTTTTACTTAGCCAGCACAGCCACATCTCATGTTATATGTGTGGGGTCGTAAACTTTATCCGTCTGGCAGCAAAACTTGTTTTACTGTGAAACAATCTTTAAAATCTTCACTTTATTATTACTGCGGCTGCCTGAATATGTATACCGGTGTTGCCAAAAGTATCAGAACAGTAAACTTAGCAAGCTAGCTAACGTTAACGAGAAGTCCCGTCTTCGGACAATCGCTCCGCTTGCCAGACAGACAGACGGACAGACACTCCGTAACAAACAATCGTGGGATTCATAGCTAATTGGGGTAACGTAAACTCGATGGCTTGTAAGCGCCCCAAAGCACTTTACGTCAACTTAACAAATTTCAATAAGCTTACAATGTTTACAACCCAAACATACTTTTATACCACTTCAGACTGTTGAGTTATTGAAGACAATTCGGAAAGAATCGTTGGTTTGTTCTTAGCCATCAATAGCTAACGTTAGGTGTATGGCTAATTACAACCAGTGTGCCAGACAAACCATTGGCTACCTAGCATTTCCAACGATGTGTTAGCTACCTAGCTAACTCGTTAGCTGGCTAGCTATGTGTTGCTAGCTTGCCAAGTAACGTTATACTGGGGACTACGAAAACTTGTAATCTTCGAGGTCATTTAATTGCTACCAAAATAGTTTTTCCTTCAGCATTATATACAGCTGAACTTACGGAGGAGTGATGGTGCAGTAGCTTCCCTCGAGACTTTCCCACGCGTTCCGAGTAACTATTTACCCCTTAGTTCGGTGTAAAAAATCCCGGGGATCCCCTTTCAGCCCTGCCCGTTGCTTCTCTGGTTGCCAAATAATGAGCCGTTTACACATGGAGACACGGCGTCACAGTACTAAGCATGCGCGGACGCAGATACCCGCAGATGGGGACATATGGTCATTGATAATCAATTCCGAGAGATGAAAAAGATTAGTTTCTATCATGTGGCTCAGCCATTAGGGAAACAGAAGAAAGAGAAACTTTATAATCTGTCTTGTAATTTGTAACTTTGAAACCAGAGGATGTGCACAGATATACTATCCCACACTTCTCCAATACTTTCCATCTAGAAGTTCATACTGTATCAATAGGTCAATCATAAGTTTTTGAAAAAGGTGATTTACCAGCATGTATCAGACTTCATGGTCTATTTCCCATCTGATGTGAATTATCTATTCATATTTATTTCACCAAATAATGACCATTATGTCTTTAATGTCCCAGCACTGAATTTGCATGTCATTATTGCATGTCTCTAATAGCCTACATATTTTGCAATACTTCTAAAACCATTAATGCATCATCATTTTGCCATTGGAGGACTGGAGAGTTAGACTTTTACTTTAGTGTTTGCATTCATTTTTGACCTGATCACACATGGAAAGTTTACACTTATGTCTGTATTGTTCTTTTAAGGAAAATAATTTACTAACTGTAATTTATGACTCTTGGTTCAAGGAATTCAATGTCCTCAACAAACCAAATTGTTCTGAAACTAGAAGTACAAACATAGCACTCTTGGGTCACCAAGTAAACAACAAAAATTGTGGATGTAGCCTTGATGGAAAGCTGCAAAATTTGGATTTTGCTTTGTCCCAAGACTGATCCCTAAAAACTGACCTGTTAGTGTTAATCTGCACTTTCGTGCTGATAGTCAAGCAGGCAAACAAATGAACAGCAATGAACATGTGACCTCCTTAGTGAATGTAGTGTCACTGTAACACCTACTCATAAGAAATGAACACTTAGCACACTAGAAATTAACACTTAGTATAGCCATCTTGGCAGAATTTGATAAAGCAAGTTTAGTCGCTTTCCTTTGTATGTTCACTCAAGTGGTAAATCTACTAATAGAAGAGTCATATGGATTTGTTTTGCTATGAGAAAAAAACTATTGACATATGGTTGAATTACCCCTTACTCTTGCATTACCTTAGTTGGGTTAGTCACCAATGACTGGTAATAGCCCCCTGAAAGGAGTTATAAACCATTCCAGTTCTGTTTAGTTCAATTAACAATATAACACAGAAAAATACACACCTTCACAAATAACATAAAGAGGCAAAATTAAAATTTTATTTTGAAACAACAAAGTTCCATCCTGCTTTTTCACATTTTTGAAAAGCCCAGCAATTGTAGCATTGTCTGTACACTGAATATGAACTCAATCAATGCGGTTATTACATATGCTGTTGAACTGTGTTTAAGTGATAGCCTAATCTGGGGTAATCCTCAAATGTTCTTTCCAACGTTAGAACTGTTTCTAAAACTGCATGAGTAAAAATTGAGGTAGCCCAATCCAAATGTCCCATGGATAGTATTCAGAAAAAAGCAATACAAAAATTATTACAATAATCAGTAAATCAACTACAAGTATACATGCATGCATTTTGCGTCTAACAGGTTAAAGCTGGCATTTTGAAAAGTTTAAATGGGTAAATACAAAATTCTTAAGATAGGAAATAAATCTTACCAGATCATCAAACTTGCAGCTGCAAGCCAATATGCAGAGACACACAAGCCTCTGTAAAAACTGTAGAAACTAAAGATAAATCAAAAAGCGCTAACACAGTATTGCTAACATGGCCCGTCACTGATACCCTATTATGTAGAAAATCTATATCTGCTCAAAATACAGTCTTCACAAAAAAGTAATAATGATTACACAAGAGTTATTTCATCTGGTCTAAGTTGTGTTATGGTGATTTGTTTGTCTAACTGAAGTGATAGCCAACGCCACTGTGCCCATGCATTTAACTAGGTTATACTGACAGAAACAAAAAATGGTGATGTAGAGTATTCACACTTATAAAAATACACATGAATGAATAAATAAATTATTTACGTGGCCAGAGGGCCTGTTCATTATCTGTCCACGGAGAGGCCTGGTTCTACAGGAGGCTAGATTGGGCAGAGTCCCATAAGAGGGAGAGATAGTTAGTCCAACAAAACTTGTTGGGCCTTTCATGGTGCTTCTGGAGAAGTATCCCTGTGCCACACACACTACAGCAGGCTGGCAAGGCTGGTGGTGGGGCCATTCTGGGCCTGGAACTGCACAGGTGGTGGTCCATCGGTCCACTGGTACAAAAGAAAGAGCAAAGAAGTCATTAAAAGGTATGATCAGAGATTGGTCAGTGAAACACAAAATGTTCTGAATTACAAAGTTGGGAGGGGGAAACCAAAAAAAATATTATCCTGACTCATCACATAGGAATAAAGTCACATGGCTCTCCCTCACAATGTCTCAGAATCACAGTATCACAATCTGAGCACTATTACTAATTTAGTCATTCAGTTACAACAAAAAAGAAAAAGTGTAATGTTTTTTTTTGGACATTGGTGGAAACTTTCGCACAGAGTTTACTATTTTTAGTAAGAACTTCCTCATAAAAAACCCATAACTTTGCATCTTCATTGCTTACACATTTCCCTAAAAACTGTTATTGCTTTCAATCATTATACGAACAGGTAGGGGACAAAACAGTAGTTTTCAAAAATATATCTGGATGTTACAAAAACAATAAAAAAAACAACCAAACAAAAACAATTGGGAAAAAAACATCTGAGTCTGAGGGATAACATAATGGGTGGCCCAGCTAGTCAGACGTCTGAACCTCTTGCCATGTTGTCTTAGTACGATCTCAGGACAGTGTACTTGCCTGCCTTCAGGTAAAGGTCTTAGGACAAGGGCACACATTACCGCAACCACCACATTCTCAATCAACTGGGCATGGCATAAATCGTGAGTTTGTAAGAGGCTGTGGTTACTTACACTGATGAGATTGTGCTCGGGCAGGCTGCAGGCAGCAATGTGGTCCTGCAGCAGCTGCTGGGAGAAGTTCTGATGCATCTGGGCTGCCTCATGGGCATCTATCGTGTTCCCACAGGCCTTGTTCAAATCTGCCAAGAGAGACAAGAGAGATGATTTTCAAACATTTGACAAATTATTATATTTTTTTTAGCCATTGTGAGCTAAAACATTTAATATTTTACATTTACTATTATTTTGCCTTATTGCTTTGTATTTCATCAATCACATTGGCCTTGATTATGAGAGTAATCTGAAATAATGTACTTGGTGAGACTGTACTTAAGACAATTAAGTTGATTTATTGATTAATAAATCGGTTTCAGGTGTTGTGGCCATGCTCAACAAACCTTTGAGAAGCGCTGAGGACCAGAGCTGAACAGACATGTCCGGAATCTTACTGGCCAGCTGCATGGCAGGCACCACCATATTGTTGCTTTCCTGTACAGACAAAAATACACACACAACATGCGAGTGTTACAAACACCAGGCAAAGTGCAGTCACCGTACTTCCTTGCATGTAGCAAGCTTCTCACATGCACAAAGAAAAAAAGTGTTTGGATAAACACTTCTGCAAAGTAACAATAAAAATAACAAAAGCAAAGGACATAGTGCTAAACAGTCGTTTTAAACATTCTTACCCGATGGTTGCCGAGGACATAGAATATATGACCCAGCAGGACCAGGGAACAAGCAGTCAATCTGTTCAGATCCTCTGCGTTTGACATCTTCAAAGTCTCTCGTAAGAACCGCCTTAAAACCACAAAAGGAAACCAGGTTAGTGTCTTTAGTTGTGTTCTGGTTGTACAAGACGGGCGAAGCACTGTTTTTTTTAAGTTTTGTTAAAGGCCCCACAATACTGCCATAATTGGATACACAAGTCTCTATGAAAATAAGCAATAAATAACAATGTTTGGTCACATTTTGACTGGAAACTTGTAAGCTAATTAAAAAAAATTCTAGAATCCTTATGACTGGGCATTCTAAAAAGGCCATCACACAGGACCAACTGATCTATGGCTTCAGGAATTACAAAATCACAATTGTTTAAGTTTAATGGCATGTTGGTGTGGTCAGCTGATGAGAATTGTTCATCAAAGTCATTTCTATTCTAATTTACACCATTGAAAATGAACTCTTTTGGACTTTCGGGGATGTGGCGCATGTCAGAGGTATGTGACAGCTTGCTGAAAACTTGTTTTCCACAGTTTCTTTCTACTACTGACCTGAACTAGCACAGTGTTATCTTTGTAAGGCTCTTGTTGATGTTGCATTGGCCTTACAAAGAGATATACAGCCTGTTCAGTACCACAAAACACAGTTTACTATGAAGTTACTGTGCTGCCAGCATTGGTTGGCTTTATAGCTTTTTTAACACTACCTTCAGATTTCTTAAAAATATATATTTTGGCACATAGTCCAATTATAATAGATAAATGGGTTTAAAGTGTGCCAAAGTTCCCCTTTCAAGATACTTGCAGCACCCTTCAGACACAATAACATTATGGGCACAAACTCAACACAGTTGTTATATCTTAGGCAGGTCTAAAGGTTGCCTAATCAAAAACAATCCAATTTTACCAGCATCTAGCACAGCAGTCTCTGCCAGTATTAAAAATAAATGGTCTGGTCTGTACTTGGCGAAAGCTTTTCACACTGAGAGGATGTATTACAATTTCTCTTGATTGCCAAGACACTATAACTAGTTTCCTTAGCAAGAGAGCCTAAAGCTTTGCCTTAATTCTCATGCTCAATTGTTTTTTGAAATATAAACTTTGTGCTTATTTACTTATTTATTTATGCACTACATGCAAGCAGTACAAGAAACTTCATTATCACCATCTGAAACCACTAAACACACCCTTTTCATCACGGAAACACTAAACCAAAAAATTATTTACACATCAATCAGTATGGTATAGTTGTTGAATGCATATATTTGCTTAGTAGCGATAAAACCCTTTGAGGTTAAAAACCTTTTATCCTTATTGTGACAGTGCAAAGGTTTTAATAATAGCATTCGTTTGAATGCCTATTGGCAGCTTGCTCCTCTAACTACCAAAGAGGTGGATATGATTATCTGCATAATACTGTGTGCACAGAAAGCACAATACTGAGAAGTGATAGATCTATTTATGCGTTCGCTATAAAGGATAGATATCAACAAGACTCCTTTCTTACAGCAGGTTACTCAAACGAAACTTACTTGGCTTCATTGTAACGCCCTTGGAAAAAGGACAGAAGGCCTCGAATGTAAAAAGCTGCAGCTCGAAGACAGTGGGAGCTGTAAAACAGAGACAGACATGTTGTGACCTTACATAAACATAATTTTTCATGTTACTGAAAGACATAATGTATATGGCTAGACTCTTGTATGTACTCCGCGTTCTTGTATGTACTCTGGCTACTACGTATTTCCAGACAACTGGAATCTTTTGTTGCCAGTACACTTGGATACTGAATCAGCAATTGTATCACTGAAACTAGTGTCTGAATTCTTAAATGTATTCAAATTATTAATGAAATGGTCACAATACCTCACAGGGAAATTGTGATCTGGATTGATCCTCTCCAACAGGCTGTAGAGCTGCATTAGAAGAAGAAGAAGAGGTACAACAGTCAACAAGACCTTAAAAATATGTCATACATTTCAACACATGCATTGACACAATAGTCCCTGAAGACTGCGGTTATAGCCCATCTTTAGACATTAAAAGGGACTGGATCACCCACCTCCTGGTGCCGGTTGCCCTCCCGGATATAGACGCTGGCCAAATTAGTCACAATGAACGTCCACAGCTCCTGGTGGGTGGTGAGCTATAAAAGGTACATTAAAATTGAGCTCAGCATCACTCAGCATTAAACTCTGAGACTATTTAAAGGGGGATGTAGAAGTGCGTGCCTAATAGGGGTACCTGACTCACCCGCAGGGCGGTGGTGAACTGGGCCTCAGCGTTGTCCATGCAGTTCACAGAGATGCAGTAGAGGCCCTGCAATGACATCAGATAAAACAATACTTAGAAACCGCACCTCTTACTTTCATAGATAACACTGACTGCCGGTTTGTTATCACATTTTAGTCTACTCAATGCAAAATGGCAGTTATTTATTATGGGAACTGTAAACTCCCCATTATGGACAACAAGTTATAAGTTAAGTAAAATTATAATGTGGGTGTAAAGTGATTTGCATTTTTTATGTGGAAGAAAGAATTTAGCTTGTTTACGATAATGTTGTTAATGAGTTATTAACTGTGTATGGTAAGCTTCACTATATAATCATGAAAAACACGTCAAAATAGTGATAGTACTTATATGACTATCATTTTGTCTTAAGACCTTTTTTCATAATCCTTGGAAGCTATATTACAGGAGATAAACGCCTTACGACCAGAGAAAGGACTACAAAAAGTTACTTGTGCTGCAAGATGCTGATAAGGTTGGGCACTCTCTCTCTTTTTATGGATCTTTCGTTTGTGTAGGTGTAAAAATATGGGGAAGGGGTGTAGTCAGTTGCGCTGGTTGAATTATCATGTTGCAATGCATGACGTTTATAACATTACTTCTTCTTATTTAAGAGTCACACGACAGCACATTGTGTTGTTTAAGCTGCTCTAATGATGATAAGTTGTGTAAACTACAGTTAATAAATAGAGACCAGTCAATATGTGGCTTTAACTTTTAAAATGGCTTAAAATGGGGTCATGCAGTTTATGCACTTACAAGTAGAGTGTGAAGCTGGGCGGCGTGGTTGGAGAACAAACGTGGGGACTGCTGGCACAGCTGGCAAATCTGGGAGATCTAAAAAAAAATAAAGACAAAAAAGACAAAAAACATATTGACCATGACCACAGCCTGACGTGAATATAAAAACAGTTTCAGAGTTTCATGTTTTGAAGCAGCACGCTGCCAGCACTGTGCTTGGCCAGACCTCTTGGAGAGCCGTGGCTTTGTGTCCAGTGACCAGTCGGCACATTATGATGTGCTCCAGGAGGATGACTTGGAAGGAGGAGAGGATGGGGCTTGAGTCGAGCACTGGAAAAGAAAACAAAAAAAAAAGTTTTTTATATTACATTACATTGCATTTGGCAGACGCTTTTATCCAAAGCGACTTACAATAGGCGGACATAAGCTGACAGAGGTCTAAAGGAACACAGAGTAAGCAGACTACCTTTATACATACAGGGAGGTGCATGTGCCTGAATAAGTTTCACTACAGACACACATACTCCCTGTAATGTAATGTAAAAAAAAAGTTACTTTGAGCAGTACCAGAGGTGGGGGTTCAGAGGGACGCTAGGCAGGTGTGAAGTTAGAGGAATTCGAGTGTACACTTACTCTTCAGCTTCTCCAGCTGCATGAGGGCTTTGTCTGTGTACTTCTGCGCTTTCTCCAGATAGCCGGCCTGCATGGAATGCATGACTGTCACCTAGAAGACAAAAGGTTTTACTCTTTAACAGGGCTCTCTTAAATTCAATACAATTAATTAGCATTGGCAAGATTGTAGGATTAAACAAGTGCCTTTAAATGCAGGGTCACATTACACTACATCAGCCCGATTTTACCACAAATTTGTCGTGACCTACACATTTCCAGCACTGTAACCGATTTCAAAGGGTCGGGCACGATATTGTGAGTCTCACACTGACATACTTAACCACCTGCAAGTTTTTGTCTGTGACATTCTACGACACCCTGACAAAAAAATTAGCATGCCAGAATTTTGCCAGGAGTTGTACGAAGCGTCCATTTTCTAATAGTGGGAGTCCTGTCACCGGCAGTCAATGGAAACCATACAATAACAAATCTTTGTCTTGTACTGTGGCCAGTCTCCCAACCAAGATGCATAGAGAATTTGTGGTCCTAAGATCTTACAGTGTGACTTAGTCAATCATGAATGACAATTGTGAAAGACAAAAAAAAGCTGTACAATCTGACCCTGCCATTAAAAGACAATAGGATAAACAGAAGTGATTCATAAATATATCTACTTGAAGTGTTCTTCACACCGAGTGTAACAGTGGTTTACACTATTTTTGCCAAAATAGAGAGCCTATGTGGTTGGATACTCACTGGGAAATTACTAATATTTTTACACCATTAATACGTCCTGGCATATTATAGTAATATATACTGTAGAACTAATCATTTTCCATCTGTATTCTCACAAAAATTGTAAAACATGTAAAAAAGGAAAGAAAAATTACAGACAACTTTAAGTTGCACAAAGTAATTCTAAACTCAGTAGCAGTTACAGCAAGCTTGTGCGTTTATCTGCTGTAACAATTTCTCTGTGGATAGGCTCAAACATGCATCCCATGCGCCACCAAGTGGACATTGTGAGAATTGCAACAAAGATGTTGGCAAGTGAGTGCCGAGTGCCACGGACGGAATGTTCCTTCAGGACATCCAGTGCAACGTTCTGTTCTTTGTTGACGAGTACCTGAGGAGAGATTTAGTGTTACGTACCAAGTAGACGAGCACACACATGTGCTCCTTGGGTAACCAATGGAAAAGGTCGGCCGGGTTGCTGGGCAGGATCTCGTCGTCATGGAGAGTGGAGATGGTCTGGATACACTGCTGCAGCTGCTTCAGGCACGGCTTCACACTCTTTACCTGTAAACACACACAGTCAGTCAATCACTGATGACTGGCAGGGGCCACGGCTACCATTGGTCAGAGGATGGCCACCATGCAGAAACTGTCTAAAGGAAGCTGAAATATTTGCATTATTATTTTTACCAAGTCTTATATTGGTTTACCTGAATAATTTTTCACCTAAAATGACAACATATTGCATTTTTTCTCATGCCATTTGCCCTAAAAACATCCCCGTGTCATGTTAAGGTCCTGAACCCACTCACTTGTTTATGGTCCAGCAAGTGACACGGTGCGTGAATTTTAAAATAGTTTTTTCAAGTGCCATCCCAAATAAAATGCTGGCCAGAGATAGCCCCCGCCCCCAGAAAAAAATGTCCCTTAAGTCTAATATCCATTCAGCATAGCTACCAACTGCCCTGTTTTTCCTGGGATTCCCCTGTATTTCAGACACAATTCATTTTGTTTCAGTGATGTCTCAGTAACATCTCAGTAATATCCCTGTGCAAGGTCCACTTTCATCTCCCCAATATAGTTGCTTAAATGTTGGCAGGTATGGTAATAATGTTGAATGTGTTGGGCCCTTGCCTGTCCAGCATCCAGGTAGTGTGTGACTTGCAGCACCAAGAAGAAGACCCTCAGAGACTCCTTCTGGATGGGGTTTCCCTGCCAGTTCTCCACGATCTGTCCACACAGTGTGAGCAGAGGATGCACTTCCTGCAGCTTGCGTTCCATCAGCAACAGCTAGAGCAAACACAAACATACTTTAGGGAAATGACAATATTGCAAAACACACACATATGCACTGAAGGGCCTTGCATAGTAATGCCACAGTTATTACACAGTGGCAGCCCAGTTTAGCTACAAATCTGTTGTAGCATTATAGCTAATTTGTGGAAGGTCGAGGATGATGCTGAATAAAGAATGAGTGTCATTATGTGACTTCACAAACTGCAATTTTTCTGCCTGTGATGTTCTACGACATTAAGACGAAGACTAGCCTATCAAAATTCCATGAGGAATCATACAACTTGTCTATTGTTAACAACAGGAGTCTTGTCAACAGTAGTTAATGGAATCTATTTAATAACAATACATTGTCTTATAATGTGGCCAAGCACTTGACCAAGACATGACACAAATGTGGGGTTCTGGGCTCATATAGTATGACGAAGTAAAATCAATTTTTTTCACTTACCATTCCTTTGCTCAAGAGAAAGAGAGCCCTGACAAAGACAACAGAAAAACAAATAAGCTACTGTAGGTGAAAAGACAGGACAGGAATATTTGTATGCCATGACATATATAATTTTATATTATATATATATATATATTATAATTGTGTATATGAATCCTAAAAACCAAGGTTATCTTTTTAATTATGGTTTGGCATGAACATCATTCAATCATACATTCCTCCTTACCTGGTGTATTCAGATCCAACCACTCTGGCATATTCTGCTCCTACACCCAACAGGTCACAGGCTGACACAAGATCTTTCTCCAGGGTGTGGAGTTGCTAAAAAGAAACACACACACATCATCTATATACTCTACAATTCTCTCAATATTCTCAGTGGGTTTTGTATTTGCGACACACTCACTGCCAGCTGAAAAAGCAATCGACAATGCCAATAGGGGGTCTGCTGTGAAATCTGGATCGCCTTTCTGAGTAGGGGTTTTGCAGAATCCACCAGATTCTGTAGAGATACACACAAGAACACATTTTGGATTAGCCACAACAGCCAAATGTACTCCATTTAATTAGGATGTGTACAAATAAGAATGATTTTTTTTTTTAAATCATCTTTTTAACATGCCCCAATGCTATAAGCACACACTGCCTGATGCTTGAAGATAATCATTGTCAAACGTGTTACCTGTTGACAGTAGAGTTCTGAGAGAAGACTTGCAGCTTCAAATTTGACATCTTCAAATTGTGGAACCTAGGAAGATGTTAAGGACGACTACATATGCCACACAACAAAACATCATTTATGACAAAGTAACACACTGTTTTTGGCATCTCAAAAAACATTGTCAGGCTTCCATAATGAATAAGAGCCATACACTTGTCATATAAGAAAAGAAAAACAAACATTAACCAAATTTAACTGGTCAAAAGGATACTGGTTGAGATATGTACCACTGCAAAGGAAAGGGAAACACAAGTTCAGTTAGACCTTTGAACGTCCTGCAACTGTTTCTACAGCCAGCTACCAGTTGTAACTTGCATTTTATCGAGCGAACTCAGCGTAGGCCATTTAAAATAATAGTCTCAGTTTTATAGTTCATTGCTCATGGTGCCATGCCAATGTTTGTTGATATGAACATTAGCTTGCTACTAATAGTGCTAAAATGTTACAATATGTTAACTTTGCATAGGCGTATGATACAATCAGTCTGGTTGAATGAAGGCTAGCCATCTAGCTGGTAGGCTAGCGATACTGTAGGAAGTAGCCTGTGGCCTGTCGCAACTCGAGAGGAACCAGAATAAACCTCGAAAAATTACAGCTAAGAAAGTATTTTTGTCAATTTAATATTTTTCTAGCTAAACTGGAAACACATTGTGCCCCCTTAACCAACTTCTATATGCGCCAACGTTACCGCTTTCTCCAGATGAGTTCGGGCAAGATCAGTGTTCTTCGTATGATGGTAGAGAACAGAACCAAGTTGCAGATGCGTTCTTGCTTCAATCCTCGGAGGGGGTTTGAACTGAAAAACGGCTTGTAGACAATGTACACAAAGTCGTATTTTTGGTGGACTCGATGTTCGGAAATGTTCCGCAAAACCGAGAAGTGCAAGATACCACGGTTCCGGGGATTCCGCACCAGTCGCCATTTTGATGTCAATAAAAACAAGAAGCTTGCTTAAATCTCGCGTGGAGACCAGGAGGTAGGAGAGAACGAGAACGAGATTTCATCACTTGTGTTTTGGGAGTTGTAGTGTAAAAAAACAATACAGCTAATTGTGTTTCACTTTTTGGAATATTGTCATCCCAAAAAAGCTTTCGGGCTATACAGAAATCATGCACAGAAATCGTGCACTTTACGTAGGCTATAGTATCTCACTAACAGCTCATATACAAAAGGCTTTAAATCGCTCTTCTAAATTTATGCTGTAGGATTTACTGCAAAATTTATTCTAACCATGTAGATTTTAACTATCGTGTTAATGTTGAATACGCTTAAAGGGCGTAACTTATTAAAATAAATATTTTCTCATTTTTCAAACAACCTTTTCCATCAGACAACTTGCATGTCAGATCTTACACAGAGCACTAAAATTGACCACAAGATGGCGCCAAAACATAACAGAATGACCAGAGTGCTGGAAAAATTAAAGTTCTAATTTGTAACAGTCGCTCATTCAAACGTAGCTTCATAGCTACACTAAAAATTAACAACAATAGCAACAACAACCACGACAGCTTATTACATTTAGACGGTGTGGAAATGATGGTGCTTAACCTTTTTGAGAACATTCGGCACTAGATGGCAGAATTAAGCAGGTGCTGTTAACTGTTCGCCTATAGGTTCTAATAGTCATGCCCCGAACTTGACCTTGACAAAGTGGTCCCTGTGGTCTTTTCAAAACTACATTTGCACGCCATCCTCCAACACTCCTAAAGCTATTAAAGTATAGTTCATCTTGGTATTACACTAAAAAATACTTATTTTTGTAAACATATAGATTACTGTATTTATTAATGCTTTAACGTACAGGTACAGTTAAATACAGAGCAATACAAACCTTATTAATTTTTGCTAAACAAATACTATGCCTATCTATTATTTAAAAGGATGAAATGATGTACTGTCTTTACTCAGTTTACTTTTTTTGAATGTATGTATTAATGTAGCCTTTGTGTGTGTGTGTGTGCGTGTGTGTGTGTGTGTGTGCGCGCGCGTGCATGTGTGTGTGTGTAGGCCTATGTATGTATGTATGTACGTATTTATGTATGTATGTATCGCAAGCTCATTTTCCACCATTTCAATCTATATTTATTATTATTATTATTATTATTATTATTATTATTATTATTATTGTTCTTATGTTTACTACTACAACACTACTACTACTACTACTACTACTAATAATAATAATAATAATAATAATAATAATAATAATAATAATGAAGACTAAAGCATAACAATACATAGGCATATCATCTCAGTGGTCACCGTGACAGGGAATGATGGCTAGATGACAGAGAACCCCCCTAGTCTCTCTGACTGTGTCTAGCTGTGACTTTGACAGTGTCTCTGCACTTTCCCAGCCACATGGCCAGGATCCACCTTAAGAGCCCAGCATCAGACAAAACTGCCATGAGGTGATGCAGCCTTCGCTTTCTGGAGGAGGGGGAGGAGGAGGAGAAGCAGTCAGAGGCTTGAGGCCACTGAGTCTCTCGGAGGTGCGGTTGCCATAGGTACCTGGAAATGTGCCAGCGGAATAATAGTTCATTTGCATGTATTCAAATGAAGCATGAATAATTTACTACTCCTGGTCCTGGAAACCAATAAACAACAGCCATTCACACATACATTTGCATCGTTCTCCCGGCTCTCTCATCTGCGGGCCGTGTGGGAAAGGTGAGGGGGTTACAGTGGATGGACAGCAGAATAAAAGCGCTCACAAAATGGACCTGATTTGAATTACCCCACAAGAAGAAAAGCATGTCTACGTTGTTTCACAGTTACACAGTATAGTTCTGAGCTTTGTCGTCGTCGGCTCACTCAGGAAATACATTAGTGATGATACGGTAACGAGTATTTATAGTTCTCTTTTTTTGGTGAAGTTACAACCTCTGCTAGAGACAGCCTAGCAGTGAGATTAAATTGCTGTCACCTCAGTGACATTACTAAGGTATTCAGGCTAAGTTCTAGCTTCAGAAGCCCCTAGCAGAGCATCATAAATATCCTCCGCATTAAAATGCCCTGAAAGACATTATGGAGAACATAAATAGCCTTGTAAAAGTGGCAAGTAAAAAAAGGGTATAGAAAACCCAAACCATTGGAAAAGAAAATAATGCACACAAGACAACTTTTTTTTTTGAGAAAAACACTTTCATTTATTACGTGTACTCCCCAGTTATCTCTCTCTCTCTCTCTCTCTCTTTCTGAGCGTGTGTCTGCCCCCCTCTCTCATGCTTTCACTCCTGCCAAAGCTCTTCCTTTCTTGTTCATTTTATAAGATCCAGCACATTGCCACTTATCGACTTGCAGTGCTGTAAAAGGAGTGGGGTCACTGCATTACTGAACTGTCTCCATTAGAGAAGGGTGTTCAGGCTGAGCTGCATCGCTCTCAGTCAAACACAACCTCCATTCTTCTTTCCAACCGTACGTAGCTTCCTTTAAGGCTGCTCCAATCAAACAAAGCCTCTGTTTCTCTTCTCCAATCCAATTCAGCATCCTTTGAGCCGGTCCAATGAAACACATCCTGTATCCCCTCTTGGTAGAATAACACAGTCTCTCTTTTTCAAGCTGACCAAATCAAACCCAGCCTTCCATTGCATTATACAAATGCTGTGGCGCCGCTAAGCTTGTTTTAATTAAACTACGGCAATTGAGCAATCTGAATTCTAGCCGTTGTCCCAGTGATCCAGTAAAACAGTCGCTCCCTCTGGTGTAAATGTAGTTCATCCTCTTATGCCAATCAGACTCTCTCTGTCAGACCCTCAGGCCTATTCAAATGCCACCTCTATCCCCCCTTGCATCAATCAAACCAAGCCTTTGGGTACAGGTGTTTCATGTTCTTTTATGAAATGTCCTTCTTTAATTATAAATTAACCACAAATGACACCATATATGTAATGCCCTTTATCCCCTACAGTACACAGTACAAGCATAAAAATGCAGGCATTTACAGATGGGTAATTGCGAGGAGTAGAATAAAGGTCCTCGTGATTCGTTGTGTTGTGATAGATGATTTTAAAGGGGTGACTAACAAACAGACATCGAAAAGGGTCATTGATAAACACACATTGGTGAAGATGTGACTGCTTTAGAGTTATACTTTTATTTTATCATATATAAATACACACACACACACACACACACACACACACACACACACACACACACAAACACACACACACACACACACATATATATATATGGTATATTTATAAATACATATATACATTGTTTATTGTTATATTACAATGTTTTGTCACTGTTATAATGCAAGAAAGTATATATGACAAATGACAATTACATGAGAAAAAAAATGTCCGAAGACTTTTTGCAGCCAGTAGAATCACACATGCACACACACGCACACAAACACACACAAACACACACGTTTCGTCAGTCGACTAAAACATGATAATTAACAACAAATTAACAGGCATTTACTGCTTCCTGCTTCCCCTGTTGTGTGAGCACAGAGTAAAACACACATGTATTGTTTTTCCACACACACATAGCTCCACTCTTTTATGGACACACTTAAAGACACGCCAGCCTTGCTGTGAAATGTGTGAGAAAGAGGCCCAATGGGTGCCAATGAGAAAGCAGGTCATTTATAAACATGCATGTATTTCAGGGAAGCTCGTTGATGACATGCGTATATGTGTGTGTGTGTGTGTGTGTGTGTGTGTGTGTGTCTGTGTGTGTGTCTGTGTGTGTGTGTGTATGGGTGTGTGAGCGGGGGCCTGCTGTGCCTTGGTGGTTTTGCATGAGAAAGGCAGGGGTCCTGTGAACCCTCTGCTCCCTGTGTGTTGCTTTCAATAGCTGCAACATGGTTAGCATGACAATATACATTAGCATGACGTTATACTGGACAAATAATAGGATTTTTAAAATCCACTGCTTTATAAAAAATATTTCTTATCATTTAACTACTGGTATGAGGTGCACAAATGGCTGGTTCCAAACACTGTCGCATTGCCCCGCGGCTACGTGAATAACTGGCTTATTCCTGCTATGGTCCAAATGAGTTTTAATTGCTCCTACGCTATAGTAATTATGTGTACTATAAAGCCATTCACATGCATCACACACAAACACACACACACCCACACACACACACACACACACACACACACACACATTTAGAGCTTCTTCAGACCTTCTATTACAGTCAGTGATGATAATGAGAAATTAATCCAATTTAGACAATATGACTCATTCACCCAAAGGCCTGGTCATCCTAATACAAAATATAAATATGAATAAACAATGAGAAAATTCTAGTGTACTACATACTATGTATTATTCAGATGGAGCCACATAAAATATTACATTTTAGAATTTTATTGGCAATATATATACATTTCAGAAACATACATGCATTATTTTGTGATGGTTAACCAAAATATTCCCACACAAGCTGTTAAATACATACAAAATTCAACAATGGTTTTAAGCCTCCAAGAAAAAAAAAAGAGACAAGTCCGTCGACATAACAGGGACTTAAATGGTGCAGTTGTGCATGTCTAGTAATTATGGAGAAGCTTAAGACACCGCTGAAACAGAAGGGAATAATGTGATGCAGGGAAGTGGTTCCTAGACGTAATGCCTGGTCATGGAATTATTAGCTGTTGCAGTGTGTTGTTCTTTTGATTTCTGCACACACATCTGTAAATATTAATAAAATGAGAATGGTTGTACTCACAATTCTAAATCCTATATTTGAAGACATTATCTAAAAAATAACACCATAAAATAACTTTTCGATAAGCAGTGCTAATAAACCTCACTGCTTTTTCTTAAACTGTCTGTGGTTTCATTTATTTAACTGTATAATAGCTATAAAAACAATATTGTCTTTTTCATACAATTAAAAAGATGCTATTTTTTATTGTGTCCTTGGCTTGCTCATCTACCTTTTTAACTGATGCCAAAAAGCATCATGGCAAAGGTATCTCATGTTAAACTAGTGTGTCCTCTTCCTTGAGATGGGCTACAGAAGCATTTCATAACACACAAATATTCTCTTATAACAACCGGATGCTTATGGGGAAGATGCAATGTAAAGGGAATTAAAGAGGGGCACAGAGGGATCATAGTAAAAGTTTAGTATCTCCTTGTGCTGTTCCTTGCCAGCCATTTCTGTGCCTGGCTGATGCTCCCCCCGCCCTCCCTTCTCTCCAGATATCATCACCATCATTATTGGCACGGTGGGGCAGTTTGGCTGGATCTGAAGAGTCTGCTCAGGAAAGCTGAAACGACCCGTCCTCGCCTGGCGGGGCGAAGACAATGAGGAGCCCTGGCCGAACTACTAATACCAGTCTTACGAGGGCTCCAGACAGCAGGGGAGGCCAACCAACATGTGCCCAGGAGAGGATGGGACGTGTGGGGGCCCTCCTCTCCCCTAATCTCCCTAGCTCTGTTTAGAGGGGGAGAAAAAAAAGAGGAGGGCTTGTAAGTCCCCAGGTTTATCCCTGGCGATGAGTGGGGGAATCTGCCACGGCCGCTAAGCATGTATATCAGCTCCATCACACGGCTGGCTGGAGTCTCCATGGGTGGCCCCCCTTTGGTCAATACCGTCCCTCTCCAGCGGCCAGGCAGAATGGGCTAATCTCCTCTCTCTCTCTCTACCTTTCTCTCTCTTTCTCTCTGTCCTTTCACGGCCTGGGCCCTTTTCCTCCTGGAGCCTGAGTCACAGACCCACCGGCCAAGCCCTGGCTTCAGGTCAGTCTTCTCTTGGGGTGGGTGGTGCTGGGGTGTGTGTGTGTGTGTATGTGTGTGTGTAAGTGTGTGTGTGTCTGTGTGTGTGTGTGTGTGTGTGTGTGTGTGTGTGTGTGTGTGTGTGTGTACGTGTGTGTGTGTGTGTGTGTGTGTGTGTGGTTAGGGTGGTGTTAGGGGGAGTGAAGGAGGATGGTGTTGCTGAGGCGAGAGCCTGGAGCCTATTTCACCCGGAGCAGTGGAGCGCACTGGGGGCCACTGGAGCATGGCATGAACCAACTGTTGGGGGGGAAAACAATGGGAGGTGCGATCCCCTCAAACAAGGCAAGTGTGTGTGTGTGTTAGTCTGTGTGTGTGTGTGAGGGTGTGTGTAAGTGTATGTTTTTGAGTTTGTGTGAGGGTGTGTGTAAGTGTATGTTATTGAGTGTGTGTGTGTGTGTGTGTGTGTGTAAGAGAGAGAGAGACAGAGAGACAGTGGGAGAGAGAGAGAGAGAGAGGGAGAGAGAGAGAGAAAGATAGACAGAGAGAGAAAGAGAAAGAAAGTGAAAGGCTGTGTGTGTGTGTGTGTGTGTCTTAGTGTGGCTGTTTTATTCTGCTCCAGCCACCCTACTTGGTGCCCAGTGCTGTCCCCCACAGGGAGCCTTGGTGCCAGCAGATATATAGGCCGCTCTACCCCCCCCCCCACTCTCTAACTGACCACACTCTCGGCCAGGCCTGTATAATGGATGAGGTGGCACCCACCCACATTTTTAAGAGAAACTTTTCTGTTGTTCTCTCCCCCCTGGTAATAGCACTAATGACACATCTCACTTTAAGGCCAAACACAAATAAATCAAACCACACAAAAAAATCATTTAGTAGTTTTTTTATTGTTATTAAGGAAGCAACACAAACAAAATAAAACAATTTCTTGCCACATTAGTATCTTGGCATATTATTTTACAAACATGTGTTTAGTACTTTGATTTATATGAATCACCAAAGCATATATAAACAATATAGGAATATAATTCAATCTTTTAAGAACTACAATTTTCTAGTAATAATGAAGTCATAAAATAGAGCATTTACTTTTCTTTGATACTAAACATGGCAGTCTTTTCTAAAATGTCATGGCAACACTTACAACTGTACTTATAAAAAATAATAATTACTAGCAATTCAAACAATTGAAAAATACAATTCAAACTTACCCACCAATACCTTACTTACCTGTGAGAAACCAACATATTTAAACAGTAACACCATGAAGCAAATCACATGTGACCATCCTTTGATCCCCATTCGCCCGTGATTTCAGTAGAGGACATCATGGACGTATACAGCACAGGCGGTGTGTGTGCATCAGCTGTTGGGTATGGGCCGTGGAGTGGGGGGGGGTGCAGTTCCTATCTGCATGGCTTCTCTCCCTGGTGCTCCCTCCCTGAGCCTGGCGAGATGAAAGACATAAAAGCATTTTTAATAGACTGCCAATGGCCAATAACACGGCAACATGAGAA